>OZ005657.1:157595187-158233714 GCA_963930645.1 Salticus scenicus | reverse complement strand
AGTATCTGCTTAGAATGGCTACTATAGTATGAAAGCCTGTATTTTTTTGCTCACTGAAGAGTTAGGCGTACCTGATCATTAAACTCTTCAGTTTATGAGCGATTTTCAACTGCACTGTAAAAAAAGTTCTGTAATTTTTCAGTAATTCTTAGTTAAACCTAAATAATCAATATTCTCAATCTTTATTCTGTATTTTTTCTGTTTTTATTATTTAGTTTTTCAATAAAAATTAAAAACTAATGTTTCTACTTTAGAAAAAGCGTTCTAAGTCATAAATACATTCCCTACAATAAATTATTAAATTAATATTAATCATTAAAATGCACATATAAAATAGATTTTTTTTACATCTGCGTTTATTTTTGTCTGTAATTTTACATAAGACTTAAAATAAATGATTACCAGTAGTTAGTTTTCTGTTGAAATTTTAAACAATGTGTTTCAAAATTTTAATAATGTTATTCTTGTTCTTTTTCGCTAAAGTTTTGATGTGGATAACACTCTTGTTTCTTGTCAATTTAACATTTATTATTATTATTTTTTTTTTAATCGGTTCTTTATTTACTATACGAGATTTTAGGATAGTAATCAAAGAGTACTGTGGATTTTTTCATATCCACATATATAATAAAGATATCAATCAGATTTTTGTTTTATAGAAGGTGGTGGTTGGTTTTTACGTCGCACTAGTGTTGCGCAGGTGGGCAATTGGAGACGGTCTGGGACACACCCCTAGAGGTGGTCCGGAGACATGCCATCACAATTTTGATCCTCCACAGAAGGGATGGCTCTCCCGTTTCGGTGACCCCCAGAGGTATAATTTTTGATGGGAACATGGAGGACTTTGCGGCCACGACAGATTTTACGTGCACCAGCCACCATTAGTGTACACGACGGTCTTTGGCCGGCTCGAGTACCGAACCCGCAATCTTCCAATTACGAGGAGGGGCCGCGGTAGCCCAGTCGGTACAGAGCCGGCCTCGTAATTGGAAGATTGCGGGTTCGGTACTCGAGCCGGCCAAAGACCGTCGTGTACACTAATGGTGGCTGGTGCACGTAAAATCTGTCGTGGCCGCAATGTCCTCCATGTTCCCATTAAAAATTATACCTCTGGGGGTCACCGAAGCGGGAGAGCCATCCCTTCCGTGGAGGATCAAAATTGTGATGGCATGTCTCCGGAACACCTCTAGGGGTGTGTCCCAGACCGTCGCCAATTGCCCATCTGCGCAGCACTAGTGCGACGTAAAACCCAACCATCCATCCATCCAATTACGAGGCCGGCGCTCTACCGACTGAGCTACCGCGGCCCTTGTTTTATAGAATTTTGAACTTAAATGGTCAATTATTGGCAGATCACCGACATTGAAATTTTATCTGAAGATAATATGAACGATAAGAAGAATAACTTTGGGTGATTAGTCAAAAACGGACTCTAAGAGTAGGGTGACTAGAAGTCCTCTAAAACTAACCTTCGTCCCCAAAAATTATAACACATTTGGGGACGCCGGTTATAAAGTTTGTATGTTTCACTATAATAATTTATTATACGTATAATAAATAAGCTGAAATAAGTGCTTTCGGATACTTCATACATAAAAATTACTAACATTTTATATACAGTATCAATTAAAATAATTTTCCTTTTAAGTATGCGATATAATTTTTTAGATTCCTATTGTCATCTGTTCTTTAATTCCTTAGTTAAAAAAAAAAAAAAATCCCCAAAGTGTTATTGTGTTAAAACAAAATCATAATTAGTAGCACTTTTGGATTTCACATTCACTAGAATTGTATACGATACTTATTTGACTTTTTGTAAAGTGACACATTAAAATATTAGTAGCATAATAAATTATTAGCATAAATACTATTTTTGTGATCATTACACGATTATAACTCAAAAATCTTAATTTATTTTAAAAACTTAAACTCAACTTAATACTAAAAAATTTTAATTTGTTGCATCTTAATTTGTCATTAAAATTAGGTTAAACTAGCTTTAAAAATAATAGATTTGAACGGTTAATACTATTTTTCACATCAAAAGAATTATGTAATCATACAGCCTATAAGTTTTGAGATAATCAATGATAACTTTATTCAAGTCGAATTAAATATGTTACTTCAAGCATCAGATATAGCTTTAGAAATAAAAGAGGAAAGTTTAACTTATAAACTAGTTTACAGTTAATATATATATATATATATATATATATATGTATTTCATGCTAGAAAACGTTTATTTTTTTTATGAAAAAGTAAATATTTTATGTTGAGTCGCTTTAAATTTAAGAAAGGGATATATTGATATATTTGCTAGAAAATTTAGGATTCTATATCTACTAATGTTATCAAAAGCTTATCATCGAAATACATCATGATTTATAACACATAAATTTCTTTGATTTCAAGATCAAAACGTGTTACTTTGTATATCACTTAAAATTTTAATGCATTTACTTATATTTCAGAAAAATTGAATACTTTGAAATATATAGGAATAATAAAAAAAAATGGAAACCGGTAACTTAAGGAAAAATTTTAATGAAAAATTATTTATTTCAACTGAATACGTGATAACAAGTTATTTTCATTATTCTGCTATACTAAATAACATCCCGCAAACTACAGAAAAACTTACATACCTGTTCATTATAAGTACAACATATCAAAAGTAAGCCTTCCGTAATCTAAAATTCATGAAAATAAACTTTTAATCTCACAAAATTCAGTTTATTTCTCTTACTTTGATATTAAAACTTAACTGAAAAATCCCTCGACTGAAAAGTGGTCCTTCTGTTTGTTTGTTACACGATAAGCCCGCTGACCCAAAGCGGTTAACATAAGCTTGGTTGATGATCAAAACATGAAATCAAGAAACGACGGTCATGCAGATGACTCGCTTTGTGATTCCTACGCTTAAAAGTTATGGACAAAAACGCAAACCTTTTGTTTTCGTGAGACGCTGACATCTGAATCAAAATACCATATCACAAACCAAAAATATTGGTATTACCACGTGCCAGCTTTACCTGCTTATGATCATGATGAAGACTGGAGAACATAATAAAAGCAAATAAATTATTTTCATTTTTTAAGGCATTCAAAACAAAAAGAAAAGAAGAAGAAGAAGAAGAAGAGAGAGAGAGAGAGAGAGAGAGAAAAGAAGAAGAAGACTGCATATTTTTTTCAGAGAGCAAACGTTGCTACAGATATTTCAAAACCAATTGATGATGATTGCATAATATTAAAAACAAGAAAGAAAAATCATGCAGTACGCATTGATTAGTACCACTTTCCAACTGAACGCAATTGTTGTATCGAATAACTATTAATATTCTTTGCCTACGTTATCGCACAAGACAGAAGAACAGAAAAAAAAAACAGATAGACTAATTGATTTTTAAATTACTCTTAGGCATTTTGGAAAGTGTTTAAAAGGCTTAACGCAAAAGAAAATGCAGCCGTTAGATTATAAATACAGCTTTTAAACTCTCTGAATATTTCACTGTAGCCCTGTAAAGCTGAAAGTTAATCATATCATATTCTACACAATACAATATTTTAGAATATTAATAATACATGTAAATGTTTTAAGATTTTTGTAGTAGAAAGTTTCTTTAAATATAACTTTTAAAATATTCTGTCCTAAAACGTAATACCTTGGCTTTTTTTTAATGTTGTTGTTGTTGTCCCTGTAAACAAACTAGTTGAACAGGACATATTAATGACATTTTAAATAAGGAACATTCCATAGGGAACTTGAGTGTATCATTTTTTAAAAATTCTCAAAATATTCACGGATGATAGGAGCCGGAGACAAACAGATAGAAATGTAGACAATCGGACAGACAGATGCACAAATTGAAATCATATTCTCACTAAAATTATAAGAAAGTGTTAAAACGCTCATGTAAACAAAAGTGCAATTCCAGCAAATTTTTATTGATACCTCTTGAAGTAACTGATTACTTTTGTGTGGCCCTGTAAATCTAATGCTAACCATACTATATTACATAGAAGTCACACTCTTTTGTGCATACGAATAATATACTCGTATTTCAATTGCATTAAGCTTTATGGAAAATAAAACAATAAAAATTTGGTTTATAAAAATAAATCTCATACAACACATGCTTTGGAGTACTTTCAAGTGCCCCTGTACACAAGCCAGTTAGAAATGTACTCTATTTTACATAGGAAACATCCGATAGGGAATTGAATAACATATTAAAATTTCATTAAAGTTTCTATACATTAAAGGTATTAAAATATGATTTATAGAATCTCCTCTCATAGAACACAATGCTTTCGAATACTTTTGGGTGTTCCTGTACACAAACCAGAAGAGGTAGCCATTCCATTTTCAATAGGGAACATCCAATAGTGAACTTCAATAAAATATATCAGTTTAAAGAAATTCCATAAATATTTATGGGAATTAAAGCGCAGAAAAACAGATAGAGAGAGAGACAGACGGACTGAAGAACAGTCAGACATATACACAAATTGAAATTATATTCACACTTAAAAAATGATAGAAAGTGTCAAAAAAGCTTAATGTAAACGAAAGTACAATTCTAGCAATTTTTTATTAATAGCTCTTAATATAACTGAATATTTTTGTGTCACCCTGTAAATCTAATGGTAACCATGCTATATTCTATGCAAAGCATTCTTTTGTGCATATAAATGACATATTTCAATTTCCTAAAACTTCGTGGAAAATAAAGATATTAAAATTTGATTTATAGAAATATCTCACAAAGAACGCAATGCTTTGGAGTACTTTTGAGTGGAGTACTTATTCCACTAGTGAACTTGAATAACATATTTCAATTTCATGAAAATATTGTACAGTAAAGGTATAAAAATAGGGTTTATAGAAATGCCTCTCATAAAACACAATGCTTTGAAATACTTTCGTGTGTCCCTGTACACAAACCAGTAGAGGTATAAACTCCATTTTCAATAGGAAACATCCGATAGTGAACTTGAATAACATATATCAGTTTCAAAAAATTCCATAAATATTTACGGCAGTTAGAGCGCGGGCAGGCGGACAGACGGACAGATACACAAATTGATATCATATTGATACTTAAAAAAA
Source organism: Salticus scenicus (assembly GCA_963930645.1). NCBI lineage: Eukaryota > Metazoa > Arthropoda > Arachnida > Araneae > Salticidae > Salticus > Salticus scenicus. The sequence continues at coordinate 158,228,604 of OZ005657.1, read as the reverse complement.
TGTTAAGAAGTGTTAAAAACGCTTAATGTAAACGAAAGTAGAATTCTAGCAAATTTTTAATAATAGCTCTTAATATAAAAGAATTTTTTGCGTCACCCTGTAAATCTAACGCTGACCATGCTATATTCTATGTAAAGCATTATTTTGTGCATATAAATAACATATTTCAATTTCCTAAAACTTCGTGGAAAGTAAAATTCTGAAAATTTGATTTATAGAAATATCTCTCATAGAACGCAATGCTTTAGAATACTTTTGAGTGTCCTTGTATGTAAAACAGAGTTGGTATTTAATCCATTTTACACAGGAAAAATCCAATAGTTAACTTGAATAACATATTTCAATTACATTAAGATAAATGTACAGTAAAGGTATGAAAATACGATTTATAGAAATACCTCTCATAGAACACAATGCTTTGAACTACTTTCGGGTGTCCCTGTATACAAACCAGTAACGGTATGAACTCCATTTTCCAAAGGAACATCCGATAGTGAATTTGAATAACATATATCAGTTTCAAGAAATTCCACAAATATTCACGGGAGAGACAGACAGACAAACCGAAGTCATTAACACTTTTCAACCTTGTTGGGAAGTGTTAAAAATGTTAGAAAGTGTTAAAAACGCTTAATGTAAACGAAAGTACACTTTTAGCAAATATTTATTAATAGCTCTTATATAACTGAATATTTTTGTGTCACCCTGTAAATCTAATGCTAATCATGCTATATTCTACGCAAAGCATTTCCTTTTGTGCTTATAAATAACACATTTCAATTTCATAAATCGTCGTTCAAAGTAAAGTTATTAAAATTTAGTTTATAGAAATATCTCTCATAAAACGCGATGCTTTGGAATACTTTTGTGTGTCCCTGTACACAAATCAGCGGTGGTATTTGCTCCATTTTATACAGGAAACATACGATAGTTAACTTGAATAACATATTTCAATTTCATTAAGATTTGTGTACAGTAAGGGTATGGAAATATGGTTTATAGAAATGCCTCTCATAGAACACAATGCTTTGAAATACTTTTGTGTGTCCCTGTACACATCCCAGTGGAGGTATAAACTCCTATTTCAATAGGGAACATCCGATAGTGAACTTGAATAACATATTTCAATTTCATTAAGATATTTGTACAGTAAGGGTATGAAAATATGGTTTATAGAAATGCCTCTCATAGAACACATTGCTTTGAAATATTTTTGGGGGTCCTTGTACACAAACCAGTAGAGGTATAAATTCCATTTTCAGCAGGGAACATCCGATAGTGAACTTGAATAGCATATTTCAATTTCATTAAGATATTTGTACAGTAAGGGTATGAAAATATGGTTTATAGAAATGCCTCTCATAGAACACAATGCTTTGAAATATTTTCGGGGGTCCTTGTACACAAACCAGTAGAGGTACAAACTCCATTTTCAGCAGGAAACATCGGATAGTGAACTTGTATAACATATTTCAATTTCATTAAGATATTTGTACAGTAAGGGTATGAAAATATGGTTTATCGAAATGCCTCTCATAGAACACAATGCTTTGAAATATTTTCGGGGGTCCCTGTACACAAACCAGTAGAGGTATAAACTCCATTTTCAATAGGAAACATCCGATAGTGAACTTGAATAACATATATAAGTTTCAAGAAATTCCATAAATATTTACGAGAGTTAGAACGCGGACAGACAGACAGACAGACAGACAAACCCAAGTCATAAACACGTTTCAACCTTGTTGGAAAATGTTAATAAGAATTGTATCTCAGCTCGATTATAAGCTAAATATTCTTGTGCTTCAGTTTTAGATGATTTTTAATGGAAAAACTAGTCATCAAATAACGAAAAGATTAAATTAAAATTTACCAGCTTTATCTGCGTATTATTATAAGTGCGATAATGTGCTTGGTGGTGGTTTTTGGAAGTTAAGGCCGATTGACTACGTGTGAGTCCTAGGCCTAATGTAGTGAAAAAGGCTCCGTGGGGGTCTTTCTAAGGGGTCGTAGTCTGCATATAACAGCGATGAAAAATAAGTAAATTCGTGCCTTTTTTTTTCATTTTTATTTATAGAACCGGTTATTTAACTTAAATATTCCCTGAAATTAAAGCATATTTTATAAAGAAATTGGCATATTTAATTTCTTCAAATTAAACAGAAAATTAGTTTAATTTTTAACATTAAATATTGGATACGAATCCACTATTCCAGTGTCGTAAAAATTACATTGCTGGAAAATCTCAAAGCATTATATAATATAAACTTCTCTAACGGTTTCCCATCTGAAACATTTCTATTTCCCAAAAGTCATCAGACCATGAGCGGTAACTTCCGTAAACCACCCCACATTTTTTTTTTTTTTTTTTTTTTTTTTAAGGGAACTGAAATTTAGTTCATTCTATCGAAGATAACTATTGGAATTTTTAAGAAAATTGTTTGGGGTTTTCATATAAGCACCTCACTTTATTTGACTAATAAATTATTTAAATGAAATTTTGTTAACGCCTGCGCATGCGCAGGTAAATGTTATTTAGGAAAACCGCACATATTTTATTAGACATTTAATGTTTTTATATATCTATTTCAGTATGTTTTATCTAATATAGATTGTCAAGTTTCCTAAAAATGGCTTTGGATTGGGGTTAATAATCGTATGTTATAATAAAACAAGAATGATAAATCATGGAGTTCGTTGAAAAGATAACACTTTCTAACTGTACATAACCGTTGCATCGTGCTTTTATTGTTATCATCCTGAAAGAAATAAATACCTGGTGCCCTGAAAGAAATGAATAGGTTTTCAGCGACTCTTCAGTGTGCTATTATCAGCATAACTCTAAAACAAATATCAACAGGAGATTCATACTCGTTAATCTCCAGTCATACGGGAAAAGTTCCCGAAATATTTTATTTATATCGGACAAATGATTCGTATGCAGATGTACAGGGACATTCAAAAAGAATTAAAAATATTATACCTATGGGTGAAATTTCTCATCTGCACCAAATAGCATATTTAAACTGCACACACACAAAAAAAAAAAAGCTTATACATACAGTCAAATCTCGTTAACGTGAACACACTTAACGGTAAATTACTTTTAACATGAACTGTTTCCCCAATCCCCGTGAAAAGGAAGATTGGTTTCTGAGTTACTGGTAGCATGAACTACTTAAAACATGAACAAATTTTTTATCTCCTTGATATTCACGTTAACGAGGTTCGATTGTATATATATATATATATCATATTTCATTACGATAATGCGAAGAAAACATATCATAATAATTTAATAAAATATAACCGTAAAATTTTAAAGTATAACCAAAAAAAAAAAAAAAAAAAATATGACGACTGTATCTCGGGAACTACTGCACAGATGTTCATATAATTTTATAAGTAGTTGAACCTTGACATGAATTAGTGTCTATTAACTTTTGGCGAAAATCACCCAATAGGTAGCACTGCCAATACTGTTTTGTCTAAATTTTCAACATGGTGGTATGGAACAAAATTTCATACAATTGTGCACGGTAAAAATTATTAACTATCAGTTATGAAAATAAAAAGAATTATTAGTCACTTAGGGAGAAAATATGTATATTTAGGAGCATCGGTTCTTCTCCTGTGGTGAAGTACCTCCCCCCCCCCCCTCTTGTGATAGGAAAAAAAATTTCAATACGGGTATATTTCAAAAGACTTTGTTAATACATTTAAAATGAATGGTTGATTCATAGATATGTTATAATAAAAAAAAAAAGTTATCAATATTTTTCATTAAGAAATGCTTTTTTTTTTTTTTTTTTTTTTTCAAGTCAAATTTATAGAGCAAAAAATGTATTTTCTTTGGGCATTTATTGTTATATTTCACTGGGATGAAAATCGCCTGCATTCATCATAGAAAATTTTTTTAATAGATATATAATTACTTTAATAATTAATTTGTACTGCGTTTATTTGTACAGAAAAATATCAAAGAAAGTTTTTTGGTCTCCACAAAATACTAATTTAAAAAAAGACATTACTGAATAACAGAGTAGATTTTTTTTTTCTTTTTTAAATAATGTTCAATCATTTAAAATGCACAATGAATCTAATATATCGAATAATTTAATTTGCATGAATAATTAATAAATAAAAAAAATGAATAAAAAATATTTAGTTAATTAAAAGATATAATAACAAGAATCGATTGTTTCAGTTGTGTAAATCTATGAAACATCCACAGTGTCGTATTGCCATCCGTCGGTTATAAATTAAAGAAAATTTATTATCAATAAGCAATTACTTTAAAATATACTTTAATGATTGAAAGGTGTATTGTATGACATTTATATTTATATTTAAAACAATAAATGATAATATTATTAATGTACACTTAAATTGTAACAATTAGTACAGAAATTTTTAATATCTCAAATAAATTATAAGTGCACCGAGTTTACTCGGTCTCATTGTAGAAATCATTCGTATTGTAAATACAGTGATATGTTTTCTAAAATGAAATTCTTAATTGTTCGCCCCAGTAAGAGCATGGGTTACCAGGGGAATTTAATTTTTCTAAAGATGAAGAAAATTCAAATCGAATTACCATCTCAAATTCCTGACTATTTTTTTTTTAATCAAAATCGTTTAAGCAGTTTCATAGAAAACCAGTTTCTGCTATATTTTATTCCAGGCAAAGCACGGGTCACCAGTGACTGCTGATTTTCCTAAACAAAAAAATAAATCAGATCGCTTTTTCATCTCAAAATAACTTCTATTTTTTTCCTTTTCTTTTCCAAAATCATCCAAGAAAAACAAGTACTTGCCGTATATTGCGGGTTATCAGTGAACGTTAATTATTAAAAAGATGAGAATGTTTCAGATCGAATTTTCATCCCAAAAACACATTAACTTTAAATTTTTATCAAAATCATTCGAGTACTTTCGAAGAAAATGAAGTTTCTGATATTTTTTTTTTTTTTTTAAGGTGAAGTGCAGGATACCGGTGAACGCTAATTGTGTTAACATGGAGGGGCAAATAAGATCGAATTGTGAACTCCAAAAATTCAAATCTAAATTTTTATCAAAATCATCGATCATCAACGCTATTTTTCGGGAAAATGAGGATCAATCAGATGGATTTGCTAACTAAAAAAAAAAAAAAAAATCCTTACCTCTAAGTTTTTATAAAAATAGTTAGAGCCATTTCGGAGAAAAACACGTTTCTGTCTATTTTGTAGCGGGCGGAGTTAAGGTAAAAAATGAACACTAATTTTCCTGAAGATGAGAATAAATCAGATGGGCTTGTTTACTCATAAATCACCCAACTCAAAGATTTTATCAAAATTGTTAGATCTATTTCCCGGTAAACGAAATTTTTGCAGTATTTTACAAACAGTGGAGTGAGGGTTAATAGTGAACGCTAGTTCTTATATCTATTTTTGAGTAAACTCAATTTCTGACATATTTTACAACCGGCAAATAAAGGGTTAAATTAAAAGCGAATCTTTTTGAATATGAAGATAAAAATTTAGCCGATTTTTTACCCAAAAACACTTAATCCCAAATTTTTATTAAAATTCTTATAACTCTTTTCCATTAAACACAATTTCTGCCATATTTTACATTTAGAGGATAAAAGTTAAAAGCAAACGCAAAAAAGAAAAAAAAAAAGAAAAAGGCAAGGGCATGTCTAATTAATTTTGCATCCCAAAAAACCCATAATCCAAAATTATTTTCAAAATTATTACATCCATTTTCGAGTAAACCCAATTTCTGCCATATTTTTCAACCGGCAGATTAAGGGTTAACCGCGAACGCAAATTTTCCAGAAGATGAGGATAAGTCCAAGTGATTTTTCACACAAAAAACCTTTATCCCCAAACTTTCATGAACTTCATTACATCCACAATTGAATAAACTGAATTTTGCAAACGGGGGATATTGAGTTAATATCCAACGCGAATTTTTCTGAAGATGAAAGTAAATCCAATCGACTTTTCATCCTGGAAAGCCTTAACCCCAAACTTTCATCAAAATCGTTAAAGCCGTTTCCGAGATACCCAACCAAAATAAATATACATATAACAAGTCACAGGATTAACTCGTTTAATATAAGTGAAGGATAAGTAATTTTATTTTATACTGAATTTCTTCAAAATTATTTAAATTTTATGAAATTTAATCAATAACGCAAATTAATTACATTCTTATTTATCATTTATTAAATCTTCATATTGGTTGATATATAACACATAATTATCTTAATAACTGAGCATTTAAACTGAATAGGTTTAATGCGCATTAATATATGAACAATACTAATGCAGTTTTTTAAAATTAACTAGATTTAAAGTTGGTTGAGTACTACAGATCTTCTACGTTTATTTTAATAAATAAATTAACTTTTGTTTTCTGGGCACAAATTCCCTCAAATTTCCTCCTTACTACAAATATTCATGTTTTAGAACTTTCTACCTCTGTAGCTCCTCAGGTCAGAAGACATTTAACGGTTAAAATAATCATCGTTCCTCTCCAAATCAAACTGATGGGTGTAAAATTACCAAACAATGATAAAAATGAGGGAGAGGGTGTATCTAGAAAACGGTGGGTGATTAGGCAAAATGGTGGTCATATTCGGATTCAGAAGGTTACTTTACATAAAAATGTGCTGAAATGGTTGTCAGAGGCAATTTTCATGCCGAGCAGTGTTATTACGGAATAAGTTATTAGGCGTGAATAATTTGTAACAGTGCAGCAAGTGTAAAATCTTCGACAATGAGCGATAACGGAGGGATTGTTGTGCTTTAATTTCTTTTTCTATTTAAGAAAAAAAAATCACAATGTAAATATATATATATATATATATATATATATATATTAGTATAAATGGTATTTTTGGCTGTTGAGGAGATATTTTTGAGTTTATTAACCGGCGATGCTTATTTTATTAAGCGGCGGCTTAAAAAGTAGTTTATATTGATTTGATTCCGGTCCTGTCAATTTGATCAGATTAAGCGGCTGATTTTATTAATCAGTGACTTTATTAAGCGGCGGTTACTGTATACATTTATTTATTTATTTATATGTGCACGCTCAGTTCGGCCTACCTGAATGTGAAATGCACTTGCAATGTGACTCTCGGTGTCATTTGGGTTGGATAGGCCTGATTCTATCACATACTTTTAAAATTTTACAACAGGATGTTTGAATTAGCCATTTTCAACAAATTTTTTGTTACTTCTACCTATTTTATAACATTTTTATATTTCAGACATTCGGTTCTAAATTTTTTTATGCCCTTTTGTAGCCGCATATCCCCCCCCCCCTCCCACTCGCATTTTTTTTTTTTTTTTTTTTTTTAATTCTTATTCAAATTTTAATTTAATCTTGCTGATTCTTAAAAGAGAGCTGATAGAAAATAAGAAAAAAACAGTGACAAGACAGGTACCATGCAGATGCTCAACGGTCAGAGGCTAGAATACAAGAAGAATTTTAAGAATTGGTACAAGCAAGACGTCAGGAACATACTCAAAAGAAAATTAACAGAAGACGAGAAAAAACTGGTGCTGCTGCTCAATAGGCAGCGGCATAAAGACCAGAAGAAACAAAAGACCAGGTACAAGTCAGACGTCATTGACATTCTGGAAGAAAAGCTAATTGAAAGCGAAAAAAAAATTTGAACAGCGAGAAGCCAGGTTAAGTGCTGCTCAACGGATAGCGGTTGGAAAACAAGAAGAAACTGAAGAGCAACTTCATATTTCAATTGAAGCTGATATCAGATTTCATACTGGTGCCTATCGATCATTGCATGCTGTCAATTGGATCCTATGTGCGTTTTAGAATGATTCTATATTTGATTGTGCTTTTTAAATTACTGTCAGCATATCAGGAATGGCAAATGTTTGCGTAAATTGTAGTGAGCAAAATTGGCGTAGAAAATCAGCTGGGATATGTTGTCCCAATAGAAGAGTTAAATTGCCTCAAATTTCTGAATTGCTAGACACTTTGATAACTTTTCTTAAATTCTATAAGCATTACTTTAGCCCTGTCAACACCGTGTGGACCTGATAATGAGAAAACAAAATAATACATAAATAAAACCGTGTTAAAAATTTACTCCTCCCCCAACATAAAAAAAAGAGAAAAATCTAGGGTACTTTTTTATTTTATTTGTTCTGCATCTATATGCGGAATATTTAAACAATGCAATGTTAAATAGTTAACAATTTCCTACTGCTAACTGCTATTTTGGAATAATAGTATGTAATTTTTACTTGTACTTGAATATGACTATGTTTGGCAAAGTATGTATTTAAACGTTATAAAAATTAATTTCATTTCTTTAATAAAATCTTTTTGTAAAAAAAATAGAACCGACTCCAAAAAACAACTATTATTCAAACAACTAGAATTAAATGAAATCAAAAATTGTGCCTAAAAGTATGAAATAAACTCTTTCGCCAAACAACATAAACATTACAATTAATCATAACTTTTGAAGTCGGCGCAAAATTAAATAAAATTTGATTTTTTAACAGATTTGTTTTTAGACCGATAGCTACAAACGCTACTGCCCCGAATGATTGATAAATCTTCGTGATTTCCTTTATTGTTTTATCACTGCATACAATTGGTACATTAGCAACATTTAAAGAGAACAATGAACATCCTTTGAAATTCAGTATTTATATTTCTAAGAAGTTACAAGAGTTTTCTTTACAAACTTGGTATAGCTTTGACATTTGTCGTTCTTGGCAGTTTTTGGATTCGGCGATGAAATCGTAATACAAAAATATATACGCGAGATGTATATTTTCGTAAGATACATTGTATTAAATATTGTTTCATATTCTTAATTTCTCTCTTAATATACGTTATTAAAATAACCATGATTTTTGAAAGGAATTACATATGTTCGCCAGATAATTTGGCAATCTCTCTTTTTCTTTCGCAAAGAGCGAAAGATATCATGTCAACTCCACAAACTTTTGCAGCTTAAGAAATCTTAACCGTATTTAAAATAAAATAGTTTTTGGCTGTGTTTTGTAGATGCCAAAGTGAGATATATATTTCGAAAAGAATTTGATTTTTGTACTGAACAAAACTATGAATGTTTATTTAATTTTCCACTGACTTCAAAAGTTATGATTAATTGTACTGTTTACGTTTTTTGGCGAAAGAATTTATTTCATACTTTTAGGCACAATTTTCGATTTCATTTAATTTTTAGTTGTTTGAATAACAGTTGTTTTTTGGAATCGGTTCTATTTTTATTACAAAAAGATTTTATTTTTTCTTTTCAGTGAAAATGTATGCATAGCAGAACATGAGAAGACGTTCGACGGCAGTTTCACATGTCGCAACCCGCAAGAAATATGACAAACTCTAACAATGGTGATTTTGAGTTTATGTCACTGAAAACTGTATGAAGTGCCCCAATGTGCACAAAAAAGTTACATCGCTGTTTCGAAAGTTATCCACTCGAGAGGCAGTTCAAGTCAATGCCTTATTTTAAAGTTAATTTTTCTCAAATACTGCATTTTAAGCTTTTATCACTTTTCTTGCCTTTATGTGATATGAGAAAAAAAAATATCTATTTAATCAACATATATTACATTAAAAAGGTATGCACTACATTCGTACCCAAAAATCTTGATAGGCAAGATTTTTGATTACGAATGTATTTTTGTTGCATGTAGCATGAAAGTATCCAATATCAGTAAATATCTGAAATATATTTATTATCAAAAGATAAGCAGCTTGAAAAGAATCGATAGAGCAGGAAATTCCAAACACACAGATACACGTTAAAAATGTTCTTTTTTTAACATTCATATTTATAAAGTGTCATTCTGTATTCAATCGATGATGCTCTACAACTTTGTAATTTTTATATTTCCCCTACTTCATAATATTTTTGAGATAGAAACGTAATTTCCTGTGTTTTCCACCGAAGGTGCTGTAAGCGGTCGCATCTCGTAGCGCATGGCCAGTATTATACTACTATTACGAGTGTAGCTGCAGCCATTCAGCATTTAAACGAGTGAAAACACACTTTTGTGAGCACTCTATAATTTGTTTAGATCTTAATAAAATCATAATGTGACCTATTTCACACCAAGATCTTTACAACAAAAGAAAGTATTAAAATCGGAGCATCTCTTACGGAGTTATAAGTTAACAAACAACAACAACAGCAAAAACATATGGTTTGAATTAAGAACCCCTCCTTTGTTAAGTCGGTTAAAAACGACAATGCGCTAAATGGTATGACCGCTTACAGTAGCCGTATTTTGAACTACATAGCATACGTGTCACCAGCTACGCTACAATGTGTGCAATGTAGTTCAAGTGTGCATAGTGTAAGAAATTGCAAACAAACACGTTTTTAACGTTCTATTTCTAGCATCAATGTCTGCAAACTGTCTTTTTGTACTAAATCGATGATACTCTTCAACTTTGTAATTCACTATTTTTCTCTATCTTGAACCGTTTTCGCGATAGGAACACTAACTCCGCAATTTTTCACCAGGTGGCGCTATAAGTGGCTTAATCTTGTAGTACATGGCCACTTTACTATACCTATATACCACTTTTATGACTATAACTGCAGCCGTTTAACAGTTAAAAGAGTTAGGACTGACTTTTTTGGACACCCTGTATTTTCTTTAGATTGTAAAGATATTACAATGGGACCTATTTCAGACCAAAGCCTTTTCAACAAAACAAAAAGTATCAAAATTGGAGCATCCATTCAGAAGTTATGAGGTAACAAAAATAATAATAATAATAATAATAATACGGTTTGCATTGAGAACCTCCTCCTTTTTTAAGTCGGTTAAAAAACAGCTCTGAACGTTTTGAGTAAGATTTTATGAATTCAAAAATAATAAAAGGTGAAAAAAAACAACTTTACACACTAACTTGTTATTAACTACTTGCGAAATAGAAAAACAATTTTTGATCGAAGGTACTATTCATGTACACCTAACACAAGTGGAAATTCTTAGTTCCCCTCTATTGACCGACCCTAGTGGTTGCTACGATCTCCCTGGTTCACGTTTTAGCTTCACTATCTGTATGATAATCTGTGGTCCACTGTTACAGGCATATCAGTGTCTGCTTCGTCAATTCGTCGACGTCTACTGCACCATGGACTGCGTGCAAGAACTCTTATACGGGATCCCCTTAAGCAGAACCATAGAGATTGGCGGGTAGATTGGTAACAAGAATAAGTGGTTTTTCTGACAAATTCCGCGTCCACTCCGCGTAGGATCAAAATTGTGATGGCATGTCTCTGGACAACCTCTAGGGGTGAGTCCCAGACAGTCGCCAATTGCCCGTTGCGCAGCACTAGTGCGACGTAAAATCCAATGAACCAATCAACTGACAAATTCCACTTTAATCTGTGCTAGAACCCCTATAGATACAGGCCAACTCACATCGAAAATGTTGCCCAAACCGAAACTACGCTATTTCTTCTTTTTCTATTTTTTCAAAATCGTGCAGTTTAAAATCCTATCTCTGAATGATTTGAATAATTAATAGTTGAACAATCACCCATAATTTCAAAAAAAATTTCGATAAAAATCGAAAAAAGACAAGAACAGTGGGCAACAAAATGAGTTGTGAGTCAGCTCCCCTAATCTGTTCTGCCGTGATGGCCGCATTCGTGTTAGACTCTATGCCGGTTAACACTATCTTGCAGAATGCATTATTGAACATCATAGTGGGCGAACACCCGAAGTTAGGGCCTGGGGTGTGCAACTGAGTGTCATGGACGATCTCAGTTGCTACGAATTTTAGGTAATCCTAATAGCAACAGTTACATCCTTGGAGGAATGATATCAGAAGTGATGGCATGTCCAGGAAATATGAAACCAAAATCGTAACCGCAGAAGTTATTAGGTAACACAGTGCTAACCATCGACGAGATATTAGAGCAGACCCCGGACTAGTAACCTTTTTGCTTCCCAACATCATATCTCCACCATTCAACCAATTCATTCGCCAAACTGACTTTTCTACCGCCAAACCGGCATTCCACTTCTACCAAAGCAAGTTTCCCCACCTTTCTTATCGCTGTTTTATATTTCGATTGGGTGTAAATTAAACATGAACCACAACTAACACTAGCTGAAATGGAAAGCGAGTAATCTAATCCTTGTTACTGATTGAAAGCTGTTCTGTTTGACTTTTCTTTGGCGTTTTCGTGGTAAGAGGAACAAACCATTTTAAACATGCAAAATCCCAAGAACCATTTGCCAAAAAAGCGATTATCGCCAAAAGAAAGCGCAAAAACCGCATGATGGTCTGTGAATTTTTCTCCATAGCCAGTATAGGGAATCCGTACTCTACTAGTACTGAGGTCGCCAAACTTTTCGACTTCGCGGACCACCAAATTGACAATTTAATATCCCGCGGACCACTAATATGACTGCTTAAGGAATGCAAATATATTTCTGGAATAATGATCAGAGAATCCCTTTTTTAGTATTAAATAAACTTATTTAAAGTAAAACAATAGAAATACCTATTTTATTATAACAAAAATGTATTATAAGATAAATACGCGTTTAATCATAGCAAGGATACTTAAAAATTGTTTGACTATAATAAAACAATTTCAGGAAAATCATGAACTATTTTTTATTAGAACTTTTTCTTATCCAAATTATAAGAAACTGAGACGAAGTATTAAACTACCGCGGTAAATTTCTATTTCTCTATATAAAACTGTATTTACTAAATATAGTAATATGTATATTTTTAGATAATTAAAATTAATGGGAAATTATATTTTTTTAATGTACATTTGTATTATTTGGAGAATTCAAATAATATGATAAATTTAGAACAATTGTAGCTGCGCACCAAATGGTGGTAGGAAATTCAAAGCGATTTCTATGCCTGATATGAAATTCAAATTTTTGTGATACAAGATTAAAAGATATTCCATTTATTTTTTAGCTCATCCAGGTATTATGGACTCTAATGTTGTGTGCATGAGGGATTGAGGGGAAAAAAAGTTAAAATTAACATCAGTATAATTTCTAAACATAAAAAAATGCAAATAATTCCGAAAAAATTAAAATAATCAGCGATAATTCGCAAGAATATCCCTGTTGCTTTTGCATCGTTTTGTTTTCATTCCTTCTTATGCTTACAGTTTTTCATAATGCCCGTTTCGTCAATCAAATCTGAAACACTTAAATTCTATAGAAATTGAGATATAGCTTTTCCCGCAATCACAAAAAATTTCAGTATAGCAGCTCCACTTGTCGCAGTATATACCAGTACTGAAACTAATTTTATATCGTAATATATAAAAAAAAGATTCAATTTATTAATATTTAAATTTAATTAAAATTTATGCAAATTTAAAATAAAATTTAAAATAGAACTAAGGGCTAAAATGACTTTTATCATATATATATATATATATTTGGAGGCGAGAAATCCATTTTGCATAATAATTTCGAAGCTCTAAAAATAATAGAAGTAGAAATAAGGCAGTAGATATTTACTGGAGCTCAAGTTTTGAAAATCTGTGTTACTAGGTTTTTAAGACAGGGAGGAATAGATTGCGTATAATTTTGATTTCATAAAATTATTAGGAAAGAAATGAGGACAAGTATTTAGAAAAATTAAAATAGAGCTAGGAGCTACAAAAACCGCGTTAGTAAATATTTAGGGTCGGGAATAGATTGTGCATACACTGTAAAAAATTGTAACCTTACTACCAAACTTAAGCCTTAAATTTTGCTACTAATTCGTACTTTTTATACTTGTTTTTTCAAATATTCGCCGAAATTTACCAAACTTTTTCCACAAAATTTAAGCCAAAATGGGTGAAGGGAGGTTTTTTTTTTTTTTTTTTTTTTTTTTTTTTTTTTCATCTTTCTTTCTTTTTTTTTTTTTTTCCAGCGTAGTTTCAAAGCTGTAAAATTAAAACAGGATTGGGAGCGCAGATAAATTAAAAATTTTAAATTGGAGCTAAGCACTTGAAAAATCGCATATCTGAGTTATTAGGGGTGAGGAATAAATTGCTCATTCGAAACTGTAAAATCATTAAAGGAGTATGAGGAATATATATTTAACAATCTTAGAATGCAATAGAAGGCTCGAAACCCCGTCAATGTGACTAGGCTCTTTAGTGTGAGGAATCGATTGTTTATACTTCCGAAGCTGAAAATCTTATAGGAGGGAATATGTGGACATTTTTTTTTTTTTTTTTTTTTAATAAATCTATGAGCCATAAAAACCGGGTTAATATGTTTTTAGGGATTGGGATTCTATTGAATTTACTTCCGAGGCTTTAAAATTAAAGGGAGAGATAGAAGCGGACGCTGCCGCAGGCAGAGGAACCCAGATCAATGTTCATGTGCTTCCGTGTGTGCGTAGAGCGCCTGGGTAAGGCACTGCCACAGGCAGTTTGGATCCAGACCCAGCATGGAACGACCGGAAAAGACGCGCGTATCAAAACTGAAATTTTGAGAATATATTTAAATGCAGTGACCAGCGGAGCATGTAAACCCCGGCAGTTTCTGATAACATTTAAAAAAAAAAAAAAAAAAAAAAAAAAAAAATTCAAATAATTTTCAGATTTTTCTGCAGATTACCAAAATTTTCCCGCGGACCACCGGTTGGCACAATTTTCAAAAAAAGATAAAAATAATAATGAAAAATTTAAAAACCTCATTGGGCCTGACTTCTTTGTTAGTTCATAAATACGAGTTTCCATCGAAGAAACGAAATTTTGCACTGTTTGGAGTTTTTAATCAGATTACGATTTTGAATCATACTTCCTCAACAGTTTTCTTTAGTTATTTCACAGAAGAATATTATTGTCTACCATTGCTCCAAACTTTGCTACACATGAGGCCCTGAATTAGGTTAGTTAATCTGGTTGGTAAATTTGATGTGTTAAGACCTGGGTTACATGCTGGCCAGCCAATAACTTTTATATTCTTTTCATGTTCTGAGACCAGAATTTTGTGTTGCTTGCTATGTAAATCGAAGCATTGTCTTACTGAAATTCCCACTAAGGTCCATTTAGAAACTTAGCAAATAGAAGAAGCTTATCCTCCAATGTCTTAGTAAAACGATGTTATGTTTGGCGAACACAAGTAGAGGTCATAGACACTCGTCTGTTGTAGCAAAAGGCTGACCAAATTATCACCGAGCCACTACCATGTCTGTGACAAAAAAAAAAAAAAAAAAAAAAAAAAAGCAGGCTTTGCCAGCTTCGCCGGTCACTATATTTAAATGAATTTAAAAAAAAAAAAATCTGTACACTGGATCTGTTTTAATTCTGAATTTCCTTTGTTCTATCTTTACTCGTTATAGTCAAAAGGTTCCCTTCACACAAACACTTACATGCATATATGCATATACACTAGGTTGGCCAGATCAAAGTACCTTTATAATAGAGAAGCATAAAAAATTGCTACAATTATCAAATTATGGATGCATTTTTTCATTCCTAATAAATAAGGACTAATAATAAAGTGTTACTGATAAATAATTTAGTTTATACAATTTTTTAAAACTTAGAAAAATGCCTTCAAGAGAAAAAAAAAAAAAAAAAGGCGTCCCCATTTGTCCCCAGAAAATGGGGACGTTTGGTCAGTATAATATACATGTACATTTTGACTAATTGATTAAAAGAAAAAAAAAAAAAACTTCAGTTTAGTACTCAATTTCCAAATTTGAAATTTGGCACCGAAGTTTCGCCAAGATCTTTATTTACACAATTGCTTTAGCCATATTAATTCCTCGCCAAACTGATAACAAAAATCTAAAAGCTGCCTATGCTAAAGCTATACCAAAGAAATTTTAAGAAAAGAATGCAGTAACTGATGCTAGGGTCAGAGCCTGATTATCGCACAGGCCAACTAGGCCTCGGCCTAGGGCACATCTATCTGGTGGCACCAAAATAATTTTAAGCATTTAAAGTGCAATTTTTAACAAAGATTTGTTTACAAAAATTAACTGAAATCTAACTAATGATAATAAACTGTAGTTTGAATCTAATCTTCTCCGTGGGGGATCAAAATTGTATATGAATGACATGCCACCGATTCACACCTAGGGGTGGTCACAAACCGCCGCCAATTTCCTACTGTATAGCTCGAACGCGACGTTGAATCCTCTGAACGTCAAATTGATATCCAGTTGCATTTTCTTAACTTTGTGAGATGAGATTAACGAATCAAAATCGAGCATTTTTGAGTTATGGTGGATGGTCAAAATTGTAATGGCATGTCTTCAGACTACACCTTAGGGTGTTTATTAACAGTTTGACTCAGCGGCACTGCTCAGGTTGAAGTAGTGCTTATAAAAATTTTGAATTAAAGTAAAGAAAGTGTGAGGTGAAATCAAAACATCTTTCAGCTTTATAATATTGCAACTGAAACTTTGAATTAATGAATTCTAGACTCAACCCATGAGGTTGATGAAACAACCAATACAATTGACGTATCGATAAAACTTCTGAGTAAACAATAATTTTAGCTTTTCCTTAGGGTGCACTAACTTAAAGATTATTAGAAATAGAAGTTCCTGTTTAGCAGCCTCCAAAATATAATTAACCTTTTTCGATATAAAAAGAAATTTACGTGAATAACAAAACTGAGATAATACATTATCAATATATCTAAAAATGCATCAATTTTCTTTTCTTTTCTTTTTAGTAATGTTAAAGTTAAAATGAGGTTTTATTTAATTTCTTTTGAACCAATTATCTGATTAAATTAAAAAATAGTACATTTTGTCACGATTGATAAATGTACCAGTTTCCACAGCTATTGGTTGAACGATATAACTTTTTACAGCAGACCAAAAAATCCAGAGACGAATTCACTGACAGATTTGCAGTTATGTAGATTAAAGAACTTTATTTCGTCCTAATGAAAAATATCTTTACTTTTCAATGGTATTTGATAGTGCGTAATTATTTATCAGGTCTACCGAAAGATTCTGTCTGTTTGAATTAAAATACTGTCACCAGAAATTTTGGTTTAACAATATTTATATAACACTTTACGAATTATCATTGTAAAAGGTTACTCGATAATATCTTAAATATTATCCAAAATTAATTCCCGGTGTATTAATTCAAACGGACAGAATTTTCCGGTAGACCTAATACGTACTCGCTGATTTCGTATGGTAAGAATGAAGTAGATGGGATTAAAAATGAATACAGTATTATCATATAAAGAATACCTTGTAAAAAATCACATTTCTGTTCAAGTGAATTTCAATAGTCATCTTTTATATTATCCTATACAAATACGCACAATGTAAACTAGATATTAACTAAAGTAATTTTTTATTAAAATTTCTTTTCATGGTGAATGCAAATGATTTTCATTTCAAAGATGTATATAATAATGGCTAAGGAAAGTTTATTTTGTGTCCTGTAGAGCATAGATCACATTCGTATTTTAAAAACTGCATTTTTCTTCCTAGGTTATTTATTTATTTATTAAAAATCGAAAAAAAAAAAAAAAAACAGATAAATTTGTTTTTAATTATTCTAGAATTATGATTCAATCATTCGCTTTAAAGGTATTGACGGGTTCTTTTCAGAAAAACTAGTGCTGATTAGATTTGGGAATCAATCGCTCAACAGGTGGTGCTGCCATCCTATTTTTTTTTCTAAGTACTTAACATGACAGTATAGGGCAAAATTTCACATAAATGTACATAATGTGAGTTATTTTTAACGCATGAATGTAAAATTTATATGAGTTATTGATAATAGTAGTAATAAACTTGAAAAAAAAAAAATGTGTGTATGTAGGAGCATTGCTTTCCTCCTGGGAGGAAAATGCTCTTCCCCCGGGGCCTGTGTAAATTTTCAATGTGGATATTTTAGAAAGAACTCGTCAATACTTCTAAAACGAATGGTTGAACAATAGATCTGTATTAATTTAAAACGTAGCTACCGATTTCTTTTATTTTTAATGTTAAATATATATATATATATATACAGTCGAACCTCGTTAACGTGAACACTGTTAACGTGAATTACTTTTAACATGAACTGTTACCACAATGCCCGTCAAAATGAAGATTACTTTAGTTATATGACGATCAGTTACTGATAGCATGAACTAGAGATAATATGAACAGATTTTTGATCCCCCTTGAGATTCACGTTAACGAGGTTCGACTGTATATCTTTTCATGTCTGCACAAAAATGATTTTTTTTTTTTTTTCAGCATTTATTATTACACTACTTTAAGAAAAAAATCGTCTGCATTCATCATGGAAAATATCTTTAATAAATTATAACTTAATAAATAATTTGTATTGTGTAAATTTGTATAAGATTATACATAGAAGAAAATCTCGTGGTAATACTAGTTATAATATATTAAAACAAGCGGGCTTTACCTCTGCCGCTGCTCAGAGCCTGACTAAGGCAGGGGCATACGGGGCAGTTGCCCCGGGCCCCCACATTAGAGGGGTCCCCAAATTGAATAAAAAGTTTATTTTACGTTTCCTTCTTTAATGAACTTTTTTTAAACAAAATATCAGTATAGTGTAAAATCCGGCTTAATGGACTTTATGCATCATACGTCACTGCGGGTATATTAAAGTCTCTACGCCAATCGCTGAGCTTGAAATTTTTGTTTACTGCTGTATTAGCCAATAGCAGTCGCTGAGATAGGTAAATACCCGCAGCCGTTGCCACTCGTGCATAAGGTCCATTGAGCCATCGTAATTGCAAAAATTTAGCTGAAATCCGCCCTAATGTCAGCAAGGATATGAATTTTTGGCAGCTAGATGACAAAGTGGATAAAATGGATAGAACGATATTTCGTCTGACCATTGGAGGGGGGAGGGAGTTTACAGCTATTTTAGGTTCTAGTCAATTTTCTTGTTATCTATAATGAGGTGAAAATTTTAAATACCTCCATCAAGTTTGGTTCTTCATTACTGAAATAGTGAAGCAGAGGGGGGCCCCAAAGAAGTTTTAGCCCCGGGCCCCAATTAGGCTAAGTCGGGCCCTGTCGCTGCTAACTACATTTAAAAGAATTTTGAAAATTCGATATTACTTACTAATATAAAAACTTAAAAAATATTAAAATTTAAAAAAAAGTATTCCATTAAAAACCAAAACAGTATTTAAACCATAATAATAATAAAGCAACTGATTATAAAAAATCATTTTTCATAAATTAGTTAAATTTAACTTACTTATGAAAACTTATTCCACTTCCTTTCATAAATGCATTTGTACAATTGGAAGCCGCGCAGTATTTCGGCATTTTCAATATATATCAACATTCTATTCTATTATTGTTTCCGAGTTTTATACTTTCTCATGGCTGATGCCAAAAAACTTTTTCGGCATCAAAAATCTTTGCACGTTAACATGGGGATGATAGATCTATATATATTACTATATCTATGATAGGCACTAATTTATATTTCGATGTTAGAACTAAATGTCCAGTTTGGTTGAATTTCGTCTACTTATTTATGAGATAGAGCATCCACAAAAGTTTGGGCACACACGAAAACACTTAAAATAGTGCAATCGTGTTCAGGATATGTCAAAACGTATTCATTGGAAACCAGTGACTAAAACTTTCCATTAATCGAATATTTCCTTCTTAAATATAAAGAAGAAAATACTAAATAAAACAAATATCTTAAATAATGATGCATCTAGATTATTAATAAAAATATTATTATGAAGACATTAAAAAATAGAATCTGTCCTATTCCTTTTCCCCAAATTCTTATGTACTTACTGTCATTCACTACGGTATGTTTGTGAATCTCAAGCTAATAAAAAATGCGCCTCCATTTTTAAGGTAAATATAAGCTTTTTCATTTGTCTCTCCGTGCCTGAGATAGTTAGAGCGCCATGTTAATAACGTGGTGGTCGAGCGTTCGATACCCCAAAGGTCCAGGGTAGATAATTAGTAGAAAAGATGTCAATTGATAAAAGAAAATTTTTCGTTAACTACACAGTATCTTAAGAATTTTTGAAGAGTTTTTTTAAGAAGCCTTTTTTTTATGTTCGAATGCTGAAATTTAAGGCAAAAATTTAGTATTCAAACGTAAAAGTGTTTTATAAAAATTAACTCATCGATAACTTCACAAAGTAGTACTCTAACATATTTAAAATATTTTTTTAAACTCAAAATTAAAAAATTGTTTGCAGGGAGCAACATTGTATGCATATTTTTATAATTCTAAAACAATTATGCAGTTATTTACAAAAAAGAAAAGTTTTTATGCATATTTACGTTTGTAATGACTGATAGATTGCACAACCAGAGCAATAACTAAGGGCCAATCATAGCAATGCATCGATCAATGGATCAAATGCCTTAGAAAAATTTTTTGGAACTCGGTTAGGCGTGTATCGAATCTTTGACTGCCTTACCGCCTAGACTTTCGTGGTTTATAAAAGAGTACAAATCCCTTTCCGCTGAAATTTATCATTTCACCTTACTACAAAAAAAATTGCAAATCATAACAGATTTGTGTGATATGATACATTAAGAATTTGGATTTTAGAAAGTTTTCTTAAATAGATTTTTATATTATTATGATGTAATTTCTTTTACAGCTATAAGATGAAAGTGTTATATTCCTATAAATTTTTGCTTCGATTTTTGATGGGCATATTTTTTTTTTTATACCAATGGGAATTTATTTTTTTCATACCAATATCGTCAATAATGAAAATTAAAAATATTATTGTAATACATAACTCCTATGAGAATTGAAGATCAAGACTACATTTCGATGTTACTAGCGTCACTTTGTAGCCCCAGACCTCTACGAAGCTAAATGAGTTTGGCGAAGATTCACGCTTGGCGCACAGATAACTAGTTATCTGTAGCTTGACGCTATGCGCTTACGCACCACGAGGAAAGATCACAAACCACGCGGACGCAATACTACGATGATTCGACTTTCACGCGCACAGGAGAAATGTCATTGTCACGTGACAGAGACTCGATGATGTTGGCCACATAAGGGGGTTGCCATTTCACGCTCTACCTAAACTAAAGCTCGATGTTTCCCCCAGTTGTTCTTCAGCTCAGTGTTTCGAACACTGAGCTGAAGAACAACTGGAGAAAATGGTTCCAATACGTTTACATTGTATTTGTGCGTGCCGGTTTTTGAAGAATTCGTCTGCTATCGCTAGAGCCAAGGTCAATCATTGCACGGCAAGAAGCGTTTGTCGCGTCGTCCGTTTATATTATGCTCTTAATGAAATAAAATTAAAAATGGTTATATCATGTTCTGCATATGGTTGTACGAACAGACAAATCACGAATAACTCTTCAGAAAAGAAAAAGATAACATTTCACAGGCAAATTTTAATTTAATTTAACTGTCACATTATACAAATATCATAACATTTTGCAGACATATGTATCCATTTCTTTCTTTCTTTTTTTCATTAAGTTGATAAAAGTACAATAATAAATGAGTATTTTATATAATAGATTATGAAAATAAATAATATAAATGTAAATATCGAAGTATGCTCAAATAGTAAATGCATACAAATTATTTGTTTATCACGTGAATATTTTATAGTAGTAGATTTATTGTAAAGATTTCAATACATTACAATTCTAGCATGTGAACATTTTAACTACATGTTCAGATCTTGCTATATAATGTATCTATGTGTCACAAATACGTTGTTTATCTAATCAATAATTATGCGATAGGTTCTCTAAAATACAAATGATGCAGGTTTTTTTTTTTTTTTTAATGTAAAAGCATATTTTTTATTTATCTAAAAATAACAAAAAAGAAATCTATATAAAAATAAAATAAGACATATATATATACATATATATATATATGTATATAATTATATATATATTAAACTTAATGAAATTATATATTTCATATTGAATATGTTAAACTTAATTATCTAATGGTGATGATAATGATAATAATTTTTAATGATATATTGAATATATTAAACTTAAATCAAATCTGGTAGATTTTCAATAATATATATATATATATATATATATATATATATATATATATATATATATATATGTGTCATCAAAAATAGGATAGTCCGTATGAGTTCAGTATATGTAAGCCGTACAGTGGCCAAAGGATTCAGCTGTCAAAGCTGAAAGACGTGAAGTGCCGGGTTCGAATACAGGTCACAGTTGTCGGCTAGGTCTTCGAAGTTTTCTGCGTTTTTCTCCGAAACTTGAGTAAATATCGGCTAATTTTCACTGTATTGTAATCATTCAATTTTATTCCATTAGAGAATAAACAAGATTTTGATAAATAAGAAAAAACATAGAAAGATAATAAGAAAATATATAGAAGAAAATATATAAAGAAAAAATATAGTTTCTATTTTTAAAAAAATGAAGTTTGTGTCACGTGGGGCCAGGGGGCCCCCGGGACCCACTTGTGATACCTCATGTGGTAGATTATTTAAATCCATGAAAATTTTGAAATCAATGTTTTCAGCAAACTTATTTTCCTTTCGAGATATTTTGGTATATCCATACTTATGAAACACCCTGTATACTTTTTTTTTTTTTTTTACATTGAATACTAAAGTGCCTAACTTTATTGGCTTTTTTTTCTTTTAAGTTTGTAATGTAAATTCTGTTTTTTTTTCTTTCTTTCTTCAAAAAAAAAAAAAAAAAAAAAAAGATTTTTTTTTAATTATTCGAAACGAAAATGTCTGTTTTAACTGAAATAGAAGAAGAAAAAAATAAAAAAATTCTGAAAATAAGTCATTCGAGTGCAGGGGTTTAAAACAATGGATGTAAAATAAAACAGTTCCCTTTCTTAAATTATAACAAACTGGGATCAATATAACTAATTTAAAAGGGTTTTTCAGTTCATCAACATCTCTTTCACGCTCATTAGGTGCCAAGTCTCCTATTTTGGAACCATATTATATCTTCTAACAAAATAAACCTTTTTTTATTAGTTAAACTACATATAATTAGAAATGCACATAGAAACAGAATACTTACGAGAATTCAAATATTCTCAGTGGGATTCATATAGCGGCATTTAAAGGGTTAAATGGATCAGAAAATGCATAAATCTATCGAAAATCCAAAGTCGAAAAATTTTTACGCATCCAATACTTTCTTCTATTAAATATAGGACGAAGTTAATAAACTGCTAATTCTATCAATTTATTACAAAAATTTTTGCATATTAATTAGCGGTGGAAGTATTTATAATCAGGCACTAATTGTGAATTTTTAAACAGTTTCATGAAACCTGTTTTGTCGTAAAAATAGGTGCAGCTGAAAATATATATACATAATAATAACGATAAATTTGGGAGGGGGAAAGAAATGGAGCAGCAATATGGAATTCTGACTGCTTACTACTGAAAAGACGATATAATTTTTTTTTTAATAAAATTAATTTTTAAAGTAATGTAGCTTCGGAAATCAATAAATTATTTCTTTGTCTTTCATGTTCCACCAAAAAATTCATAAATATATTTCATATAAAGCCGATAAGAATGCATTCCTTCCTTTGTGTAATTTTACATTGAAATATAAAGGTATCAAATCCTTTTTGCCGTGCACCGCTCAGATAACGAAACTGTGGGAGGAAGATGAATCTTCCAAAAACGGCACGCGAAAACCGGTCTAGCATTTCCTCCAGTTGTTCTTCAGCTCAGTGGTTCGAAAACAGAGAATGCGCCATCTGTAGGCCTGTTATCGTACTAGTCAATACTATTTAATACTATATTCCGACATACGTTAGCTTAAATTTTTCTCGCTAAATGAAGCCTACTGTGAATGTTTGGAAAGATTCGACTGTCGTTCTGGTAGCAGTGAATTTCTATCTAATATCCTTTGAAGCAGCGATCATTTAACTGTTACTAATTTGCAACAAGGTTTCATTCTTTTTATGTAAACAATAAATAAGAACAGGTTTCCATGGTGTAATTTTAAGTAGTTTTCTGGATCCTTTTGAATTATTTCAAATTTAATAGCTATCAGAAGAAAATTTATTGTAACAGTTATAATGGAAGCTGTACTATCTGCAAAAAATACTTCTCTTTGTTTTAATAAAGATGATTTTATGGTTGTAAGTATTAAAAACTAAATATAATTTACGTTGCTTTTATTTTGGACCATTCCTTTTTTAATAGTTCTTTTATAATCAACATCATTAATGTATTGTTTTCTATAAAATCACGCATTCGATATTATTTTCTGGTTTAAATATCTTCGTATTCATAACACTTATCATTTACATTCTTCCAAGGTAGATTTTCCGACTTAATAAAGCTGAACTCCCTTCATTTGCCTATGAACCAATACTATCATTTTAAATATTATTTATATATTTTCTATTAAATTTTTGTATGTAGGTTATTTCATTGTATAATAAAAAAGTAGGGTAATAATCAAATTTTTCCCCAACAATTTTAAAACCAGTAATCAGAATATCAAATCTCAGAATGCTGCAACTCCTAAAAGTAATGTCAAAATATATAACTACATTATAACTTTGTATAGAATCTTGTACACTGTAGAAAAGTTGCATACTTTACAAAAAATATCGAAACTTAGTGTGTTTAAGAAATTAGCTTTATTTTATGTTTAAATCAGTGATGTACTGTCCACAGATTACACACGCTTAACAAAACTGGCAATGATAAAACCTTTTACTCACAAATCTTAATAAATAAATAAAATTATGTTATAGTTACAAGCAAGATTTTCTCACAAAAAAGAATTTTTGCACTGTGGTTGAAATTACTGAATCTCTAAATTAAATATGTGCCTGGAAGCTGAAAATGTGCTTAAAACTGTGACGTACACAGGGCCGCTGCTAGGCATTAAGCAACTCAGGCAATGCCTGAGGGCGGCACTCGAATCATTAAAATGAAGTACAAAAAAAAAAAAAAAAATAATAATAATAATAATAATAAGTAAGATTGAAAAAAAAATATTTTTACAAAAATCTTTGTAAAAAAGACCCTTTTCCTTCCCCCCATCCTCATGAAAGAATCTAAATTAGTTCAGAAAACTACTGCTGGTAAAATTTGTCAATAAATCGAACAAGATATGTGAAAAGGACAGTATAAGAAATGTGAAAGCACAAAGCTTTCCGCTTAAAACAAGAAACTATCTTTGCATGGGTCTGATGTCCGATTCCGGCTAGCCTAGTTTTTATAGACAGGTACATTTTGAGAAAGCTTTAATTGGAAGACTACAGATGAGTACGTTAGGACCCAGTCCTGTCTGTATGCAACAACAATGCTATTACTGACCGGATATTGTTAATTTAAACAGAAATAAGGGATCTATGTAGTATATGGAGTTCTACATGGTTGGCCTTAAGAAAAAGACAAAATTATTTAGAATCCATGAGTGTGAAAGAAAAATAAAACACTGAATTTGAGATACAACATTTTAAGTGAATTATTAAGTTTAAACTAAGCTCTTTTTACTTTCCTAACATATTATGTAAGGAAAGTATTGTAATCATGTAAAAAATCTGACTATGAGATTTTGGTGTTTATAAACGTTTTACAATCCCCTGAGTTCAATTTTACTATTCTTACAAGTGAACACGATAGTGCCTAAACGCTTTGTAAATCTCCATAGCACGAACCCTATTGATTTTAGTGAATCTAGGAAGTGCGATAGTATCTAAATGCCTTACCCAATTGTGCTGAAAATTTATACTCATACGTGAAAATTTATACTCATACAAAATTTATACTCAAGTTCGTGTGTCACAGTCGCACGAACTGCATAGATTTTGGTGAGTTTAACACTTATAGATTTTTTACAGAGAAGGAACACAAAGAAATATTCTTTATCTCTGTTAATTATTTAATGTTCAGAAAGTCGAGTGGAGTCACTCCAGATTTTTTTATGCATTATCTAAAAAATCTAAAATTTATCTAAAATGTAAAAAAAAATTGATTGAAGGGAATTTTACATTAATTTAATTAAAAGTATACTTAAAATTTATACAAATTGGATATTATACTACCAGCAGCAGAGCGAATCTGTGCTTAAAGTTGGTAGACGTGAGGTGCCGAGTTCAATCCCAGGTCGTGCTCGTCGACCTAGCCGTTCGGAATTTTCCATGGTTTTCTCCGAAACTTGCAGAAATACGGGCTAGGACCCCTTAGAAAGACCCAGACAGAGGGCACTCCCCTTCAGGCCTACGACCCTAGAGCAGTCAATCGGCCTTATTCCCCACAAGCTAACCCAAATTAGATTTAGTTTTAGAGATAAAATGAATTTGAAATTCTCAAATTCATTAAATTTTCAGTTATAATAAAAAATTAACTTTAAAATTGAAGAATGTATACTATTTCAGCAATACATGTTTATATCTGTAGTGATAAGTATAAAGGATTTAAGTCCATATTCTTGATTTTTCAGGAGACGAAAAATAAAGTTAAGTTAACTAAAAACTAATCAGAAGAATCGATTAGGAAAAAGGGATTATGTTGATTTATACCCTTTATACTGTTCAGTGATTGTCAACCTTCTTTTAATAAAGGGAAAAAATTGAATTAAATATTTTATACAAAGATTAATGCTAAATTTCTGACTTGAATCTTTTTTTAACAATGGATTTTCTCAAAGACTAATTGACATAGATTTAAATCCTTTATACCAATCGATAGAGAATTTTTTTCTGGGTCTGACTATGCACTTAACTGAAAATCGACATTTTTGGACTTAAATCCTTTATACTTATCAGTACAGATATATACAAATGAAATTAGATAATAGTTTTATCTGCATAATAATATTATTTTATTCACAAAATTTCATTCTATTCCCAGGTCTAACGAACATTTTCAACAATCTAGATACAAATACAACACTAAAAGATAAAAAGCATTAATATTTTAGAATTGGTGAAAGGAAAATCTAATTTATGAAAATACACAAATTGTTAGCAATTCTCAGAAAATGAGGACAAATGTGGTCCTCATTAGAAATTTTCAAAACTGAGAAGGATGTCTAAAAATGAGGACATCTGGTCACCCTGCATTAGATTCGACAATGTATTTTCTATTTGTTTTACGAACTTCAGTAAAGTTTCGTGTGACTAAATTAATTTAAATTAAATGCATTTTTTATGCAATGTTTGATTAGTGAACTTAAAATTGCGGATTTTAAAAAAGTGACAACACGCGAAAGTGAGAGGGAAATGCTGAAATTTTGAGAATAAAACTAAAAGAAGACCGTAATTTTTTTTCAACATTTTGTTTTGTTACGGTCTTATGTACACTTAATTTCGTTAAACCAGTCTTAGTGACTAAGAAGGGAAAATAGAGTTACCATTATAAAAACTTTGACTGACAGAAAATCTCAAGTTATAAAAATTCGTCTAAGCAAAATTTCAGCGTATGAAAGGGCGGCAAATTGAAGCTTGCCTGAGGGCGGCAGAGCACCTTGCGACGGCCCTGGACGTACATTGCAGAACATTTCATCTATCCACCACTAGAACTAGGTGATGTATCAATACATCAAGAAGCACCAGTTTAAATCTTACAATAGCAAACTGGTTTTATTATTTTATTTGAATTGATACATTGTATGTACTGTCACACAGGTGCAACAATTCAGCAACCAGTTGTGAAATACTCATGGATGAACACAATGTAAACTTTCTAACAATGTTTCGGTACAACAATGAGCAGAGCCAGCCCTAGGCAGTAGGCAACTGTCTATGACGGCAAAATTTAGGGGCAGCAAATCCAAACAAACTTAATAATTATAATAATAATAAAATAAATAAATAATTTCCTATTGCTTGAAATTAAAAAGTGATGAAATAGTCAAATAAAAAATAATAGTAAACAGGAATATTTTGAAAGCATAGCAAACGATAATAGACAAACTTTTAAGTTGTTTGTTGTTAGTGGGTATTTGTATACACGACTGCGAGACATGAGGTGAAAATGGGCACCCACCGCTCCGCTGATTGAAAATCTCCTTCGGTTTCTTGACACTTTTGTGTAAAGCAATTACTGCAATTCTATTTTCTTTTTTTCCTCACTCCATCTTAACTATGCAAATGTGTAACAAATACTGTTAATTTTTTAGTGTTCACACACTATTTATTCTTTTACAAAACATAGTATTGTCATTTCCAGAACATTAAAAAAATAGTACTTGTTTTGGCTCAGCGGTAGAACAGAGGTTCACTTTGTGTTTGGCGAAATTCCGTAGCGAGAAACTGCCAATTTTTGTAAACATAATGTACCTTTTCTATGATGATGATGCAGTATGGAACTCTTAAAAGAGATTTGATTTTCATTCATTTGAGTGTGTTTTACGCTGAACTAGAGCTGTGTAATATGGAATTAGGAGAGACTTGATTGGTTTATTTGATTTTCCTTGAATTTAAGTGTGTTTTACATTGAACTAGAGCTACATAATACGGAATTAGGAGAGATTTGATTTTCGTTGAATTTGAGTGTGTTTTACATTGAACTAGAGCTGGGCATTTCTCAGGAAAAAAGTCAATTTAAAAGCAGAATTTAGACATTTTTAAAGATTCTGATAGAAATAAAGTAATAGTGTATTCCAAATCAAATTTTGATATTAATACAGAAAAACAATATGGGCAAGGTCAAGAAAGTCATTTACTCCCTTCATAGGGGGGTCTCTTTTCACGCTGTTACAGATCTCATGATGACACATTCAATATTCATTAACATTTATAGAGATTATATTTAAAAAAAAAAAAAAAAGGAAGGAATAATTGAGAAAAAACAAACAAAAATAAAATAAATAAATAATCACTAACTTATTGTGAATATTTTATTTGTTTATTTTTTAAATTCCAAATAATAAGGAAATGCCAAATTAGATTTATGTCAGTTTCCCAAGTCTTCTACTCAAGGCACCCCAACCATAGCAATGATTTTAACAGCAGGTTTATCATAAATCCCCCTTTTGCGCCTTCCCCTAAAAAAACATATATAATATTTTTAAGAAATGCTACAAAATTACTGTAACAAAAATAAAATTCTTGAATTTGGTAAGAAAAAATAAATAATTGAAAAAAAAAATCAATTTAAGAATATTTTATTAATTTCAAATATTATTGAATTGCCAAATTAGCATCTGAAAGATTTGAAAGAATCAATTTCCCACATAAATAATAATAAGCTACATGAATGCAACATTGAAATGGTATTCTGGCTCTGTATTATAGTAATTTCTAATTTTAAAGCACAAAATACCAAATAATAATAAATAAATAACATGATTTTATTGACATTTATTAGTTTGTAGTGCCTAAGAACAAAAAGTAGTTATTTTAAAATATATATCTTCGAAACAAAAGTTTATAAAAACTTTCAATAATTCGGTAACGCAGGCATCATTTCGGTAACAAATTGAATATTTTTGAATGTTACAGATGTGATTATCTTATAAAGTATTATTTATTTTACATCAGCGATATCGCACATCCAAAACAAAAACACATTTTTCTCTTCTTGTAACTTTAACTGTGTTATTGATACAAAATAACATTTCAAGAAATAAAATGTTTGCATCGTGGCCTATGCTACCGATCTGAACAACCAAAAAACAAGCATGTTATCAAAAATACTTTAAAATAACTAATTTTTGAATTCCAGAACAGAAATGACAAATGTTAATTGCCGCTGCTGCTTACAATCGCGGCACCTGTAAGATGTTCTCTCCTAACACGTGTTATCTCTGCCGAAAACAATGTTTTGAGTCTAAAAATAGCTTGAAAATTCGGCGTTACCGATCTGACAGAGAAACTTGGGATGTAGTTATTTTTCATCCGTTCATTTATCACGGACAGATCTTTATAAAAATGGAATAAAATATAAAAAGAGCGCTAAAAATTAAACCATTTTTTGTATAAATGTGTTTTATTACAATTTTATAAACTGCACATAATTTGATTGCGTATTAAATACTGTTAGTTGGGACATGTTATAGATCTGATTTTTGGAACTTAAAAAAAAAAATGTGTGTGTAAAAATTGATTATATTAGATGTTTTATGATGATTTGAAAGCAAAACAATAATTAGTTTTAGAAAATAATTGTTTTTTTTTGGGGGGGGGGGGGGGGGCTAATTACTAAAACAGTAGTGAAATTTTATTTGGGACTCAAATTGACATTTTTAAAGAGAAATGCCCAGCTGCATAATAAGGAATTCGGAGAGATTTGAGTGGTTTATTTGATTTTCGTTGAATTTGAGTGTGTTTTACATTGAACTAGAGCTACGTAATAAGGAATTCAAAGAGATTTGATTGGTTTATTTGATTTTCATTAAATTTGAGTGTGTTTTACATTGAACTAGAGCTACATAATGAGGAATTAGGAGAGATTTGATTGGTTTATTTGATTTTCATTGCTCCGTTCTATGTTGATGCAAGTCCAGAATATTCAAGAGCGATTTAATTGGTTGAGTTATACTTAATAATGATGTAATATGGATATGCTTAATAAAGATTAGATTCACTTTATCTGGTTAATAGGATACTTTGCTTTTTAGGCAGACTATTTTTTTCTTTTATATTCTTGCAATTGAATTAGTTAAAATATTGTGGAATCATTTCGTTTTTAAGGAAGTTTGGCAGGTGGTTTTACTTAGAACTTAGAATATCAAATACGTTTTTTGGAATGAGCGATTTTGTTTCTTTTGTTGTTTTTAAAGGGATATAAATTAGAAATTTACTTATTTTTGGAAAATAATTTGTGGCGGGTAAGTTGAAAAATTGTCTTTTTTTTTTCATTTTTTTATCATTGGGAGCATTGGTTGTTTTTGTGCGTGATATTAAGCTATTGCTGCATATACCTTCTGTAATGCTTCGTTAAAATGCCTCGAAAATTTGTCTCTGATACAGGGTTGGGTTTCTTCCGGAAGAAACTAGTTTCTTCCAGGACAGTGGAAGAAACTGGAAAAAACCGGAAGAAACTGGAAGAAATGGAAGAAACCGGAAAAAATGGAAGAAACTAACCAGAAGACAAAACAGATGTTCGAGATTAAAATTTATGAACTATATAAACTCAAAGGATAAATATAATGTCAAATCTAAACTATAATCCAATTAATATTAAAAATATTGTTAGAAAAATAAGTTATTTGATAACAAACACTAAATATATATAGGTGATGGGTTTTTACTTTTCAATGCTGATATTTTTAGAACTTTTTGCATATATACTATCTCATATTAGTATACATTCAGACAGTGCAAGTGATAATTACGGAATTAACCATAATATTTGTACTTTTTTTTTTTTTTTTTTTAAGGATACAATTTTTTGTATAAACTCGAAGCTGGTAAACTGTATCAACAAGTAATATACCTACTTTTAAACTCTCCTGCAAGTTCTCTAGGATGTAAAAAAAAAGCATAGTTTGTATTTATCTATTTTAAGTTGAAAAATAAAGTGCAGTATTGAACTACTCTAAAACACATTTCACTTGTTTTACAGTTTTTAACTCCCTCTAACTCTCAAAAATTTTGTCTAGAGGTGCGGATTATAGGAATTTGTAAATTAGAGATCATTGCCTTTGTTTACAGTTTTCTTTTGCAGATACAGAGTCAGTTATTATTAATTCATGAGAATAGACGTCAGAATGGAAAGACGATATCTAATAAATTTTAGAATAAAGTATTTCTTCAATATTAATAAAACTAATCGATCACATTCATATATGATAAATAATTTAAGCATATTCAAATAATAGGTCTATAAAATGTAAACAAACATATTTAAAAAATATGAAACTAAATATTTTTGAAAGTTCGGAAATAATATTCATCACTGATTAATTTTGTTAAACATTGATGTAATAGTGATTTGTTTTAAGCACTAGTCTGTATGAATTGCAGGATAATAAATACAAGAATGTTACCCCCCCCCCCCTCCCAAGTTGAGTTTCAAAGCAAGGATTAAGCTAAAAATTTGATTAAAAAAAAGTAAAAATGTGAGAAATGTGAATTTATTTGAAATATGAGATGTAAATTTCTTTTTCACTGTACTGTACTGTATTAGGAAAATGAAGTTTTTGATGACATTTTGTAATACAGTAATTATTGAATACTTGTTCTTTTAATTAACTGAATGTTTGTTAAGAGCTGTTTTATTAGAAAGTATAAGCAAGTGATACAAACTATTATTTATTACCAGTTAAAGAAATAAAATCGTCTAGATTATAAAACTTTACGCTTTTTAAATTGAAATTGATTTTTTTACTGGATTTTGAATATTTTGGAACGTGATTATCAGATACCGAAGATCACTTCGGTAAAAATTTCATAATTATTAATTAAATATGTAATTAAATTTTTATAGGTATAATTAAAGTTACTTAAAGTTGTTTATAAGACCAATGCATCCATTGTATCTTACAAATCTGCAATTTATAGGATAAATTTTTAAGAGAAACAGTTTCTTCCATTTCTTCCACTTGGAAGAAACCTATTTCTTCCGGCCGGTTTTTTCCATGGTTTTTTCCGCGGTTTTTTCCACCTTGGAAGAAACTTGCCAACCCTGCTCTGATATAAGTGTGATTGATTTATGTAATTTTATATTGTTAAGTGGCAAGAGTAAAAGGGCTGGGATTGATTTTTGCATGAAACAAGGTTTGATTGCTGATGGATATGAGTGTCCCAATTGTGGAAGTGAAATAATATTGGAAGCATGCAATAATACTGATGGTTTTAGATGGCAATGTCAAAAACAAATAAGGGGTGTAAGGCATTATGAAAGTAGGTCTGTAAGATTGGGAAGTTGGCTTGAAGAGAGTAAGTTAGGAATGGATGATATTTTAATTATTACATATGCATGGCTAGAAAAGTACACTAACGAACAAATTTCATGTTTAGATAGGGTTGCTAGTAAAACTATAATTGATTGGATGAGTTTTTGTCAAGAGGTATGTATGGTTGCTTGTATGAATGAGAATAGTAATATTGGGGGGAGGGTAAAATTGTTGAAATTGATGAAAGTTTATTTGGAAAGCGAAGATATAATAGGGGAAAACCAGTTAGAGGTAAATGGGTATTTGGAGGCGTGGAGCAGGACAGTAATGAATGCTTTTTAGAAGTTGTGCCTGAGAGAACGAAAGATACGTTGCTTGAAGTAATCAAGAGGTACCGGGATCAAGATTTTACCGGGAACAACCATAATTTCTGATTGCTGGAAGTCGTACGAATGCCTTCAAGATGAAGGCTTTGTGCATCTTTCAGTAAATCACAAATTAAATTTTGTTGATCCGGAAAGTGGGGCACATATGAATATGATAGAGGGTATATGGAGCTGGGTGAAGCATGACCTCTACGGAAGGAGGACAGTTGAGAACGATTTCGACTCATACTTAACCGAATTCATGTTGAGGAAGTGCCAGAAAGATGATGCATGTGCCCTTTTTCATTCTTCTTTGGAGGCAATTCGAAAAAGTTATCCGCCACAAAAAAAAAAAAAAGACTCTGAACGCCAGTTGAGCGCATCGGATGATGAGGATAATAATGATCCACATGCTCCTGGCCCTTCATCTAAAAAGACCAGATACGAAAAGTAAATGTAAGTTATTTAATTTTATTCTAAATTTTTTTCATTTTTGGTCTAAGAAATTTCAAATTTCTTTCCCCACTCTTTTTTTATTTTAATTTTATTATTATTATTTTATATCGTACCTCACAGTGAATGCTGCAAAAATGAGTTACATATGTTTTCAGATTCATGCATAGAGAGTTAGGGGTGTCCAGTGATGTTTTTTTGTTTAACATGCGTGATAGTGATTAACGTGTAGCCGAGTTAAGCGCGTTCTCAGATTCATGCCCAGCAAGGTAGGGGTGTCCAGTGATGTTTTTTTTTTTTTTTTTTACGTGCGTAGTAGTAGTGATTGCTACGAAACCGAATTAGGTGTGTTTTCAGATTTATGCCCAGCGAGGTAAGGGTGTCCAGTGATGTTTTTTTGGTTTTTATGTGCATGGTAGAGATTGCCGCAGAACCTAGTTATATGCATTTTCAGATTCATACACAGCAAGGTAGGGGTGTCCAGTGAATGTTTTTTTTTAGTTTTATGTGTGTGGTAGTGATTCCGCTGAACCGAGTTATGTGCCTATTCAGGTGCATGCAGAGCAAGGTAGGGGTGTCCAGTGATGTTTTTTTGTTTTTTGCATGCGTGGTAGTGATTGCCATGGAACCGAGTTATGTGTGTTTTCAGATTCATGCACAGCGAGGTAGGGCTGTCCAGTGATATATTTTTGGTTTTTACCTGTGTGGTAGTGATTGCTGCGGAACCAAGTTACGTGTGTTTTCAGACTCATGCACAGCGAGATAGGGGTGTCCAGTGATGTTTTTTTTGTTTTTGTTTTTACGTGCGTGGTAGTGATTGCTGTGGTACCGAGTTACATGCCTTTTCAGATTCATGCACAGCGAGGTAAGGGTGTCGGTAAACGGTACAAGATTTGAGTAAGTTGAAGCTGTGAAAGAAAAAGCGGCACGTCTCAAACAGGAGCTCACAGAACAAGACTTCCAGCACTGTTTCGAACAATGGAAAATTCGAATGGAGCATTGTAGGGATAGAGGAGGGGTGTATATTGAAGATGATTATAACTAAATATGTATAAATTTAAAATAAAATGTTTTACAGCAATAGTCTCTTTATTTAATAGCCACACCTCGTATAGGAGATGTAATAAGCAGAGAATATGTCTTTGTTAGTTTTGTATATTTTAGCTAAAAAAAATAAGTATTTTACTTTATGCAGTTAGTAATTAGACCTTAGATTTCAAATTAATATCTTCAGTATTTATTTATTTAATTTTTAGAGAAAGTCAGTTTTTTTTTTTCCAAAATTGTGTGAACACCCTCTGAATATCTAGACATATCATCACTCACAGTGGTTATTAGCATTTAACCCTATAAGCAAATAAAAAGAGATTAATAAACATGTGTAGTTTACAGTATTAATTTCTCATATTTATACTGTGCATAGTATTAATTTTATGAATAATTAAACAGATATACCGAAAAACTGCTAACGCTGAAAGGGTTAAAAATTGCTTCACTTTGGCTTTAGTCAGTATTGTATATACAGTAGTCTCTCGTATAATGGAGGGAATAAGTTCTGCGTAATAGGAAATTGCGTTATAGGAGACATAATTGAGCAGCCAATTTCAATCTGTAATGAGATCAAAAGTATTGTGTGTTGGCATAGTAACGGGGCAACCCTTATCTGCAGTCAAAAGTAAGTAACCTTGAACAGGTTGAAAGTAGAAAAGATGTTGTCATGTGCTTCCTTTATCTTACGCGTTATATGAGACTCTTTATCACGTTGTATGAGTAACAGTCATAGATTTTTTGTCACCTTATATGAATTTGTGTTTTGCGAGAGCAGGTTATACAAGAGTTTACTGTATATGTCTAGTCTATGTGTGCATCATACACTTTCAAGTTTGTCTTAAGCATTTTAATGTCTTTTTTATTTTATTAGTTTTGAAATATTATCCAAATATGTTTTCAAGTTTCGCTTGTTTTCAACTATATTGTTTTTATTGCTTTCTTTTCTTTTACAGAATGATTTCAGTGTGGATAAGTTTGTAAGCAACTATCGAAAATGTGTCTCTCTTGAAACATTGCAAGCAGATTTGGAAGTATATAATCGAATTCTATGTTCCGCCATGCTACATCTTATTTATAAAGATTATGCTGATTTTCTGAACCTTTCCAGTAACTTAGTAAGTAAAATTAATGATAAAAGATATAATGTATTAATTTCATTGTTTTTATAATTTTCTAAATATTTGTTTGTGTCTTTCATTTTTGTCTGTTTATGTATCATTATCACATGAATTAGTATATAAATAGTAAATGAATAGTATTTTCTGTAAAGAATTTTCTTTTTCTCTTTCAGCCAATTAGTGCATTAATTATTTCTAACTGAATAAACTAAAATAAAGCAATAAATTCAGTAAAATGATTAATCTAGGTTCTAAAGATTTCATGGATTTTTTTTTTTTATCCCTACATATAACATACTATACACACAGGCGTGAATCTAAGGGGGGGGGGGGGGAGGTGGAGGCGATCGCCCCCTCCAAAAAAAATTTTTAATTGCTTTTTTCCAATGCTAGTAGTTTTTCGTAACAATTTTTTTTTCATCTTTACTTTCTTCTATATTCAGTAGAAGAAAGTATTGGATTCATAAAAATTTTTGACTTCCGGTTTTCAATGGATTTACACGTTTTAAGAGATCTAGAACATGATTTGACCATTTTTAGAAAATCTCTGCCTGTGTGTGTGTGTGTGTGTGTGTGTGACAAAAATTTTGTGGCGACTGTATCTCTGGAACTACTGCTCAGAATTGTACATAAATTTATATGTAGAGGCACTTTGACCTAAATTAGTGTCTATCAACTTTTGGTCTCAACTGCTCAACAGGTGGCGCTGCTGTACAGTGATTTCTACAATTTAAGGGAAGACTATATCTCAGGTTCTATTGCGTGTCATCAAACAAAACTTTCAAATTGTATGCTGATTCAAATTGTATGTTTATCGGTCAATAGGTGGCATTGCTATACTGCAATTTACCTCGATAATGGAAAGGCTATATCTCAACTTCTATGGGATGTAACTCTATGAAACCTGATATGCGAGGTAATCATTATAAAAATGCATTTTTTAAGATGCTATTTATAAACAATAAAACTGTCTTTCTTTGGATATTTAGTGTTAGTTTTCTCTAAGATGAAAATTGTTTGCATTCATCCTGTTAGATAATTTTATTAAATAACAGTTTTAATAAATTATTTGTACTTAGTGATTTAGTATAGAAAAATATAGAAGAAAGTCTTGTGATGGCCACAACATACTAGTTTCCGTTTATCTTGTGCATTATCAGAATGTGACTGATATCTGTTGAAATCATCAAACAATTATAAAGTTCCCAAACTTTCCCATCCTAATTTCCAATCAGCATATCAACCAACACTTCTGTTTTGGTTTCTTTCAAAAATGAATAAGATGAAAATAACGAACAATAGGTTCTGTTTATTTCTTTAAAATCAGAATGACATAAAGCATGCCAAAGTGATAGAAACTGGCCTATTCTATCAATCAAACGCAAGAGACCTAGGAAGTACATAATTGGCTTCATGACTTTTTACTTCCTTAAACAAAATGTAAGAAAGTATTTTAATACTGATTTGGCAAAATAGATTTTGTGGTTTAAAAACCAATAGTCGTATAATGTTGCAAATTTAATTTTGAGACTTATTATTACATGAAGTTGTACACCTCCAATTATGGTTTTGACATCAGTTCCTTTTTTAGAGATATCTATGATTTTATACAATTTTTCTTCACGTGTGTATGTACGAATGTGTGCGTGTATCTCGCAGGTTCGATGTAGAACATAGCAAATTTGTATGTAGGTTTGTTATGACATTTAGTAGTGCATGTCCCTTTTTGGTCTTTCTATGACTTTCCATTTTGGAGACATTTACGAAAAATATATTCATAATGACTGAAATATACAAAATTTTTGGCCATTGTATATGATATACTGCAGCTTATTACAGAATCTCTCATTGGCTGATTCTTGTTCTCTTTGACAAAAATGAATGGTAATATTATAAGATTATAATAAAACAATTAACTCCATTAAAATTGAGAAATGGCTTATTGATTTTATCAGCCCTGAAATACTATTTTCTGTCAAATTTTGGCACTTAGCTCGACAAGTTATCAATGCAGATTTTAATCTTGGCATCAATTTTAACAATTTGGTGACGTGGAGGCCAAATTTAATGAATTGCAGTTAATTATCTGAGAGCTAAATTATTCAGTATCTAGATGGTCAAAGTCATAAATTGAAATCAGCTTACTAGTGCATTTCATCAAAAATCTTGCTAATGTTCGCAGGATGAACATTTTTAAGAGCTATCCCTAAATTCAGGGTTTTCGAACATTTTACTGTATCTGAACTTCATTTTAAATTATTTTGTTTTTATAGAAAGTTCTCATTTTGAATGTTTAATTTGTCTTATAATGTATTAAGAACCCTCCAAATATCATTCAATATAGTTATAAATAAATACTTTTAATAATCATATATTTGTCATTAAAAAGTCTCCCTTCGCTATTCATTCTGCATACAATTAGCTGTTTTCAGGGTCTTTTCTTGTAAGATAGCTTCACCCTTGATTATGGCTCCTATATATTTTGCCATAGATATTACATGTAACTGTAAATTAAAATATATATGTAACATTAATTTTTTAAGATAGTAAATAAGTATAAAAAGGAAGGAGGAGACTGAGTAGATTAAATATTATTTTATTGAATTAGATGGTATTTTAAATACAGAGGGGCTCTAAATCAGATGATTATTACCGTATATTTCCGAATATAAGCCGATCCGTATATAAGCCAAGCATACGTTTTTCCCTGCAGAAATTTGCCCAAAATTGCAAACCCATGTATAAGCCAAATTGAAAAAAAATATTCTTTTAAAGTTCGAGTATATCGCCAAAACGGCAAAAATATTGCCAATCTATAAAACTTTCAGGATAATCTAAATGTAAATAAAAAACATTTTTGTTTTGTTACACGGAGCACGGGCATATTTTGAACTAAAATCAGCAAAGAAATCGCCATGCTTAAACAAATAAAATGTCTTACTACTTACCTTAGAGAGTATATTTTAAGTTAAGTTTGAGTAAAATATTGTTTTATTTAGTTTAATAATATCATGCAGTCTATTTACACAAATAATTTACTTTTAAAATATAATAAAAGTTATTAAAAAACAATATAAATTTATATTTTTGTTATAAAAATCTTTAAACATTTCTAGTAATGTTTTTTGTTTTAATTTAGGTGTCTGTGCAATTGCAATGACATTATCTCATGTTCAGTGATAAAGTTTCTTTGTTCCAAACTTTTTATTTCATTATCTAATGCAGCAATTAAATTTTCAGTAGAAATTTTGTCATTTTGAATATTTTCCGATTAGATTTCAAAACACTCTCGTTATTTACATTTTTCTGAATCTCTCAAGTAAAAATTGATTGGTACAGCCATCTATTGGCAGAAAAGCAAAAACAGAAATTATAAATAAAATATAGCAATATGCATTTCGATTTGAGAATGCTTCTTTTTATTGTTACTAGAAATCTTATATGCTGAAACATAAAATAAAATAAAGAACTAGAAAATTTCCCAAAAATCCTTTATTAAAATAAGCTTAAACAAAAAAAAAAGTTAGAATTGAAATCATACATGGTAGTAGAGAAAATTGTTTGGTGCTGCCGTCTATCAGCAAAACAGAAAAACAAAAATGCCTGTAAATGTGACATTTGGCGAAAAGTGCTTCACTGTGAAAAAAAAAAAAGAAATAAACACACGTGACTACACCGAGCTGCTCTATAAATAAATTTAAAATTGCTAATTTAAGAGTTTTATGTGTGATAATTATTTAAAAATAAGGTTTAATATCACTATTTTACTTTATATATAGTTTTTAAGCTTAAAATATATGTATTCAATCATTGTTTCTAATGTATGCTTTTTGCAAGAAATGTGGATCCGTATATAAGCCGACCCCCATAATTTAGCTTCCGAAAAATTTCTAAAAATTCTCGGCTTATACACGGAAATATACGGTACTTAAATAGCTCAGAATATTAGTAATCTCAGGCAGCACTCAGCTGCAAAACAGAATTAGCCTTCTCTCCTCCCTTGCTCAACTCACACTCTCTGCCATTCCATTCGGCGTGTTCTTCCAACTTTTTGGTTGTTGCCAGATTCCTAAAAGAAGCTTGGCTGAAGCATTGTTGCCACTCTGGAGAGACAAATCTTAATAATTTATGAGTCTGACACCAATTTATGAAAAGGAAGGAGGAGGCTGAGTAGATTAAATATTATTTTATTGAATAAGAGGGTGGTTTAACTACAGAGGGGCTCTAAATCAGATGATTACTATTTAAATAGCTCTGAATATTGGTAATCTCAGGCAGCACTCAGCTGCAAAACAGAATTAGCCTTCTCTTCTCCCTTGCTCAACTCACACTCTCTGCTGATCTATTCGGCAGATTCTTCCAACTTTTTGGCTGTTGCCAGATTCCTAAAAGAATCTTGGTTGAAGCGTTGAGGCCACTCTGGAGAGACAAATCTTAATAATTTATGAGTTAGAATGACGGACATAGGAGAGTGGGGTAACCTCAGCCAATTTACATAAATATACCTTCAACTTCCTTTAATCCACAGACCTATAATCCACAAATCCTTTTAATCTACAATTGATTTTTTATTGTAAACAATGAAATTTGCAGCCAAGATTTCAAAAAAATCAGCAACATTTCTTACATTTTTACTTTTTTTAATAAATCAAATTTTTAGCTTAATCCTTGCTTTCAAACACCATTGGGGAAACACAGTGAGATTCTCGTTTTTATTATACTGCAATTCATAAGGACTAGCTCGGTCAAGCCAAAGAATGTCAGGAAAGTATATAAAAATTTAAAACAAACCACTATTATATCAATGTTTAACAAAATTAAACATAATCAATGATGAACATTCATTTCTGCATTTAAAAAATATTTTCTTTTGTATTTTTTAAATAAAAATATATATGCTTATATTTTATTGCTATGTATTATTTGAGTACACCATAAAAACTGGTATATGGGCCGCACTCAGTGCTTTATTCAATAGCCACCACTACAATTATAACATTTGTCTAATGACTTTGAAGAGTAATCATCTATTACATATATCAAATGTCACTCTTAAAAATTATTGGTGACTATTGAATAGGAAATTCACTCAGTCTGACAGTACTGGCCGTGGCTCATACGCCGGTTTTTATGGTACTTAAATTATTTACAGGGGTGGTGCCATAGCTAAGGGGCTAGATGGGCACCCCCACCCCCATCAGAGCATATTTCTAAAATCTGTTGGGTGAAAAATAACGTTTTCAATTTTTTTCCTTTTAGCAGCATTTTTTTTTTTTTCTTCTTTTTACGAATTTGGATCATTTCAATTTTTTTCAGCGAATTTCTTTAATTCTTTATACAAAGTAAAGAAAATATGCTGATTTATGAAAGACATGTTGTATCTCGTATACACTAAGGGGTAAAAAAAAAAAAATGCTGCATTTAGATATTTTCCTTTTTTTTTTTTTTTTTTTTTTTCAGCCGCAAATTATATCATTTAAAAAGCAAATTTTCAAACAGTTTTTATTATGCTGTTCTCGATCTAAAATTTATGATTAAGCCAAGTATTCAAAACAAAAAAACAATTGTTAGAAAAGTTGTAATTTTGAAAAGTATTTAAAAAATGATAAGGATGAGGCAATTAACGATACCACAAAAAGTATTAATTTTAGAATGAAATACAAAATGTATTTTAATGTGCGATATAGCAAACTAATTAACCCTATAATGGTTGTGAATGTGTTTTTGTAATTGTTTGTCCCCTAAAAAAACATATACTTAAAATGTGCATAATTATAGATTTTAAGCTTGTTTCTTTAAGTATGACAGATCATATAATAATCATGAGGTTCATCTTTAAATGAACAGTGAAAAATCCATTGTTTTAGTATATTATAAAGAATTCACAGTGAAAACAACAATACCATTTTCCCCCTCAGATGCACTCCTCACACGCTTAGAGGGTTAAATATTAATGAATCATTAGTGAGATAGTTTTTAGCAAAATAGCCAAAAAAATTAGTAAAATTTTTTGGCTATTTAAACTGGAAATTTGGCTGTAGGCGGCCACATTGCTCATCCAAGCAAGTTGACCGCAAGTTAAAAAAACAATACATAAAAAATCAATTTATATCATGTTCAGAACTTAGAAAAGATTAAAAAAAAGTGTTTAGAAACATAATTAAAAAAAAAAAAAAATTGGTTGATTAAATAAAGGAGGTTTAAAAGTAAGAAGATCTGCAAAAAAGCCATTTTAATGAAAAGAATTAAGAAAACAAGATTTCAGTGGGCCAAAAAATTTGAAAAATGATCAGTTAATTATTGAGCTCTACTGGTTTCTCTGATGAGTCAAGTTTAAAGTATCTACATATTATGGAAACAAGCTAGTTGATGACAAAAATGTGACCATCTTAATGAAAATTGCTCTCTTAAAATAGTGAAATATTTTTCCTACATTATGGTATGGGGACAACTTTTCAAAGAGTCATGAAAATTTTAATGCTCAAGGGATCAATTAACTCAAAATAAAATATAACCATTATAAAAGTGAGTGCATACTCTATTTTAGGGGTATCTGAGACTTTTCCACAGTTAATATTTCAAGATGGTAATTGACCTTGCCACATGGAATCTGTATTATGTTTATTTGATTCAAATTGTTAAAATTATGTATTCATCCTTATGAGCACCTATAATAATAATTCTGTAAGTAATCATTAATTTTTTCACTTAAGGTTTAATCTTACAGAGAATTACTTCTTTAGTGGACCTGGAAATAGTCTTGATCTGAATCCAATCAAAAATGTTTAGTCTGTAGGGGGGGGGGGGGTCGAAATTTGTATCATAAAACTTTGCAAAAGCTAGAACAGATATTTACAATGTTTGCTTGGTGCAATGAAATTTCTAAGGTTTATATTACAAAACTGTATAATACTATGCTACTATACAATAAAGCTGTAATTCCATATAAAGGTGGAATTACCCAGTACTAAACCCTTTTTTTAAATTTAATAATTGTTTAGATCTATCAAATAAATAGTTTTATTTCCAGTATTAAAATATAACGTGTTTATTCCATATAATATAAACTGTAATAGAATGCAAAGTATAGGTTTATAATGTGTTTAAAAAGATAGTTTTATGTATATTTGTATTGAGTACTTCCTAGAGTGTAATAAAGCAAATTACTAAACTGAAAATGGATAAAAGTATTATTTTATTTCTTTAATATTATGCAAACATGGTAGTTTTATTTGTTTCAATCATTAGTTTTGAAGTTATTACAAATAAAGATATAAAACAATTTTTCTGCAGTGCAGCTTTTTTTTTTTTTTTTTTTTTTTTTGTCCCGTAGTGTAACTTAAAAACGACTAATCATACAATGTTAAAATTATGTATTTGAGACTTTTGTAACATTTTATTATTCACTATTAGTTTTTCTCTACTTCTTATATTTCCAACTTTTGTCGAGAGGTACATGTATATTTACCTAAAACGTTTAAATTCAGTGACTTATAAATATTTAGTTTTGTCTTTTTATATAGCAAAATAAAAATATTAAACTTAACTAAGGTTAAAAATCAAAGGTAAAATTAATATTTCCTTTCAAGAAACTTAAATGGTAATGTATAGATTATTAGAGACTTCTTTCTATTCAGAAATGATGCTAAGCTAAAAAAAAATTATTTCAGTATGTAAAAATAAAACCAGAATTTAAACTAACTAATAATAATGATTATTTAAAAGGGGTATAGCTAAATAATGTAAATTAGAATAATTAAAACAATTTAATTTATTGAATTTATTGCTTAAAGTAAGATTTTCGTAGCAACCTCTATCAAAAGGCCACCTCTCTGAAGGGTCAATTTTTTATACCACAGTGAGTGGTCCTTTTATGGAAGTTTTAATGTATATATCTCTGATCAACGGATACAAAGATAAAGTGTTTCTATTGAACATTCCTTCATGTACCCTGTACATATTTAATTCTATAGAAAGAAAATAGTATAATAGTATAGTACACTCAGTTCCGAGAATTTGCCGGTGATCTATAAAACTGCAAGGAGTACAGTACTAACAAATAAAATGATACAAACATTAATAATA
This sequence comes from Salticus scenicus, assembly GCA_963930645.1. Classification (NCBI taxonomy): domain Eukaryota; kingdom Metazoa; phylum Arthropoda; class Arachnida; order Araneae; family Salticidae; genus Salticus; species Salticus scenicus. The sequence continues at coordinate 158,184,782 of OZ005657.1, read as the reverse complement.
ATATTATTATTAGTTACATTGCAATTATTAATAGTTATATTTGCCAAGGTGGATACAGAAATGGCATGATGTGGCGTAATATGACATAAATAGTCATATAATAAACTCTCTCTGTCAGGGGCATAGCAATTAAAAAATCATGGTAGCGGCTCAAAAAATTTCATTTTAAAAATGACTCAAAATTAATCCTAAGAAAATCAATTAATAATTAAATGTTAATTAATATTCACTAATTATTAGTATTAACCTTCCAACGGGCGCGCGTATCTGAGAGATACACTTGTGGTAAATCTCGTTGTATATCTTAAAGTCAGAGAGCATTTGAAACACTTATCTTTGGCTATTCACTCAGTATATATTGATCTATTTTTAGTTATCTTTTGAACCTCGAGACAATGATATGAAGCTGAATATTTGCTATTTGTATTTGAAAAATACGCGCGACCTTACATGTAACGTTTTGTTATATTTGATTTTTTTTTCACTGCTAAAAACGATTGTTTGTTGTTTTTACATTATTATTTTAAATATTTTTAAAATTAATTAACTTATAATTCCGATGTTTCTTTGATTTTTTTATATTGATTTTGCGCTTTCAGTTTCATTCTTTCAGTTTTGTTTTAATGAATAAAAGTTCCAACTGAATGTTCTTATTAATCTTCAAATGGTTATAGTATAATTAAAATATTCAGATACTTTAAAATACATATTTTACAGTAGTGTATGTGAAAACCTTTCATGTTCGTATAAGCAGCGCGCCCGCTAGAAGGTTAATCATAAAATATCACTAATTATGAACATTTGTACAACATTAATTTTGGTTTAAAATTAGTGATTTTTTCATTTGGCATTAAAAGGAGCCTGAGCCCCCTGAACCTCTCCTTTTGTTATGCTCCTGCTCTCTATATAGTGCCCCCCCCCTTCCTGTCGGGGAGGACACATCTTCTTGGAAAGTTCTTGGTTCTACTACTGATTATTTACTTTCATATCATATATGAATATGATTGATTAGTTTTATTAATATTGAAGAAATATTTTATTTTAAAATTTATTAGAAATAGTCTTTCCATTTTAATGTCTATTTATGAATTAATAATAATAATAATGGACTTTGTATCTTCAAAAGAAAAATGTCAACATAGGCATAACCTCTAATCTGCAAATTTCTATAATCTACACAACCTTTGGACAAAACATTTGCAGAGGGAGTTGACTGTATGTATATTCTGCAACAAAAAGATAAAAACAGTTTTTTTTCTTTCTTTTTTTTCAAAATTTAACATCTAAAATTTATTTATCATTTTTTATCAAAAAAAAAAAAAAAAAAAAAAAAAAACTATTTATTTGTAGAAGATACAATTTTTATCTTATAAATAAATAAATCATACCCCTCTTGGATTTTTTATTAGTGACAAAAAGATGGGAATACAGGAAATTACTTTCCTAACTTAAATTATAAAAAAAAAAAAAAAAAAAAAAAAAAAATTAAAAATGGGAGCATTTTCCATTCACTTTGATAACCTGAAGAACTGAATCAGGTGAACTTTCAATGTAATTTTGATCTGTAAATGGTTTGATTAAGTTTTGCTGCTGTAGAAAAATGTTGATTTTTATAGACTTCTCTTGCAAAGTAGTGCCAAAAGTTTTCAATGATTTTTAAATCAGATGATCTAGCTGCTAATTAAGAATTGCAAATTTTTAGCAAATCATGGTTTTACAGCATGAGCTGCTTGAACAGCAGCATTGTCCTATTAAAAAGTAAAATTGTGGGAAGCTATAATGTGAGCCTTCAGTAATAAATGTCTTTGTAAAAGATCAAGATATGTTTTTGCATTTATTTTGCTCGAAAGGAAAGTTGTATGAGTTTTCCCTTTAATACAAATTGCTGCCTAGATTGTAACAGAGCCACAAGCCTTTTTTTTTTTTTTTTTTTTTTTTTAAAGGCATCATGCAATATTTAAGTAAAAGAAGAAAAAATACTGATGATATAGTTAAGGAATAAAAATCTTCATAAATTAATATCTTTGTATTCTATTTGTTTTTTATGATAAAAAAATATTACACAATCTTAAAAATATACAAATATTCTGCACTTTTATGGTTATAAACAAACAACATAAATTTTCATAAGAAATATAATGGAATCAGCCTGTAAGTCAGTCTTAATTTTTTAATCCTTAGTAAATACTATTTATAGTTTTAAAATCATTGCTAATCAGGGTTCGAAGCTTTTGCATTAGAAAAAAGAAAAGATTTTGATTTTTAAAGTAGAACTATTATTAAGTTTCGAAGAGCAGAGCCTGATTACTGAAAAGGCTTGGGAAGCACAAGCTTCCCCCCTAAAATTTAAGAGGGGCCCCCAAAATGACTAAAAACAGAATTTTGAATTTTAAGTTTCAGATTTTCACACTGAAATTGAATTTTTTTCTGAGAAAGTTCACTTAAAGCTAGATAAATACACACTATTTCAGAAAAATTCTATTATTTAACCACAAAAATCTGAATGCATTTCAAATTCTGATTAGGCCCACCAGCAACTGAGCAGTTCTGCGCTTAAAGTTGGTAGACGTGAGGTGCCGGGTTCGATGCCAGGTCGCATTCATTGGCTCAGAGTTTTCCATGTTTTTTTTTTTTTTTTTTTTCAAAACTTGCATAAATACAGGATCCCTTAGAAAGACCCCCCTCAGGCCTAGGACCCTAGTGCAGTCAGTCGACCTTAATTCCCAAAATCCAACCCAACTCAAATTCCGATTTTCATTTTATTTTTCTCGTCAGAGAAAATAACCTTTTCCCATATTTATTGATACCTGAAGGTTTGTATAATCAAAAATATTTGAATTTTATGCCTATCTTGTCAGCTAAAATATTTAGTCATTAGAAATGTCATAGTCTTAAATAAATTTGTGTGTTTTTGTTTTAATATATGTTTAAATACTTTATAAAAACAATAACCTTTAACTTATGATTTTGGAAGAATTTTTCATTTTATGATTCTGAAAATTGATTTTTAAGTATTACGTATTTATTATTATCGTGTTTGTTACATGATGTAAGGTATTTATTATATAAATGCTTGTGATTTTTAGGTCGATTTGGATAAATCAATTAAGGTTTTATGTTCACCATTGGAGAAGTTGGAAGTTAGCATTAATGTATGTAATTACATTTTTATTTTTTCATGTAAAGTACTTTAATATTACAAAATTGTTCAATAATAGTTTCATTTTTTGTGAAATTCTTTTTCTCTATTTCAGAATGATCGTAAAAAATTACATGAAACTATGGCACATTCCTTCGATTTGCTTCATAGCTATCAAACAGCCCATAAGAAAAAGGTATTTATAACTTGTATTTGTTGTTAAATTTTCTTACAGTTTTTCTTAAATGTTATACATTTTTTAATGAAACTAATGTTTTTGCAGAAATGATTATGCTAATATTAAATAGTTTATGATATAATTATAACAGTGTGGCTGCAAAACCTGGAAATCATGGAAAAAACAGGAGAAAATCAGAGAAGTTTATGAAACTATCTGAAAATCGGAAAAATTCAGTGGATTTGCAAAACTTGCATGCAAAATTTCTGAATTGGTGGAATTTGATTATAATCACTATTTTCCAAAGTTGTATGTATATAATTTTCAAATTGAAAAATAATTATTCTTGGCATCCAATTGAATGAACTATGACTTCCTTTAATATGTAAGAATCATTGAATAAGCACCATAAAATGCAAGAACTTGCAACACTTGTTTCGGGTTGAAAAAAGGCACAACCCTTTGTCAGGTGAACAAAATAGGTACGAGTGCTGCAAACAAAGTGGCAACCCACCTGATTTTCTTTGCAGATATCTTTTTAATCTAATACATATTTTACTATTCCTTTTTAAACCCATTATTTGGAATGTGGTAGAATTTTAGATCAAGATGATTAAACCAAAGAATCATGTTTTGTAATTTTTAAATCTAACAAATAATGAGAAACATTATAAAGTTATAAGTTTAAACTTTTTCAGTATTTATAAAATCTGTGAGAAAGTCATTAAATGAAGCTTTATTTCCACAAGAAAATTGTTCTTTTTGTAAATTTTCTTGATCAGAATTATATAGAAAATAATGTTCAAATATGTCAGACTTGTAATCAATATTGACAATATCAGCATAATAATATATTACAGGAATGTTGCTAGCAGACAAACCACATGTTATTCAGTGGGAAAATTTGTTGCACAAATTATTATTATTATTATTTTGTTACATACAGAAGATTTACAATAATTAAAATGATTTTTATTTTCCAAAATTTGATTTTTAAAATTTTTAATATTTCTCAATTTTTTTAATTATACATAATAAATAAATGTATTTATTTTTATGTCAAAAGAAAAATATCATTTATGGGTTTCATTGCATAAATTAATGTAACACTAAAATAAAATTGTTTTAGGAAAAGATGGAGAGGAATTTATTCTAAAGGAAAAATGTATGCAGTGTGCCTAGAAATGTTTAAATAAATGAAAAAATAAAAAATAAACTGCATTTCTTTGCATTTATTTATTTTTTAATAATATATAGAATTTAAACTTTAGAGATAATAAATATTTAATTTTTATTAATAACATTTTTATTTCATATATATTAAGTAAAGTAATAAGTTAGCCCAGTGTTTATTATGCAATTCACATTGAGTGAAGAGCATCAACAGGTAAGAGATTTCAATGTCAGATTTTTCATGAGACATGAACAGGCTCATGAGTCTGCCAGGGAAAGAATGTGGCAAATTTAAGTGTGTCATAGTCAGGATTTTCTGGGAGAAACTGAGTCACTGGATATGAAAAGCCTAGGAGTTTTTTTTCCACTGTCAAAATTGGCTAAAATAATGCACTGGATCTAGAGGGCTGCAGACACTACCATGTGCAAGTTTCCTATAATCAAAATCTTCAGGGGTTGTAAACCAGCTAGTCTGTGAAATTTTTAATTGTTGATAGTGTTTTATAAAGTTCATATTTTTAAGAATTTTCCTTCATAAGGATAATTAAAATAGATAAATAATGAATGATATTTTATATAAAATATAAGCACATAATGTAATGGATCACATTTAAAAGATTTTTTTCGTGTGAAAGGTGTAGTTAATATATTCTTTAGAATTTGGCTTGCCTATATATTGTATGAAAAACATCTTAACTGATAAAACTTTTCTATTATTATTATTTAGGTGTGTGATTAAATGTAGTAACTCATCTTACTATAAATCTCTAATTGAACAAAAATTAGAACTACACCTCATGGAAAATTTGTATTGAGGATTTTTGTTAACATACGATGCGTTTTGCCAGGACAACAGCTATATTAGTTTTTATACATGAAATAAATTTAAAATATCTCTTCTGCATTATCTTTTTTATTTCTGAATCGGCTAAAGATTTTATAATTTGTTTCTCTTATCCATTTATTCTAAACAAAATTTCAGTATGTTTTATTGTTTTATCCTTTTTTACTAGCCTAGTTTCGCCAATCTAGCTAGATGGTCTCTTTTAAAGCATGAAAAAAAAGAAAAAAATAGGATCCATTGCTTTCAATAGCAATTTTCAAAGCAATGACAGTGAAGTTTCTAATGTAAACACAATAAAATTTATAAAACTTCCACAAACATTTGTGTGCATTGCAGTGTTTCCACTGCGGTAGCATTTTTCGCGAAATGCTAAAAGACTTATCCAAAATGCGAAAATGAAATAACATGTTTTCGCTTTTTTGCTAAAGCATCTTACTAAAGACAAATTGAAAAAAAAAAAAAAATCTTCGAAAATATTATAACAAATCTTTCATGGGGAAAAAAATTGCAACATTGATCAAGAAAAATCCATTGTTTTATGCATATAAGGAAAACCAAATGCTGAACTATGCATAAGAATCGCATACAGGAAATCAATTTGTAAATAAGCATGAGGCATTTGTAAAGTGGTCTAATATAAAAGAAAGAAAAATTATAAATTGTAAACCAAAAAGCTTTCAATAGTAATAAACAAATTTCACTTATATTACTTTTTTTTTTCTAATTTATGTTTTTATTTTCAGATACAGTATAAGCTTAATATAGTTTTACGTGCTATTGTGATAATTATATCTCCAGAAAAATAATATACTTTGTATATAAGATGTTCATATTGCTTTAAAAATGTTTACAAAATAAAGTAATAATCTAAAAAGTTTAATATTTTTCAAGTCTGCCAATAAATGTGTTAAAATATATGCTTGTACTATATTCGAATTTATCTGGTTACAGTGGTAAGTTTAATTATTAATTACTTTTTTGTTTTTTATTTCAAATTAAAAAAAAATTTTATCTTCTGTGTATAACTCTTTAAAGACCTGATTAAAAACTTTTAAGTTTAATTTACAAATGAAAATAAAACATGTCGAGGCGTTTAGAATAATGTGTGAACTGATATTCATCCTTTTCTACTGCTTCTGGCATTTTCACATTCTGCTAAAGCTTTCTTTTCTGATTTTAGCTTTTTTGCTAAAGAAAATTTTCACTCAGCTTAAACCCTGGTACATTGATTTGTAATTTTCTTTTCAAGGAATAAAACTGAAAAAAGTCTGAAATATTTAATACATAATTCATGGAAAAAATTATTTCTTGTTAGGCATGTCTATCATAAGTTTAAATCTCAGTTAACTGGCTTAAATATTCACTTTCCTGACAGCACATATAAATATGTTTGAAATGTAGTTTGCACATTTCCAGGTACTGGCTCACCATGCTTTGGAACTTCTAGAGGGCTTGGCAAAACTTGTCACCTTGAATTCAGTTATAATGGAAACAGACAAAGAAAACAGAAAGTAATTATTTATAATTTTTTAAATTCTTCTTTCTGAAATTTTGCTATTATAATTTCTATTTTTGTTTAATTTCATTAATTTATTTTGTTGTAGCCTATTAGATCTTCTAGAAAGATTAGCTCTTGATTTCAATCTTGTGAAGTTTCATCTGGAAAAGGCTTCATGTTTAAAAACCATACAGGATAAACAAGGGGTATGTTTTAAATTTGATTTGATATATATATATGTATATTGGTTAATTTGTACACCTTAATACAGCAAATTGCATCAGCAGAAGTCGTGAATATATGATATATTTTGGTAGATAAGGTGACCTTCAGATAAGACAAGGTATAAAATTTTAGCAAAGTTTTACAGCTTTTAGCATATACAGGGTGATTAGAAAAAAACTACCCCGATATATGAGACCATGGCTACCATACCGTTCCGAGAAACTGAATAAAAATTTGGTGGAAGGTATTTTGAGGTATGCGCTCAAGAATTATATAAAAAACAACAGTTAAACTCTAACAGTTACGGTTACAGTGAGAAAATTTCAAATGGCAACACCTACTTTTTTTATTGAAATGTAATCTCCATAGCAAAAAACCATAAATAGCGCTGGAACGGTACCTCTAGCACGAAAATCGGCTAGCAGGCTAACAAAAAAAGAAAAAAACGACTGTTACGTGCCTACCAGAGCACCACTTTCATTTTTTTAATGACGTCACATTTCACACTGAGTCTTTGGTTCAGACTAAAGTCTACTGATTCTGCTTCGAAATGAAAAGAAGATACCAAGGTATCCTTAATTTTGTGTAATGCTATTAAATAAAGGCTTTAATTTCGTTGTTAGTCGTAAGATGCTGTCATGATGACATCATCACAGTACGTGAAAAACAAGGCATTGTAAAATGGCAATCAAAACTGATTTTAATGATGTTTCCCAGTAAGCGGCAGCAGAGCAAGAAAGCAAGATACACATCACGCATTTCACAATGGCTTATTTTTCACTTAGTTTGATCAGTGGTGTCGCCAGAAAAAATTTCAGGGGGGGGGGGCACAACCTGAAAAAATATTTTTTTTAAATAAAATTCTGATAGCATAGTTTTAAATTTAAAGAAAAAATGCTTAGTAGAATTTTCCAGGGCCCCCCCCCTCCCCTTGCCCCATTCTGCCGATGCCCATGAGTTTGATGACGTCACTCATGACAGTGTCTTACAACTAATAACGAAATTAAAACCCTTATTCAGTAGACCTACATGAAATTAAGGATACCGTAGTCTATTTTTCTCATTTCAAAGCAGAATCAGTAGACTTTAGTGAGAGCTGAAGACTCACCGTGAAATGTGACGTCATTAAGAAAATGTAAGTCGTGTTCTGGTAGGCACATCCCAGCTGTTTTCTCTTTTTTTTTCTTAGTATGCCTAGCGTTGGTTATTTTCATGCTAGAGGTACCGTTCCAACGCTATTTATGGTTTTTTGCTATGGAGATTCCATTTCAATAAAAAAAAGTAGGTGTTGCCATTTGAAATTTTCAAAAATTTGTCACTGTAACCGTAACTGTTAGAGTTTAACTGTTGTTTTTTATATAATTCTTGAGCGCATACCTCAAAATACCTTCCACCAAATTTTTATTCAGTTTCTCAGAACGGTATGGTAGCTATGGTCTCATATATCGGGGTAGTTTTTTTTCTAATCATCCTGTATTTGTCCTATAAGATGACCCCCAGGCTATTGAGTAATAACACTTAAAGTAAGATATTGGTAAGATATCAGAGAAAGAAGGAAGGTGCTATTTAAAAAACATCCAGTGTGTAACAACCAAATGACTTCCATTACCTACTAGTGTAACCAGAAGGCTAGTGTAAAATTGAAATAACAAATCAGATTCCTAACAATTTCCCTGTAAGGGCAAACTAATGCATATGTCGTAATGACATATACAACACAGCTTATGTAGCAAGGTTTTAAAAAAAATGGTTTAGCCGTTTCTTTAAACACCAATTTCTAAGATCTAAAACTGATTTACCTAATTAGGGCATCTACCCAGCAAAAAATAAACTGCAGTTTATTCAAAGGTAATTGGGACAATAAACTGCAGAAAAATTGCAGTTTGTATTCAAAATTGCAGAATAACTGCAGTTTGGAAGCAAAAAATGTGCAGATAAACAATTTTTTTATCTAAAACTGTGCACTGTCCCAATTACCTTCAGATTAACTACAGTTTTGTGCAGTTTTGAATCTTTTATGCAGTTTTTCTTCAGAATTTTTTAGCTGGGTATTACTTTTTCTGTAGTAACCAAGTAATACATGCAAAAGGACATTTAAAAAGGGATTTATGTTGCAGATTTGGCGCCACCCCTGCTAATACCCTCATCTTGAATTTTGCCAATGACAGTCATTATTTTTAATTTAAATAGTTACTTTCTAGCCACTTTCTAGTTTATGTCACACTTGTCTTCCAAAATTAGTGCTAAAGGGTATTATCAATTTTCGACAACAAATTGTTAAAGAGGTAGCATTTAAGATTAAAAGATGGAAATACTGTTAGCTCTCTGATTGACTTTTTGATGCATAGATCTGAGCTAGGCTTGAATGGCCTTCGTACATTAGATGATCTTGTCAAAAACATATACTCTGAGCCTACTTCACTCATTTCATTCAAAGATCCCTCTTATAACATCAAAACAGCCTACGAGACTTCAAGAGGATCTTATTTTTTTAAAGGTGCATTTTAACTTACCACTATGCTAATAGAATTAAATCAGCATTTAAAATATATGTTTTGTAATATTTTTTATATATTTGTTTTATGTTGTTATTATTATTATTTTTTTATATATGATATATTTTTTTATAATGTTAATAATTTATTCTTTATAGGTTGTTGAGGAAATTGCTGAAAATTTGAAAAACAATTTAGAAAAACTTTTCATTGAATCTCTATCTACAAATAATAAGGAATGTCTACTGAGAGTTTTGCGAATTTATTCTGTCATTAGCATGGAAGCAGAAGCAGAAAAAATTTTTGCCGAAATGTTTGTAAAACCTTATATGAAATATGTAAGTTCTCAGTATTATTCATTTTAAGTTTTGCATTTGGAATTTGGGACAAAAAATACCTATCACAAATTACAATGTAGCATTATATAAGCAGGATTGGAGATCCAATAGGATAAAATACTATGCACACATTATTCAGTTTTTAGGATATAGAACATTTATTGTCTTGAAAATAGAGACAGTTTTGAAATATTTAAAAGGAAGCAATGTTCATTTAATGCTGTGTACAGAGAAAAGAAAAACTGCTTATGAACTGCAGCAAGTACCTTTGAGAAAGGTGTTTGTACCTGATTATCTACTGTAGAGTGCACACAACATTCTCATGCTTTGCATAATATTATACAGAAGTTGTAACGTGAGGCAATTTATTCAGCCTCTCTAGTATACAAATAAGGCTGTTCTTGTTTACTGGAAAATATTTTGGGCCAGCAAATTATGTTCACTAGGCATCTTGAACATTTTCGGTGGGATTTAGATCTGGTGAACAAGCTGGCCATATAAACTACTTAATTATCTCACTGTCTAGTTGATCCTGAACAGCAAGTATGCAATATTATCATTCCTGAAACCAAATTCATTGCTAGCCGCACAATTGAAAAGGTAAACATGTAGCAGTATAAAATTTTATAAAAATAACTTTGTCTGTCATATTCCAAGTTACAAGCATGTGTAAAGACATATGGCTATTGATCTTACACTGTAAGAAAATAACTATTATCAGCTGCAAGAAACTCTCTGTGATTGGAGATTTTCTCCAATCACAGAGAGTTTCTTGCAGCTGGTAATAGTTATTTTTTTACAGTGTAATCATGCTATGTTGCATGAGCCAAATATTAGAACTTTTACAAAATACAGTCAACTCGCATTACAATGACCCCTTCGGGACAACTGAATTTGGGTCATTATATCAAATGGTTGCTATATCAAATAAATCGAAAATAATTTTGCAAATGATGCCTTTTCATTAATTTGGTTTGATAATGGTTGCAAATGGTATACTGCATGTAAAATATGAATTGTATTAGAATTTATAAGTGAAATAAAATTTTAAAATTAAAATCAATTTAAAAATATTAACAAATGAGAAACATTATAATTTTCTCAAATTTGACGAAAATGGAAGTAATGATTCCAATGACCATTTGAATTAATTATACAGTATATGTGTACCATAAAGCAGGGCCCAAATTTCAACTCAGATTACACTCGCTGAAAAAAATTTTTACTCGCCACAAAATAGGGTTGCCATTTTTTTTCGTTTTTACGCATTTTGGGTTTTTTATTTTTTCTAACTATTTGAAAGGCTTTTACAAATATGTCTAAAATTATATATATTTAATGTGTGTCGTATATCAACATGTTTCATAATCATCTATAATTAAAAATCATTATAATGTATTGTATTTGTCATTTGAAAAAGATTTAAATATCTAATAACATAAATGCAAAGAGTAATTAAAGAAAAAAAAGAAGAAGAAAAGAATATCCAGTGATGCTGTTTACGCACTATAGCGCGTAAATTACGTGAAAAATCGAAGGCAGAATGCAAAAAATTTATTGTGACTGGTCCCAGGGGACGCGTAATTTTCGTTCTTAAAAAAAAAAAATTGAACTGAAAGAAATTAAAAAAACATATTTTTTAAGAATTCTGCTCTAAAGAAGAAAAAAAAAAATCCTTTAAAACTCCATTTTACCATAAAGGAAAAAGAACTTATCCCATACGATAAACACAAACAAGCGGCTGGCATGAAATGAAAAACAAAGTTTCGACTAAGAGACGAGAAAACGAAGTTTCAATTCAAAAAGATTATTAGTAAAAAGTGTACGAAACACCGAATCGCATCACGACGTAATGAATCACCAGTGGGTGCCCTCTGTCAAAACTTAGCCGAAATATGAAATTTGAAAAATGGTCATAAAACCATTCTTTCAAAGAATCCAAAACATTTCTATCCAATTCCAATATGATATACCAATCCAATACAATAAACACACACGAGTGGCTGGCATGAAAGCAAAGTTCTGAAACGTAAAATCGAAGTCTTGATACGAAAAAATTACCAGTTAAAAGTGCCGGTACATTGAATCACATCACCCTGCTGCATTCTAAGTTCGTTCAAACAAAATAAAAACAAATGAAACGGAAGAAAGAACTAAGTACAGGAACATGACATAAATAAAACTTTTTCTCATTTTGTTCTCTTAATGCTAATAATTTCCAGGAAATTTTAAAAATGTTTCTGGTTTAAAATAATAATAATCGTTAGCTATTATACTATATTCTTTCTCTCTCTCTTTTTTTTTTTTTTACTGATTCCAGAGCACAATGAGCTAAATGTTTCCAGTTGTTTCTTAACAGCAACTACCTCCTACATGTTACTTTTAAGACAATCTCAAAAAGAGCTGGTTAAAAATTCCTAAAAAACTGTTTTTCATCTACAATAAGATAAAATTTTAACTTTTATCTGTAATATATAAATTCATTTAAGTGGGGACCCATTTTTTGAAAAAAGGAACCAGATTTTTTAAACTCATGCATCCCAGGGACACAGGATTTTGAAAGACTAGCGGCATCACTGATATTCTTTGTCATAGAATACCCTGTGAAAATCTTTTTATTATGAAAGATTACGCTTCCTTATTTATCTACTTATTTACTTAACTTTTTATATTAGAAATGTCTTTTTCGTCCATTTTATTTTTGCAATCAGACAGAATGTCGATGTGTATAACTTGTTCATTGTTGCCATTTGAAATAGCTATTTTGGAATAACTCTTTAGATAAAATTGTTGCTAACAAATCATTACAAGCACAAATCATTGACGTTTCAGTAAAAAACTGAAAAATACGAACTGTTTTTTGATCATTATTCAACAAAATAAACATAGGCAGTATCTTTGAAAGGGCTCGAGCTCATTTTCATATAAAATATCTCATATGCAAACTTTTGCATATCTCTTCTCTCGGATAGTGAGTTCTCACTCTGCTTGGAGAAATAATAGTGGGAGAAACGAAACTGCCGAAGGGATTAAAGCTTTTATTTATGCACTAAGCATTTTTCCTTTCCCAGGCTGGGGTGATCCAGGGCTTTCTTAAATATCTAGAAGGCCTTGGATAATTTCAGGCAGCGCACACACAGACTCGGCTCTCCGAGAATCTAAAAAGGAGAGGTTAAATATGAGGTTATAAGATGGCAAGATTTTGCCATATTTAAATCTATAAAAAGAAAGTTTTCTGTCACCGTATCGTGTAAGAATTCTATCTATAACTCGACCAAATTTTTACTCGCCACATTAAAAATTCCACTTGCCGCTGGCGAGCGGAAATTTCGTGCCCTGCCATAAAGTATAAGTGGTACCATAAAAATTTTAAATGAAAGAACAATTTTATTTTGATAAAATTTACATAATAAAAAAGAAAAGAAGGTATGAATTGTGTACATACAGTACAAAAATCAAATTCTCCTATCTATTTATGAACAACTAATTACATGTTTAATATTTTATGAAGAAAGCAATAATCGAGTTTTGATGTAATTTTGAAATTGGAAAGAAGAATTTTTAAAACGAATGGTGTTTTCAAAATATTCATTTCCATAATTTTCATTTTCAAAAGTATCCGAAAGCTTGTTACATATTTTCGCAGCTCATTTTTGATTGTAGGATTATTTTTTGGAATATAATTCATGTTTTCATTATTTTCTACATTTAATACCCCTTTTGCTTTTCCACTGTCAAAAATCTTTACGAGGAACATTTGATGAATTTTCTTCACACTCCCTGAATTTGAGAAAATCTGTTTGAAATCTCTCTCTGTCTTTTTTTCTTTCTTTTTTTTTAAAGTAAAGATTACATCTTAAACTATAAATTGAAGGAAGTACAGTCATTTACTGGGTCGTTATATCAAGAGTGTTGTCTTTTCCTAGTCGTTATATCAAATTTGAAATAGGAATCTTAATTGGAAGTCAATCGCGACTTTTTAAAAGGTCGCTATATGGCATTGGGTCGTTAACGCAAGTCGACTGTACTTTATAGGTAGTAAGCAATACTATTCTCATGACAGATCAAAAATTTAACATTTGCAATCCAATGACTGACAGAACTTACTCTCATTAGATAATAGTATGAAGTCCGATCTAATTCTGTCCATTTGCATTTCTCATATCCCTATTTCAAATTGGCAATATAATGCAGTCTAGACATTGGGAAAAACATAACAAGTCTGTGAGCAAACAGCCATCTTTTTCTCAAATCTCTCTTTAGAACTCTCTAGGAAATCAACTGTCCTGTAACAGCTAGAAGTTCTTTTGCTGCTTGCTGAACTATAATGTGCTGATTCCTCTGCTAATAGAATAATGTAGCTGTCTTCTGCAGATGTTGAAATTCTAACACATTTTTTCTTGAGATAGATGCTTCTACACATTTCAGTTTTTTAAATGCTCTTTATAGCTATAAAACTATGCTGTGGGTGAAGTTAAACTTTCTGGCAACGTCTGTTATTTTCAGCCTTTCTTTAATCTTTCCAATGATACAAGAGTGTTTATGTTCAGGATCTACATCAGATTTCAGGAGTTTGATTTAATCCCTCCATATTTTCATATTTCCTACAAAGTATATTTTGTTTTCATTGGATGTTCCTTTGTCATCCAGGCAGGGATGGAAAATCTGTGCCAATTGCATCTAACTACTACAGTTTCAAAGACTTGCTACAATCTGCTACAAAAATGTCAAAATTTAACAGTTTTGTGCCGATCTGCGCCAAAAATGAAATTTCATTATCAAAAATTAAAATTTCGTTGAAAAAAAAAAAAAAAAAAAAAAAAATGGAAATTTTATAGATACGCCGAGAATCGCAAATTTCTTTTGCTAACAACAAATGAAATCAGAATTTTGAGCTAGCTACTCATTAGTTAGAGAAATTTTCTATATGTTATTGTATGGGGCAATCTTTTTTTGCACATCTATTTTTTGTTATGACGTGTGGAGGTGATCAACATATCTGAGTCATTTCCTGCTAAAAGAATCTTCTAATTAAAAAAAAAAAAAAAAACCTATAATTTTCAAGGATATTAAAATATATGTATATTTAATTATTTATTTAAAAAAAAAAAAAGTATATACTATGAAACCGAAAAATCCTGAATCGGCACATGAAATTTTAGTTAATCCTTAGAAAATTTTATGAATGTAAAAATGGAATAAAAAAAAAAAAAAAAAAAAACTTAAGTAATGAGTAGTTTGCAAAACAAATATCCTCATAGATTAACTTAATATTTAACTGCTGGCTATGATAGGTAAAATTGTGTCTGAAAGAAAGAAGGATGTTAATTAAAAAATAAATAAATAAATATTTACATGCAAAAGTCATTAGTATAAGTTACAATATAAGAAAATCTGACAAAGTAAATCTTTTAGAACTTACAAGGAAACATTCAAAAGGTGTCGTCTTCAAAAAAGTATTGAAAAAAATATATGTGATTCTACTCTTTATAAAACACCAGGAAGTGAAAAAATTATTGGCTGAAATGAATTACAGCGACAACAAAAAATTATCAAAATTAAGCATATTTGGCAATTTAGCGCTGTTAGGCGTTCAGTTCGCTACCGCCGAGATTGCCGTGTACGAACAGAACCATGTTTTGTTTCTCCGCCAAGTACTCAAAATCAGTCGCCTAACAATGTAAAATCACTGAATAAGCTTAATTTTGATAATTTTTTGTGGTCGCTGTAACTCATTTCAGTCAATAATTTTTTCACTTTCTGGTGTTTTAGGAAGAGTAGAATCACATAATATTTATTTCAATATTTTTTGAAGACGACAAACTTTTGAATGTTTCCTTGTTAGTTTTAAACATAAAAAGGTTATATTTGATCTCTAATTTGATCTTAATTGAGTTTGAGTCAGAACTTTCATATTCCTTCTGTAAGAATTATATGTTAGAAAATATATCCTACAGATGTTAAATTAAACAAACAAATTTCAGTTTCCTTCATCTCATTCACTAAATGAACTACGGTGTCCTTTGACCTAGAAACCTGCGACGCATCAGGAGCTCCTGCTCTTAGTTGTTGATTGTGAACTAGGGCTCTAATGGTGAATAGTGCGGTCGAAAATATTCAGATTTTTTGGAATCCGATATTATTTTTCTTTTCTTTGTATTATACTATCAGAATTTCCTGTAGAAGAGAAAAAAAAAAAAAAAAAAGAATTTTCAAATTTTAATTAAAATTTTAAGTAAGCTCTTATTTTAAAGTTCCCAGTCAGAGAGGTCATTAAATATGTAATAACTCAGTCATTGCAGAATTCCAAGAAAATTTTAAAACCAAAAACAGATAGTTTCAAGCATGAAATTTTCCTTTTTTAAAAGTCTGCTTTTTCAAAGGCCATTTTGACTTTCTTAGATAATGCAAATCTGAGGAAAATCGCTTTTGAAAATTATGGAAGGGGTAGAAATGATACTAATCTATTCTCATATTTTACTGCAGTATTAATTCATTACTATTAGGGAGAGGGGCAAAAAATTACATTTAATCACGGTTAATTGCTGAATTAAAGGTTTTATTATTATCATTTTATTTATTGCACCGCTTATTTTTGAGTCTTGGTAAAAATAATGCAATACTTTTGCAACAAATTACTAAATTATTGTATCATTTCTCTACTGTTTAGGTAAAAAAAAAAAAAAAAAAAAATCATGGTTAAATTGCTGAATTGTATAATTCTCGAAATATGGGATTATTTCACAATTTTTTGCCAAAATATGAGATCATTTCACAGTTGTTTTAAAAGAAAAAGGGAAAAAATGTATTGTTTCCTAAATAGTATTTTTTTTTTTCTCGTCGTCAGTCCCGAAATATATGATTATTTCTTCAAAAACTGATAAATTTTGCACTTTTTTCAAAGCCGATTAACGAAATGTGGGGTTATTACTTACTTTTCTGTAAATCAACAACATTTCTGAATTTTTTTAAAATTTAAATTCCATAACACGTAGTATTATTGCAATCTGTTGCAGAAAGATCAGCTATGCCAATGTTTTGCCACCGATTTTAGAAATACTTGAATATTTCAGCGCTAATTATAAAATTTAAAACTGTTTTATAAGATTATTTATGTGCTATGTGATTTCTTCACCAAAAAACAACAAGATCTCTGCTTTTTTCTTATATCATTGCCAAAATCCGGAATATTTATTAAAATGGGTGGTTTTTATCGCCGACAATTCCCAAAAAATGTGATTATTTTGCAATCAATTGGCAAAATTCGCAGAATTTTCAAAGCAGATTCCTAAAATATGCCTAAATTAACAAAATCTCGTTTTTTATTTTATTTTTTCCCTCCGTTATGTATGATTACCAAAATACGCAATATTTACTGTAATTTTATCACCGACGATTTTCCGAAAAACACGATTATTTTGCCAATTGGCAGCAAAGCTGATTCCCAAAATTCTCAGTTATTTTGCTGCAAGTCCTGCTTTTTAATACCTAATTTACGAAATACTCATTATTTTCGTGACTGATTGCCATAATACGGGATTATTTCACTACTGTTAAGGGGAAAAATCCTTTATTTATAATTAATCGCTAAATTCAGGAATATTTTTGCCTTCAATTTTTCAAATAAATGAATATTTTGTGCTAACTCACAAATCTGGACATTTTTATAAAATTTTAATTTCCATGTAAGTGCTTATTTTGCCAAAAATCCACAAAAATCCTGTATTTTTCTTATATGTGATTGACGAAATCTACAATATTTACTGAAATAAATTTTTATTGCCGATGAATGGCAAAAAAAGGATTATTTTATTACTAATCAATAAAATTTTCCATATTAGCAAAGATGATTCTTGAAATTACGTTACAAAGTACAAGATTCTTCCGCTTTTTCACATATTTCAATTTTTTTTTTTCTTCTGAGAAAGAAAAAAATCTTTTTTTTGTTGTTGTTTGTTTCCTTTCTTTCTTTTCTCTGACTGACAACCGACGGTCAAACCTCACACCTTGTGGTCTCCAATCCTTCTCCATCCACAACTTAATATCAATATTCGTATTAAATTTGTTCTATTAGATCCTAAAACTTATAAAGAGATAGGAAAGTTCAATATTTTTCACATATCAAATAATGCCTTTATTATTATTATTATTATTATTAATATATATATATGTATATTATTATTATTATTTATTTTATTTTATTATTATTTTTTTATTATTATTAGAAAGAATTCAGTAATATAAGAATTATTAATATTGTTATAATATTTTATTTTAATTTCATGTTCATTACATATGAAATGTAACATGTTCATTACATATGTATGTGCCAAGTAACGTATCACATGGATACCCCATATGATATGGATTTATAATCGTAAATTATGAGTACTTTTTTAGATTGGTCATCTTGCTGGTAGTAACAAAACAAACAGATTGATTTCTAAAATAAAAAAGACTGATATATATATATTCAATTCAAGGAACCTCAAAACATTGCATTGTAGCAAAAACTCAATTTGGAAAATTTAATGCAAAAATAATACTTTTTCTGTTATATGTGGATAATAGAAAATAAAAAAACATATTTATTTCAGTGTAAAGCTGCTACAACACTATTAATACTGCTCCAAAACTAAAATTATCTGCTCCAAAACTACAATTTCACCTGCTCCAAAACGGGATCCAGACTTAATATCGTGGGACAAAATATCGCATAAAAAAATAGTATGATCTATTTGAAAATTTGTATTTGTGTCACGTGGGATCTCTGGTGAAGGCCACAGGGCCTTAGAAATCTAAATTAATTAATTAAAATAAATAAATAAATACATTATAGAATGGAATTTTATTAATTTATATATATTTAATTTTAAGTTATTTTATCATTTGCTTTTCACCATTCAGAATACATTTTAAAAATATTGTACTTAACTGCTGACATCAAAACTGAACACTGTTCAGAAAGCTTAATTAAGAATTTTAAAATAGATAAGTACGATTGAATTCTTTATGACTAATCTTGCCAAAAGTTAATTAACACAGTCTTTAAACTCTTTTAAGCAAAATTTATAATAATTTTTTAGGTATATTTGTCTGTATGTGAGTGCTCTGACTATGGTAGGTGTTGTCATGAAATTTTATACAACATTATTAATAACTAGCAGACTACGCCCGCTTCGCTGGTCACTATTTTAAAATGAATCACTGTAGTTAATGAATTCTCAAAATTGCATTAATTTTTATAATGGGGAAAAAAAAAGAGAGAGAGAGAAAAATTCTGATTGGAAAAAATG
The DNA here is from genome assembly GCA_963930645.1 of Salticus scenicus. Classification (NCBI taxonomy): domain Eukaryota; kingdom Metazoa; phylum Arthropoda; class Arachnida; order Araneae; family Salticidae; genus Salticus; species Salticus scenicus. The sequence goes on along the minus strand of OZ005657.1, from coordinate 158,165,596 downwards.
TCACACATGGTCCCCACTACCTTCGACAGCGCAGGTCACTGTGTGCTGCGCACGCGCATTTATGTTCGACACACTTAATGAATGATTATATTATTGTAAGGGAAAAGCATAAATATAAAATACAAAAAAAAAAAAAAAAAAAAAAAAAAAATCTTCTCCCATCGGTGGAATAATCGGTCAGAGCCCCTTTTTCCTGCGGCAGCGTATACAGGCGTGTACGACTCGCATAGTTATTCACCTACTGCTCCCACCCCTCCAAATTATTTTAGACTTTAAAAATACTCGTAATCGTTCTCACGGGCTTTTAAACCTAATAATACTAATTTCTAACATTCTATCTGAATTTCTTTCTTTTTACCCCTGCGCCCGTCCCCCTTTCTGCCCCTCGTAATAGTTCTGTACCTTCGAAAATATCCGCAATATATTTATTGGGCCTCAAAACCTAACAGCACTAATTTTCAGCGCTCTAACTCTTAATTATATATTTTTGCCCCTTCAACCCCCTTCCCATCTATCTTAATAATTTTACAAATTCGAAAATATTCGCAATCGATTTGTACATATAAAACCTCCATGTACCAATTTTGAGCGACCTAACTCTACTTTTATTTTTCCGCCTCCATCCCCTCCCTCCCAACCCTCCTAATAACTTTACAAATTCAAAAATATCCGCAATCGATTTGTAAGTATCAAAAACCTCTATGTACCAATTCTGAACAGTCTAACTCTATTTTTATTTTATTTTTTGCCCCTCCGCCCTACCCTTTCTGACCCTCCTAATAACTTTACACTTTCGAAAATATCCTCATTCGACTTGCAGGCCTGTAAAACCTATCTGTGCCAATTTTGAACGATCTAATTGTATTTCTATTTTTTTTTTTGCCCCATAGCCCCCCCCCCCCCATTTCCTGCCCCACCTGGGACAAATTTCTAAAATTAAAGAAATTAGTTTTTATGTATTTGTGAGAGCTATATTTTAGAGCAAAAATCCCATATATATTTTTTTTTCTGTTTGCGATATAAAAGATTATTCCAAATCACGTTTTGTCCCCTCTCTCCCACTCTTGGGGGCTGAATTTCTAAAATTCCAGAAATTGGTTTTTAGGTATTTTTATTAGCTATATATTAGAGCAAAAGTTTCACGTATATCTGTTTTTTTGTTTGCGATGTATGTGAAACCACATTTTACATATGTGAAATCACGTTTTGCCCCCTTTCTCCCCTTGGGGACTGAATTTCTAAATTCCAGAAATTGGTTTTTAGATATTTGTGTTAGCTATATTTTAAAGCAAAAATTTTACAGATATCTGTTTTTATCTTTGAGATATGGAGGTTTTTGTGAAATCACATTTTGCCCCCTACTCCCTCTTGGGGGGCAAATTTCGCAAAATCGCTTCTTAGGGGGTGCTTACACTATATGACCTATGTATAATCTGACCTAGTTTCGAGTCAGTGGCTCTAGTGGATTTTGCTGTGCGTTGATGAGTCAGTGAGTGAGCAGGGGTCTGTCCAGACTTTTTGGACAGGGTCCTGTTTTTGTGAAATTGTGAAAAACTCTACATGTATTTTTATGAATTTAAATTTTGTGTGAAAATAAAATTCTTCCAAACTTTTTGGCTAGGGCCCTCTTTTTGTGAAAAATGTAATTTTTCAAAATAAAATTATAATTAAAGTTTCATTTTAGACAATGACAGTTCATTTTTACAGAACTAAACTTAAATATATGCATAGAAGCCCTTAATAAATTAGAAATTGAATATCAGCTTTTTGGGGAAATACAGGAAAACATCTGATTTTTCATAGGCAGCTTGTTCGTTCCATGGAAGATTAGTTTTAAAAATGAAATAGATTTATCAAAAGGTCTATTTTTTAGGATAAAAAATTTTGTGAAGTGTCCTGTTTTAGGATAAATAATTTTGTGAAGGATCCTGTTTTAGGATAAATAATTTTGTGAAGGGTCCTGTTTTAGGATAAATAATTTTGTGAAGGGTCCTGTTTTAAGATAAACAATTTTGTGAAGGGTCCTGTTTTATAATAAATAATTTTGTGAAGGGTCCTGTTTTAGGATAAATAATTTTGTGAAGGGTCCTTTAAAGGACCCAGATTTGCCTCTGGACAGACCCCTGGTGAGTGAGTGGAAGTACTCTTAGAAGTACTGTATAGATTAATTACCAACTCCTTTTTGCATTTCAATCATTTATGTAGGCGATATTTTGTCCATGTGAGATTTTGTGATCGATACAAAATACAAAAGGAATGAGGGCTTCTGGTCTAAATAATTTGAGTATCATTTGACAGTCTGGATTTTTTCTATTTAAGACCCTAATTTACTGGGTTTTTAACTTTAAGCCACAATCACCCCTGGTAGTATGACCATGTATAAAATCATCTAAGCAATACCAGAAGACCCACTGAAAATTCTGTTCATCATTTAAATCTTTTCTGTAAAACTTTTACATGAAACAACTGTACATATGTATCAATTATCAGCAGCGCCGACTTTGAAAAAATTTCTGTGGGGGCTCGAACCAAGGCCGTAGCCAGGATTATTTTTTGAGGAGGGGGGGGTCACATTTCTAATACAAGGTCATCAAATATGGTATAATAATGTACACATGCTTACCCAAGGAAAATAACATATTCACACACAAACAACGGCCTGATTAACACAGGGGCCCTGAGTAGCAAAGGGCCCTAAAACTGGTCCTGAAAATGCCATCATAATCTTTGCCATTTAGTTTATGTAAATCGAATTTATAAAACAAAATTAAGAGTAGCAGGGAGGTCACTGGGATAATACAGCCATCGGCCACTTCAATTTGAAACTAATATTGTGATTATGGTTCAGTTAAAATTAGAGGAAAAAGGGTGGAATCTCGAAATAATTTGTGCTATATCTTCTCTTTAAGTTTTAAAAACAATATTTGTTCTTACTTTTCATTTTTACTTAAAATGTTAAAATTTCATAAACAATTAAATTTTGATGGAATGGAGTAGAAGGGTGATTTTTTACCAACCATGTGAAAAATACCAGAGACGGGAATCGAACAAGGGCCATTTCGCTTAACGCGTGGATGCTCTAACCACTGAGCTACCTTGGCTGATAACCAGCTCGGCACTTCTCACATAATTTATGATGGCAAGGTCACCGAGTCTGCATTAGAGCAGCTATATCAAGTGACAAATTTGAACATGGCATAACTCCAATAGGCCATTAATTTTAATTTTTTTTTTTTTTTATATATATATAACAGCTGTTAAAAAAAAAAAAAAAAAAAAATTAAATATATTTAATTGAAAGCGGAAGGCACGGGTTCGATAACCGGCTCTGGTATTTTTCACATAGTTGGTATAAAAAATCAACCTTCCACTCCAAAATTTTCTGAAATGAACTTTTATGGTTGATAAATAAATGTCTAAATTAAATTAAAATTTCGTGGTCTGTTGGAGTTGTACCATGAATATTAATGTCACTTAATATAGCTGTGTTTATAGACTCGGTGACTTTGCCAATGAATGTTATGTGAGAAATGCCTAGCTGATAATCAGCCAGGGTAGCTCAATGGTTTGAGCATCCGCACGTAAAGCAGAAGGCCCGGGTTCGATACCCGACTGTGGTATTTTTCACATAGTTAGTATCAAAAATCAGCCTTACACTCCAAAATTTTCTGCAATGATCTTTAATTAATTAATTATTTAAGGTAATAGGACAAATGAAGGTAATATTGCTACGTTCATATTTTTCGTACTAAATCGATTTATTACCTTTTTCTTACCCATAAGATAGAGAAAGTATTGTTTTTGGGTCAAATTTTCTAAATTGAGTTTTTGTTATATTTACACGTTTTGAGGTCCCTTGAATCCAAAAAGCATGTTTTTAGGAATGTTGGTGTGAAAGTTGCCTGAATAATTTTAAATGAACTTTTGAATTTAATAACAGATTTGAATTCTATAAAAATGTAGGTAAAGTAATGAAACGGGAGTTGAGGGGGGCGGTAGCACCCCTCACACAGAATTATTTGTCGAATAAAGCTGTTCCGAAGCCTAATTTGAATTGTTTTAACATAGGTTTGCATAACAGTCCTCACTATCTTACCCCTCAATCTCCAATCTGCATTTATAGTATTAAATTTCAGGGTAGTCGTGTGAGTGACACACCAGATTATCAAGTTTTATTTTCCTAAAATAAAAAGTTTCATAAAAAAAAAGGGGGGGGGGAATATTATATACCTTTTATTGTTTATAAATTCATGACTTACATCCAAATAAGTCCATTTTTATTTTAAAATGTCAAGGGAAAAAAGAAGCAACCAAATAAATAAAATGCAAATATAAATAAAAGAATTTTTTAAAAAGGCGAATTAAACATTTCAGAAACCTTTATAAAAATTATTTTCACTTAAACTTAGGGAAGAGAGTAACATCAAGCCTATAAAATATTAATAAAATAAAATGAAAATAAAAAATGTAATAACAATATGGCAGTAACTTTTGTGAAAATAGTTATATTACTTTGCATCGACGTTTCTGAAAACTTTTGCTCCTCATGTACAAACCATAACTGATTGGGATTCCCATAGCACAGCAAAGGGAATCATCTTCCTCTGAACTCTCCCCCCATGTCCCATACAGAGACTTTCAGCCTTTCTTGTTTTGCTTTTTACCTTTCTTTTTTTTTTTTTTTTTTCTTAGTCGATTTATGTCCATTTTCAATTGCAACAACCTTACTTTACAGCTATGATTTTGGTAAAAAACTAAATAAGAAATAGAGGAAAGAATTTCTTGTTTAATAGGGAATCAGTATTCAAAATTTCTGGAGGGGGGGGGGACATAGTCGGCGCCACTGTCAATTCTTTAAATCTCTTATTACCATTATGGAGTGAAAAATAAGCATGACATTTCTTTTTACATCTCATGTATCTCTTGTTACTGGGACCTACATTTATTTTAATATTTTAAATTTTGTTTCCTTTCATTTTGTGGTGATTATGTCATCCATCTGCAGTTGTCCAGAAATGTATAAGAGATTTATTTGTAACATAAAAGTATTCCTGGTTTTCTTGAAAATATAGTTATAATTGTTTTTATTTTTGCTATTTTGTAGGTTTCTTAGAAGTATAAGTTGTTGATAGACTTCTTTTTCATTAATTTTATTAGTTGAATTCATTCACTTATATATTTTATTTCTGTGCATACATATTGACAAATGTTTCTGTGGCTTTTAGTTTTTTATTTTGTAGTCATACATATATAATCTTCACAAAGATTATCTTTAAATACATAGTTATGTTTTTAATTTCCAGCTGAAATAACTATTATTTTAGTACACTGTAATGGACATATAGTGAAAACAACATTACAATTTTGTTTTTTTCCTAGTAACTCAAAAGTATAATTTTACGTGAAAACATGAACTTATTGTTTATTCAGGGTTCCCACGGTCCTTGAAAGTCCTTAAGAAGTACTTGAATTTCATTTTCTTTTTCAAGGGCTCTTAAAAGTACTTGAATTTTGTGCAAAGTCCTTGAAAATCCTTGAATTTTCCACTCCAGTAGACAGACTTAGCGCAAATTCTGTCAAGCCTAAACTATCTCCATCTCCACATGCACACGCCATTGTCTAATATAATGATTTTTTCGTGAAATTCTTATTTCATTGATTTGCTTTTGCATATAGTTTCAACTTATTATTATTATTATTTTTATTTGTTTTTGTTTTTTTGAGTGTCTCATACCTGTTTGATGGACTGGTCATTAATTTTGAGCAGAAAGTGACCAGACCAGGACTCAAACCTAAAAACTTTGGAATAATCATAATGATTCCAAATCTTGAACTAATCGTTTTTTGACTCTTGTAAGAGTTAATTTGGTCAATCCATCAAAAATGTATTGTGAAAACAGGCAAAGTTATTCTAATTATAAAAAAAGTATTACTAATGAAAGTAGTTACTAAAGTTTTGTGTATATGCCTAGCATTCTGCGATTTTCCCCTAGTCTTTGAAAATTTTTAAATAGACCTTGAAAAGTACTTGCAAAGTCCTTGAATTTTTTTCTTTTTTAAGAGTGGGAACCCTGTTATTGTAAAAACGATATTCAATAATTATTTCTTACTTTAAAACAATATTTATAAGAATAAATCTGAAAAGTAATAGAAAGTATGGCAGAGGGACATCAAATAAAAAAGAAAAGATTTCATTGGCAAAAAGAGGAAACAGGGAATGTTAAATTTAATATGAAAGAATTGTTTGTTTATTATACAAAAAAGTATATTTAGTTTCAAAATATAATAAAATTAATAATTTTGTATTATAAATTCCTATTATTTTGCAAAAACAAAAGTATCTAATGAGCAGAAATGGAAATCAGATCTAACATTCTCAAAAAAATAATAATTTACCCCCCCCCCCCCTCCTCAAAAAAGAAAAAAAAATCATGCTTTTTTTTTTCCCCCAGACTTCTGTATTTTTATAAAACTCCAAGTCCCTTCTTTTTGTCTGTTCTCTTCATTGCTTCTGTGCGTCTATTTATATTGTAAAATAGAAACCTGTTATGAAGATCTTACAGGGGTGTTATTTGGTACCTCAGGTACATCTGTGTTTGACTTTTTAGATATTTCAAGATTGCTTTGTCTCTTAAAACATTGCTTAGTAACATTTTAAAAGATTTCTAGATATTTAAGAAATTTTCTTTTACTGCTTTATTTCCCTGCACAGTGTTTCAGATTATCAATAATTATAATAAATCAATGTTAGTTGTACTTTAAAGATAAACATTTGCAGGGTTCACATTAGAGGGTGAGAACGTGAGACTCCCACTATATTTTAAAAATTCCTTCTTAAAAAAAAAAAAAAAAAAAAAAAAAGAAGGTCACATGTTTTCTTTTTCCATAATATTTTCACATTGTTCATCCAGCATTTCATCATCATTATTTTTTTTTACTTGAGTAATGTAATAGTTTCTTTAAAGTCCCTGATCCTCTTTCTTTAGCTTCTCTAAAATTTATTTACTCTTAAAAAAAGAGAAAATTGGGTAATCATTTCACAATACTTCTTAATTCTAAATGTTTTTTAAGAGAATATGTATATTTTATTAACATATTGCTACAAAGTTTGAAAGCTAGTAATAAGTACAAAACTTTGAATAAACGTAAAATGTAAGAACTTGCTTATTCAAAGTTTTATACTTATTACTTTTAAATACCAGCTCTATGGTGCTTTCTTATTATTTGAAAGGTAGTGTTGTGTATATATATATATATATATATATATATATATATATTTAATACACTTTATTTTATTCTCCCTAGGTGTGAACCTTGATTTCTCTGCTATTTATGATGGTATCGTAATTTCTAACAAAATTAATTGTTTAATTATAATTACAAAAAACCTTTACATACTTCATGGTAGGCCGTAACGCGTTTTCACCAGGGTACCCTAGCTTGCTTACCGGCACTTGTGGTGTCAGAAGTCTTGCACTTGTTGTTTCTGTTTACTGCTCTTTTAAGCATGCTTCGACACTGGCTATCAAATAAAAATTAATTGTATTTCAAATCTTGATTAAATAGTTACTGACTCTTAATATGTCTATGATCAATAGTCTTAAATCAAATGATTGCTAGTAATGATATGGCAATCATTTGATTCTAGATAATTGTTTCTGATCAATAATCAATTCACTTAACAATCATCTATGGAAGTGATTCTCTACCATTTTAGAGCTGTCACCCCCCTTAAGAAGCAAAAAATATAACACACACAAAATTTTAAAAATTTAGTTTGAATACTAAAACATACTCATATCGCCCCTACCACCCAAAATATGCCTACCGCCCACCTACTGTACGAAGCACGTTCATCACCCCCTCAGCAACCTCCAGCACCACTGTTGAGAACCTATGATCTATGGTATGCTGAAATTGACTAAAACATTGTTTTTTATTTAAAAATGACCTGAAATAATTTAGATCAATTGATCAATAATTTTTTTTAATTGATCATTTACCCCCGAGTAAAGTATCTGTTGTGGATGTTATCCAGTTAGTTTATTGAGTGCTTTTAACTTGATAGATAAGTGTACATATTATGTTTAGACTACTTCAATAAATAAAACATGTTGTTCCCTGATGCTGTAAATATTTATTTATATATGTATGTATACATATACACATATAATGAATGAGTTAAGTATATGTAATTATATTCATAAGAGATGTAGTATTTAGGTTAAGCTTCCTCAACTCTTGATTATTTCTGTGGGCATTAAATTGTTTGCTTTGGTTTTAAATCAGATGTTATTTTGATAAATTATCCAACAAATTATAAATTAATAATGAGAAGATATAACTTAAATTATAAAAATCAACTGCATGTTAAAATATTTTTTCTTTCTGCATAAACATAGATTATTTGGCTTCAAATCATTTACTAAAAATCAAACTCAAAAAGAGAAAAATAACTAAATTTTGCTGAAAATATAAATTAATATTTCCTAATTACTAATTAAATATAAATAAATGGCCATACTTGGAAATAAGCTGCAAAACATTTTCAGTACAGGCCCGTACCATCCTAAGTGCAAACTCCCTTGTAAGTGTGTAAACTCTCTTTCATCTTCTTCTTGAATAGTTGTTGCTACTTGTTGATGTCTGCTATTTTGTTTTGATTGCAACTGCGCTTTTTACTCATAATTTCGACAGCTTCACGATTCACAGCATAGTTATAATTTTCGTAATTTGCTAATTTCTTGATGTTATTAAAGTCTATATCAATATTATCATTCTGAAAAATTTTTGTTAATGCGGTAATAGGTCTATTGAATTTAATATCAGCTTTATGTTCTTTAACGTGAGTTTTTATTTTTATTTTTGTCATACTTATATAATACCCTTTACTATTATCATCGGTTTTGTATGTTATTTGATAAATTCCTGCAGTTTCCATTTGGTTAATTTGATCTTTATTACTTCTAATTCTTTAAAAAATATTTGGTTTTGGCTTAATAGGGATATTAATATTTATTTTAGATGCTTCATTTTTAATTTTATCAGTTGCTCCTTTATCATACAGGATCGCTGTGGTAAACTTCTGTTTTATTTTTGAGCACTCTCAAAAAATAAAATAAAACAGAAGTTTACCACCGCGATCCCATATGATAAAGGAGCAGCCGATAAAATAACAAATGAAGCATCTAAAATAAATATTAATATCCCTATTAATCAAATGGAAACCACAGGAATTTATCAAATAACATACAAAACCGATGATAATAGTAAAAGGTATTATATAGGTATGACAAAAAAAAGATAATAAAAACTCACGTTAAAGAACATAAAGCTGATATTAAAATCAATAGAACTACTACCGCATTAACAAAAATTTTTCAGAATGATAATATTGATATAGACTTCAATGACATCAAGAAATTAGCAAATTATCACTATGCTGTTAATCGTGAAGCTATCGAAATTATGAGTAATAAGCGCAGTTGCAATCAAAACAAAATAGCGGACATCGACAAGTGGCGACACCTATTCAAGAAGAAGATGAGAGAGAGTGTTTAGTGTTAGAGCCAGTCAAGCCAACATACACCTACAAGGGAGTTTGCACTTAGGATGGTACGAGCCCATACCGAAAATGTTTTGCAGCATATTTCCAAGTATGGCCATTTATTTATATTTAATTAAATTTTGCTGTTTATTTACTTAAACATCAAAATTATATGGTTTTTTTTTTCAATATTTCCCTGTCGTTTGCTGCCTGAGGCTGTGCGCAGTATTCAATCAATTTTATAATATTGTTATTAATTAATAAAATTAAGTACATTATGAGAATAAACTCAAAACTATGCACAGAGCTTGTGAAATACAGTCACCTGGTCACCATTGGTTAAAAATATATTTTAATTGGTGACTGTGTTTTCAATTTTAAGAAAACTCAACATTTATTTTATTTTACACTCATGTTTGTGAAAATTGCAACACCTAGAAGGAATGGGAATATCAGAATGATATTTATTGGGCACATATATTATAGTAGGAAGAACAATTGATTAAAATTTCAGGAAATTTGGAGTAATATGTACTGAGAAAACAGTACATAAAGCAGCGACCTCTTTAAGCAATGACAGCACTTATCTGTGTAGTCATTGAATCAAGCAGCGATTGGATGACATGTACGGGTAAAGCACTTCATGAAGTTTCAACACGATGCCACAATTCATCGATCGTAGTCACTGGTGAGTGATGGGGAACCACTTGCTTTTCAACAATAAAACAGTCATTTTCATTGGTGCAATATCAGGAGAACGCACTGGCCAGAGCAGCAGTCAAACACATTCTGCATCAAAGAAGGTCCAGACAATACAGACAACTTGCAGTCGTGCATTGTCCTGCTTAAGTATTGCACTTTGGAGGCCTTGAATATAGGGCAGAGAGACGGGCTCATCAAAAAAATAATGGTGGGTATTCAGAGTGGCCGGAATGAAAACAAGAGGTGATTGAGACATGTATCCAATGATATGACATACCATGACTCCAGGTGGTGACCCAGTATGTGGGCTACCAAAATTTTGATTACCCTCAAAACTGCATCACTGATATAGGCACCTTTAATGTGTGATCAATGACAAACCTAGATGCAGGAATGGCGTAAAGTCGCCTTTCAGACATATCATAATCCTGTTTACTGCATCAGGATTGCCTTATCCATATTTAATGGCATTGTGAATAATGCACATTGCCAGCTTTGATTCGACATTGTCACACTGTACATCACCTGTAGTGATGGTATGAGATCCCATTGGATACACGTCTCGAATACTTCTTGTTTGCATTCCCGACGCTCTGAATAGCAGCCATTAAATTTCTGGTAAGTTAAGGCCCGCCAGTCTGCTCTATATTCAAGGCCTCCATAGCACAATATTTAAGCAGGATAATGCACAACCTCAAGTTGTCTGTATTGTTTGGACCTTCCTTGATACAGAATGTGTTCAACCATTGCTCCGCCCAGCATGTTCTGATCTCACACCAATGAAAATGACTGTTTAATCATTGAAAAGTGAGGGGCCCACCACCTCTCACGAGCAACTACGGTCTATGAACTGTGGCATCCTGTTGAAGCTTCATGAAGTGGTATGTCATCCAATTGCTGTTCGATTCAATGCCACGGCAGATAACTGTAGTTATTGCTCCTAGAGGTCACTGCTTTATGTACTGTTTTCTCAGGATATATTGCTCAAAACTTCCTGAAAATTTAATCATTTGTTCTTCCTACTATAATGTATGTGCCCAATAAATATCATTCTTATATTCACATTTCTTCTCGGTGTTTCAATTTTCACAAACATTAGTGTATTTTATTTTATTTTTAATACTTTGCTGAAAAAATTGGTCCCAGAATCGGGTTCCTATTCCACTCTTGATGTAGTCTAACTCTTGCCATTTTGATTCTCGCTCCTCTCACTACGGTTCCAGACACTGTGCACTGTGTTGAATCAGTATTGCATTAGATGATTTACACCACTCTCTGTGCATGTTTCACAACTCTGCATTAAATAAGTGCACAGTTTTAGGGAATTGGTTTACACTGCTCTTGTTCGCATGTGCTTAATGACCTGGTGCTGAATCGTTGTGCTGGTGTTATGATGTATCTGTTCAGAAAAAATAATAAAACCAATTTCATGAGGTTAAATTTAAACAGGTGTTTCCTGATGTATCATTCTAGCCTAGTAAGTATTTAGTTTTTATGCATGGAATTTTAATTTTTATATTCAAGTAAATTTCAAAATTGAAAAAAGAGGCAGAGAGTGAGTGAGTAATGTTACAATATTTTAGAATGCAAGAGGGACATATTATAAATGCTAAATTTATCCACAAAAACCAAAATAGATACATCCAGGAATAATAATAAAAAAAGAAATCTGTATATATATATAAAATAAACCAGTGTATAAAAATCCTCTTATGTTCCTTTGCTTATATGTATATATATATATATATATATATATTTTTTTTTTTTTTTTTTTTTTTTTTTTAATACAATATAGCATGTCACAGTAGAAAACATTTTGCAGCATGATCTTTCATTCATTTATAAAAAAGTATTAGACTTCATTGCTAAATCTGAACCACTTTTGAATGCTACTAGAGGAAATGAAACGTGAGTATTATTTATTAGTTTTGCCACTGATTACATCTGCACTTTTTTAAAGTTTATTCTCGAGATAAGCTATTATTTTGCCAAAAATCAACAAAACTTGAATTAGTCTGATTGCTGAAATATACAATTTTTATAGTGTCTATTAATTAAATTTATGTTTTTAAAAGTTAATTAGAAAATGTTAGTGATAAAAATAAAATGTTTGAAAACTCAAATTTTGAAAAATGTCCAGTTTTTGGAAGCTTTAAAAAATTGAAAAGAATAACTTTTATTATACATACAATTTATCTGTGACACATGCACAATTATTTTGTAATAATTTTGTACACAATTTCAGCTTTTCTTAGCAATTTGCACTTTTATACCTAATTTATCTATACATGTTTATCTATCCATCTATTTTTCTTTAAACAAGATATTTCTAAATTAATAGAATGAAAAGAAAAACACTTATTCTGTCAGGAATATGACATATCAATTTTCAAACTGAATCAAGTAATAATAAAGAGATTATAATGTTACAATTTTGCATAAATGTTTAGATATATAGGCAATTCATAAAAATAATTAAAACATTTTATAAAATTTCAGTAATATTTTTGATAATTCTAAATCTAATAATTGGGGATAAGATTTTTCAGCTTTTTGTAGATTTAACTTTTCATCTTTTTTTTTTTTTTTTTCAGACTTATTTTTTGTCTTTCTTATTATGTATTTGTTATATCATTCAATCAAATAAAACTTTTATCTATCCATGTCAATGACTGAATATTAAAACATAATTTATTTGTTCTTTTTTTTTTTTATAGATTGAAGATTAAAAAAACTTATTTACTACTACAGTTTAATATTTTTGTTATCAAAATTGTAATATTTCATTTTAAGTCTTGCTTTTGCTTATAGTTTAAGCTTTCTTTTGTCTTTTTTCCAATCTCATTTCTGAATAATCAATTATACATTATAGATTTTTTTTTTTTTAAATCATTGATACTATTAAGAAATTTTACTGACACCTAAATATTATCTATTTTACTTGTCTCAAAATATAGGTATAGTTATCAAATTCATGTAAATTTAAGATCTGAATAGAGCAGGCGCATGTTTATAAACAAGCGGTGCTATTCTGCAACTTTTGCGCATGTAGGCAAAGTATCTGCCTTTCCATTGGTGCTTTATCCCACCTTTTGCCTACAATCTACAGTACGTGCGGTATAATCTGTCACAGTGACGTCCCGTGCGCTTGCTCTATAATGAAATTTGAAAGATAAATGTTAAAGCTAAGTTGTTTTCTGATTAATGTTAGGCTGTCCCACTGAGCAACTTGGAAAAGAACAAAATTGTAATATTTTGACACTATGGTCTTTAGAATGTACTCAAACAATAGTTATTTTAGCTTGAAATTAAAGGTATGACTATACATTTAAAGATATTCCTTATGACTATTATATGTGTTCTTCATATTTGAAATATAAACAGTGCATCAAATAAGTTTTAAGACTCATCCCAAAGAGCAGGTTGTAAAAGTGCTGTGAGTATAAATGTGCATGTGTCATAACGTCCATTATCTGCTGGTACACAGCCAACAAGTTGTGCACATTTCGTTAGGTAGCTGAGAGAAAGCGAGCGTTCATTGCAGAAGTGAATTTTTTTCCATGATGATTTTTTAAGATGAAACAAAGAGCTGTGATTAAATTTAATACAAAACTTGGTAAAAATGCTTCGGAAAAATACCAACTCATGAAACAAGTTTATGGTGACTGTTGTTTAAGTAGATCAAATGTTTTTATGTGTCACAAACATTTTTTGGATGGAAGAGATAGGTTAGAAGTTGATAGTGTAGTGGAAGACCAATTTCATCTAGGACACCTGAAGTTACTGAGAAAGTATGAAATCTCGTAACAAACGATCATTGTGCGACACTGAGAATGATGGAAGACTCTTTAAACATCAACAAATAAACAATTCAAACCATCCTGCATGAAGATTTAGACAAAATAAAAGTGTGTGCTAAATTTGTTCCATGCACTACCCCTAAACAAAAATAAATGAGGAGTGCACATTGCAGAGACATCATTTCAGCCACTGAAAATGATCCAAACTTCTTGGAGTCCATTGTTATAGGTGATGAAATGTGGTGTTTCCAATATAATTCTGAAACAAAACAACAAAGTGCGGAATGGAAGTCACAAAATTCACCGAAGCCAAAAAAACAAGGAAAGTTCCATCCAAAATAAAAACAATGCTCATTACATTCATCGATAGTAAAGGTATTATCCTCAAAGAATTTGTTCCAACTGGACAAACAATTACAGGTGAATACTACTTAGTTTTTTAAAGCATGCGATGGCCAGAATTCATGGCATTCGTCCAGACTATCAGACTGAAAGCAGTTAGTGTTTGTTACACAACAATGCACCCAGTCACACCTCCCTTATTGTTTGTCGATTTTTGGTGAAAAATGATGTCTGTGTGTTGAACCATCCACTGTATTCACCCAATTAAGCAATGTGTGACTACTCCTTAGTCCTAAAACTTAAAATGAAGTTTAAAGGGTGTTATTTTGTGGATATTTTGACCATACAAGCAGCTCCGAGGTGTACTTTGCAAGCCATTCCACAAAGTGATTTAAAACAAGCATTCGATTCATTAATAAATTGCTTTAAAATGTGCGTGAAGCTGGAGGGTCTTATTTTGAATAAAAAACCATCACAGGTATTAATTTCTTGTTTCCATTTCTTTTTACCGACCCAGTCTTAAAATTTATTTGACACACTGTATAAGCCAAGGCTCTATAATTATGCATGTTTGAATTACAAGTGTATTAGGGGGGAAACAACTGTTCAGTGAATGGAAAAATCTATATCAGCTGCTCAGAGGGTTAACAATAAACTTGCTATTTTTAAATGAAAGCTGATGATTATTATCTATCAATTTTTAGGTTCTGAAAATTTTGATAGCTAATATCTTCAAACTAATTAATTGATATATATAGTGTCCATACAAAAAAATTTTAGAGTTCTTTTTAAAAAGTATTGTACACTATATCTGTACAATATACTTTTTTTTTTCCTTGAATTCAGCAGCTTTTATTAAAAATGATTGTCTTTCTTTCATAAATGGTTAATCCTAGAATCATTTTACTTTGTTTTTTGACTGATATTTTGCTTTATCATCAGTAGTGATGCATTTTATCTTTGTTATTCCATTTAGCTATAAACTCTTTTTGTTTGTATGTAGTTATTTTAAGTCTTGAGATATGTATTGTATTATTTTTTATATGTTCTGTAGCAAAAGTCTGAGTCACATCTTTGGTACTTGTAAAATCAATAATTTTTAGAACTATCTTTCTTCATATCAGAGTGTTCTATGCCAGTAATTAAGTCAATATTTCAGAAAATGTTAGTAGTTCACTCGTATCAAATTTAATTAATTACTGAACCTTCTTTCAAGAATATTACATGTATTTTAGAAGCATTAATTTTTTTTTTTTTTTTTTTTTTTTTTACAATAAAAAAATAATAATAACTTTTGAATTTATAATGCCTGAAATTTATTTTATTCTACCTGTTTCCGTTCAACAGTAAACAATAAAATAAAGCAAGTTAAGTCATTATTTTTTAAATGAGGCAAAAGAAAAATGTGTGATTGATTTATGATTTTCTTGTATATGATTTATTAGCTTTGTGTAAATTTACTTATTTCATTCAATGTATGTTCTTTTTTTTAATTTTAGGTCTTCTGAAATTGTGCCTGGCTTTGATTTTCTAGTGAATTCTGTTTTCCCAGTGCTAGTTCATTGTTTAGATTACATAAATCCTGTGCTTATTTATGCACATGGAAATCCTGAACAATTCCATGAAAACTATACATGTACAATGCATTTTCTAACTGAATTTGAGCACTGCTGTAAAGTTGAAACCAGTGTTAAAAAACTAAGAAGTCATGAAGCATATGAGAAATTCATTAACAAATTTAATTTAGATGTATATTTCGAAATTATGTTTTCAGAAATAGCTGGAAAGTTTGAAAAGAGTCTTTTAGAAGGTTTTCTTTCCCCAAGATATATAAAAAATGGAAAAAGAGGTATACATTTTATTATAATATTATGTTTAGAATTATACATTTTGAATATAAAAACATTTTTTCATTTAAATTTTATATTTCAGATACCTATTTATTATTTCCATGTAAAGTATTATCAGAAAGTGTAACTATGTGTTACAATGAAAAAGTCTTTCTTGAACGTTTGGGTCACTGTTTTTTTCGTCTGCATTTAAAACTTATATCCAGATTTCATAAAGCAACATGCTCCTTTTTAGAATCGGATGTAAGTATTGTTATATTTTTATTTTTGTTCCTTTTAAAGATATTGCAAAGATGAATCTATATTGATAAAATAAGAATTTTGTCCATAAATCACACAGAGTAAAACATTAAAAAGTGAAATCTTTTTATTTCAAGCATAAGCAAAATATGTCTTCAGAATATTTTCTGTGTGAGTATGTATGTCTCTAACTTTTTGTCTGGATGTCATGTAAAAACAGCTAGATATAAATGAATGACACTTGACAGGGGTTTTGGCTTCTACTCAACTTATATCTATCAACCGTTTCAAAATTTTGATTAGATTTAGAGGACAAAAAACTTTGAGGCATGCTCGAAAAATGTTTTGCCTATAAATCACGCAGAATCAAAGTTTTAGAATACTTTTACATTTTAGACATAAAGAAGCTGAAAATAACTTTAAAATATAAAACAAATTTCATTTTCTTTTCAGTTAATAAATATCAATATGTTTGTTCTTTCTCTTTTTTTTTAATATCTATATATAATACAGTATGACCACTGCCTTTTTTAATTTAATTATTATTATAATTATATATTTTTTAACAACCTGATTTTAAGAACCGTACAGTTCTTAACTTTGAATTATTTGTATTTATATTACCCCCTCCCTCTCTCCCCCCTTCTTTTCTTTTTAACATTCTGAGTTTCATATAATATTTGATTCATTCAGATTTCCTTTACTTACTGCAGATAATTCAATTAAACTCATTATTTTAAGAACATATCTATTTTGTAGTTAAAGTTTAAACTTTAATTTTTGAATAACTCTTTATTTAAAGAACAGCTAAGTTGATTTTAAATTCTACAATTATATTAGAAAAATATTATTCTACAAAACTTGCAGTTTACTATGCTTTTAAATACAACAATGAATTACTAGAATAAGTAAATACAATTTATTATTTTAATTCATATATTGTATTCAATTTACACATATTTTTGTTTTTAATCTAAATTCTACTCTCTTGAAGAATAATTTCTGTTGGCATTTACTATTAAAAAAAAAAAGAGGTTAAACAGCTAGTTTTTTAGATAGATAATTATAGGCCTAAAAAAATAATAATGAAATAAATATAACTTTTCCCCCTCCTCACTCTGTAAATTATTTTGTAGGATGAAATAATTATGACTCCTGTTAATGCTGCTACTACAATAAGAGATGTTGAAGTGTTAATTAATGAGGTAATATTCTTATATTATTTCAAAGAAAGTAATGTCTTAGTTTTCTGTTGCATATTATTTTTAACTTGAATACAATGTTAAAATGTTTGTATTAACAAAATTTTAAAATTTCAGTTCACAAAACTATTTGAGGAAAAAATTATTTGCTGTTTTCCACGACATATTGTTGAAGGTTAGTAATATCTGCTTGTTATGTTTCAGTTGATTTGATATTTTGTTAATTTATTCTTCAAACTTACATACAGGATTTTTTTCTTTTCTTTAATGTGGCATAAATTCTCAAGACTATTTTTAAAATATGTATTGGGTGTTTGAATTAATTCGTAGCGTTTTCTAATAGATGGCGTGACAAGAGGCATTTTCCAATAGATGGCGTGACTAGTATTCCCCGTAAACCTACTATCATTGAGCTTCGTTATTAGTATATGTCATTTGGTTGAAGCGTAAATAACAAAATTTTTTACTTCATCGAATATGTCTAACTTTGTGCTGGATAAAGTGATTTTGCGGGGAGTTCTACTTCATTACTTAAACATGAAGAAAAGTGCTGCCGAAAGTCATCGAATTTTAGTGGAAGTTTATGGAGAGCATGCACTAGTTGAACAAACATGTCGGAAATGGTTTGCTCGATTTAAAAGTGGTGATTTTGAGCTGCAAGACAAGGAATGATTTGGGCAGCCGAAAAAAATTCAAAGATGAAGAATTGAAGTCATTGCTCGATGAAGATCCATGCCAAACGCTTCAAGATTTAGCTGAATCATTAAAAGTTGACTTTTCAACAGTCAGCAAACGCCTGAAAGCCATGGGAATGATCCAAAGGCAGGGAAATTGGGTCCCATACGAACTGAAACCTAGAGACGTGCTCGTCCGCATGTCGCAAAACCAGTCAAAACCTACATCGAAACGACCAAATAGGAGGTCCTACCTCACCTGCCGTATTCTCCAGACATTGCTCCATCTGATTACCACTTGTTTCGATTGATGAGCCATGGCCTGTCTGAGGAACACTTCACTTCTTCTGAAAATTGTAAAAAATGGGTTGATTCTTGGATTGCCTCTAAAGACGATTCGTTCTTCCGACGCTGAATCCATATGCTGCCAGAAAGATGGGAAAAAGTAGTGGCTAGTGATGGTCAATACTTTGAATATCTATTTGTAATTATTTGTGCACAATAAAGCCTCAATTTTTGAAAAAAAAAAAAAAAAAGCTATGAATTAATTCAAACACCCAGTAACAATACTTTTTTTTTTTTTCGTCTGGTTAGTTGGTTAATTCTGAGAGAGAATTCATCTGCTATTTATTACAGTTTCTGCCATTTAAAAGTTAATAATTTTTGCTCAGGCAAAACAAAATATTAAAGATAAGTGGAGGTACTTTGTGCTGAAATAGTAAAAGAAATTAAAAGCAATGTTAAAAAGAACCCAAATGAAGGAAAAAATATTAACTAGCATACAATCATTACAAAGACTTTTTAAAATGAAGCTTATTCATATTAATTAAGTTAAATACCTTAGTTTTGCTTTGTTATTCCATGGCTGAAAGCCTTTTCGTAGGAGGTTCCTCTGCGTTGTCTGTGCTGACTGCATGTAGTGGACTGTGACTGTTGACATCTCGGTCTTGGTCTTTATTCACAAAAAGCATTTTTATTATGTGTGATTTCGATGCTCTCTCTAAAAAATACGTAATTCTGGTTACTGCAGTTTGCTATTTTGGTTACACTGTTAAAAATTTATATCTATATTATTTTCTTGATGGCATCTAGCAAGAGCAGTAGTATTTCTATTAAACTTAACGTCATTTTGATGTTCTTTGATTCTAGTTTTTAATTTTTCTTTTAGTAACTCCTATATAATAATAATCTTTATTGTTTTGATTTATAAGTGGGATTTTATATATGCCTGCAGTTTCGATGGGGAAATTTGATCTTTGTCACTTCTTATTAATTGAAAAATACTGGGATTAGGTTTTATTGGAATATTTAAGTTAAATTTGCTGGCGGCGTTTTTAATTTTATTCGATGTACCTTGGTTGTAGGGTATGGAGAATGGGATTTTTTTTTTTTTTTTTGGGGGGGGGGGTGTCTGACAAACGCTATCCAAAACATAATATCATAGTACCCAACTAAGTGAAAATTTGCGCAAAGAGGTAGTGTGACGTAAAAAAAAAACATTTACACAAATTTTACTTGCAGTTTTGGATAGTGTGACGCAAAAGATAAATCAATATTTTAATTTATAATGCAAACTCCGTGAAAGTATAATTATTTAACAGTATATTTGAAAATTAAAAGCACTGTTTCAATATGTTAATATACTTATTAGACAAAACAAAATTAATTTTAATGGAATCTAAACAGTGGCGTCGCCAGAAAATTTTTCAGGAGGGGGCAAACTTAACACTGCAAAATTTCAGCATATTTTTAAAAATTCAGTTCGATTCAAATGGTTGGCTGGTTGATTGAAGTGATTAAGTAAACTTCTGTGTAAGCATTTAGTACAATAAATTTTTATACATATAATTTAAGCTAAAACATTTTACTTATAAAAATTATATAGCTTATTCCAAACCAACACTAATCCGAAAAACTTTCTGTCAAGTCGATTTAAAATCTATTTGAAGAGAAAAGTTAGGGAGAGACAACCTATAAATGCAAGTCGAGTCAGTTTGAATCTGATTGGCTCTGTGACATAAATTTTATTTGGTCATTTCAATTCTAATAACAGTTTTAAAGCTTTAATTAAATTTCTTTTTCATAATTTTTTACTTATTGGAATTTTCCAGGAGGGGGCAAGTGCCCCCCCTTGCCCCTATATGCCGACGCCCATGAATCTAAAAACAAATCTTTTAAAATAACACCGAGGCGCCACTGGAATTTTTATATCATTCCTTTTAAAACTGTTATTTTGAATTTGAAATGTGAATGAAAAAGCATCAGTGAGTGTATTTTATATATCCATCTGATCTTGAAACTAAAAATATTACATTTGCATTATAAATATAAATAAAAGTAAAAGGTAAATGATTATATAAGAAAATATATGTATATTTTAACTAATTGCAAAGCGTCACTTAAAATTTGCTATCATTATTTTTAAGACTCATATTTCAAATTCTTATAGCCATAAAGTAGCGGCATCACAAACTTTTAACCCGTTAAGGGTTTTTTGTACTGATATCATTACTTTTTAAGGGTTATTGATTAAAAAATTAAAACAAGTCCTTCTGGCTCCTAGGAAGGGTAAACTGATTTATCTTTTATTATGAAGTTGCCACCATTTTTTTTTTTTTTTTTTTTCAAAATGGCAGCTACAATTTATTAATAGACTTGGTGGATTTATTAATGAAGGCTTGTATATTTAGAGTTTTAAGCAAATCAGTTCATAGAACCTTTCTAATGTAAATTTGAAATTTTCAGTGGGCTGGCACAGGGAAACAAGAGGGTAGATTAACTTGGCAAATGAACGTAACAAATACATTTCTGAGATAAATCCACACTACAAATTTAGTTTGAATTAATTCAGTATTTGAAACGTTATCATGCTGACAAATTTTCAAGTAGCCTGCCACTTGGAAACAACTTTCAAATTTAAGTTAGAATTACGTAATTTACATTTTGGAAGTTTCTTTTTAGAGAATTACAAATGCAAATTAAACAATTTAAAAAAATCAAGTTAATGTTAAAAATAGAAATTTATTTATTTTATTTTCCATTTGAGTTTAAGTATACAGTGGTGGACATAATTAAAAGATACCTATCTAATTTGACAAATAATAAAAGAAAAGATTCAGAGCTTAAAAATGTTTTATCAAATACATCAAAAACATAAATTTATTCTGTTATCACACATAATTGTTTTACAGAAATCATATTTTTATAGAGTTTAATAAAAAAAATTTAAAATACTATGGACAAAATTATAAGACACCCGAACAACACCTGCTTTTTTTCGAAAATAATGTGCAATATGCAAATTCTCTGTGTGCTGTTATGACGTCAGTAGTTAACTAAAGCAGACGATAACCGACTTCGCACATTTACAAACATGCCACGAGGTATGTGTGAGTGTTCACACATATGTCCTTTAAAAGTTAATTTATTTATTCAAATTTTATAAATAACCAAAAAGTGAGATTAATATAGTTTAATAAAAAAAAATCTTTTTTAATTTATAGAATGCAAGTAATTAATTAAATAGAATTTCCGAAAGCGGCTAATTAATTAGCCGCTATCTGTTCCTACATTAACTGCGCCATCCTAATTTATTCCAACCCAAACCCTTTTAAAAACAGAAATCAATCACATAAAAGATATAGCTAGCAAGGCGAACTATAGTAAAAATTTAGTACAAAAATTATATAAAAAACGTCTAAAAACTCTTAATAAAATTACTGATGCTCAAAAAACTAAAACTAAATTCACTACTGCTATTCCTTTCTGTAACGGGGCCGCCAACAAAATAAAATACGAAGCCGCCAAACATAATATAAATATTCCAATCAAACCCAACAAAAACGTTTTCCAACACCTCAGGAATGAAAAAGACCCTATACCGTTTAAAGATACGTCAGGCATCTACAAAATAGACTTTAACTTTGAGGACAAAACACAAGCTTGCTACATAGGAATGACTAAGAGACCCATAAAAGAACGCAGAAAAGAACATATATCAGATGTTAAACTTAATAAATTTTCTACTGCGCTTTCTACCACCCATAACAATTAATCCCATTAATACTCAAAAAATAGCCCACTATAACAATCATAAGTTCACTTTAAAATGCGAAGCCATAGAAATCCTAACCACTCCTTCTTCTGTTAACGACCGTGAACACAGCTTAATCCCTGAAGATTGGCAACAGATACTAAAGATCAAGAAGTGAAATGAAGTTAGAGCTTCAGCGGGGAATGATTGTTTACCTTGGAGGTGCTGGCAATACGAAGTCATCATTTGCACCGCTGAAGAGGGTTGCGATAGCATGCCAAAATATATCCGTTGCTATTAAAAGGATAAATTTAAGTTATTTAAGTTTTTAAATAATTTGGATAAATTTTGAAAAGTATAGGCTAATGCCCTCTTTAGTTAACTAGTGGACTTACGTCTTTTTCAACATTTTGAGAAAAAAAATTTTTAGGATGAGATGCCAATAATTTAAAAATGTCTAATTGTCCTTTTTTTTTTTTTTTTTTTTTTTAACTTACATATGAACATTAATTTTAACAAAATGTCAAATACGTTAATAGATAATATTAATAAGATAATATATTAAGATTCTTAATATTAAAAAAAAAGTTTAAAAAAATTATTTTGTTATTTCAACTAAAATGTATGTTTTAAATTGCAATTCCATAGGCTAACTTTCCTCAAGATTGGAATATGATACTGAAACGAAAGCATTAAGGAAATATTCATTTTAGTTTTTTTGATATTTTTGAAGTTAGATATATTTTTAATATATTCTAAAAATGTACATTTTTGCTAAAGATCAATAAATAACAATTATAACCAATAAGGAATTTTACAGGAAATTTAAACAAAAACTACGTCATCCTTTCCCAATCTACTTTAAGATTTCTATCAATTTTTTGAAATATCAGTGTATTAAAAGAAATATTTCCATATGAAAATTTATTTTGGTTATTTCTATTGTGATACATAATGATTTATATTAATGATTCAATTATTAGAGCAAATTAAGGGGTTCTTAACCAAGTGCACACCTAACAAAGAATAAAATACTCCCATGTGTGCATGGGTGTCAGCACATAGGGGCAGAGGAGGGGGGGCACTTGTCCTCTCCTGGAAAATTCTAATAAGTAAAACATTATGAAAAAGAAATTTAATTAAAGCTTTAAAACTGCCATTAGAATTGAAATGACCAAATAAAACTTATGTCACAGAGTCAATTAGATTCAAATTGACCCGACCTGCATTTATAGGTTGTCTCTCTCTTAACTTTTCCCTTCAAATAGATTTTAAATCAACTTGACAGTAAGTTTTTTGGATTAGTGTTGGTTTGGAATAAGCTATACAATTTTTATAAGTAAAATGTTTTAGATTAAATTATATGTATAAGAATGTATTGTACTAAATGCGTACACAGAAGTTTACTTGATCACTTCAATCAACCAGCCAACCATTTGAATTGAACTGATTTTTTTAAAATATGCTGAAATTTTGCAGTGTTAAGTTTGCCCCCTCGGGAAAAATTTGCTGGTGATGCCACTGCTTGAGTGTAACTTGTGAAATGTTGAATATTTTATTTTAATATTACATTTATGATATGTGTATTTAACATAGGCTTCATATAATATGGTTTAGAATACCTCAGATTGTGACATAATAGAATAATCTTTCAAAATAAAACAAGTATAATTTGAGATTGCTACAATCCTAAAATCATGTGATATGCTATGTCGATAACTGCACTATATTGTGTTTGGGTTTCTACTACTATTACTTATGTATGCCTATTTTATGTTTATCTATTTAATATATGTATATATACATTTTTAATTTACAAAGAATACCTTTTGGAATGTTCGTTTAGCTCAAAGCTTTTTTGCCTGATACCGGACCTTCTTCAGGAGTTGAAACTGTCCGTGCTTTGCACCAGACTGCTATTTCTTTTGATATCAAGCGCCATCTGCTATCCAAATTTTGATTGGGCTCCACGTCATTGCAACTGTCAAGATTCATTAGTATTTTGATGGTTTCGTGCATTCTGGCATAATCACGGTTATAGTAGTTAGTTAATTTTTTAGTACTATTGAAATCAATATTTATGTTAGAATTCAGGTTAGTTTTGGTTAGTGCTGTTGTTGTTTTTCCTTGTTTAATGTGATGTATTTTTCTTTGACGTGAAGCCCAATCAAAATTTGGATAACAAATGATGCTTGATATTAAAAGAAACAGCAGTCTGGTGCAAAGCACAGAAGGTTTGAACTCCTGAAGGCCTGGTATCGGTCCGAAAAGCTTTGAGTTAAACGAACATTAAATTTGTAAATTAAATATGTAATTGTTCATTTAAAAAACTTCAAATTTTATAATATATATATATTTATTAATATATATATACTTTGGAAACCATTATTAATGTAGAGAAATAATTTTGCATTATTATTTTGTAGTTGCTTTTGAGGAATCTCTGAAACAACTTGAAAGTATAATACCCATAGCAAATTCTGTTATGACCAATATTCTAATTAAACAGTGCTGTGCGCCCATGAGATTAATCACAGATATCCCAAGATTATTTAGAAAAACGAATCGGGGAGTAAGAATAATATTCATAATTTCTTAATTTTTCTTTTGTAATTTATATTTAATATATGCTTAGACTATTCCTATATCTTTTTGCATCAAACTTTAACAAAGCAAAATTTTTCATGTCCTAGCATTATTTGTTCATTAATACTAATCTGAAGCATCTGTATGTACAAAAATCACTTATTTTATCATTATTTAATTTCAGGTACCATCAAAACCATCAAGTTATGTGGCATTGGTTTTTAATCATTTGAACGAGTTTATCTCAGAGACAGAATCCATACTCCCTGAAAAATCCAAAAAAGTCTGTATAGAGGATGTAACTAGTGCTATAATTCTACAGTACGTTCTTTTAATTATGTAATATTTTGACCTTAGAATTATTCAAGCATATTCAGGAATTTTGTATACCTTTTAGAGAAATTTTAGTTTTATTATAACTAAAATATTTCAAAAACTAAAACTGCATTATTATTTCTTTGAATTTTTTTTTTTTTTTCAATATATGTTATTTTTAATGGCAAAGTTAAAATTGGTTAACATGTTATACACAGAGATGTTTTAGCATTTAACAGTTTATTTGATTAAATGACTATTTATCTATTGGTATTTATTGACAAGTTTCACCTAGTTTTTGTTAATAATATATAATATTTATTAAGCAAATTAATTCAAAGCAACAGTATGTTGTAGCTTTCTACTAATTCAGTTTCAAAGTATTTTAGTGTTTACAAGTAATGAAACATCTTAAAAAATTATGTAATTATATATATAAGCAAGGCCAAATGTTTATCAAATTAAATTTTCATTCTTTACAAGTACTTAGAAATTAAGACTATATATATGTCAATTATTTTACTGGCTGATGTCATAAATATATCCATTCACATTCTTTAAAAAAGATGTGTTGAATATTTGCTTGCTTGTTGTAGTTTTCTCTAATAAAATTTTATATTATTTTTTCTTATTTTAATACATATTTCTTGCCAACTCCATAAAGACTTCTTTAATTTGCCATTTTGCATTTAGAAGGGAAGTGACTATAGGAATAATAGCAATATATATGTGTCCATTCATATCATTGATTTGAATAATTTAATGGCCTTGTATTTATATTGTTGTTTTTTACGTAACAATTACTATATTTATCTATCTGTATTTTCTAAGGTGTGTCTCCTTCACTCGAGATGTTTTAACAGCGATAGAAAAGATGGAACACAGCTTGAAAATTTTAAAAAGAGCAAGAGATAAGACTTCAGTTGGTTCTTCTGGCTTAGCCGAAGATGATAGTAAAATACGCATTCAATTACTTTTAGATCTAAATGCTGTTGAAGAAAGAGTAAGTCTGTTTTCTGGTATTTTCTTCATAAAACTTTGAATTTATAATTCTAGTATTAATCATAATTTTTAAATGATTAACAAACTGCATTTTTTTTTATACAGGCAAGAGAGCTGCAGTTGGATGTAGATAATATTAAAAGCTTTAAGGAATTGAAAGATTTGATGAATTCAACTGAAAAAATTCTACCTCAGAATTTTTAATATGTCAAATTATTTGTCTCAAGCAAATGAAAGGATATTTTTTTAACATTTGGTATAATTTAATTGTATATGTCATTTTGCAGATATTTTATATTCATCATACCATTTTAAGAAAATAAATTTGTTTCTTGTTATTTGTGTATTACTTATTCACTTGAAATTGTTTACTTTGTTGTATAATTAAAATACTTAAATAACCATGATAGTTTGTAGTATTTATTTTTAATAGCCAATGTTTTGGTTTATCAGGATTAATTATCTCTGTTTTGTATTGTTCTTAAATATTCAGACTAAATTATTTTGATCTAATATATTAATGTATAAAATCATATTGAATAACCAATTAATCTAAAATAAGAAAACATATGAATACTCATAAATAGGTATTAAGAGAATTTCTGGAATACTTTAATACTTCTGATTAATATCAACATAATTATGTGAAATATTTAAGGTGATACTTCACTTAATTTTCGCTAACCCAATGTTATTCTATGGAAAAATTTGTTTTATAACCTACTCATTACCTTATTTTTTTTTTTTTTTTAAATATAAATTCTATTTTCACATTTAGAAAATTCAGAAACATTAAAATGTTTATAATTTTTCAAAAGTTTTAATGCTTCATTTTAAAGCTATAAAGTGAAAAAAAAAATGCTCTTAGTTATTTTTTTGCACTTTGCAGTTTTAAAACAATATGTTAAAAAAAAAATAATAATAATAATCAGTGTTATGCAGTAGCATACTCATTTGAGCACGTTCATGAGTATCGTTTGTTAAACTATGAACTTGAGTTGAGCGAAGTTCAATTTTTCCCGAATTTGAGCAGAAAAAAGCCAATTCAAACTCAGACTCAAATTAATTATTTCTGTCTGAAATAAAGAAAGGAGAGTAAATGAAATAAAAGACAGAAATGAGGAGTTATTGTTCAAAATCTGATACTTTTAGAGTAAAAAAAAATTAGTACACAGAAAGTGTACGACCAGATATCCATATTTGTCTTTAAAAAAGGGCGAATGATTTTTTTTTTTTTCTTTTTGTAAGAGTTAGGAAAACTTGCATACATATCCATTTGAAATATAACAACATTAATTTTAAAAATGAAGTTCATTTAATGAAAAAACTAGTTTAATTTAATTTAACATTAAGTATATTAAAACTTTTTGAAAACTATTTAAATTTTTAAAACAAAATTCAAAATTTTTCAATTTTTTTTAAAGTTTTAAAATGCTCTCTGGTAATTATTATTCTTTTTACTTTCTTCACTATTAAATAGAAGAAAGTACTGGACTCGTAAAAATTTTTGACTTCTACTTTTCGGTAGATTAACACGTTTTGAGAGGTCCAGAACACGATTTGATTATTTTTAGAAAATGTTTGTCTGTGTGTGTGTGACAAAAATTTTATGGTCACTGTATCTCAGGAATATAATTTTATATGTAGATGCCCCTTATCTTAAATTATTGCCTATCAACTTTTGGTGTCAACTGCTCAACAAGTGGCGCTACTGTGCAGCAATTTCCACAATTTCAGGGAAGGCTATATCTAAGGAACTACTATACAAAAACACATATAAATTCAGATATAGATGCAATTTGTTATAAGTTAGTGCCTATCAACTTTTGATATCAGCAGGTGGCGCTGCTATGCACTGATTTCCACAGTTTAAGAAAAGTATCTCAGAAACTACTGCATAAAAATGCATATAAATTTATATGTACATGTATCTTGACATATGTTAGTGCCTATCAATTTTTGGTGTCATCTGTTCAACAGGTGGCGTAGCTATGCAGCGAATTTTACAGTTTAAGGAAGGGCTATATTCAGGAACTAGTGTGCAGAATTGCATAGAAATTTATATGTGGCTGCACCTTGACAAGAGTTAGTGCAAAGCAACTTTTGGTACTAATCATTCAACAGGTGGTGCTGCTACACAGAGATTTCCTCAGTTTAAGGGAAGACTATCTCTGGTTCTAATGTGTATAATCCAACACTTGATATGTGAGAAAGCGATTTTGAGACATTATACCAATTCAATTTGAATGTAGATCTACCAATAGGTTGCTATAGTGCAATTGTTCTTGCCAACAGAAATACTGGCATTTATATGGTCTCCGCTTTGAACAAAGTCTTGGAAATGCTTGATATTTTCTAGAACCAGGCCTTACGCTTGATTATTGGAGGTGTTAAAACTACTCCTGTACTAGCTATGCATTTACTTTGTGACCTACAACCAATGACTAACCTGATTTAGAGGAATGCAGCTATCCTTTACAATAGACTTACTAGACTCCCAAATATTTCCTTTTGGCATGAATACGACTTTAACAGATCACGTAATCTAAAGACTCAGAAGTGTTTCCCTTAATGCGTCTGGGAGATTGCCCAATATAATGCTATTAACGACAAGGACTATGAACTATTATCTCACATAAATCCATTGGAGTTTATGGTTCTCGATATCAGATTGGATTTGACTTTGAATGTGAGGAAAAATGACCTTTGCCAGCTGCTCTTCCTGTCATCGCTTTGGAAACCATTAATATCCCCTGTCCTCCAGATGAATGGCTTCATATTTACACTGATGGCTCCCTTTTGGATTTCACCCAGGGCGCTGGAGCTGGTGTTTTCTGTGATCTTTTTTCGTTTTACTTACATGTTGGCTCTCGTACGACTCATTATGATGGTGAAGTCAAGGCCATTCATTTGGCCCTATATCAGCTTTCTGCCCATCTCCCCCCTCCTTATAAGGCTGTAATTTTATCAGACTCAAGTTCTGCCCTTCAGACCTTGGCAAGTAACCAAGATAAACAAAGTTCCCAAGTCCAGAGTTGCAGAGAGCTACTGAGACAGACAAAGGTTGTCTTCCAGTGGGTGCCTTCCTATTGTGGTCTTTGGGGAAATGAAATGGCAGACCTCTTAGCAAAAAGAGGCCAAAGATCCATAGATCTTCTAGAGACCTGCCGTTTCACTCTACTAAACTTGGAATTAATAGGATGTATAAAAAATGTTTTCGAATTGCTGCTGCCAGTGCTACTAAAAATAAATCATGAATCAATATAGAATTAGAGAGTGAGTGGATATTAAAAGCATAGAATGAAATTGAACCTGACATTATTCAAATATCATTTTAAAAATGTATATCTCACAATCTAGATGGAACACAAGATGATTATTTATTTATGGATCAAAGTATCAGTGATGGGAAAGATGAGACAGAATTCGACGATGTGTCTGACAGAGGCAGATCCAGAACTTGACTTTTGGGGGGGGGGGCTGAGATTTATCAAAATGTTATTTTAGACAAATAAAAAATTTACAATTGCAATATTCAATGGTGAATGTCAGTGTTTTGGGGGGGGGGGGGGCTTCAGCCCCCTAGCCCCCCCCCCCTTAAATCCGCCACTGGTGTCTGAAGATATAAGAGAAGACTAATATGAATTACTTTTCATTTTATGTGATAGTGAAAATCTAAGTTCATAAGGTATGTCATTCCTTTTAAATAAACAGCATTTAGAAATATACAGAAATCTAATATTTTTATGCTTATATTTTCCTTGTTTTTAAATTTGGTGTACAGCATGCACCCATAAATTTTGACCTAATTTTTTGTATTGAAAGTGTATATTATACATAGGAAAATACGGTATATATGAACAGTAAAGAAATCAAAGAAAAAATAGTGACTTATTCAGTTTTCTTAAGAGCGGACAATACCTGACGACAATTGTAGCCCATGTTATTCTATGGGAAAATTTGTTTCCAGAATTACTCATTACCTAATAAATATTTTTCAATTATGTCTTCCCATTCAGAAAATTCATAAACGTTAAATCAGTACTTATTTTCCAAAAACTGATTTTTAAATTTTTAGTATTTTACTACTAAAAAATGAGAAAAATGCCCTTTGTGAAAAATCGCATTTTTGACCTCAAAGTTAAAATGTAAATATTTAAAAAAGTCAATTTTTCCAAAATAAGTACTACACTGTTAAAAATTTCTGTAAATTTACTTTAATAATTATCCAAATTCTCTGTAAATTTACAATAATTCTTAGTTAAAAGTAAGTAATAGAGATTCTCAATCTTTATTCTGTATTTTTATCTATTTTTATTTTTCAATTTTTCAACAAAAATTTAAAATAAAGGTTTCTGCTTCAGAAGAAGCATTCTAAGTCACAAATATATTCTTGCCAATAATCAATTAAATTAATATTACTCATTAAAATGCATACACAAAATTATTTTTTAACATCTCCATTTATTTTTCTCTGTAATTTTACATAAGACTTAAGATAAATGATTACCAGTAGTTTTCTGTTGAAATTTTTAACAGTGTAGTTTAACAGTTATGAATTTTTTGAAACGGGATTTAAAAAAATACATTAGGTAATAAGTAATTGTGGGAAAAATTTTTCCCATAGAATAACAATGGCAACAACTGTCTGCGGGATTAGGTATTGTCCCCTCTAAAAAACCTGACATTCTATGATCCAAACTTATCTGTACATAGCCTGGCATTTTTTCCTCCAACAAGTTTCCTCCAATTTCTTTGTACAAGTGGTTAAATTATACATAGAATTAGTTTGATATAAAAGTTAAATATGTATGTTTATTACAGTAAGACAGCAGAAAGTAAATTTTATATTTATTCAAATAAAACAATTAGGCAATATATGGATTTTATTTCTAATTTATTTCATAAATGATGAAAAAATATAAAATGTCTCATGATTAGTGGCTCGTGATTTAATGTTAATATTATGATTTGTTAAAATGGGACAGACATATCGGAATATATTAAAATGATTGAGAAAAGCAAACATAAAATATAAAATGATGATTGATAATATTCACATGTTCACAGAAGTACACAACTTACTACATTGCACAATCCAGCAGAGTAACGAAACATGCTGAAATAATAATAAATCAGATTCTACACATGTTAAGCAGGAGCAAATCACAATAAGATGAAAGTACAATATGATCCTTAAGATTATGATCGAAATTTAATATTATTGTTAATTCTTTCTATTTTTTTTCCCTAAAGTAAGTGTAGGAAATGGAGCTTGACTCTGTACTTGTTGTACAGCTGCTTTCCTTTGATTCAGTTTATTGATTTCCTCATCAAGCTTTTTCCTGTCTTCCTCTAGTTTCTTTTTCTCTTCTGCATGTTGTTTCTTCAAAGCATCAAATTTAGAATGAAGCTGTAAATAATAAGGTTAAATATTGTCACCTTGGAATCTATGTTTCTCAAAAATCACTGAAAATCTAACAAAAAGTGAAAAAGTACTTTTAATTACAAAGTTTTCCATTTCATGCATTTTTTCCCCAATTAAAACAAACAAATGTAATACAATAAAACACTGTTTCTACGTCTTTCAAGAGGCCAACATAAAAGGATGTATAAATGAAAAAATGTATAATCAAAATTAAAAAAATAAATGAAATAAAACTTGATTACTACAAGTTTAATGACACTGAAGCAAAATTTATGTGAAAATACTAATTAATAAAGTTTCTTAAAACAGTAATTAGTATATTACTTTATAGTAGAATTTAAATTTGAAGATAATATTTAAATTTAAAAAAAATTATTGATCATAAAAAGTAACAAAAATATCATTTATATATAACTGTGCACAAAATTTCTTCAAAGTGGAATTTCTAAAAGTTGCTGTTCTGTCCTCAATTTTCTTTGTCATATATAATACTTTTAAGAGTTAAATATGGTATATATATATTTCACTAGTTCTGATTCACACTCTTGCGGTTTATTTTAAAATTTCAATTTTATTTTTCAATAAAAGTACTTTGTGCTTTCAAAACATTTTAAGAGTCAGTCTGGTAAACTTCCTGAACTGATCTTTCCATTGCCTGTTTCCTCTAGTTTTGTTAAGATCTTCAATCCTTCCTGTGTTTCTCCATTTGAGATGCTTTCTAGGATAATTCCCTCTTATTTTAAAAGGAAAATTAATGGAAATATTTTATATTCTGGTATAGTTTATTATTATATTCCATAAAAAAAAAAAAAAAAAAAAAAAAAAAAATTTGTGAATTTTAGAAAAGTGAAAAGGATGTATAACTAATATTGAACAGTGTATAAAAGAAGAATTTTTACATTAAAATGAATAGGAATGAATCGGGAAATTACTAAATGGACATACACGTAAAAGACATATAAATGGTATATTTTTGTAAATAATAAAATTGCACCAGAGGACTGGCATTGAAAAGTAAAAAACTTTGAATAAACACCATAAAATGTAAAAAATTCACAACAACTGCTTTGAATAGAAATAAAACATGACTCTTTTTCGGGCAAAGTATGCTTTCTTTGCTGCACTCATGCCTACTGTGTTTGCCTGATGTAGGGCCATGTTTTATTTCAATCTGAAACAAATGTATTGAGTTTTTTTTCTTTTTGCATTTTATTATTCAAAGTTTTTTACTTATTAATATAATAAATGTTTAAAAAAAACTTCTGACTCGCAAATCCAGTCATTAGGAGAAGAAAGAAAAAACCTCCCTTCCCATACATCTTCTTTCTTATCAGAAAAAATTATGAAAAACTACTCAAACATGAACTAGAAACATTTAATACCATTTATCCTGCAAACTTAAATCAAAAACAATACAACAAATCTGCCTTTGAACTGTGATTTTTATAATAATTTAGAAATTATTGTTTTGAAATTGCTAAATTAATTTGAGCTCATATTGTATACATGTATATATTATTTTTTAACATTTTTCCACTTATTAAATTTTTCAATGTTTATTGTTTAAAGGTTTCAGTTTCGATGCACATTCATTTCTGTTGTCAAATTGATATTTTTAATCTCTTTCATTATTGGCATGTGCAGGTATTCCTGTTTATTAGAGCATAAGTATTGTAGTTTAATTTATATATATTTTTAACTATTTCTGGATATGTATTTTTTTAATCTTATCATGAATAAATTTGATTTCATCATATGTTTCTTACATTCTTCAATTCTTTCCATTATAAATATATTTCATGTGCGTCTGTATTTCATTACTCTTAATTCAATCTCTTTTTACTTCCTTATACAATGTATAAGGAAGTATAGTAATCCCGATTTGCGGAATGGATTTTGTATTTCGCATAGCTCAAAAATGAATGATCGTAGAATGTTGAAAATTAGTATGTGTGACTTATGAAGTCTAGTTGTACACCTGCAACTTTGATACTAATTGAAGTTTCAAAGATATCAATGACTTTACATGAATTTTCATGACATCTGTATGTAAATATGAGTGTGTGTGTATCTTGCATAACTCAAAAACGGTTAGACGTAGAACGTTGCAAATTGGTGGTTTATTATAACATCTAGTTGTACACCTCCCTTTTTGGACTTTCTATGATTTTCTGTTTTGGAGATATTTAGGAAAATTATATTCATAAAGACCAAAAATACAAAGGTTTTGACTATTATATATGGACTACCATCATAGAGATTTCAAAAGAAGCTAATGATAGAGCCAGTAATAATATTGTTATGAAAGTTGAAGATATTTTTGCATGTAGAATGTTATGCTTAAACACATAAGCAGGTTCTAGTCGATGAATACAATTTTATTTAATGAATATTTAGCCTGTAGATAGAGCCCGTAATGAATCTCACACAACTCAAAAACAGTTGGACGTAGAACGTTGCAAATTGTTATATAAGTTTGCATAACATCTAGTTGTGCATCTCCCTTTTTTGACTTTATATGATTTTTGGTTTTGGAGATATTTAGGAAAATTTTAATCATAGTGACCAAAAATATAAAGGCCATTATATATGACCTACCATCATAGAGATTTCAAAAGAAACTAATGATAGAGCTAGTAATAATATTGTTATGAAAGTTGAAGACATTTTTGCATGTAGAAAGCTATGCTTAAAGACATAAGGAGGTTCTTGTCGACGAATACATTT
Organism: Salticus scenicus; assembly: GCA_963930645.1. Classification (NCBI taxonomy): domain Eukaryota; kingdom Metazoa; phylum Arthropoda; class Arachnida; order Araneae; family Salticidae; genus Salticus; species Salticus scenicus. The sequence continues at coordinate 158,131,148 of OZ005657.1, read as the reverse complement.
TATTTAATGAATATTCAGCCCGTAGATACAGCTTACAATTTTATTGTTGTGAAAGTTGTCGACATGTTAGAGTGTAGAAATTGATTCTTTAAAACAGAATTAGGTTCTAGTCGACAAATGTATTTCATTTAATGAATATTAAGCCTGCAAATAGAGCCTGTAATGATACCGATAAAAATCTTTGTCAACATTTTAGCATGTAGAAAGTAATTCATCAAAAAATAAGCAAGTTCTAGTCGATGAATGCACTTTAATTAATTAATGTTCAGTAAAAAACTAAATAAATTTCTTTTTTGTGTTACAAAAATTAATATTCTTGAAACAATCCGATGAAATGATCCTTTTTACTACAGAAATCAAATAAACATTGTTAAATACACTGCAGAGCATAAGTTTCGCTAAATCAGAAACAAATGAATATTTTGAAGTCTGTATGGAATTTGAATTTATCAAAAGTATTATCAGTGGTTTAAGGAACTTTCAAGGTAGTTCTGCATAATAAACCAATGCATCATTACAAAATTTCCAGAACTAGATTCCTATTGAGGTAAGGTTTCCAAATTTTGTAAATCCCTTACTACCATTTTCCCCCACATTTGAATGCCTAATATGACGCTAAGTCAAAGCCAACCTTCATGGAAATGAAAAAACTTTCATCTGTTTCCACTTTTACTGTAATACTGTGTACAAAGTAACACGTAGGTAAGTTCTAGTCTACAATCATCAACAATCACTCTTCTTTTTTTTTTTTTTTTTTTTCTTTAGTCTTGTGAGTCATTTATAGAACTTTTGAAGAATTTAGTTCTGTGCAATAAACCAATGAATTTTTCCAGAATATTCAGAACTCTATTATTATTGAAATTAGAGCTTCCAAACTTTGGCAACCCTAAACTACGAATTTCATCCAAATTCATTTGCTAAGTTACCAGTTTGATGAGAATCACCAAATCCAATGCCAAGATTACCAATAAAATTTTGCAGCAAATGTTGTTTCAGGATAGCCAGAAGCTCTCTCTCAATTTTAACTGAGTTAATTATTTTGGTAAAATTTTTTGTTTCCCGCTGTTGAAAATGTATTATGTCTATTATTTATTTTATGAATATTATTATTATTAGATGGCAACGTTAGTTAAAAAAAAAAAAAAAATGATACTTGGTCTCGTTTAATCGAGAGCTCGTGTGTATTAAATCTTTTAGAATAAGTAATTTACTGTTTTAGAGCAGTAGGTTTTTTCCATTGGGAATAAAGTTTTTTGTATTTTTTAAATGATTTCTTTTTGTAAATAATATTCAACGTAGCTGTGTTATTTTTTTACTGATATTTGAATTTTAAGAAGAAACGCAGTACGTGTTATTCAATTGAGTAGCCGCTTTGAAGATAAAAGTGTGAATATTTCATTTACTGGCGTCCGTAGATAACACTAGTTTTTAGAAAGCAGAAGAAAACGGCAATAAAAGGAGCAATAAAAGGATTTAAGAAAGATGATTTGATATATGTGGCGTCTGAAATTGGCGAAGAAGTACCAGCCAATGTTACTATTTCAGGTTTAAAAAATATTATATTGAACAGTGAAGAATTCAAGAAAGATCCTGAATTTGTTCAAGTACTATTAGGAAATGCTGTTGCCGAGCGAAAATTGCAAGAGGAAGAAGAAAAAGAAAAAGAAAGAGAAGATAAAAAGGAAAGAATGAAGCAAGATAAAGAATTCGAAAAAATAAAGCAAGATAAAGAATTTGAATTTGAAAAAATGAAAGTTGAAGCTGAAAAAGAAATCGAGCTCGCTAGAATTCAAGCTCAAAGTCGAGGTGAATCTGTTCCACTAAATTATTTACCTGATTTAAGCAATTCAAAGAGGAAGTTTACGTTGCCAAAATTGGAATTTAGACAATTTGGCGATGACTTAAAAGATTGGCTTCCTTTTTGGAGTCAATTTGAGCAGGTGCATAAAGATGAAGATATCGCACCGGAAGATAAATTTCAGTATTTAGTGCAAGCCACGGTTGCTGGTTCCCGTGCAAGAGAAGTAGTTGAAAGTTTTCCGCCAACTGGCGCCAATTATGAAAAAGCGATTGAAAGCCTGAAATCTCGCTTTGGAAGAGAGGACCTCTTAGTCGAAGTATACGTTAGACAGTTACTAAAATTAATTATTTCTGTTCAAATTAAGGAAATGTTTTCATTAACTTCTCTATATGACAAACTTGAATTGTATCTACGTGCATTGGAAACATTAGGTGTAACCACGGATAAATGTGCATCTATATTGTATCCCATGGTTGAATCTTGCTTCCCAGCTGATTTTTTAAAGGCTTGGAATCGTAGTAACATTTCTCATTCAAACACTGATGCTAAAGAGAAGTTAAATAATTTAATGGAATTTCTTAAAAAAGAAGTTGAAGGCGAAGAAAGGATATCTTTGGCAGTAGCTGGTTTCGGTTTAGGAAAGAGCCAAGAAAACAAACCTTTAAAAAGGAAGCAATACAATTTTGAAAATTTGAAAAGCAAAGTACCTACTGCTGCGGGTTTATTAACGGCCACTTCAAATAGAGAGGTGAAGAAATCTTGCGTTTTTTGTGATGGCAAACATTCAAGTTCAGATTGTTTTTCAGCTCAGAAAATGAGTTTAGCAGAAAAACAAAAAATAATTAAAGATAAACGTTGTTGTTTTGCCTGTTTATCGCCAACTCATACTATTAAGAAATGCAGAGCTGTTCTAAAGTGCGTGATCTGTTCTAAAAAGCATTTTCCTCTAATGTGTGATGTACTTGATACACAAAAAAGGGCTGTAGAAAAGAAAGAAGAAAAACCTGCAGAAAATGATGTTAGTATGTCAAATTTCAACAAACGAAGTCCAAAGATATTTCTTCAAACCGTGAAAGCCAAATTAATCTCTGGCAATAAACAGAAAACTGTGAGATTGCTCTTTGATTCCGCATCGCATAAGTCATATATTCTGGAAAGTGTAGCCAAAGAAATGAATTGTATACCAATTCGCCAAGAGAAAATGGTTCATTCCCTTTTTGGCGGCGTTATCACTAACGAGGTCAAGCATAACTGCTATAAAGTGACATTGAAACATTTGAAAGAAAATTTTGGCTGCAATTTCGAAGTTTTGGATCAGTCTACAATATGTGAAAATATAAGACCGGTTTTTAAAGGCCCTTGGATGAAAGAGTTAGAAGAAAATGAGATTAATTTAACGGACTTTGGTGACAAATGTGAAGCGATCGATATTCTCGTCGGAGCTGACGTCATGGGAAAAATGTTGACAGGAAAAAGAAAGGTATTATCGTCGGGTCTCGTGGCTTTAGAAACATACTTAGGTTGGACCTTAATGGGAAAAGTACCGCCTGGAAAAGCCTCGGAAGAAAACTTGGCGATGTCAGTGTTATCGCTATATGTAAATGAAGCTGAAATCTCAAATCTATGGAAGTTGGATTTAATTGGAATCTATGATCCTATTGAGAAGAAGTCCAAACACGAGACTGATATTCAGACTAAAGAGCATTTTTTAGAAACAGTGGCAGTTAATAGAGAGGGCCGCTATGAAGTTTGTTTGCCCTGGGCTGATGATAAGTCGCCTTTACCCGACAACTTGAGTTTGGCGAAGAAACGGCTCGAATACACAACAGCAAAGCTTATAGCGATGAACATGTATGAAAAATATGAAGATGTGTTTCTGAGCTGGATTAATGAAGGCATAATTGAGGAAGTTCACAAGAACGAAGTAAACTCTTATGGCAATTACTTACCTCATCATGCTGTAATAAAACCTAGTAGCAGCACTACTCCAATTCGCCCAGTGTTTGATGCTTCAGCTAGATTAGCAAATTATCCTTCTTTAAACCAATGCTTGGAATGTGGTCCTAATCAAATGGAACTTATCCCAGATATTTTACTTCGATTCAGGGAAAAAGAATTTGGCGTTATCGCCGACATTAGAAAAGCTTTTCTGCAAATAAGCATTCGTAAAGACGACAGAGATTTCCTGCGTTTTTTATGGTGGGAAAACTTAGAAGGTAAGAAACTAAAAGTATTTCGCCATACAAGAGTTGTTTTTGGTGTTAAATGCAGTCCTTTCCTTTTGGCTGTGGTAATTGAGTATCATATTCGGCGTTGTAACGGATTTGAAGAATCTTTAAAGAAAAGGCTTTTAGAGAGCTTCTATGTAGATAATGTCGTTACCAGCGTTAATAACAAAGAAGAGTTAGATAAGTTTATCGTTAATTCTAAAGCTTTAATGGCCAAAGGTTGTTTTGATCTTAGAGAATGGGAATGGTCTGGCGACTGTAATGAGACTAGTTCTAAGAAAGAGACTCAAGTATTAGGTCTTATTTGGAATAAAGAGCTTGATACATTGAAGATTAACATGAAATGGTTAGACAACATTAATATGGAAAAATTAACAAAAAGAACTATGTTGTCTGTCGTCCACAAAGTTTTTGATCCTTTTGGCTTCACCTCACCAGTCATGCTTTATCCAAAAATAATGTTACAAAAAGCATGGAAACTAGGAATGAGTTGGGATGAAGAGATAACTGGTGAGCTTCATAAAGAGTTTATGCAGTGGTTTCAAGAACTGAAGTATTTGACTGATATACAGATACCTAGGTTTATTCGAGTATCTTCCGAAGATTTAAGCAACTGCACTATTCACACGTTTGTTGACGGAAGCAAAGATGCCTATGGTGCAGTTACATTCCTTAGAGTAGAGGATGGTGATCAAATTAATTTATTTTTGCTTGCAGCAAAGTCTCGAGTGGCTCCGTTAAGAGGTGTAACTATTCCTAGAATGGAACTTCTAGCTGCTGTAATTGGAGCGAGACTGACGAATTCGGTTATTGAAGCTCTTGGTTGGAGAAATGTTATGTCTCATTATTGGAGTGATTCTACAACGGCTCTAGCATGGATACAGCGAGAAGAAAATTGGTCCGTTTTTGTAAGAAATAGAGTGCAGGAGATCAGAAAACTGAGTGATCCTTCATCATGGAGACATATAACGGGGGAGAAGAATGCTGCAGACTTGCCCTCCAGAGGATGCAAAGCAAAGCATCTAGTCTCATCAAAATGGTGGGAGGGTCCACAATGGATGAAAGATGGTTCTGAATTTCGAACAATGATGGATTTCTCCAATCGCGATTGGAATGAGGAAGAAATTGAAAAGGAAAAACCTAGAAAAACTTGTATACTGACAAATACTGAAGCTATTGTTGATGAAGACTGGTACTATAGATACTTTTCTAGTTATGATAGAATTATTCGTCTTGTTGCATGGATCCTTCGTTTCAAGCACAACTGCAAGAATTTAAATTGGAGGAAGCATGGTGAATTGACAGCCCCAGAAATTCATGAAGCAGAAATGAAGGTTTTACTTCTAATTCAGAATGAGTCTTTTCCTCAAGAAGACGAAAAGAGATTGAAGACGTTTAAAGACGAGCTTGGTGTCATTAGGCTGAAGACGAAAATTATTTATCGAAAGGATAGTGAAGATTTTCTTAAACCTATTGTTCTTCCATCAAAACATGAAGTAGTAAAACGGCTAATTTATAAAGCACATGTTGAGAACTGCCATGCTGGTGTCCAGATACTATTAAATATACTTCGAGAAAAGTATTGGATCCTAAACGGCAGAAAGGCGGTCAAAAATGCTGTAGCCAGCTGCACTGCATGTAAAAGATTTCGGTCAAAGAACTTGGAAGTAATCAGTCCTCCACTTCCTGAAAACAGAGTTAAAGATGCTGCAGTTTTTCAGATAATTGGTGTTGATATGGCTGGGCCATTATTTCTCAAGGATAACAAGAAAAGCTGGGTTTTAATTTTTACTTGCGCAGTATACAGAGCAGTCCATTTGGAGCTTGTTACTTCTGCTTCAACAGATGCGTTCTTAATGGCCTTTAGAAGATTTACAGCTCGCAGAGGAAGATGCTCTACTGTATACTGTGACAATGGTTCAAATTTTGTAGGAGCAGCCAACTATTTCAAGAAACTAGACTGGGAACGCATACGAAAACATGGAGCTGTCAACTCTATTGATTGGAAGTTCAATCCTCCAACTGCTGCTTGGTGGGGCGGTTGGTGGGAGAGATTAATTCGAATTCTAAAAGATCTCTTGAAAAGAGTATTAGGGCTTGCACGTCTCGATTACGAAGAAATGATGACGGTTTTAGCTGAGTGTGAGAAGGTAATCAACTCAAGACCTCTTACTTACATCTGTGAAGAGGATGCTGTAAAACCTATTTCGCCATCGATGTTCATCCAAGATATGCATGAATGCAGTCTTCCTGATTTGGATGCTGTTGAGCAAAATTTTTTGTGTAAAAGGCTCAAATACAGACAAACCATTCTCAAAAATTTACGAAGCCGTTTTAGATCTGAATATCTTGGTGCTCTTATTCTACGTAAAAGTAAAAGCAAAAAGTCAGACAAACATACCGTTACTGTTGGCGAAATTGTTATGGTGGGAGCCGATAATAAAAAGAGAATCTACTGGCCTTTAGGTCGTATCACTGAGGTTATACCAGGTAAAGACGGACAAGTACGACTTGTTAAAGTGCAAACTTCCCAAAAGGAGCTCTTACGCCCGATTCAAAGAGTTTATCCCCTAGAGATAACATCTTCTGAAGATCTTCCCATACCGATGACTCTCAGTAAAGTTAAAGAATCAGATAGCATCTCCAAAGTTTCAGACAGTACTACTAGTGAGCAAATGAAGTTTAGTAGAGTTGGCAGAAGAATTAAGGTGCCGGAAAGACTGAACTTGTAGATTATATTAGATATTGTTGATCATTCTACTATTTATTTTACTTTTTATATTTTTTAAATGTAATGTTGCCATCTTTGTATCAGAGTTGTTTTGAATGATAGTTTTTATGTTTTGATTATTATTTATAATCAAAAGGTGGGAGGATGTTGAAAATGTATTATTATGTCTATTATTTATTTTATGAATATTATTATTATTAGATGGCAACGTTAGTTAAAAAAAAAAAAAAAATGATACTTGGTCTCGTTTAATCGAGAGCTCGTGTGTATTAAATCTTTTAGAATAAGTAATTTACTGTTTTAGAGCAGTAGGTTTTTTCCATTGGGAATAAAGTTTTTTGTATTTTTTAAATGATTTCTTTTTGTAAATAATATTCAACGTAGCTGTGTTCTTTTTTTACTGATATTTGAATTTTAAGAAGAAACGCAGTACGTGTTATTCAATTGAGTAGCCGCTTTGAAGATAAAAGTGTGAATATTTCATTTACTGGCGTCCGTAGATAACACTAGTTTTTAGAAAGCAGAAGAAAACGGTGATTTTCTTAAGTAGCTTTAACACCCGCCACTAATCTTTGCCAAGGAGAACAAAACTGGGCCATTTGTATTCAAATGATTTTCATTGTACTCTAAGCTGTGCATTTACCAATGAGATATTCTATAACAAGCCGTTGAGTACTGTTCCTGAAAAAACTAGTATATTTGTCTAAGTCAGATATAATTGTATTATTGTGACTTTTTTTGGTTCGAGTAGCAGTTTTTTTTTTTTTTTTTTTTTTTTAAGAAATGTTCGTGGACTGAAACCTGCCTGTTTATTTACGAATCAGTTACTTCACACAAAACTGTCAATGTTTTCATAAAAATATGTATATTCTTATGGTTGTATGAGGAAGTCATATGTCCCCATCAGATTTTTCTTGAAACGGTGGATACCTGATATTTGAAATATTTTACTTTTGCATTCTGCCTTATTTGTCACATGATATACAGAAAAAAGAATTTTTTTGGCATCTATGGTAAATAGTTTTTTAGAGTAAATCAGAAAGAAGAAAACTAAAAAATTGTTTACTTCTTTTTCTGCATCTTTTAATTCAGATTCTTTTTCTTTGACTCTGACAACAAACATTTGTCTCATTTCTTCTTCTTTCCTTTGTAGTTCCTTGGAAAAAAAAAAGAAAAGAAAAGAATCACAACTTTAGTAAAATTATAAATGAGCATACATACTAAGCAAACTTTATCATTTATAAAAAATGATAGTTGTTAAAAGCTATTTATAAAACTGTATTAAACTTAATTTTGCATATGAAAATTTAATATTAAAAATTTTTTATACTACAATGCCTAACCTTTTCAAACATTTCACAGGAAAAAAAAAAGAAATATTGCATGAAGATATGAAAGACGCAATCAAAAAGTACATTCAAAATCCATGAACGAAAGCATACATTAAAACAGCTCTTCGTGTACAATGATTGATTAAATATGAAAAATAATAAGTGAATTTCTGCATATCTGTTAGCATATAGACAAAAATGTTATAGATATCACTCCAATAGCAGACCTATAACTTTTGAGGCCCAGGACAGAATTCTCACTTGGGCCCACCATAATTAGAACCCTTCTATACTGAGGCTCCCTTACACTTCTTCACTTAAGTTTATTACTATAAAAAGGCACTAAAAATATGTTTTAAGACTGATTCGGAAGCCTAACCCAGCAAGAAAGCCATGGGCATTTTCTCCACTTGTCCTGCCTTAGTCAAGCGTTGCATAAATCAGTTTTTGATTTAGAGTTGTTGCTTCGAAGATCACTTTTTGTACATTAAAAGCTTGTTAGACAGGAACCTACAACTTAATGTGGGATTGCAGGGAATGTTTCAGGTTAAAAATAATAGTACACAAACACATTACATACATACATTTAAAGGTTAAGTTTCTCCAGAGGCCCTCTCATGATCGACAGCTTGCCCCTTCCACCCCACTCTTGGTATGCAACTGCCCAATTCACCGAAACCCCACATAACCAATGAAACATGAAAGCATAATAAATTTAATACAGAAATTAAACAAAAGATACAGTTGTGTGTGTGTATGTGTTATATATATATATATATATATATATATATATATAGAGAGAGAGAGAGAGAGAGAGAGGTGGGGGGGGGGGGGGAGAGCGGGTATCCCAAAAAAATTAAAAACCATTTAATTCTTTGTCTATTAGAGATAAGTAGATATTGTAAAATGCAGAATTGTTCAAAATAAGGTAGGAGATACGACCATGTTAATTAAAATTTCTTCTCACTATTTTTCAAAAGTTACACTTTTTAAAATTTTATACAATCCCTCTGAACAAATTTTGTCAATTAAAAATTTTTTTATTTTCCATCCAACAGGACCATTAAAAAAAAAAAAAAATCTGTATAAATCTATCATTAAAAGCAACTGAGTATGATACAGAGAAAAACCTGATTTATGCCATATTTCTGTATCATACATAAAGCTGTTTATTAGGAGAAAACAAGGACTGTATACAAATTGATAATAGAAACATTTAGGTCAGAAATGAAGACCTACGTTTTTGATAATGTGATGAAAAATCAGGATATGCAAAAGACTTTATAGAAAGAATTTTTAGGGTTTTCACAGTAAAATTTTAGGAATATTTTAGGGCTAATTAGATGGCTAACTCACTAGCCCTTGAATTCTAGAAATACTTCTGCTAAATGTATAAGCTAATAGAAAAATACTGCTAATAAATCATATATCCTTCAAAAATATTTGAATCAGAGGAAATCTGCCTGAAAAAAAAAAAAAAAAAGTTCTATTATGGCATTTTTAGTAGAAACCCTATCCACTGCAACAAATTTAATCTTGTGTTTGTACTAGAGAAAAACGGCCACTGCATATTTCAAATTTATCTACACAAAAACTATATTTCGCAAATTGTATGTTATCAGGATTCACTAAGAACCATTCTTTTAACAAAATTCCATCTAGTACATTTTGAAACCATCAATCTTGAAATTTCTTTTTGATGTGCGGCATTGTGATTATATTATGATATTTACACTAATTAGCAGGCTTTGCTTGCTTCACTAGTCACTATATTTTAACAGAAAAATCAAAATCACTATATTTTAAATCAACTTATAAATAAGAACTTAAAAAAAAAAAAAAAAAAAAAAAAAAAAGAAAAGAAAGAAGAAAAAAAAAAGATATTCCATTGAAAATTGCTTAAAACCTTTCTCTGGGTCCCCACTGCTTGAATTAGCCCTTTAACCAGACATTTCAATTTAGGTACTAAATGGCCAAGATGTAGCACTGCTATTATTCAAGAACTACATTTTTCGGACAGAATGCCTTTATTCTATGACAACAGATGACAGCACCAGACAATCTCTGCAGCTGCAAAATTTTTAATTAATAGAAATTCAAAAACCAGGCTTCGAGATTCATCAGGGCAGGTAAAAAATGGACCTCCATCAGCAATGCCATTTATGTGCTATAGTGCGTAAATTACACAAAAAATCAAAAGAAGGATCTGAAAAAAATATTGTTGGAGGTCCCAGGGGATGTGTAATTTTCATTCTTATATATATAAAGCAAATTTTAAAATATATTTCTTGTTTAAAACTGATATTTTCCTTATATTTTTAAAGCATTCTGCTCTGAAGAAAAAAAAATCCTCTAAAACTCCATTTTACCATAAAGGAAATAGAACCAATCGTGTACAATAAACACAACGAGTGGCTGGCACTGCACGAAATCAAAAACAAAGTTCTGACTCCAAGATGAAAAAACGAAGTTCTGATGCAAAAAGATTATCAATAAGAAGTGTATGATACAAATTAATCATATCAACGCGTAGTGAATCATCAATTGGTGCCCTCTCTCTAGCAAAGCTTAGCTGAAATATGAAATTCGAAAGACCGTCGCAAAACCATTCTTTAAAAAAATCAGAAACATTCATATCCAATTCCTATATGATATACCAATCCAATATGCACACATTAGTGGCTGGCGCAAAAACAAACACAAAGTTCTGAAACGTGAAAACGAAGTTCCGATACGAAAAAGTTACCCGTTAAAAGTGCCGATACATTGAATTGCATCACCCTGCTGCATTCTAAGTTCGTTGAAACAAAACAAAAACAAATTAAACGAATGACCGTATATGATTACAGGAACATGACATACCTGTATTAAGATTCAAGAAACTTTATTATTAAGAAAACCTAAGTATTAAAAAAAAGTAATATGTTGGCTGCGTTAAGCAAAAAATAAAATATTTTTGCTGTCAGAATGTTATTGTTACAGTAATTTCTTTTACAGATAAGTAAGTACACTTCTTTTTCTTTTTTAATGCATTATTTAAGTTATCAGTACAGTTTATTGGTAAGTTATTTTGTGGTTAAAGTAGGGTAGGGAACTGGGGGGTGGCTTTTGTAGATGTGATATTTCCGTTCTCGGTAGGGGCTGTTATCCAGAAAATTCTGATAGCTGAAATCAGGTCTGTCCGTGATTGCCGAATAATGGGTCCTGTACTGTATTTGAAGTGTAATGTGTAACTAAATTTTGTAATCAATCTGCTTATCTCAAAACTCTCCCTTTCTCAATAATAATAATAATAAATAAATAAATGAAAATCTCATTTAATTTCTTTAATACTGATAATTTAAAGGATTTTTTAAAAAGTTTTCTAGTTTAAAATAATAATAATTAGTTATTATACTATATTTTTTCTCTCTCTCTCTCTCTATTTATTTTTTTTTTTTTTTCCTGGTTATGGAGCACATTGAGCTAAATGTTTTCATTTGTTTTTTAACAGCAACCACCTCCTACATAATATTAAAGACAATCTCAAAAAGAGCTGGTTAAAAATTCATAAACAGTTTTTCCTCTACAATAAGATAAAATTTTAATTTATATCTTTAATATATAAATTCATTTATGTGGGGACCCATTTTTTTGAAAAAGGACTTAGATTTCAGGGACCCAGGAATTTGAAAGACTAGTGCCTCCCCGTAAAATTCAGTAGCTCTGCAATCAAGCTGTTTACCTGCAAAGTAACCAACACACCTGTAAGTTTAACTTTGTTTTTTGTCACTTTCTTGTCATCCATATAGTTTAAAATACTGTGAAGACACTGAAAGATTTTCTTTTATCAACTGAAAAATTATCTGCAAAAAGTAACACATTTGCTTTTAGGAGATAGAACCCCCCTTCGCGTTATTAGCATGATGCTCTAACCAACTGAACTGAGCCCATGGGAAAAACTTTCACATTTATGTTTCTACCACCAGAGTCTATAATTTCAGACATTTATATATTTTTAATTAATAATAATAAAAAAAAGACTAATCAAAACATTCAGAAATTAGGCTTTGAGGTGCATCAAAAGTCAAAACAGACCTCCATGCGAAATTCTGTAGCTCTGCAACTATCAGTTTGCCTATAAAATGGACATACACACATACATATTCTTTTATTCAATATAGAGACTACGTTTAAATTAAATAAACAATGCTGAATCAGAAATTGAAAATCATAATCAGGAAAATGTGCAACAAATTAACACAAATGTTTAAACAAACTGTTCGCAAATGAAGCAACCTAGAACGAACTTATCTTAATTAGCCATGAAAACACCGTTTTCCTACACCAAGATTGATATTCAAAGATTCTTCAGTTTAAAAGTAGAAACTGATAAACTATTCAACACACCACAGTGACGTGACTGTTTGAATACACTTACTTTCATGTGACCAGTGAAAATACCTTTCAGAAATCTGCTCTGGCTATCATGAACTGATGTGAGAGTTGCTTTGTTTACGATAATTTTGGGAATAGAAAACATACTTTTGTAAGGAAAAAAAGGAAAATTTTAGCTTAATTTTAGAAATATTAGGGCTTTTAAGAAAATTTCAGAAAATTTAGGGCAAATGTGATCCCTGAAAAATTTTAAATAACTTTTAAACAGAGATAAACAGTCATTTATCGATATGAACTGTGGATTGCACACAACCCTCAATTTTATTTTACGCAGTCTAGCAATTGGGTTACATAATTAAATATGCATAAAAATAAATTGATATTTTATAAAATGTATTTTATAAAGAACTTGGGTTTGCTTTTAAAGTCTGATATAAAACAATAAAAATAAATTATACAGAATCTACTTTTAGAATTTAATATGTTTCAAATTCAGCATGTTATAAAAGAATGTTTTTGAAACATTTAGTTAAAAATTTTTGCTAAAAAAATTTATCTTTATGATATTAAAAAACAAATACTGATCTCATAAGACAAATAAAAAATCTTCATAATCTTTAAGTGTCATTAACACTGTTATGTAAGCTTCATTTTGTCCTAATTATGTTTTCTTTTATTCCTATTTAGTAAAATGAGTTTTAATTAAAATATAATATTTCTCTTAAGATGCACTATTTAGTTTGAAATAAATAAAGGAAATATAAAGATATACTTGTTTTTAATTTGTAGTCTGTGAGTCGAATGATTAGTTACACAGTAAGGTAACACTGATTTAGGTCATCTACGGCTAAATATTTAAAATTACAACAATTAGTAATTTCCTGCAATACTGAAATATTAACACCTAACCAGGGGACAAAATTAGAATCAGGAAGTTGGGTGCCAAATGGCAACTAACATTGCTTTCTTAGTTGCCATTTTAAAACTGTTATTTACACATAGAAACATATGTGTAAACATTGTGCATCAACTACAATTACTTAAAATACTGATACTTTATCTAGTTTTTTTTTTTCCATTTTAAAAATTTGCTAGTGCTAATATTTTTCTAAGAAAGCTAGGAATTTACTTCTACTACTTTGTTGCTAGTGCCTTTATTTTCATTGCACATTAGAACTGCACATTGAGGGGGGGGGGGGGGAATGCTAGGCGTCAAAGTGACGAGTAGGTATAAAATTGTGGTTGTCAAAATGAAATATTTAGTTGCAAAATACAACTAACGACTGCTAATTTTTAGCCCTGCACATAACTTCTCCGAGTGTATATGTTCGTCTCACTAAGTCGATGCATTAACTGCTCCGGGTGCATATATACACTTTTCGGAAGTACGATCCTTTGTGTCATGCTGCTACCAGTGAAACTAGTCCCATGGTTTTGGATTGCAATAAAATGATCTTAAATGTGACCTTGATAGTTAAAACCGGATAAACTACTACGTCAGAAACACCAAAGAAAAATATTGGAAATGCATACAGCTGTTTCGGTAGCCTTAAGCGTACCGTCTTCAGTGCAAAAAGGATTCTGAATCAGGAGAAGTGCTCGTATATATAGGAGTGAGGCCAGATTTAGTTCAACCAATAGGATTACGGGAAAGGTGGGGAGAGTGGCCAATAGGAATTTAGGAAAGTTAGCTGTATAAACAGTAGAAAAATTAAGAAAATGTGGACTGAATATAAAATTTCCAACAGTCAGACAAATAGGGAACAGCGAAATCACAATTTACAAGGTTTTTAAAATTTTCATAAATCTGAAAAGCTTCAAAGAAATCGAGTTCATGAATGGATTTAGGTCTGTAAATTATTTTAGCTGAATTAAATTTAAAATTATGATTTTTTCTCCCAGCAATATTTAGAAGTAGCCAATTTATTGGTTTCTTGTTTGCGGACGTAATTCATATGTTCTTTTAGACGAAATTTAAGACTGTGTTTAGTTTGTTATTATTTGATCTTGATAGTATTTACGATGAATTTACTTACTTCAGAGAAGAGGGGAGTAATCATAAAAGCAATGTTTCGGGAACAGTGAACAAGTGCCTGTATGAAAAGCGGTGGCACTGGAAAGCAAATCTCATATTTTTCTCAGCAGGTAAGGGGTTAACATAGTTTAAAATTAATCACTACTTAATTAATATTCATTACAATTTATTTTATAATCGTTCTTAATTGTTTCATTATTCCATACACAAATGTTCAGGAAATTTCAAAGGAATTCAAATATTGCCAATATATTCAGTGTTCTGCCAAACAGTGACATTCCTGAAATTCTACAAATGCTGGATTTTTATTCTGACTGGAGATAAAAACAGAGTAAAGTATTTAGTTTTCTATAAGTAAAAATTTGTATAAGAGTTTAACAAAAAAACTGCAGTAAATTTAATCCTGGCACATTTTAATGTACTTTTAATATAATTTACTCCTTTTTTAAAGAAAAATCTATTGTATCGTCTTTACAGTGCAATTTTTAAAAAATAATAAAATACAATCTTTACTGGGAATAATTTTGTTTTTCTAATGTAATTCAAAATGCAAATTTTAAAAGGAAATTATGATTAGATATACCTGCAAATGTTCCTGGCGTTTTTGTTCGTATGTTTCCTGAAAACTGATTGGTTTATTATCAGCACCAACATCAGAAAATCCCATCTGTTCTAAACGCATTCTTCTATATAATTCATAGTGTCTTGCATGAGTCTGATCTCTCATATCTTCCATGTTTGTTCTTATAAGCATTTCTCTCAATTTGAC
The DNA here is from genome assembly GCA_963930645.1 of Salticus scenicus. NCBI lineage: Eukaryota > Metazoa > Arthropoda > Arachnida > Araneae > Salticidae > Salticus > Salticus scenicus. Next base: position 158,115,876 of record OZ005657.1, on the reverse strand, counting down.
AAAGTCACAATGATTTTCATTTTCCACTATAATATGAATATTTAAAACAAAATTATTTTTAATATTGAACAGTAAGCTTCAGAATTAACTGAATACTCCTTAAGGGAAAACACACAGCCAATTTAAGACAAATGATTCCTGACAAACAATTTCACTATTTGAATATGATATATATGATAATAAGAATCTACAATTAACTTTTACAAAACACTTCTTTTTTTAAAAATAAATTATTAATACTATTATGTTAAGTGCCATAAATTTAAGAAATGGAGCAATAAAAGAACAGTAGAACACAATAACAATAGAACAATAAAATATATGATTATTAATATTATGAGTACTTCCTTTTAACATACACAAAACAATATATCAAAAGTTTGTTGCATCTAAATAATTTTGGCTTCCTAGAATTAGTAACATCAAATTATATCTGCAGTTAAGGCTTCTCCATCAGAGAGAGAATTTTGAAATTTTAATGTTGACATGCTGAGGTTTTTCTTCCCCCCCCCCCTTTCCTCCTCAATAAGAATCGAAAGTGATCGACTCCAATTTCCATGAAAATTCCTTCTTTTTAAAAACTGTTGTCATTCAAAATTTATTGCAAGGATGATTGGTTAAACTGATGTAAAAGACAAAGCAGGTGAATGCAGGGAAAGACTGAAGAATATTCGTTAGTGGAGATTTTTCTAATAATATGTAAACACATGGAAAATGATGATATATATTTTTTATTTGACTTAATTTTCTGCATTATACTATGGGGATTCAAGAAATTTTTTTACTGCAGTTTGATATTTTTATACATTTTGAGGTGTGGGGAATCAAAAAATTACCAAACTGATACCATATCTTGTCTGTAAGTTTGACAGTTTGTTAGTCTGTATAGCTATTATCTAACAAATGAATAACTGTAGAGAGATCAGACTAGTTTTAAAATATTAATGCCACTGAAGATTCTACATTGAAAACTTTTTACACCCATATGCTGGTATGTTTAGATACAGTAGAGAGTCAGAAATCTGCCGACCTATAATCCACCAAAGTCTGAAATCCACACAGCTTGTCAAATATAAACATTGTAATTCACATTAATAAGTTACAAAACTGCAAATTAGAATTTTTGAAAAAGATCTTGAATGCAGATTCTGTACAGTCAAACCTTGTTAACATGAACACACTTAACGTGATTACTTTTAATATGAACTGGTTCCACAATCCCCATCAAAATGAAGATTAGATTAGTTTCTGAGTTACTGATAGCATGAACAAGTTTTTTATTCCCCTTGAGATTCACGTTAATGAGGTTTGATTGCACTTGCATTTTATGATTACAAATAACAACAATAATAATAATATGAAAGACTGCTAGAACCAAGTTACTGATAATAAAATCTACAGTATATTAAATTCATCAAAGGAAAATGATGATGATATCAGAAAAGTACACAATTGAAGGCATAATTGTAAGGAAGAATTCATTTAAATTCTTAGAACAATGAATCTGTGTTGCAAAACAAGAATTGATGACTATTTACAATAGACAGAAAGAAAAAAAAAAAAAAAAATATCTCAATCATGTTTGCATGCATGTTTAGGAAGAGTTTAAAAAAAACTACATGTAACAAATATATTTTTTTTTTTTCATTATATATATATATTTAATGTTCAGTGTTATTCTTATGTACCTAATAATTTAGTATTCAAGTTAAATTATGTTATTATTCACTAGTATGTGTTTAGTTTGAGTAATAATCAGTTATTACTAAAAATGAAAATCATTTTTTATAGCCCCCAAAAATTCGCACAACCTCTGGTCCTGAGCTGTACAGATTTTTGACTCTCTACTGTATTATCATCTCTAGGGAGTCTTCTAACATTAAACACATCTTTAATATGTGCACACTCAAAAACTTTTTATATACACTTTTCATTTTTTAAAGTACCTCTTATTTGCTATTTCAGTGTGTTTGAAAATTCATTTTCATTCCCAGATAATTAGATATGAACCTCTAATAAAAAATTACAAACAGGAATGTTAGAAATATTTTCAGCCAAAAATGCTGGTAAGTGTTAATTCTGATCAGTTAATTATAAAAATCTAACAATCATAAATCAAAGAGAAACACATTTAAAAGAATACAAATAAAATTCATTTTGGAAAACATAAATAAATAAAAGAGATGATGTTAAGAATTTTTTTTCATTACCAACACAGCTAAAAATACGTATATTAAAAAAAAAAAAAAAAAAAAAAAAAAAAAAATTAAAGCCTTTTGTTTTAGTTTAATTTGCCTTTTTTTTTTTTATGTGATTAACTTTAAAAAATATATACATATGAACATGAAATATGTACAAGGTGTTCATTATAAAATCATTTATTGACATATAATTATTCTGGTGATAGTAGCCATAAACAGAAAAAAATTTCGGAGGGGGTTCAAACTTTTGTACATAATGTTGAATGTTAAAAATAAGATATAATTCAAATATTTTCAACGAATCTGAAAATTTTGGGGATAAGGGTTCCTTTCCCCTCTCCTCTTGGTTATGGCCTTGGTGATGTTCTTAGTTTAGAAATTATTAATTACCAGGTGTATAAACTTAAATCCGCTGTTTGCGTATAGATGGCGCTAGTGAGTGTATTAACAGCGGACATTTAAATGTCTTATTGTTTTTGTATTAGTTTGACGTCTGTTCACATAAATCAGTGCAAATCGTTAGTGATTTCATATAAAAACATTAATTTTTCTTCGTGTAAACATGTCTCGTTTTGTACCAAAAAAAGAGCATATGCGGGAAGCTCTGCTTTTCTGCTTCAATTTGAAGAAATCAGCTGCCGAATCGCATAGAATGCTTGTGGAAGCTTATGGTGACAGTGCTTTGTCAGAAACAACTTGCAGAGACTGGTTTAGTCGGTTCAAAAATGGCTATTTTGACTTAAATGACAAAGAGCGTGAAAATCAGGATCAGGAGGGTATCATCTACTACAAGTTGTTGAAACCTGGTCAAACTGTAGATGCTAACCTTTACCATAACAGCTGATCAAACTGAACAGTGCTTTATGTGAAAAAAGGCCTTATTATCAACAAAGACATGACAAACTGATTTTTCTTCATGACAACGCGCCAGCACACACGTCAAAATTGGTCCAAAATTATCTCAAAACACTTAACTGGGAGGTGTTACCCCATCCCGCTGTATTCACCAGACCTGGATCCTTCTGATTATCACCTGTTTTCATCAATGGGCCATGCACTCGCCGAACAGCACTTCGTTTCTTACGAAGACGTTCGAAAATGGCTGGACGAGTGGTTTATCTCAAAAGATAAGGAATTCTTTTGGCGTGGAATTCACCAATTGCCCGAAAGATGGGAAAAATGTATAGTTAGCGAGGGAAACTATTTTGAATAAAATTTTGTTTTGCTTTATATAAAAAATAAATGTGTTTTTATTACTAAAAAACAGCGGATTTAAGCTTATACACCTGGTATATATTTAAAAAAAAAAATCATTGTAGAAAGAAAGGAAAGGTGCATAAAGGGGGGAAAATCCAAGTTCCATTTAAGCAATTAAAGGCAAGTGTATCTTTGGCCACCTATAATCCATTATTAAAACCAATTTTTGTATGGTTTCCTCTATAAAATCTTTTTTCTTTTTTTCCCATTATTTAGAACATGAGTGTTTAAGAAAATTTAGAGATAAAGAATTCTTATCAGTTTACAAATTATTATTAAAAGGTATATGATTTGCCAAATTTTAACATTTTTAACCATCTGACTGCCACTAACGAATATATCCGGTCACTGGGCTATTATTTTTTCTACAATACATTTATACTTCAAAATTATGTAATTATGGATTTTTAGCTAATTTTTCATGTTTGAAGTTCTTAAATAATAGTCATAACGATAAAAATCATGTGCATACTTACATTTTTAATATCAAGTTTAAATAAGCATTATTTTAGTACATTAAAAAATTGTACAGTGAATACAACATTACAATTTTGCCCTTTTCAAAGGTAGTCAGATGTTAAAAATGTCATTTTATACATTCACCTCAGTATAGGGCATAAAATTGTAAAATATGTAAAAACAGTTTAACTATTAATAAACAACTGGTTGTTGATTCCCATTTTAAAATGATACTTGATTTTGACAGAAGCAGTAAACAATACTCCACTGCAGGCATTGTAAATATTATAATACACAACTATAGTGTTCTAAAAAATGTATTTCATTTTGAAGTATATTTTGTAAGAGACAAACCAGAGAAAAATGGCAGTTAATGGTATTATTCTTTCAATAAAAAATATTTATGAAGCAACTAGTAAAAAACATTTTGCGAGAATAATGATATTAGTTGTTAGAGCATCAACAATCATTTAATAGGAAAAAAAAATAAATGTAAAACAAAAAAAGAAGATAATCTTTTCAATAATAGTAATTATTAAGGAAAAAAAAATAATAATACACACATAATTTTAGCTTAAAAAAAAAAAAAAATTAAATTAAATTTGTAAATATTGCGAAGATTTTTTTTTTTTTCTTTTTTTTCTTTTGATAGATGATTGTCGTGCTCGTTTATACTTAAATATAAAGTTCTAAGTTTACGAAATTTATTTAATGTTCATCTTACTTGTTATTGATTTCAAGCTTCATCACTATACTGGCACTAGAATTGATGAGACAAGATAATTGTTCTATTAAGATGTTAAAATAATAAATAATAATAAATTATGTTAAAATAAATAACATATTTTTATTTTTGCCTGTTTTACTGAATGCTGAATAAACAAATAAATTAATTTTAAAAAAAAGTGAAATAAGAAGAGAATAGTTTTTATAAGTATATTGTTGATCTTGTTAGTAGAAATGTTAGTGTTAAATAAAAGAAGTTATTTGTAACAATTCCATTTTCTCATGGTATGGTCTCTTAATGCAGAATAAAACATATTTTTCTACATTTTGCTTAACCAATTTTTAGTGCTAACTCTTCAGTTTTAAACTTTTATTCAAATTTGCTATTTCCAATCAGTTTTCATCATAATTATAAAAAGTATTAAAAACAGTATTTCATTTATGTTGTACATTTAATTGTGCAAGTGAGTAGCAGAGAAAAAAAGATATATTTTCTTTTTATACTCCCAGTAGCAGAAACAATGAAGCATTGCAGCAAGCGCTGCAGATAATTTAAAGCTCTGCAGATTAATTTAACATCTCAAAAAGAAATGCAAGCTTAAAAATACAAATATAATTTACATTATTTCATTAAATTACAGCACTTGTTTTATATTCTTGATTTATTTTCTTTGTAAATACAAATTTTACATATTTTATAGATAACTAATAACTTTTTGTGTTACCTGCTTGGTCCAGCATACCTGGATCACAGATAAATTTTTTTTCACTGCAGACAGATACAAAAAAAATTCTACTACTGGGCTTGTACTTTGGCATGACATATCAGATATTCTATCATTTAATTATTTTAATGTTTTACTTAGTATTATTATGACTAGCACTGGGCTAGTCATAATAATAGTTAATATACAATTAAATACTGATTTTAATTAAAATCCTATATTAAATATTGACTCAAATTGCAATTTAACATTATCTTGCAAGTTTTAAAAAAGAAAATTTTCAATTTAAATCTAATATTAAATAATGCAACATTGTCTTGCAACTTTTAAAACATAAAAGCTGAAATTTTCTTTAGTATATAATATATATATATATCTAAATTTAAAACATTTTCAAATATACAACCTTTTTAATTCTTCATGTCACTTGCCGACTAGTTTCGCATGAAGCGCCCCAGCTTGTTCTCTGGCAATACGGTGTTCGAAGTTAGTTGAAACTGACGTTTCACTCCCTCTTCTTCTCCTTTAAAGACTCGCCGCCACTGCCGGTCGAGTAGTGCCCCATCGTTGCCATTGCAATTATTAAAATTCGACAATATTTCTACTGATTCCCTAACCGCGGCATAATTGTGGTTTTGATAATTGGCTATTTTTCGCACCTGTTCGAATTTAATATTAATATTATAGTCTCTATTAATTTGCGTTAAAGCAGTAGTTATTTTTCCGATAGAAGAAGACATGAAGAATTAAAAAGGTTGTATATTTTAAAATGTTAACTTCATGGTTTAGTTTTTTATAATATATATATATATATATTCTTTTTTTTTCCCCTTTGAACACAATTTCTGATGTTCAACAGATGAACTGTAACTTGATTATCACCTAATTATAAACTTGAAGCTAGGTTCTTTGTCGTTAGATGATCATGAGAAAACAAATGAAAATATGATATTCTGCTATCTACTTTTCATTCCTTCATGGCTAATCAAAATTGATAGTAATGTCAACATTTTTAGGGAAGGTTGGGTTGAGAGATATTTATCTCTTGCAGTGCAATTAAAATGAGTATACTGTTTATTCCTTTCAATGTTATTTTTTTTAGGCATTCTTGATGATCAGTATTTCATAGATAGCATTTTCTCAATTACTAACTTGAGTATACTGATGAAGTTTTAAATTGTTTTACAGAGGTTTGATTATTATATTTTTGTATCGATAAATTTTACACAAAATTTTATTTCCAGTATTCTATCTACATGTATTGTTGAAGTATTAGAAAAAGCAGAGGTGTCATATGAGCAGAGAGTCACAGTGTTCCTATATTTTTACATGTGTTTTATTATTTTCTTACCATTATTTTCAATAAAGCATTTTTTCTTGAAGTTTTGATGTATAATATTATTTAAAAAACTGCCATTCTGAAAAAGTGATGAAAAAATTCTAAAACACACATAAAAATACAGGAATGTTGTGACCCCCTGTGTATGAGCAATTTGAAACAAATCAAGCATGCCTCACAAGACCTGCAATGCTTGTTTCAACTGTCTATAGAGCTATTTTCAACAACAAAACAATGTACATAGTAGCCACTCTCCTATTTTCCACTAGGAGACTTCATAACAGTATTTTATAACAGTAAATTTCAAGATGTTAAATTGCAGAAAATTAATATCAGATTTCTATTAAAAAACAGTGGTAACTTTATTATGAATATGCACATGTTGGCAGCTATGAACTTTTATTAAGTTTTTTCACTCGGGAAAGAAAAATGTTTAATTGCAAGGAAATGAATTGGCATTTTTTGTCTGGAATTTTCTGGGTGTAATATCCAGATTCCTAGCCACCTGTCCAACTATGATTTGAAACCAATTAGTAGTTTTGGAAGTAAACTTTTGATGAGTTATAACAAAGATTTCAATAAACCTGTCTACAATTCCCTTGCTTATAACGTTAGTTTTCATATGACCCAGTAACATGGTGGCAATAAAAAAAAAAATAAAAAAGAGCAAAATGCAAAACCAAACATTTTTGTGCTTTTTAAAGACACAAAATGTAATAACAAAAACACATGTCTCTTTAATATTTAGATTATATAAAGAATCACAGTTTTGAACACAATATTCTCTTGTATCAACTGTGGTTCCAATGGGAGCCTTCATTTAATAATACATGTTAAGTTTTATAGTAATATGTTATTGTTTGTAATATTTAAAAAGTTTATTTTTGTTGCTTTCTTGGATTATTTTAACCCATCGGTATTATGAATAAGTAGTTGATAAAAAAAGGTGTTACTGCAAATAAAAACAAGCTTATTCGCAGTAATACCTTTTTAAAAGCTCAATTCAAAGAAAGAAAAGAAAAATGGTAAAGAAAGCATTATTTCAAACTACTTATATTTACACTAGTCTTTTTACAGAATGAAGGCAAAACTCTGAATTGGAAAAGTTAACAATAAAATACTTGCAAACTGTGTTATAATGTAACTCCATGGTTTTAGTCATGCGAGCACGCGTTCTGTGTTAAAATTGTTATTAGTTCAGAGTTTGAAAATGGTTGTTGTTCTATATGTTTTGTGGCTGTTGAATAAAGTTATAATTTAAACAGCTAGCAATGGATTCTATGCTTAGTTAAGCAATATTTAGAGCCTCCGTTAAACCTCTATAGGAAAAACATCACATGGTGGCAGCGGAAAAACAGGAAAAGCAGTAAAGTGAAAAAAATACTGTAAGTAATTTGTTTTGCATTTACCGATATTGAGCGAAGCCTATTCTAAAATTTTCAACTACGATGGAAACTGATAAAATTAGTATTGTAAGGCATTCATTTCAAGTTACGCCACCAGAACCATTTACATTTTCTACTCCAGCTAATTGGTCAAAATGGATAACTCGTTTTGAACGATATAGAGTTGCATCTGGTTTGAACAAGCAATCGGATGGTGAGCAAATAAACTCATTGATTTACATCATGGGCGATAAAGCTGAAGATATTTTTGCTTCGTTCCAGTTAAGCACAGAAGAAGCAGAAGATTATCAAATAGTCCTGAAAAAATTCAATGACCATTTTGTAGTAAAAAAGAATACTATTTTCGAGCGAGCGCAGTTTAATAAGCGTATTCAACTCTAAGGAGAAAGAGTTAATGACTTTATTACGGCACTATATCGTCTAGCTGAGAGTTGCGAAAATGGAAATTTACATGATGAATTAATAAGGGACAGAATTGTAGTTGGAATAAGAGATAAAGCCTTAAGCGAAAAGTTACAATTAGATAGTGAATTAACATTAACAAAAGTTATAGAAAAGGTACGTCTCAGTGAATCCATTAAACAACAACAACTAAAACTTGGCGAAGCTGAAAGAGCCACTTCTTTAAACGTTATGGGCTCAAATAAAACTGTCCGTTACCAGAATAATTTCCAAAATAAAAAGGAGAATAAATTTAACGAGAAAAGAACAATGCCGAGAAATAATAAATTTTCACAGAAAGATGAAAAGTGTAAATGGTGTGGAAAACAAAAACACGACAAAAGAATGTGTCCTGCTAGAGACGCCAAATGTCGAAATTGCGCCAAGATCGGGCATTACGAAAGGGTCTGTTTTTCTAAAAGCCAATCTAAAGGCTCATCGATTTCATTTTTAGACATAGTTTTTCACTTAGGGAAAATTAATGAAGATTGGACAATCGATGTTAAGATAGAAAATCAGGATTTAAAATTCAAGATAGATACTGGCGCTGATCACTCAGCAATTTCTACAACAGTTTATCGCTCGCTAGCCAAGAAAACTAAATTGGAGCCAGTTCATAAAGTACTATGCGGCCCAGATAGAAATCCTTTGAAAGTTTTAGGAAAATTCAACGCACATTTAAACTTTAAAAGGAAATATTATAAAGAAGACATCTATGTAATTGATGGTCTACAAACAAGTCTTTCAGGAAAACCAGCATTGATTTCTTTTGGGTTAGGACCAAATATAAGCAATTTTGATCAAGTAGTAGTCAACAACCCTAGAATAGAATTTCCAGAGCTCTTTGAAGGACTTGGACTGATGAAAGGTTGTTATTCAATACAGCTGAAGAAAGACAGTGTTCCATATGCAGTTACCTCACCTCGACGTGTTCCTATTCCCTTACTGAAGAAAACCGAAGAGGCGTTAAAGAAGATGGTGGAGCAAAAAGTCATAACACCTGTTAGTGAGCCTGCAGAATGGTGTTCGCCAATAGTCATAGTTCCAAAGAAAGATGGACAACTCAGAATCTGTGTGGATTTGACACAGCTTAACAGAAATGTTTTGAGAGAATTGCACCCTCTACCCAATGTTGAATATACATTAAGTCTTTTATCAGGTGCCAAGATATTTTCAAAATTGGATGCAAACTCAGGTTTTTGGCAAATACCGTTAGACGAAAAGTCTTCATTTCTCACTACTTTTATTACACCATTTGGGAGATACAGATTTCTAGGATTACCGTTTGGAATCTCATCAGCTCCGGAACATTTTCAAAGAAGAATGTCTCAGTTGTTGGAGAATTTAAGTGGCACTGCTTGTCACATGGACGATATTCTGATTTGGGGATCCACTCAAGAAGAACATGATGAAAGATTAAGAGAGGTTTGCAAGAGATTAAAAGATGCCAACTTGACTTTAAATGAGAAAAAATGTATTTTTTCAACTAAAAGTATAAAGTTTCTGGGTCATATAATCGACAGCCAAGGAATCCATCCCGATGATGAAAAAGTTGCAGCAATTAAAGAATATAAACCACCAAGAAATAAAAAAGAGCTGAAACAACTATTAGGATTCGCCAATTATCTAGCACGTTTTGTTCCAAATTTCGCAGAATTAATGTATCCTCTTACGTCGATGCTTAGCAACAAGCGAGAATTTGTATGGGATCATCAACAGAGAAACGCATTTGAAGAGTGGAAGAAAATTTTATCTTCAGATCCAGTTTTAAAAATATTTGATCCTAATAAGGAATCTATAGTCACCACAGATGCATCATCCTATGGTCTGGGAGCCACTCTGCGTCAAAAACTGGAAGATGGAAAAACTTTCGTAATCGCCAAATGCATCGAGAACATTAACACCGGCTGAGAGTCGCTATGCCCAAATTGAAAAGGAAGCATTAGCTGTAGCATGGGGATGTGAGAAATTCAGAGATTACTTAACAGGATCTCATTTTTTGATTGAAACTGACCATAAGCCGCTGATTCCAATTCTTTCAAGGAAGCATTTAGACGATCTTTCTCCTAGACTGCAAAGAATCAGATTAAGAATGATGAGATATTCATACACTATTACTCATGTTCCAGGGAAGAATCTTTATGCAGCCGATGCTTTATCTAGAAGTCCAAGAGAGCAATCATATGAAAATGACGAACTAGAAGAAGAAATTGATGTATACATTCAGATGATCACTAATAATCTTCCAGCAACTTCTAATAGGCTGAAAGAATTTCAAGAAGCACAACAATCTGATGCTACCTGCCAGAAACTTTCTTCGTACGCGATGACAGGATGGCCCTCGAAGAAAGATGTAGATCGACTCTGTTTACCGTTTTGGCAACATCGCTTTGAAATTTCTATTCAAGATGGTCTTTTAATGAGAGGTTGTAGAATAATAATTCCAAAGTCGCTCCAAACGGAAGTGCTGAAAAAGATTCACGAAGGACATCTTGGTATAACTAAATGTAGAGCTCGTGCGAGATGTTCTGTATACTGGCCAAAAATTAACAAAGAGATTGAAGAAAAAGTGAAAAATTGTCCTGCTTGTATCAAAGAATTGAGCAACAGGCATGAACCACTAATTCTGACGCCATTTCCAGAAAGACCTTGGGAAGTTGTAGGCCTTGACCTCTTCAAATACCAGAATTTGTGGTATCTTCTTATAGCAGATTATTATTCACGGTATCCTGAAATTTCGAAGCTTGAAACCTTGACTTCGGAAGAAATAATTAACCATTGCAAATCTATATTTTCTCGTCATGGTATTCCAGAAATACTCAGAACGGATAACGGTCCACAGTTCGATCCAATGAGAACACGAGAATTTAATGAGTTCACAAGAAGTTACGGTTTCAAACAAATCACAAGCAGTCCGAAATTTCCCCAAAGTAATGGATTTATAGAATCGAGCGTAAAAACAATCAAAATGCGTATCAAGAAATCTGCTGATCCTTATCTTGCGCTAATGGAATACAGAGCAACCCCACTGGAAAACGGTTATAGTCCTGCAGAACTCCTAATGGGTAGGAGAATAAGAACAATTCTGCCAATAGCTAATTCTCAACTACTTCCTAGATTGATCAAGAAAACTGATTTAGAAGGCAAGGAGAGAAAACGAATAGAGAAACAAGAAAGAAATTACAACAGACACCACGGGACAAGAATTCTATCAGAACTTGAGAAAGGACAGGGAGTACGGGTTACTGACAAAAGAAAGACAGGAAAAGTGTTACAGAAAACTTCATTTCCGAGATCATATCTTGTTCAATCCGGAAAGAGAATTTATAGGAGAAATAGGAAGCATCTAGTACCATCGGCAGATTTCGAGCCAGAATCTGAATCAGATGAAGGATTAGATTTTCCCGAGAATAATAATTCAACTGATATTTTGGGATCTGGAATAAAGTCTCCGCTAACCAACAAAAATTCTGGGAATATATCACCAAAATGTACCTCTCCCACGAGACCTGTGACCAAGCCTTATGTTACAAGAAGTGGTAGGACAATTCAACCACCTCAGAGACTTGACTTATAACTTTGAAAGGAAGGGAGATGTGTTATAATGTAACTCCATGGTTTTAGTCATGCGAGCACGCGTTCTGTGTTAAAATTGTTATTAGTTCAGAGTTTGAAAATGGTTGTTGTTCTATATGTTTTGTGTTTTGTGGCTGTTGAATAAAGTTATAATTTAAACAGCTAGCAATGGATTCTATGCTTAGTTAAGCAATATTTAGAGCCTCCGTTAAACCTGTATAGGAAAAACATCACACAAACAAAAGCACATGCTAAAGTAAATTATATTTGCACATAGTTGCAAAGCAACCTAATTAAAAAAATCAGCCTTTAAATTTTTCAAAAGAGAGATGTATATATTGAAAATGACAGGAAAAAAAGAAAAAAATTGCACTTTTGCAAAAGCTGATACACTGCACAAATTGGCAAAAGTTAATTACAGAAAGCGAAAGGCTATATATAAATGAAGAATTTGATGAATTATACAGAGTTATACATATATAGCTTTGACAGATTATTGGTAACTTGCTCTTCTTCTGGGAGGAAAAATGTAAAAAGCAACCAGTGTTAACCATTTTAAAGAAAATAAAAGTTCAAGGTTAATTGTGCATAGAGATTAATCTGACAGGTAGTCATCACAGGGAAGCAAATAGTTTTCCCTAGTAACTCTGTTTTTAACAAAACATAAATTAATAAATAGAAGAAAAAAAAAATAGAAAATGTGTAGTTTTTAACTGTAACATGGATGGGGAAGAAGATTCACCTTTTCTATTATCATTAAGTTATTCAGATATTGTTTGTACAAGATTTGTATGAGGAAAGAGTTCAAAAATCTTATTTCTTCGTTAATATTTCATTTTCTATATTGTAAAACATAAAATTGATCTTAAAATCATAATATTTGTCAACTGATATACTGATTTAAAAATTTTTAATAATCTTCAGCTCTAATTGTGACTGGGTAAAAGATATATGTTGAAACTAGACATAATAAAGCAAAAGTGGTTGATCTAATAATGTGTTTCCCATAACAACAATATATATATATATATATATATATATATATATATATATATATATATATTGTTTTATGTATTGGTAAAAAAATGTAATTCATATTCATGCACATTATCATTAATTCTATCCACAAAATAAGTACTTTTCAAGTTAGTTTTATACCAGAATAATTTTAACCAAATTTATATATTTGTATCTTTAATACCTGTGTTTATTCAGAGAGACAATCTGAATAATTCAATTGTAGGGAATCAAAATTATATTTTAACTGTAAAAATAGAAAGTTGAAAAAAAAAATAATAATAAAATAGAAATGACAGAAAAAAAAATTACATTTAATTACATTAATATATTGTATTAAATGGCATTTATGTAATTAGAACAGCATATTATAAAAATAAAATTTCCAAGCCAGACCATGCTTTCAAGCTATGAAACTAGATGGAAGTTATCACAAATCTTTATTTTTTCTTTGATAAATGATTCTAATGATAACTTAAAATGGTTACGTTAAATGAATAATCCAATAACTGAATGAAATACTATACAGTATAATGTTAAATTACTAGGGAAAGCTACCAATGTGATTATGAGGCTGAAAGCTTTTATATATAGGGAGGTTAAAATTAAAATTATTTTATTTAGACCTATGCAGAAATCCTTTTGGTAGATATATTTTATTTAAACTTGGTATATACCTTTATAGTTTAAAAGGCCCATTTGGCACAACAAATCTGCAATAAAAATAAACAGTTTAAATTTAGAATGATAGATGGTGCTTTCCATGCAATGTAGAAGAGATATTATGTAACTGTGGAGCTTTTTAAAATAACAGTCATCAATATTGTAAAACTGTTCTTCACTGTCTTTAGAAAGGAAAAATCAAATTGTTTTATCAGATCTGAACTCTTTTTCTACTGCTCTGTAGAAATATTAATGCTTTAAAGGATTATGAAAAAGGTCTATTGAAACTGTCTGAGAAAGATTATTACTAAATTTGATAAGACTGGAGAGTTGGATATGCTATGAGGAAGATGACGGAAAATGATGTCAAATAAAACTATGGACGAAGTCACTCTTGCTGTGGTTGTATAAGTGTCCTGGTGGATCAACAGCAGCTATTCTCACCAAAAGATTGAAAATTCAATGTATTTGTTCAGGATAGCCTACAAAAAAATCCATACAGGATGCACATTGTGGATCTTGTTTTGGATACCACTTTACAGTGGATCACAGAAAGTTTCATGCTATAGATAAAAGGAGAGACAAATTATGTGACACTGTACTTATACAATAATTATTGGGAACCAGATGCTCCTTTGACTTAGTAATACAACTTTTCTCACAGTTTTTTTTTAAATCAATTTCTGTCATTTTTCTTGTAGCATACTGTACTAGTCTCTCTTCCAATTTATAAGGAAAAGTCAAGACATGCAAAATTCAAATAGGGATGAAATTGTGTAGAACTGTAGTATACTGTGAAGGTAACAACATATTAAAGCAGTAGTGTGCCCTAGCTAAACAATTTTGAGAAGAAAGCATTTAAAGTTTAAGTAATTCTTAATCACAAGTTATTTCGCAAAAAAGCCAACACTCCATCTGCGTACTTGGTAAAGTAGGCGGCTGTCAAATCGACAACGTGTGTTTGATGCTAACTACGAGAGTTCTCTTTTTTACTTTATTTTTTAATTAAATTGAAAATTTTAATAAATAATAATTATTTAATTTTCTTGAATTAAAAGAAAAAAATATGTAAGTTTTAAATTTTTCTATTTGTAATATTTTTAATTTTCTATAACTTAAAAAATAAATTTTAGCTTTGTTTTAACTATAAATTAAAGTAAAAATAGACAAACTTTTTTTTTTTTTTAATTAATCTAACAAAAGTAAAAATAAAATAAAATGTTTAGATTAAATAAGTAATTAAAGAAAAAAAATATAAAAAAGAAGAATTCCCATAGGTAGCATCAAACCCACGTCGTCAGTGTGACAGCCGCTTACTTTACCAAGTAAGCCACTGGAGCGTTGGCTCTTTTCTGAAATAACTTGCACTCCAAAATTACTGAAACTTTAAAGGCTTTTTTTTTTTTTCCAAAATTGTTTGGCTAGTGTGTATTACTGCTTTAATATGTTGTTCCTTTAATAGTATCTGCAATTCTGCACAATTTTGTCCCGATCTGAATTTTCCATGTTGTAACCTCTCCTTGTTAGTAATGATTGCTCTCAAACCCTATCTCAACAGAAGCCATTTTCGTAAGTCATTTAAGCATCAATATTTTCATGGTATAGTTGAAAAATTACTACTGTTCTTACAAAACGTCTTGATTAGTAAGATTCTGTCTGTCTTCTTTAAAGGCATGGTGAAGAATGATTTTATGAAAATAACTACTGGCTCTTTAAAATGCCTCAGATTTGTATATTTCTCTACATGAGATGAAAAGCATCATTTATCGATCCAAACTCTAACTGTAAATTTTTATTGCAAATTTCTTTTCTACGCAGAGTATATAACACACACACCAAATTTCAATGAAATACATCTACTAGAATGGAATCTATGTAGGTTTAAAAAATAGGGTAACTTTAATTATAACCAAACTATATATATAGATAGTTGTTAGAGTTAGTTTGTTAGTTAGTTAGTGTTTCTGATTTTCATTTATACACAAACATTTTTCTTTAATTAACATATTTCACAAAATTTTAACATTTATTTCTTAACCCAATCACTATGACTTAGATCCATGCAGAATGCAAGTACTTTAATCTTGTTGCTATTATAGATAGTATTCAAAGAGGTTATAGCCAGTAACATTTCACCTCAAAATGTGTGTATCTCAAGATAAAGATTTAACTGCACAAATTCTAAGATAAGCATAGTGATAGGGTTAAAAAACATACTAAAAATAAATTTTCAATTATTATTATTTTTTTTTTTTAATGTTTTCATTAGTAGCAAATCTTAAATTAATATATATTTATGATGCTAACATTTTTCTTTTCAACATTAGAATACATTTCTTTCATAATTCAGAGAGTTTTTTTTATTCTTTAAACATAACATTTCAATGATAACACTATTTAACATGCCAACTTTCTTTCATAACTCAGAGAAGTTCTCTATTCTTTAAACATAACATTTCTATGTAAATACTATTTAAAAATATAAAATATAACCATGGAAAATTATCTTAAATAGAATTCTTTGAAATGTGACATCATAATTTTTAAAGATACTTTTACACAATTTAATATAAATATTTGAAATAAAAGAAAATTATTATAGGAACAAGAATTTAGCTAAAAATTAATGAACTGGTATTATCTTAATAACACAATGCTTAATCATTTGCATTACTGATTATATATGACTTTTGCTAAACAGTTTTTGTCTTTTATGCAAATTTTGCTGAAAAAAAAAAAAATAAATAAATAAAAATAAAAAATAGAGATGTTTTCTCTTGTTTTTAGTTTATTTCAGAGTCTATATACTAAATTTTAAATTAATCATCTATATATTTAATATTATTGCACATATTTCAGGGGTTCATCCAACTCCAACTCCCTCCTTTCCACATGGTTCAATTTTTGTGAATTTCACTCACATATATATATATATATATATATTTTTTTTTTTTTTTTTTTGAAAAAAAAAAATAATTTTTTGAAAAAATATACCATAATTTTGTGTATAAAACCCGCGGGTAATCTATAAAGAAAACCTGAGTTTGTATGTCCTGCAGGGTATCTATCGCAAAGGAGGAAATAAACACCAGTCTCATTTTTGTTTCAGAAGTCTGGATTATTAACGTATAATGACGATGAAATTAAGGACAGTGAAAAGGAATTTGATGAGGAGTATAATAAGGATTACGAAAATGAACTGTCCCAAACATTTTAGTTCTGATACGGAAGAATCCGATTTCGATGGATTTGAAAGAGTTTTGTAAATAAATTTATTATTAATCTATAATTTTCTTATAAATCGAATAAAGGTGTTAATTGTTAGAAGTTACTCCAGTTTACAGTAATTTATATATAGAGAAAGATTAATACTAAGTTATGATTATTTGCTTTTTCGTTATAGTTAAGTAAATTTGTTTATATCTAGTTGTATATTTCTTTATTATTTGTATCTTTTCCTACTTATTATTAAAATAGTAGCAATTAATATTAAAGTTATAAACAGCGATTGCCGACCAGGTGATTTTAGAAATGTGGAGTATCTTTCAGTTATAATTATTTTTAAATAAATTTTTTATGCTGCGGGTTACCTTCCGCCGCGGGTTATATATGCGAAATTACGGTAATTTATTTAAACTGATGAACTACTTCGTCATGAAAAAAATATATTTAAAAAACAGATTTGTATATAAATATTAATACCAGTTTGTTTTCAGATAAGGTTAGTAAAATTTTCACATTTGATCTTCATTACCATAACTTACATTTATATATATATTTTACTATTACACACTACCAGACCACTTTCAAAAGGGTTCCCACTCTTAAACAGAATAAAAATTCAAGGACTTTTCAAGGCCAACTCGAAGATTTTCAAGGATAATTGTAAAAATTGCAGAAAAGTTAAGCACATGCAGAAAAATTATTTAGCAACTCTTTTGTTATGTTCTCTTCTTTCTGTAGATTATATTTTTAGTGTAATAACTATAGACCTTATATAGATAGACCACGCATCCCCACTCATTATCTGTCTGCGACATGAAGTAGCTTCCCCAGCGAAATTATAACGTGATGCAGACCTGGAGAGAAAGACGAGAATGAATATTATGTGATTTTTTTCTGCAGGAAAGAAAGTAGTTTTGAGTTTTTTAATTTCTATATTGTACACACACTTTTTATTTAAGCCTTTAGATCTACACATCGTTGGAAAGCTAAAATGTCATAGATTAATTATAAAAAGATTTCTTTTGTGAGAAACCATTCTGAAGGGGAGAATTTTTTGTTTGAATTCTTACAAAGATAAGTGCTTTCTTATGGAATAATCTCCCTCAACTCTCTGTCACATGACATATGGTGCAGACCACAAAGGATGAAGGTTTCAGATTACACCCTCATGTTGAAGACATTCACTATAATGGGAAGTCCTATTGGTGGCATTGTCTATATATATATAAAGCTGTGTACACTCTTGTGTATATCAACAAAAAAATTATAAAAGACAATAAAAAAGGTGGTGGCTGGGTGGGCAGATGTTTGATTATGGAGGTGGGGTGGTGTTGTAAGGCTGGATGGTTGGGTGGGTTTGTGAAATTAAATTTAAAAAAAAAAAAAAAAAGTAGAAGGCTTGTTGCATTTGCTTTGTATTACTATGCAAACTTTCATTTTCCAATAAAATTTCAGATTTTTCCTTTTTGAGTTGTCAACTATATTTAATGTTCTAATTATACTGTTAAACACAATGTGATCAATCGGTGAATTTCATTGTGGCTTCGTGGTTTCATTGTTGTTCATCTGCTTTGAAATTTTGCATTTTTAAATCCATATGGTACCTGTTCTGGTTGTGGCAGGCTGGGGGAATGTTGCCGGCGTAAAACTAGTGTAACCCCACAGGCAAGTCACAAGTCTTGCCGCCTGCCT
Organism: Salticus scenicus; assembly: GCA_963930645.1. Classification (NCBI taxonomy): domain Eukaryota; kingdom Metazoa; phylum Arthropoda; class Arachnida; order Araneae; family Salticidae; genus Salticus; species Salticus scenicus. The sequence continues at coordinate 158,097,149 of OZ005657.1, read as the reverse complement.
CCTTCTTCCTATCTTGTGTTTCTTGGGTTGTTTTTTCATTAATTTTGATAAGTTTATGATTTTAAGTTAAGATTTGTTGTTTTACTTTATTGATTCGTTTGTTTTGCAGGCTGTTAATTAATAGATCTGGTTTCTTTACATTAGTGTATTTCATCCACTGATGATTTTTTTTTTTTTTTAATCTTATTGGTCATTGGTGTTTCAGTGATCTTGTATCTGTTGCTTGGCTTCTACTATGCTTAATAGATCATCTTTATTATATATATATATATATATATATATATATATATATATATATATATATATATATATATATATAAGGTCTATAGTAATAACATAGCTTAAAAATCTTTATTAACGATACTTATATTTAATGTCTGACATATCTCAATTGTAGAGTATCAGCACGTTAAATGTTAAATCATAGATCCAGAGTTTGATTCCTGAGCAGAAATTTTTTGATATGGATAAAGTTATTCAACTTTTGACACTACAAATTTATAATCATGTAGAAATAAATAAAAAAATTAATTCATAATTTATTGCAATCCAGTGTGTTTAGCAAGTTCTCACTTTTACACATTTTGGCTACAGTAAAATTTTAACCCCTTACGTTACTATCACAAGTTAACTCTGAATGGATTTTTTTTTTTTCAAATTATTCCTGAGTTATCTAGGACTAGATTTTTTTTCTCTTGGTGGCATCACTTGTCTTTTTTTACTGTTTTGAATGCTTGTTGGGGAATGAAAGTATATTAAATAAGGTTTCGTTGTTTGTTGAAAGAGAGTTATAGTTGCATTGAGCTGAGTAAATATGGACTCTGAGAGTGAAGATAATTTCGATGCTTATTTTTAAATTCTTAGTTCTTTCCACATATATCTAAAATTAGTACTAAAAAAAATTAGGTTATTTTTTAAATGTTTATTGAAAATAAATACGTAATTTATAAGGTTAATAGAATTTTTTATTTAATTTAATCAGTGAAAAGATATGTTAGTTGAGTGTAAGGAACATTCCCATTCCACTGTTGTAGAGAAAAGAGAAAGCACATTTTTTATTACTCCGTGGTTCAATTTTAATCAGAAACCTAAATTCCATGTTTGTAACAGGACTAATGTCGAGGTAATTTCCAATTCAAAGCTTGGGATTTCCCAAATTAAAAAAAAACCAAGGACTTTTAAGGACTTTACAAGAAATTCCAGTACCTTTAAGAGCCCTTGAAAAATCAGAATAAAATTAAAGACTTTCAAGGCCTGTGGAAACCTTGTCAAAAGACAGGAGATTTTGCATTGTAGTTTTTCTCCATAGGACTTTTACTAACAGCCTTTGCATGACTATTTTCAAAATGAAAATAAAACGGAAACACATACTTTTGAAAATGCCCAAACAATACTTTTGTATTTTTGTATAACCCCCCCCCCCTTCACACACACACACTTATTTATAAACACAAATCTGTTTTAAACTTATTTTTAATACCTTATATGCTCAGGTGTAAAGACATTTAGCAACTGTATTTATTTTTCTTTTTCAGAAGATGCATCTACTTAAATGATTTTATTTCAATAGAATTAAGGTATTTCCCCTTAAACAGTATAGATATATAAACTTCAGATAACTTACATAGCTATTAACTTAATAGCTTTAAAAATAGTAAGATTTCTACTTGAAAATGGGAAGGAAAATGGAAGATTTCTACTCAAAAATTGGAAGGAAATGGGAAATAAAAATAAACTTAAAACAAATTTGGATGCACACATTTGCCAAATAGCTTAAATGGGTAAAATATACATTAAATACTATGGAAAGATTGTGCATTGCAGGACATTTGATCATTGATTCTTAGTTAGAGAGGTTCCAATATCTAATAAAGTCAGTTTAAAATGAATATTTACGTAACACTTATACTGCGAACGGAGATAGATTGAAAATTACAGAGCTTTTGCAAGGTGTTTAATTGCCAATCATTAACAGGAAAGGGGGGAGGAGACAAAAAAAATATATATAAGAGTGAGAGATATGGACTAATTCTACTTCCTTATAGGTTCTAGAATCTAACAAAGTAAGTTTAAAAAAAGAGCAGGAACATTTATATTGTGGATGGAGAAAGATTGGGAATCGCAATGTTTCTGCAGGGAAAAGGGTGAAAATATAAAAACAGAATACACGAGTGAGAGATATTAAACAATTCTACTTATTTATAAGTTCTAGATATTATAAGAGTAAGTTTATAAAGAAAGTTGATATCTATGTTGTGGATGAAGAAAGATTGGAAATCGCACAGATATTGTGAAGTGTTTATTTGCCGATCATTAACAAGACGGGCAGGGAACCACAAAAAAATTACATGAGTGAGAGATATTGAACAATTCTACTTTTTATAAGGCTCTAAATAATAAAGTAAGTTTTAAAATATTGACACTTATGATGTGGACAGAAAAAGATTGAAAATCTTAGATTGTTTGATTTCTGCTCTTTAGCGCCATTTTAAGGTCATTGATTTTTGTGAAAAGTCCTTTTTAGGATTGTTGACTTTTGTAAAGGGTCTGTTTTAATATCACCAATTTTCATGAAGGGTCCGTTTTAATATCACAGATTTTTGTGAACTATCTGTTTTAATATCACCGATTTTTGTGCAGGGCCCGTTTTAATTTCGTCAATTTTTGTGAAAAGTTCACTTTTGAGCCCGAATTGTTTCTAGATGAACCCCTGCATTTATAAATTCAGCCACTTATTTAATTACTTATTTCTAAACTATTATTTTTAAACTAAAAGTGAGAGAATCTACCAAGGCAAATTAAAAAGTATATTGCAAGAGTTCAGAGAGGAGCTATTATATAACTTGAATGTTAACATTTGTATCAAACACTAAGAGATAATTCTATGTTAACTAAAATATTAAAATTATTTACCAATAACTGTTCCCCAGGGATATTGACGAGCTCTAACTACTTTATTCCCCACTCTAACAAAATCAGTACTGCCAACAACAGCAAAAGGAAGAAGAGCCTAAAAATAATTGAAATATTAAAATTCATAAGAAATAAAATTAGATTATGTCTAATTTGAAGAAATACAATCAGTACTTTTAACAATAGCAAGAAGGGAGGGGGAAAAAAAATTAATATGTATTAAATAAATGAATAATGTCTAATTTTGATAAAAAGTGAGCTTTATTTTAAAGAATTTTTTCTTTTTCATAAAAAGCATAACTCACAAAACCAAAAACCATTAAGAAAGGGAAAAAACAAAGTGCCTTAGTTTATATTGAAATATGTGAAACAGCACTTCACATTAACAAATTACTCTTATTTGTCCATTACTATTCTTTATCATCAAATACAATCAAACTTTGATATTGCAAAGCACAAAAAAAATATATTTAGAATGGATAACTTCAGTAACATAAATGAAACACATATAAGGATTTATCTATACATTAGAGATAATATTCGATTAACTTTATTATTTGTGAAAGGTAATAAGTGTCAAGTCATTTTTTTAAAGTACTGACATGCCAAATAGTATTAATATATGATCCTTGAAAAATATAATATTCTCAGAGAGTTTTGAGAAACTGCTAATTGCAATCAAAAATTAGAACATAACTGTTTGATTTTTGATTACAATTAATACTTTCATTGATATGAATAATTGGTTGGATAATTGATTGGAACATAAATGTTTAACAAAGATTTATGTTCCCAATCCAAAAACTGGCCTGTTGCTACCCTTCTTGGCGACAGAATTTCCTGTACTGCAAGCTTTCATTCAAATGAAATAAGGAGCAACTTGGTCATAAATTAGAATAAAATTCAGCCGCTTTATAATGCACCAAATAAAAATTTATTCAGTTTTGGTTGTTTTACCACCAACTTAATATTGATGAATCAATGGTTTCACATAGTATGCCCACAATTGTTCTAAAATGTTATTCTTAAAAAAAAAACTTAGTTTTTCCCCTTTTTAAAAGCAACTGAAATTTAACTCATTATATTGATATCTATGCTATATGATCTTTAATGTATAATGGAAACAAATTATACAGATGATAGAATTGTAGGATTTAGAGAAACTAGCTAAAGGGAAACTAAGAAAATTACTTGTGAGAAAACTTGACTGCAATTTCACAGTAACCCCTCTATTTACCCCTCTTGGAGATCTTCAATAAAAAAACATTCTTTTAAATTTTAACAATAGTTTTTCTAGCAGACATTTCTCAATTTGGCTAGTCTATCTAAATCCCTATAATTCTAATGGCTGGTTAATCCATCACTAGAATCTCCCTAATATATTTAGCAATTTAAATTCTTTTAGTTATTTAGCAATGATGACAGTATGCTTAAAGCTACTGCAAATTTTATTTTTTATGTTTGCCATTTTAACTGTTGATGTTCTTTATTTTTATTTATTCATTTACTGTCAAGTCTGAGATTTATAAGAGCTGAATAAAATCACAGCAGATGATATTGATATGTCATACTTGATGATCGGATAAACTACTAAAAATTGCATGAGAATTTATCACACATGCATTTTTATACCCGCACATGAATTTTTAGTCAAAAAATAGATATAGTTATAAAATTATCATGAATAAATAGTGTAAAACTTGAAAAGTAAATTTAAATATTTACATTCATAGTAGAATTAATTTCAGCAACAGTGTCATCATCTGTTGGAAACTGGTAGATTTGCACTCCATTACTGACTAATTCACTCATAATCTGAAAAAATGCTCAAGATTAATTTTCAAGTTATGTTTGAGCTACTTTATATTAAATGATAAAAGAAAATATTTAAGTTGAGAAGTAAGTAAAAAATGATGTTGATAAAATCTTTAAAAGAAAAAAGGTACGAACATTTACATGGAGAGAAAAATGCTAAAAACATTTCTCATGTCAACATAATAAAGAGGATTTTTTCCCTTTACTAAAATAAGCGAATTTAACACAAGGAATGATGGGTGTGGTAATGGTGCATAGCAGCAGTAGAAGTTATATTGACAGATAAGGTGCTCTGCTGGCTTTAATCATCATTCCATGCATAGATTTCAAGCAGAATGCATCATTTCACCAATTTGGAGCTTGACGACATACAGTTCACAGGGGTCGATCCAGGCAAAATTTGGGTCCCTTTTGCGGCCCCTTCACAAAATTCCACATAGTAAAAAGGGACCCTTCACAAAATTCAAATTCTTAAAAAGGGACCCTTCACAAAATTCAAATCCATAAAAAGGGACCCTTCACAAAATTCAAATCCATAAAAAGGGACCCTTCACAAAATTCAAATTTATAAAATGTGTCCCTTCACAAGACTTTATTTTATAAAAATGATTCTTTTATTAAATGTTTTCATATTTTCAGTCTTATTTTTAATTTATGCCTTAATTTGGCTCAACGAAACTCTATTAACTTGATATTAAACATTACATAAAGTGATTGTAAAAACTGAAGATTTTACACAATATTTTACTTTTTCACAAAAATATTTTATATTTCACAAAAATATTTTGTTTTTCACAAAAATAAATAAAAAATTCACAAAAAAGGGACCCAAAAATTAAAACCTGGATCGACCCCTGGTTCATGTATGGGGCTGCAAACAGGAACTGATCAGTTTCTCAAAGGACATACAGAGAATGATTTCTCAGGAAGCAGATGCTAAATCACCAAATGCTCAACCATATTCATTAAGAGATGGGTATCAGAGTAGGCCAATTTTCGCCAAAGTGGAAAAAATGCAGAACAAAACCAGAATGCTGAAATATTCTTTGCCACAATTTTTACTACTGGCCAAAATTACTAGTATTTTAAAATAAGATTTCAAGAACTTTAATTACATGATTTCAACAGATTAAAATCAGAGATTTAATTACATCTATAAATTATTAAAATATATCATTTTAAAATTTTTTTGAATGAAAATTTTAACATCAACAATTTTTTCACCGTTGTGCCCTGCATTACATCTCATTACATTTACGTTATGAACTAAATTTACATTAGTTTGCAGATTGTAAAAAATGAAATTGTATCAGAGTATTTAATTAATTAAAATTAACACAGAAATGAATAAATCAATAATGTCCTAAAACGAAGCTTATATCATCTTGTCATTAAAAGCATAACTATATATATGAGGGTAAACCTTATGATTATTATATATAATCCTTACACATTAATACAAGCAAAAGAATTGGGGGGAAAAAAACAGCTGAGTGAATTGATATATCTGGTCACAGCAGTTAGAAGGTTAATTCCACAATCTCCAAAAAGTTGGAAGTTGTGTGGTTCTTACATACCATATCTTATCAACAAATAAAATATCTATTATGAATTTCAAGTTTCTTTGGATGCTTTAAAAAAATTACAATCCTTTGTGATAGATGAAAAATTATTGTGAATTCAGTGAACACAATTAATTAGCAATAAAAATGAAAATATATTAACACATTATCTAGTTAGAAAAAAAATTATAATTAATATGAGATGAAATATTAAAATAAACCTTAATTTTAAATTTCTGTAATTCCACTTTGGATATTGTATCAGCTTTGGCTATTATAGGAATTATGTTGACTTTACTGTCTAGTTTCTTCATACACACAAGATCAATTGATTTCAAGCTAGAAGAATAAAAATTTAAATTAAATACAATAATTATAAACAAAAATTAAATAAGTATATTTTTCAATCTTCTAAAATGTAGGTATATTTTCATGGTAAATTAAATACCAATTATAATTCAAAAATAATATATTTTGATACTAAACTCATGTAAAGTTTTAAAATAAAAGTATATTTAACTTAAGTATTAGATAAAATTCTTTAGGAATATCAGCTGTGCCTTTAACTATTAATCAGGGCGAAAAGCTTTGAAAAATGTATTTTAATATAAATATCTTTTAATTATATATATATATATATATATATATATAATAAAGATGATCTATTAAGCATAGTAGAAGCCAAGCAACAGATACAAGATCACTGAAACACCAATGACCAATAAGACAAAAAAAAAAAAAATCACCAGTGGACGAAATATACCAATGCAAAGAAACCAGATTCACCAATTAACAGCCTGCAAAACAAACGAATCAATAAAGTAAAACAACAAATCTTAACTTAAAACCATAAACTTATCAAAATCAATGAAAAAACAACTCAAGAAACACAAGATAGGAAGAAGGAGGCAGGCGGCAAGACTTGTGACTTGCCTGTGGGGTTACACTAGTTTTATGCCGGCAACACTCCCCCAGCCTGCCACAACCAGAACAGGAACCATATGGATCTAAAAATGCAAATTTCAAAGAAGATGAACAACAATGAAACCACGAAGCCACAATGAAATTCACCGATTTATCACATTGTGTTTAACAGTATAATTAGAACATTAGATATAGTTGACAACTCAAAAAGAAAAAAACTGAAATTTTATTGGAAAATGAAAGTTTGCATAGTAATACAAAGCAAATGCAACAAGCCTTCTACTTTTTTTTTTTTTTTTTTTTTTTTTTAATTTAATTTCACAAACCCACCCAACCATCCAGCCTTACAACACCACCCCACCTCCGTAATCAAACATCTGCCCACCCAACCGCCACCTTTTTTATTGTCTTTTATTATTTTATAATTTTTTTGTTGATATACACAAGAGTGTACACAGCTTTTTTTTTTTTTTTTTTTTTTTTTTTGTACTGACAGAGACATGGTTAAGGATTTTCAACTTTGCAAGTACATTTGTAAATTTGCTTTAGAATATCCAGTAGAGCTTTATTAGCATTGTTGTTATAAGTGTTACACCCAACAGTGAGAGTGCGAAATTTAAAATTAAAATATATATATATATATATTTTTTAATTTTACATGTTTTTTTTTTTTTTAAGTGTCTTTTTATAAATTATAAATTAAATAAATAAATAAATATTGATTTAAACTACATATAGTTCAAAATTATTTTCAAACAATGTAATACAAAATAATTATATGACCTTTTAAAAGTCAACTTTGAGCTGTGAAAACAAAAATTACTTTAAAAAGAAAAAAAAAAAAAAAAAACATGAAAAATTGAACTGTCTCTTAAAGTTGAGTAAAAAGTACCAGATTACTATTTTGAGAAGGTTAGTTTTTAAAAAACTTTTCTCTTTCTGTAAAGTTTTTTCTTTTTTTTTTTTTCCCCCTCCTAAGCAAAGAAATGGGATGGTCTACAAAAGCATATCAATGTCTTTTTTCTAAATGCAAGTTTTTAAGAGAATTTGAAGTATATAGCATATTTAAATAAAAAGACTTTATAAGTAAACACTATAAATTACAAAGACATGCATTAACTGTTTTAGATCAAAATAATAACATGGCCCTTCATCATCAAAGTATAGTTTTCTGCACTTTTTTTTTTTTTTTTTCTTGCACTTTTGCTTTTTAATTTAAGCATGGTTTGGTTTCAATAGCAATTTTACTAATTTATACTTCCCTTATTAGAGTAAAAACCAGTGGTGAATCTAGTAAGAGGCTCCTGAGGCTAAGCCTACGCAAAAAATATTGGCAATTATTCTGAAGATCCGAGGCTAGCCTCTTCAGAGAAAACAATAAAAATGTACGGTGATTTATCAAGCAGCTGAATGTTGAGGATCAAAGAATATGTAGTAGAAGTTCTTTGCTGGGGATAACTTCTCATTTGCTTTTCAATGCATAACTACAGTCTCCAAGTGTATTTATTTTTCAATTAATGTCAAATTTAATCATTTTTATTATATTTATTTTAAATACAATTTTTATTTATTCATTTTGAAATTATTTACTGCAAATGGAAAAAAATATATATTTGCGAAATTTTATATAGTAAGATTTTTACATTAACTTGCATACATAAATAGCTCTTGTGTAACATATATAACAAACATTCTTAAATGAAAAACTATTTCTATAACATTAAGATTTACCAATCACTTTAAAACAATACTGAAATGTATTATTAATTATATTAATAAATATCAAAGATTTTAGTATTCGTATTGCAGCGAAAGGGAATAAATGCGATGAAAGACATTACAGTATTTGTTTCTTTTTCCCTAACATCTTAACCGGATAATTGTACAGACAATAAAATTTTCTTTGTATAATAATATACCTATTAAATATATTTTATTATTTAAGGTTCTTTATCTGTGAACAGCAAGATCATTCAAATCCTATGTTAACTTATGGGGAACATGATTCCTATTATCATTCATTATATAATGCATATTTTTAAATTCCATTTTTGCATTCAGAAAATTTCTGACTGTTAAATTTTTAATATTTTATTTTGAAGCTGTAAAATGCGAAATTTCATTAAGTAAATAAGAAAAACTAAAATGAAAAATAAATTGGAAAATGAGACATAATTTAAGAGTCATGAATTTTCTGAATGTGAAAACGGAATTTAAAAATATGTATTATGTAATTAATAATAATAATAGGGGATTATTTTCCCTATAGGTTAACATCGGATTTGGATGACAGTTGATGCTCACTGCCTTAACATTAAAGTTTAAAGCTATTCATTTAATATTGACGTGAATGCGAATAATCATTTAAGCAATTAAAAAAAAATCTTTCTTTTCTTTTTCCTTTTTGATAAACATTAATACAATAAAGATCCAAATTACTCATTATCTTTTAGATTTGGTATTTTACTATTTTATAAATATTTAAACATAATTCAATTTAAAAGTATTCAAAATTTTATTTAATAATTTTTAATAGCTATAGATGTTTTTGAATGTATATTATGAACATTTTTTGGTATGCTTTTCAAACTACTAGCTCATAACAGAAATCTGTTTTGTACGTTGCTGCTTTGTTTTACAGCACTTATGCCTACTTTGTTCGCCCAACGAAAGGTCATGTTTTATTTCGACCCAAAATAATTCTTTCGAGGATTTTTTTCATGGTGCTTTTATGTATTACTTTTCAACTTTTTATGTATGTGGTGTTCAAAGCTTTTTATGTATTACTTTTCAACGCCAATCCTCTGGTGCATTTTATTTGGAAAAATTACAAAGTCTTTCCTTTTATGTGTCAGTTTGTTTTTGTAATTTGTAGGGAAAAGACATTATTTGTTACTTGTTTTATTATTATATAAAGTTTGTAAAAATATTATCAACTCATAAATGTCGGTTAAGAAAAGCATTACTAGTGTATCAGAAATTGCAAATCATTGTACAGAATGCATTGAAAACTACATTAAAGGATGTTGTCAATATTTCGAACATTTGTTGCCCAAAATAATTTAATTGTATTGGTATTCTCTTCTATATTTTCTAATTCCACTATATTATTCTTAATTATATTGAATAGAGAAGAAATTATTTAATTTGATTGAATAGTAATTATATATCTATAAATACAATTATAATTATTATTTTTCTAATTTTACTAGTTTTAATTTCTTATAATTTTAAAAACAAATTTCAGAATTGATTTAAAATTTAATAAAATAATTTTTTTAAATGTTAAAATTTTATAAATAAATGATCTAAATGAAAGGCACAGTTTCACGGTGCAATCTGAAAACCACAAAGCGCTTTGTAGAATTGCCCTACTCAGGATGCAGAAACAAAGAGCTTCAGCTAAGATAGATGAAGCGCATCATAATGAGGTTAATCATAAAAAAATTTCCATATGATTATAAAAAGTTAAATGTAGAAAGTTAAAACTTACCCATGACCAGTGGGAGTAATGAAATACAAACAAGCATGAATTCTTGTATCATGGTAAGTTACAAGAGACCTTTTTATTTTCAATTCTTCTTGGAGAAACATTTCAAACTGAGAATCTATATAATCTACAATTGCTTTGAAACTGCAAGAAAAATTTAGAAGTTTGCACATTTTATTAGCTGTAAATCAATCACAAAAGCTGCCTTCAAACTCTGGCAACAATACAGAGCCTCAAAAGTCATAAATTATCCATTGTCCGAAAGTGGCCCTTGAAATTTTGCACACATTTGCAATGAAGGACATTACTTTTTATCGCTCTTTTACAAAAGAGACCCCATTCTGATGCAATTATCGCACTAGGAGGTTTGTGAGCTTGGACTCCCGCAAGCGTCGACTCTCCTAAACCACATCAAAGAAATATCAATAGAGCTGCACTTGCAGCTTTGTGAGTTGCCAGAGTTTAAAGGCAGCTTAAATACCAAAATCAAAAGAAAAGTAGAAAACAAAAAAAAATAGGTTGTTTAAATTAATGAAATGTAACTGGTTTAATTTTACAAATATAACTTTATATATATATATATTCACACAAGAAGTTCTGTTAAAAATTTAACATCATTATAAAACAAATTAAAATTATTTAATCGAAAATACGAGTTTGTAAACTCTAAATATCAGACCATCAGACAATTAAACATCTTTATTATTCAGAAAAATTTTGTTCAGTTTTAGAACTAAGTTATTAATGACAATTACACATTTCTTTTCCAGTTCTTGAAACAAATAAGTAAATTAGTATGCATTAATCTCCCCAGTTTTAGTCACAGAATCATTTGTTATTTCATTTTTATTTTGAAGGTAATTTTAAATAGAAACAATCTTCTGTTTTATAAAAGTTCCCCCCCCCCTTTTCTAGTTTTTTTTTTTTTTTTTTTTTTTTTTTTTTTAATGAAATCTTTTCTAAAATTTTCTACCTTTTTAAAAAGGTAGAATATTCTTTTAATATATTTCGAGAAAATAAACACTATGACCAACTTTTTTTTTTCCTCCTAAGGCTAACATTATTTCTTCTCCTATCTCCACCTTTCATTTGACTTTCTATGAAACCTTTTTATATTTCCAAAAATATTGTCAAATAATCTTTCTTCAACTCCTTTCATGTCTAATGTCAAGAAACTTTCTTTTCCTCGTTGCTTTTAATTTTTCTCACATGAGGAGTTATTTTATTATTTATAAACAGGATCCAACAAAGTGATAAATACTTGGTAGCCAGTAACATTTTATAGTAGTCAGGAAATTTTTTTTTCTAACTATATAACAAACTTAAAAGATGGTTTTTAAAATGAATGAAATTCCAGTACAGAAACAGCACAATTTTTAACTTATTTTAAAATTATTTCATCACTAAACTTGTAATTTATTTATCCCTTAATTTATAATTTAACATATAAATACAATATAAACTTTGTTCTTAGTTAAAATGTTATAATTTTTCTTGAGTTGTTTATATAGATTTCAAAATGAATGCAAATCAAATTTTTCAACAAAACACATGGCAAACATTTGTTAAGCCCTGTTTATAAATATCTTTTGTTTCTAATTTTGTGTAACTAAAATTACACTACTATTTTTAAAAAACACATTTCATTAATTAAATCTTTTTATTTGATTAGGTTTTGTACATTACCATTTTCAAGCTGCATTCCTGCCTACTTTTTTTGCCTGACAAAGGGACATGTTTAATTAATTATTTTGACCCATAACCATGTGATGTTTAATTCATTTCCATTAAAAAAAATAAATAAATAAATAAAAAGAAAAATTTATAATACAATTAATGAAGTGCAGTGTGTATTGGACAATTATAACAGTAGACAACTACGTGATAAATGAAATCAACAGAAAAATTAGAAACAATATGCAAAATATAGCCCTAATTACAAATGTATTCATCCAAACCATATGCCACTCGCATTCAAGGAAATATTTAGAAAAATATCAATTTGTATCTCATTACATTACTTAGGTTGTCTGAAAAGTTTAAGAATATAAGCCATTTTAAGAAAACATGCTCAATATGATAAATTCTTTCTATTCTTCAGTATGATATTGTATACACATTTTTCCATTGATATACTTAATTAACGTTTGTAATATCTCTAGCTCCAAATCGTACCATGCACTCTCAATGGCTGTTTTCAAGACATTCACTGAATAAAATTACTCTATTCTCAAACTTTCAGAGACTTAATGCCCCACACATTCCCCAATTAGGTGTAAATCTGGGCTCATCGACAGCCACTCAAGAACAGTCACATTTTGCAAGCATAAATAATTTTTCATAGCACTGGTGGTACAGATGGGCACATTATCATGCTGATACACCAATTCTCCCTTTCTCCCATGTTTCCTGCAAATGGCATAAGATGATTTTCCAGCATTTCTATATATTTATAAGAATTCTGTTGACCATCTAAAAAGGCCAAACCCACTTAACCACTGAAACTGAAAGCCGCCCACATCATCATAGATCTGCCACCATATTGCCTACTAAAATAGATCCTAGGCTATTTTCATAAGTCATGTCAATGATATGTATTCCCATCAGGTCATTTGAAGTTCCATTTTTTTCCATCACTGAAAAAGACAGTCATCCATTTATCTCCATATGACATATGGTTATGAGCCCATCGTAATCACTTACTGATGTGAATCTTTGCAGGTGATAATCTGAGAGATATTTTTGTGTGGATTATAAAACTGGTTTCTGTAATTCATCTATAAACAGTATTCTTAAGATATGCAACTGGAAAGCCCTAGTAAATTTGTGAATCAACATTTTCTGACTTGAAGCCATTCTTTGTGTTAATCTATCATATCCGTCACTTGTGGTCTTCCTGAAGAATGGGGTTTTGGTTGATATGGCATCTTGCGATCTAATACACAGTAAATCATTCTTTTAGAATTATTTAAAAGTTTTGTTATTTCCAATGGTCTTACTGTGCAATTTTTGCTCAAAACTAAAAGCATTCCATTTTCAGGGGGCATACATTCCTCCAGAAAGAGCTGCAAAATTTCGTTATTTCGGAAAATGTACAGTAGTAGTAAGCCAAATATATATATATATAAATAAAAAATACAGCGTATTTCCCTATCTTGCAACAGTACCCAACATTGAAATGTAAAAAAAAAAATCATTTTAACAATTCATAGATTTATTCCATCAGATAGACCATAAAGATTTTTTTTTTCTTTCTTTTAATCCACGTGTTTTGCAAACTCAACACACAAAATGAGTTGCAATATCATTTTATAGAAAATATAAGCGTGAGAATTATCCCAATCGATCCAGTGAAAAGGACTCCAAATGAATCATTACCAAAATGACTAAAATTAATTTACTGGGGTGAAGAACATGTAAAACTTGCCTTGAAATGGAATTTAGCAATTTCTCATAAATATTATTATTATTTTTTATTTCTGTCTTTTACGTTTAAGTGCTTTAAGCTGTGAGAGCTTATGACATCTTTCATGGAAAAATGATAAACATTGTAATTCAAAACAAGTGAAATTTTAAAAAAGATGTATTAAGCTTTGTTTTTATTTTAAAATTAAGCTTAGTTTTAGTCGGAGAAAAATGAAAAATAAATAAGTAATAACCATTTAATTTCAATGCTAAAAATGAGATAAATATTTTTTTTTTAATTTTAATGCTATAAGACTAGCAAGGAAAAATAAATAAAAAGCATTTTAAGTTTCACATTATTTATTAAGAAGCTAACTCCATTAGCATTTTTTTTTTTTTTTTTTTTTTTAATTATTATTTATCCATTTTATTTTTTTATTTAGTTATCTTCTTTCAAAGCCATTTAATTTTATAATTTTTTAAATAATTTAATTTTTTAAGCCATTTTGGAATTATTTCTATGACTAAAATTCTATATATATACATACATTAAGTGAAGTTAAAAAATCCAATAAAACTCATTTGGTTATATTGAGGTTTTCTTTTCTTAGGTTTGTGGGCGAGTCCAAAATCCTAAATAAGTTAGACACTTGTCAAAGAGAACAAAGAATCAGCAACTGCAAAAACTATATTTTCTCTTTCAAGGCAAATGAAAATAATTTGATCATTAAAAAATTTTCAACGTTCAACAGCTTGATTTAAAAAAAAATAATAATAAACGAAAAATAAAAGAAAAAAATAAGGGGGGAAAAATTTAAAATTCAGTCAAAGACAGAATTTAGTTTAGTACGGAGGACTATTAATTTCAATCTGTAAAATTCTTATTTTTAATTTTTTTAATTTTAATTTATTTATTTATCCTATTTTTTGACTGTAAAGCTGAACCACATACTTTTTTAAATGACTGAAATGAATTAAAATGAAGTGTTGCCATCTAAATTTCCTATTTTAGTTAATTCTAAAAAATCTAATTGTCGGGTTGGAAAACTGTTAGCACCCTTGGATTCAGAAAAATCACCCCTTTCATTTGGTACTAAATTTATAACAATAGAAACTGACATTTCTAAATTATTTTGGTGTTACACAAAACTGGTCTACAAAAACACCAGGCTGAAACTAATAGTCTTCCATCCCAAAAATATTTGGTTAAATAAAAATTATCATTTTTGAAAGTATGAATAGGTTAATTCTAGCTTCTCATAAAACTTCTTGTCAGTCGATAAAAGAAAATATTTAATTGTATACACAGTACTCTAATAATTTTTGAAGAGTTCTTTAAACAGCTTTTTATCTAGTTACTAAAAAGCACAAAATAAAAATTTAAGTAAAAATAAATTTTTTAGAAGCTTTTTATATGAAGATGGATTTTGTCATTGCATCTTCATGTCACACTAATAAATAAGGCACCTCCATTTTAAAGTAAATGTAAGCATCTCTCTTTGTCGCTCGTTGGCTTAGTTGATTAGGGTGTCACGTTAATAATGCGATGGTTGGAAGTTCAATCTCCGAGGGCCCAGCATGTTAATTTTTGCAGACAATTAGTAGAAAAGGTGTCAATTGTTAAAAGAAAATTTTTCATTGACTACACAGTATTCTAAGAATTTTTAAAGAGTTTTTTAAACAGCTTTCATCTGGTTACTAAAAAGCACAAAATAAAAATTTAAGTAAAAATAAATAAAATACATTTTTTAGGAGTTTTTTATTAGAAGCTTTTCATTGAAGTTGGATTTTGTTATCACGTCTTCGTGTCACGCTAAAAAAGAAGGTGCTTGCACTTTAAAGTAAATGTAAGCATAATTTTGTATCGCTCGTTGGCACAGTTGATTAGAGCATCATATTAATAGCTCGATGGTGGTGGGTTCGGTCCTTGAACACTGAGGCGTTGCTTTTCGGCGATAATTAATAGAAGAGATGTAATTTGTTAAAAGGAAAGCTTTCATGGTCTGCACAATATCCTAAGAAATTTTGATTAGTTTTTTAAGAAGCTTCTTTTAGTTACTTAAAAGAACAAAAAATAAATTTGAATAAAAGAAAAAAAAAGGAAAAAATGCTGGTAGCTTCAAGAAAAAGCCCTAGAACATGCTAGAAAAATCTTAACAAATGCAAAAAAATATTGTTCTTGCATGCTTTTTAAAATATTTTGAATATTTAAAAATTTTCAGTGCTTAATAAAAATTCGAAATTATCTATCTATCTATCTATGTATCTATCTATCTATATATATATATATATATATATATACACATTTTAAATTTGCTTATTGTTGAAACTTTTATGTATTTATAGCAAGTCTGAGCAAAAATAAATTTTATTTTATGCTGTTTTTTTTATTTTTGCTCAGACATGCTATAAATGAAAAAAAGTTTCAACAATAAGCAAATTTAAAATGAATATATAGATAGATAATTTCAAATTTTTAAGCACTGAAAATTTTTAAATATTCAAAATATTTAAAAAAAAGCATGCAAGAACAATATTTTTTTGCATTTAAGATTTTTCTAGCATGTTCTAGGGCTTTTCTTGATTGTTATTTGACTTCTGATTAGAGCATCATGCTGATAACGCGATGGTCGTGGGTTCGATCCTCGAACACCAATGTGCTGTTTTTTCACAGATAGTTAAAAGAAAAGATGTCAGCTGATGAAAGAAAATCTTTAGTTGTGTACACAGTATCCTAAGAAATTTTGATTAGTTTTTAAGATGGTATTTTTATAACTAAAAAGCACAAAATAAATATTAAAGTAAAAAAACATTTTTTTTTAAATTAGAAGCTTTTTATTGTGAAGCCCTAAAATGTATAAAATAAAAATTTATTGTGGCAAAGACATTCTATGCAGAAATGAAAGTTTTAACACTAAGGAAATTTTAGAGAAAAATATAGATAATTCACTTTTGCAAGAGATGAATATTTTTAAATATTCAAAATATTTTAAAAAAGCTTTCGAACCTTTGAAATTTATGGCTTAATGAATAATTATACAAAAAACTAACAACTAAGACTATTAGTCTCGAATGTTTTTTAAAATATTTTGAATATTTAAAAATATTCATCGCTTGCAAAAGTGAATTATCTATATTTTTCTCTAAAATTTCCTTAGTGTTAAAACTTTCATTTCTTTATAGAATGTCTTTGTCACAATAAATTTTTATTTTATGCATTTTAGGGCTTCACAATAAAAAGCTTCTAATTTAAATTTTTTTTTTTTTTACTTAAATATTTATTTTTTAAATTGCTGCGTAACTTGTCTATGTTTCCAAATGTAAAAAGGATAAAAGGGGAAAAAAAAGGAAGAAAACTAATTATAGAAGTTTAAAAGTAGTTTTTTTTTTTTTTTTTTTTTTTTTTGGGCGAAGATAGATTTTAATATTTAGAGAAAGTTTATTTAATATTTCTTTTACAAAACATTTGAAAAATAATCTTCTTGGTTCTAAAAAAGATAAACTTTAAAAAGCATTTATGAACTGAATTTTGAAATTTTGTGC
The DNA here is from genome assembly GCA_963930645.1 of Salticus scenicus. Lineage (NCBI taxonomy): Eukaryota > Metazoa > Arthropoda > Arachnida > Araneae > Salticidae > Salticus > Salticus scenicus. The sequence continues at coordinate 158,079,497 of OZ005657.1, read as the reverse complement.
TTATTCAAAATAATAATAAAGAAAGGTCATATTATGAAACAAATCTAATGAAATATATTAGAGTTTGATCAGCCTATTCTGTGATATTGTACACTGAGAAGGGGGAAAAAAAAAACTAGAACATAAAATAAAGAGTTGTTTGAGATTAATTCAATTCTAGGAATTTTTATAACTGTAATACAGAATTTCTCAAATGCACACCTTTTATATTGACTTAATTAATAAAAATGTTATCAAAATCTAATAATTTTATACTTCTACAGAATTTAAAATTTACATAACAAACATCTGCTTAAAAAAAAAAAAAAAAAAAAAAAATGATGAATCTTTCCATGAAATCATGAAGCCAAAATACCATTGCTGTAATTTTTTTTTTTCAGTGGAGCACCTTTTATACGTTTTTCAACTTTGGTCCCAAATCATTCCACTGAATTCTAATGTTAAAATATTTCGTTTATACATCACAAGTAAATTCTTAATTTCACTTATACATATTTTTTTTCCTTTTTGTAGAATCCCAAGTTTGAGTTCCATTTCAGGATTAAAAAGAAAAAAAAAAAAAAAAAAAAAAAAGATGAATGCTTTTTATGTTTTATTCTTATCTTTTCTTAGAACTATGGTAACAAAGTGTAACCTGCATAGATAGCCTGGGGGAAGAGATTTTCAGAGATAAGCAGTTGGCGACTGGCTTGAATGGTAGGTATACAAGTAACCAGTGACCACTTGAAGACCTCCCAATTTCTCTTTTAATTGATTCCAGGGATGTGGTATGAAAGGAAAAAAAAAAAAAAGAACCCACAACTTTATAGGCATTTTGTAAACCTGAAGTTTTATTACTCACTTCCTTTGGGCGACGACTTGGAAGATTTTATTATTTCTTATCGTGTTTATTTGACATTACGGCTGGAGAAACAAGTTTTTTTTTTTCTTTCCTTCCTTTTAAAATCGCTTGCAAAAATGCCATCTTCATTTAGAGAACGAAACGCTTTGTCTTTAAAGGTTAAAATCGAAATCTTGAAAAAAATTTCTGCATTTCTATATTTTAAATTATCATTTAATTTTTATTCTACCTTTTAAAAATATTATTTAATTAAAAATATATCTTATTCGAATAAATGTAAAGAAAATCATGAAAATTGATTAGATTTTTATTATTAATATGACACTTTATTGTGCATTAATGTTAAAACGAATTTTCAGTTGTACGATTTTTCAGTTATACGTTTTTTAGGAATGGTCTCTTGAAAAACGCATAAATGGTGCTCCACTGTAATAGCAATTTTCAAACAAGGAATATTTAGCAACGAGTGAAAGGTAAAATATGACTAGTTTGAAAAGATACAGTCCAGAAATTTAACTAAAAGGAAAATACTCCCCTAAGATAATGAAATAATCCCAATTAAAATAAATGTGGTCAGATTATTTTTTAAATCAACATACCTGTCTTCTTTATTTATTTGATCTCCATAGCCAACAGTGTCAACAATTGTCAATTTTAAATTAACATTCTTCTCTTGCAAATCTAAAATTTTAAATGATAGGAGAAACATATGATGAATAAGAATGTTGCATTTAAATTTATTTTGCATTAAAAAAAAAAAAAAAAAAAAAAAAAGTAAAGTATGTTAATCAATTTTACTCTATAAAATATACATAAAGCATACATAATTTTGCTTAATTAAAAGAAATTTTAGAAATAACTTAAAGTGGTGTATTGGTAGATATAATATTGTAGAACATAGCAAATATTGCCTGTTTTCTTTCAAAGAACAAATTCTGTGTACTTAAAAAAAAAAAAAAAAAAGAAAGAAAGAAATACTCAATTTCAAAATATTTGCTTTCTTAACAGCCTAAATATATAATTTTAAACTTAGTATTATGTATTTAAACTTGTGATTTTACATGAATTTAAATCATTTCAGTAGTATATGTATCCATATATTAGTAGTATATGTATCATATTCATTAGGAGTATATGTATCATATATATAAAACAGCATATGGTTTATAAAAAGTACAGGGTTTGTAGAATATTTAAGGACAAACTGACATTAAAATGAATTTCTTCATATTTGTAGCAAAATAAAAATTTATTATATTTCTATTAAAGTTTTACACAATTGACTCTTAGACTTTACAATTATTCAATGAAACACCCATTAGTGGCAATAACAGACTTAATCCTGGATTGAAAATGATTGCATGCCTGAATCAAATGCTCTTTTGTTCATGTTCACATTGTTGTTGTTAAAGCATCCTTTAGTGATGAAAAATTATGGGTATACTTACTGGTCTCCCTCTTAATTATGCCCCACACATAAAAATTCAGGTGATTAAGGTCTGGGAAGCTAGGTGCCATGTTTCAAGTGATATGGTCATAGAAATCATCAGCCATACATTTTTGTGTCATTGTGGCTTTGTACGAAGGAACAGAGTGTTGCTGGAATATGTATGGTCTGTTCCCACGTACACTATCAATCCAGGGTTTGACAACTGTATCTTAAACCTTGATGTAGGCAGCAGCATTCACCTAAAGTCCTTGCTAAAAAACATGGGGGAGAGGGGGCATAACACTTCCTCTGTTGCTGATAACACTTAAAATTATGATGGTTGATGGAAACTTCATGTGCATAACACAGGGAACCTCTGTTGGATGTGCACCCTATCATTTCTTCAGTTATATTTTTGGTCTTGGTTAAAATTCTTTTTGTAAGAAAAAAAAAAAAAACCCAACATGTGAGGAACTCCAGGGTGTTTAAGTTTGTTCAAGAGATATTTTGCTTGGATCAGTCTCTGATCCAGAGTTTTTGCCAACATAGACTATCTTCTGGACTTACCGTAGGACTAATAGAAGGTCTTTGTGCACAACCTGACAAATTAGGCCCACAGAGACATCAAGGTAATTTGTAACTGCCCTCATGGATGTTGAAGGATTTTCGTCAATGATCTTTTGCACATGTTGGATATATCGTGAAGTTATAATAGTATCCGAACGTTCCTGAGGCTTTTTGCATCAGTTTCAACATTCCTAGCATATGATCCAACAAATGACAAACATTACACGTATGAATGACTGGGTGCAATTGAGAAAATTAGAGATTTCCAAGTATGAGTGTTTTGTACATACACTGATGATTACTGTATGTCTTTATTTCTTGCGTCAGATCATATTCTTCCACTGATGATCTGAAAAGAAAATTACTATCCAGAAATTATAACTATATGTATGAATATCCTTAAATACCATACGCACCTTGTACATCTATTATTATTAAAAGGAGACTTGGTGCTGGATTATTAAAACAAGTAAAAACTACAATGTCAGGAACACCAAAGTGAAAAAATTTAGAAGCAGACGACAGCTGTTTTGGTAACATTTAGAGTACCGTCTTCAGTGCATAAAGAAATGAAAGAGAAGTGCTTTTATATCTAGAAAAGGGACATAATTCTGTTCAACCAATAGAATTAAGTAGAAGGTGGAAGGATTGGCAAATAGGAATTTTAGAAACACTAGTTGTGAAAAAAGTAGAAACATTAAGAAAATGTGGACTGAATGTAAAATTTCCAACAATCAGACAAATAGGGTACATTAAAATCACAATTAACAATATTTTAAAGATTTTTATAAATATAAAAAGCTTCAAAGCAATCGAGTTCATGAGTGGATTTAGGCCTGCAAATTATTTTTGCTGAATCAAATTTAAAATTATGGTTTTCCTCCTAGTAATACTTAGAAATAGCCAATTCATTGGTTTTTTGCTTATGGACGTCATTAATATGTTCTTTTAGACCTGTGTTTAGTTTGACCAATGTATGATAACCCACATTGGCAGCAAATACTATAGATGCCCCAAGAATTATACATATCTATAGGATCTTTTAACTAAGAAAAGGTGAATTTATTGGAAGGTGAAAAAATTATTTTAAAATCATGTTTTTTGAGAATTTTAGCTACGGCATGACTGAATTTAGAAAAATAGGGTAAAACAATACTGATATTAGAAGAGACTGATATAGTAGATGAAGTACGAGGGAGTTGTAATTTTTGGATAGCTTTGTCTATAATGGAAGGGTCAAAACCTCTCAATTGCTATGGCTTTCAGATATTTTATTCCAGAGTTTAATAAAACAGGATCAGAACAAATATTATGGGCACTGTTAACAAAAGTATAGAAAGCAGCCATTTTTTGGATAGGTGGGTGACATAAACGCGCATGGGGAGGCAGAGAGACTGCAAAATTTTTACAATAGACGGTGGCGGAAAATCCATCTACAATGTGAGAGACAAGAGTATCAAGAAATGGAAGTGAGCAATTATTTTCTATTGCATATGTAAATTGGATATTACTGTTTATGGAATTTAAAGTTTGTAAGACATGGTCAATATTGCGACAAGATTTGTCAATAAGCGTGAAGGTGTCATCAACGTAACGACGGGTCCAAAAAGAAACTGTACATAATTTCATGTACTGGCTACTATTCTATGAATTATCAAGCACCTCAATTCTTATTAGTATGGTCAGTAATGATCTCTAGATGGTACCTAGAATACTGGGATCTGTTATTTATCATTTCCCTGCTTGGTCTTCATGATAATCATAGTTTCATCATTCACCGATTCTTTTTTTTTTTTAATCATTTGAATTTTTTAAAACTATGAGTCTATTTTTGTTTAATAATTTAATACAAAAAAGAAAAGAAACATGTTATAATAAACATTCATTATCTGTTCTGTTTCTTTTGTTCAAAAAAAATCTGTCAACAACATTACATTGATGAATAGTTTAAATTATTCACTAACAAATTAAAAACTTTTTTTTTTAAACTTTATAATGCACATACATTTCTTAAAACTAGCCGTCTTTGCATAAATCACCTTCAAAAGAATAAGTGAATTTAACATTACACTACAGACGCACAGTGAGCAATTGGTAATGGCCTGTGATGCCTTTAAGGGTCGGGAGATATGCCATAACAATTTTGACCCTCTACGGAGAGGATTGCTCATTTGCTTCTGTAACCCCAGAGGTATAAGCTTTACGGAATATGGGGGACATTTATGAAACAATAAGATTTACATGCATTAGTTATAAGAAATAAATCAAAGGGGTGGGGGGAACAAGGCTTACATTTTTTTTTTTTTTTTTAAGATTTCAAAATGTCAATTCTTCTATACTAATAGGTATTTGAAGTGAAGATGTATATTTGTAAATTTATTTTAAGCAGTATTTTTGCCTTTAGACATGTAAATCAATCCTTGTCTATATATTTAGTTTTATTTCCCCTTTCTATGAATTTTGTGTTTTAAATCTTGCTTCTGATTTGCATTTGTAATATCATATTAGCTGTTGTTAATTGGGTTTTGGAATCTGTATATATTTTTGGCAATAGTCTTACAGAGTGACAAATATTACACCTATTTGTATACAATATTCAATCAAAGCCCTTGATGAGGTATTAATGTTGTATGCTCTCATTCTTTGGATTCTCATATTTTTTCAAAAGAGAAGTTTTTTTTTCCCCTAGTTTTTCATATATTATTTCATTCTGTGCAATGTTTGAAAATGTTTTCATAATATATCAGTGATGTCGCTAGTCTTTCAAAATCCTGAGCCCCTGGGACAAATGAGTTAAAAAAAATCAGAGTCCTTTTTAAAAAAAAAATGGGTCCCCATATAAATGAATTTATACATTAGATATAAATTGAAAATTTATCTTATTGTAGATGAAAAACAATTTTTTATGAATTTTTAACCAGCTCTTTTTGAGATTTCGGCTATCAGAATTTTCCAGATGTCGGACCCTATGAGAACGAAAATATCACATCTGCAAAGGCTACCCCCCCCCCCCCCCAATCCCCTACCCTCCTTTAACCACAAAATAACTTACCCATAAACTGTACTGATAACTTAAATAATGCATAATGCATAAGAGAAAAAAAAAAGAAAAAGAAGTGTACTTACTTATCTGTAAAAAGAAATTATTGTAATAATAATAAAATTCTGACATTAGCAAAAATATTTTATTTTTTGCTTAATGCAGCAAACATATTACTTTTTTTAATACTTAGTTTTTCTTAATAATAAAGTTTCTTGAATCTTAATACTGTTCCTGTAATCATGTTCATTCATTCGTTTCATTTTTGTTTTGTTTCAACGAACTTAGAACGCAGCAGGGTGGTAAAATTCAATGTATCGGTACTTTTAAACTGGTAACTTTTTCATATTGAAACTTCGTTTTCAAGTTTCAGAACTTTGTGTTTGTTTTTGCGTGGCCACTCATGTGTGCGTATTGGATTGGTATGTCGTATAGGAATTGGATATGAATATTTTTCATTTTTTGAAAGAATGTTTTTGCCACCATTTTTCGAATTTCATATTTTGGCTAAGTTTTGATATAGAGTGGGCACCCATTGGCGATTCATTATACGGTGATGCGATTAGGTGTATAGTACACTTTTTACGGATAATCTTTTCGTACCAGAACTTCATTTCTGATTTCACGCAGCACCAGTCACTCAATTATGTGTATCGTACAGGATTGGTACTTTTTCCTTTATGGTAAAATGGAGTTTTAAAGGGTTTTTTTCTTCGGAGCAGAATGCTTTAAAGATATAAGGAAAAGATCAGTTTTAAACAAGAAATATTTTAAATTTTGCTTTTTTTTTTTTTTCCTTCCTTCCAGTCGTAATTTTCATTCTAGAAAAAAAAAAAAAAAAAACCAGAGTTCCCTGGGACCTGCAACAATTAATTTTTCACATAATTTATGCGCTATAGCACGTATATATATAAACTTCTTTCACTCATTCCTCATCAACACCGCAAAATCTACTGGGGTTACAGACTCAAAACTCAGTCATATTATAGAACAAGCAGTGTAAGTGCATGCTTTGCTAAGACCGGATTTTTAGAAATTCTTCCCTCTTTCCCTAGGGAGTGGAAAGGGTTTCATATCCAGTCACCTGTATAGCCCCAGAGCATTCTTGTAAGAACAAATGAATGCCTATTCTACATATATTCAAGTAAAAAGTAGAAATTTACTTTTGTTGTGAACAGAATTCGCAATATAACAGGCAGCAAATATGAAAAAAAAGAAGAAAAAAAAAGTGGCAAATGCGAAAGGGGTACATAATGCCCTTTTTGAAAACATTTTTTTTTTTTTTTTTAAGTATACTTTGTGAAACTATGTTGATCAAAATTTGTACAACTGGTAAGTGGCACTGCTGTATAGAATTATACATAAAAGAAAGTGTTGTAATGGATACAGCATATTAGTTTTGATATGAAGCACATTTAAAATTAAATGCTTTCAAAATTGATTAACTATCATTAACTAATACTAAAAGGTACCAAAATTACAGGCTATATATTTTATTATAGGCTGTACATTAAGGTTTCCTGCTGAATGGGACATGGTTTTATAAAATTTTATTTAATCTTAATCAGAAAATTTAAAATCACAGCCTTTGTTTCTTATTTATTAAGCTAGTATGCTATGACCATCGTAAAACTTTCTTTTAAATCATTCTATTTAAATATCATATACTGGTTAACATACACAGATATTTTTTTATCATCAACATAGCTTTTTACAAAGATTTTACATATGCAGTTTTCTTAAATTTTAACCAATACTCAGATATAGCCATCTGAAAAATCACAGAAGTGAATAACAGCAGCATCACCTGTCATTAAATATACATACACATCAAATCAGTAAAATTATAAAATCAGCCTTATGTACCAAGTTTGGAGTATTTACATATCATACAAGCTGAGATATAGCCTTTCCATGAATGGGAAATATTGAAGCACAGCAGCATCAAATGTTGTCTGATATACACCCAGCATAGTTTTTCTCATACCTATCTCACAGTTTATGTTTGGTGCATTTATATAACATAGAAGCACAGATATTGCCTTTTCATAAATGGGGTGAAATGGCAGCACTACGTGTTGGCCAATATGCATCCCCAATTAATCAACACAGTTTTCCATTTTAGCACTCATACAAAATTTTTTGTTTTACTGTAAATTATAAAAGCTGAGCTATAGCCTTACCTTAAACGGGGGGGAATTGAAGCCATGGAGTACCTGTCTATCGATATATTCCAAAATCTAATCAGCAAAAACTTATGTCAAGGTCTAACTAAATATAAAGTTCTATGGAAGCATCCACGAAATTTTAGTAATACACAGACATTTCCTAAAAATGATCAAATTGTGTTTAGCACATCTCAAACTTTTAAGTCAACTGAAAATCAGAATTTGAAAACTTAATGAATCTAATATATTCTTATTATGCTTACTATAGAAGAAAATAAAATAATAATAAAGCTATGAGAGATTATTTCTTCTTGATTATAGTAATATTTTGTTTCTTAATATTTACATATATAGATGGTTTTGACCAAATTCATCTTTAATATTTTCCAAAAACAAATAATTTGATCAGAAAAGTAACCAAAAATAACCTTTTTTAAAAAACAGTGACAAAAACTGATGCATTTGTACCCTGTTAACTTCTTAAATCATTTTTTCTCCTATGCTAAATTAAACTCAAGGGTCTCCACATCCAGGGGTGAAACTATCTAGCATACAAAAACCCTGAAAACTGATACTTGTATGCAGATAGGGGAGACTTAATAATAAAATATCATATAGTTATCTGCAATAAATGATACTTGGAGAGTTCTTAATACATTATAAGGCAAATTAAACATTCAAAATAAGAAACTTCTGTAAAAACAAAATAATTTAACATTAAATTCAGAAACCGCAAAATTTTCAAAAACCCTGAATCAGGGTAGCCCCTGAAAAGTTTCACCCCTGCACATCTTAAATTTCAAAAACCATTTTTTTTTTTTTTAATAGTAAATTTTTTTTTACTCAAATTCATACCTCAAAAAGTCATAAAACAACATTAAAAATACCACATAGTAAAATTCCACTCATTTAAGAATAAATATAAACCATTTAAACCAAAACAGACATTCAGAACAGATAATACAACTGATCTCTTTGTGAGTGTCCCTTCTGTTTTTATAATTCCTGTCGTGATTTGACAAACTTCCGAGGTTATTCTGCGACAGAAGCCAATTGATGAATCCAGAAAATTCTGGAACTCTGCTCTTATTTAAGATAGAGCTTCTAAACATTAGAAACACTAAATTATTACTTCCCACCAAGTTTGGTTGCCATGTCGCCAAATTCATCGCAAAGTTGTCAAGTCTGTATCAAGGCTGACAATCACCTCGCACCCCACTCCCGTTAAAATTGAATGAACTGCTCTTTATTTGCACTTTAATTGTAAATCTGCTTTTGTTGCAACACCTTTTATTTAGGAAAATGGTTTAACTCTACAATACTATAATGAAATTTTTTTTTAATTAGTCATACTGTTGCAGTATGTTGCACTTATAAATGAGTTTAACATTTTGTACTAGTACAGATAAATGGAATTAATAAGTATATAAAATTAGAACTCATTTAAAAAAAAAAAAAAAAAATCATGATAGTGAATTCTATTTTTCTCAATTTCATTGTGAAAACTCTCAAAATACTCTAAAGACCAAATTAATATATGACTATCGATATAGGGACAAAATTTGACTTATTATGGAAGTTTTTTTTTTTCTTTTTTTAAAGGAAGAAATAAATTTATAAATACATAAAATAGGAGCATATAATAAATATCACTCTGTAAATATGCATAAAAGTCTAATGAAAGGAATTTTGCCCATTTTCATTATCTAAACTTTTATATAATTTGTATGTAAATTTATGTGTGTTTTTCCTTACAAAATCTTTTAAACTATTTTGCCACGATGTTTGTACGTTGCACAGATATAAATAGTAGATAAATTTATAAGTAAATAAAATAAGAATATACAATAAAAATTATTAAGTTTTAAAGTATATTATATGAACATTTAAAGAGATAATATTATTTAGTGATATGTAATTCATTTGCTTGAGATTTGAGAATTCTTGAATAATATATATCCATTTGTTCCAAAATATCTTATGCTATCGATGTAATTGCAAAATTTAAAAATCTGTCTAATACCGTTGTGGAGGGTAAGTATTTTTTGATCATTTTAAATTTAGAAAAAGATTGTTCCACTGATGTTGCTGGTAATTATGACAAAATAATCTCGAAAACACTTAATACACACATAAAATTTATTCTCGCTGAGATAATTTGGAGTAAGGTGACGCTTGGAAACGTGTTTGCGGCCACAAGGTTGGAAAGGAAAAATTTTGTAAAATCCCGTTACAAATAGGTGTCGGATACAAAGAAACAATTTACGCACCAAAATACGTGTTCCAAAAACTAGTTACCACAGATTTTACACGACAAATTTAGCACTAAAAGAGAAAGGATGCCTAGAATTTACTCCCTCCCCCCCCCCCAAAAAAAGGGGGGGGGGTTGAAATATCCTAAAGAAAACTCATACCTGTTTTTAACTACTTTATACCATTTTTAGTAAAATTCTTTTGGTAGAATCCAGAATTTGCAAAATTCCCCCCAAAAATACCCCCCCCCCTGTAAAAATCGAAAATTCTAACATTGCAGATTTTTTTTTTTTTTTCACTGAACTCTAGTCTCCCCATATGCATTTTCCTCACAATGAAGTAACTTGAGCCGAGTTATGCTTGGTAAGGTGTTTTTTTGCCTCCTTTCTCCCTTGAAAAGGGTGAGGGGGAATTTCGTAAAATCCCGTCAGTATAGGCATCGGATGCATCTAAACAATACATGCACCAAAATTCTTGACCAGAGCTCCCATAAGTTTTTCATGATTAATTTAGCACCAAAGGAGGGATCTCGACTTTGCTCCCTCGTAATCCTCACCCCTGTTAAGATCGAAAATCACAAACACCAAAAATGGGGTTTTTTTAAATATCCTACAGAAGATGCATGTCTGTTTTTAACAGTATTGTACCAGTTTTGGCAAATTTCTACTCAAAAATCTGGAATTCATGAAATTTCTCCCCGAAAATCGATTTTCTTCCTCCCCCCATAAAAATAAAAAATTCCAAAATTGTAGACAATGATTATTTATTTTGTTTATTTTTGTACTCAAATCTAGTCTCCTCATGAGCAATTTCTTCACTGTGAAGAAATTTGAAGCCAAGTTATGCATTATGCATATAAACTTGTTTTTGCCTCCTGCCCCCCCCCCCCCGGTATAGAATGGGGGTGGGGGGTATTTACAAAAGTTTATAGATGTTGCTTTTTAATAACTTAAGTAGTGTTTTTCTGGCAGAAGAGGAGGAAGGGGGGGGAGATTAAGGTGCCCTTTTAAATTTCAATAAAGTGCTTTGATATGTTAAAAAAGGTCAAAGAAAATTTTGCTAAAGGTAGGCACATTTTTATAAAGTTATTCCATTTTGAACATGCCTTTTTACAAAAAAACTCTTAAACTATTTGAGGAACACAAGTTTTGCCAGTATATTTTTCAAAACGCCTCATTTAGCAACACAAGTTGCATGGTTTCAGACCGGCATTATGAAATCAGATTTAATAAAGCAATATATATGTACATTTTTTTTATTTTTTCAAATAATTTATCCTCGGCTGGCACCTTTCTTTACCTGGCGCCTGTGTGCGCCACACACTTCGCACACTGGGTCAGTGCACCCAGTGGCGGATTTAAGGGGGGGGGGCTAGGGGGCTGAAGCCCCCCCCGAAACACTGACATTCACAATTGAATATTGCAATTGTAAATTTTTTATTGGTCTAGAATAACACTTTGAAAAATCTTAGCCCCTCCCAAAAGTCAAGTTCTGGATCCGCCACTGAGTGCACCCCTCGATGGGGCACATGAAATCAGGCTACCATTTGAAAATTTGTCATCATGATAACTTTTGAAATAATGAATCAATTTGAACAAAAGTTAAGACAATGAACCTAGCATAAAAATATCTTTGATGAATTTGCTGCAAAACTTGTTCAACCATTTTGTTTTCAAGTTGTGGCCACTTAAAATCAGGCTGCCACTCAAAAATTTGCCATAATGATAATTTTGATATACTAAACTAATTCAAACCAAAGTTGGGCATTAAACTTATGGTTCAAGTACCTTGGATACGTTCACTGAACAACTTGGTCTGCTATTTTGTTTCCAAGTGGCAACCACTTGAAAATTTGTCATCATGATAACTTTTGAAATACTTAATCAATTCGAACTAAAGTTGAACAGTAGACTTATCATTCAAATATCTTGGTTGATTTCTCTGAGCAAGCTGCTCTGTCATTTTTGTTTCTAAACTGCAACCACTTAAAATTACACTTCTGCTTGAAAATTTATCATGATAATTTTTGAAATACTGAATTTATTCGAACCAAAGTTAGCCAATTCACATATCTTACAAATACCTTTGATTAGTTCACTGAGCAACTTGCTCTGCCTTTTTGTATCCAAGTTGTAGCTACTTGAAAATTTGTCATCATGATAACTTTTGAAATGCTGAATTAATTCAAACCTAATTTGTACAGTAGACTTACCCTAGAAATGCATTTGATATGTTCATTGGCCAACTTGATCCACCCCCTTGTTTTTAAGTGCCGGACACTTGAAAATTTCAAATTCACATGAAAAAGACATTTATGAATAGATTTGCTTAAAGTTAGTCTACATGAATATCTCCACCAAGTCCATTAATAAATTTAATCTACTATTTTGAAATAAAATGGCAGCCAACTTGATTTAAAAAAAAAAAAAAAAAAGAAAAAAAAAAGTTTCTTCAAAAAATAAATGTAATCATAAAAAAGCGTTTATTATTACTACATTTATCAAATAAGAAAATATCATGTCAATACAGATAATATGCCATGTTAATTTTTTAAAAATATGCATTTTTAAATATAATTAATGTGTTCCTAATAGTCTAAATATGTGAATAAAAAAACTGCAATCATCATAAAAATATTTGCAAAAATTATAAATGATAGAAAAAAAAAAAAAAAAGTATTTCAAGAAATTATTTTATGAAAAGGATGAGGGTCATAAGGTTCCACCCCCCCCCCCTCTAAAATTGAGGAAAAAATCAGATTGATCACACATATGAAATTTATACATTTAATTATTTTAGAACGTGTATAGTTTAAGTTTCAATAAATATTTTTTATATTAATCCAGTATTTGTTTGTTCCCTGGGGCTCAAAGATTCACAATTTTGCATTATTGGCCAAAATTACCCCATTTTTAGAGACTTGACCGACTTTTTTTTTATATATGAGCGCAAAGGAGCAACACTTTCTTATTGAAATATATTATGAAGTACATTATGATGTAAATTATACATAAAGATAAAAGTGTTACTCCAATGCGCTTATATAAAAAAAGTTAAAATTGAAAGAAAAACACAACACTGATTAGAGTGAGTACATTGCATATGCTACCACTTCACACTGGTTTGAAAAAGATGAAACTGATTAAATCGAATCCATTTAATCAAATTCCATTTAAATCTCACTTTTGTTACACTAAATATTCTTTTAAAAAATTTTAAGTGTCTTTTTATCGGTATAGCAGGGCTGCCAACAACTACGCAATTGGCGTAGTAACTACGCTTTAGCCTGCTTCTACTACACTCTACGCATTGTATACTTAAAGCTACGCTTTTCCTTTCCCCATCGTCATCTTGTTTACAATGAGCGAACTCCGATTTCACCACGGATTAAAAAAGTATAATATAAAACTGAATAGTGGCAGACACTGGGAAAAAAAAAAAAAAAAAAAAAAAAAAACTATCTTTTTTCGTTCTTTCTTTTCTTTTCTTTTTTTTTTTTTTTTTTCCCATCGCAATCCAATCCTTATCAACTTTTAATTTTGCATTTCCAACAGTTGCCGCATAAAACATTATTCTTTGAATTTTATTTTTTATGTATGAAAGTGCTTCTTGAAAATATAAAAATAACAAATCTAACTTTTACAATCTAGTTGAAGAACCACATGCTTCATCGCAAATACTCATAAATAAATAGTAAAGAAAAAAAAAAAAAACATTCTACTGCTAGGCATTGCGTAATCGAAATATTGCTGACTCAGAACGGAGACAAGTATTTGTTTACATTAGCTGAGAGTGTGCTTAATTAAAACCGCAAGCACAGACACCGCAAGCTGAAAGGGGGGGAGAAAGAAACCGAATGCTATGATTATCTTCAAGGCTATGATTATGCTGTATTTTGATTTTCATTTAAACTCTATCAATGTTTCAGTTATCTTAATGCTTAATAAGTCGCTAAAAAATAATACTTTCTAACGAAAAAAATTGTTTATTTTAATTATTTATCGATAAAAATAATGGATTCAAAGTTACTGAACTTTAAGTACGATTGACAACGCAAGGAAACTAAGACCAGGAAGAGCTATCTTCCGTGGGAGACTTTCTAAAGTGTCTGAAGCCTTAATCACGCGAGTTTTGGAGAAAACAGTATAAAGTCGGACTTTAACAGAGGAATTGTCCTCTGTAATAGGAAACTTTCTTAAGTGTTTTAATATACAAGTTTCTGAAAAAATCATGGAAAATTTCGAACTTTATCGTACAAAGTATCTACCGTTGGAGAAAGAAAAAGAATATTTCCTGTGCTTTTTCTTAGGATAACTGAATACGCGATAACTTAGTTTTTATAGTGCGTGGGTGATTCTAAGAAATTTTCATATCTGAAAATGGGACTTTCACAAAAATCGTCGGATTTAAAATGGATTCATCACAAAAATAGCACAAGAAAATTGCGTATTTTATAAATCAGCCGCAAAAAATGACATTTCAGTAATAAAAAAAAAGCTGATTTATGACTAAATAATTAGACATTTTTAGAAAAATAACATCTATTTTAGCAATTAGTTTACGATTACGTAATTTTAAAAATTAGCTGTAAAATAATTCCGTATTTCTATAAAAAGCCACAAAATTATACTTAAAATGTAAATCATGTTTGAAAAAAGCAAGAAATTCATCGATTAGCATCAAAATAAAGCCCTTTTCAGCGATTAAACATAAATTTTGTTAATTAGCGGTGAAATGATTGCGTATTTCCGTCATCGGCTACAAAAATATCGCGATTTACTGAAATCAACTGGGAAAAAAAAAAAAAACCTTTATTGGCTAGCAGCCAAATGATAGAATATAAAACGTAAATTTTTGATTATTAGTGGGTAAGCGATCCCGTATTAGCGAAAACTACTTCAAAATTATTCCCGATTTTCGAGATTACACTTTGAAAAAAAAAAAAAAAAAAAAGGAAATTTCACTGATTAGTGGCAAAATATTTGAGTATTTAAGATTCAGCTTTTAGATGAACGTATTTTGCATGGATTAGTAGCTAAATAATATGCGTGTTTCGGCAATCGGCCGCATAATAATCGCGTATTTTAGGATTTACCTTTAAAGAAGAGTGAATTTTATCAATTAGAGCAAAATTATAGTATATATTAGCAATCATTTGCTATTAAACGTAGATTTTGTAAATTTGCAGTGAAATAATTACGAATTTCGGCAATCGGTCGTAAAAATATTGCGAATTCTGTCAAATACGAGAAAAATAGCATATTTATTTAATTAATGATAAAAACGTAATTCTACCTCCCCCCCTCCCCCCCCTCTACGGAAACTCGATTTTTTAGGTATATTTAGCAATAATCTTAAGGGGGGAAAAAAGTTTCAGAAAAGTTGATGGCTGTCAGTTTGCACTGAAATTGAATTTAATGTTGTACAATTTCAATCCTTTTCCATCCTTAATAACAATGATTATTTTATTGTAGATTCAGTTTTATTACATTTTCTAATATCTAAACTATTAAAATTGTTCATTATTTTGACTTTTGTTACTCCAAAAATTTTGTTTAAAAAAATCCAATTTTTGTATCTGTTTGAAGTATAGCATTGAAATTATTTTCACATCAATTGTCTTGTTCTTGTAATTAAACAAGTTTCTTTTGAATAGGCATGCACTAAATGTTTGATTATTACTGAATAATGAATATTCAGTATACTGAATAACTAAAAATTTGATGCATACCTGCATCTTACCCTTTTTTTTTTTTTTTTTTCTTCACTTAATTTCATATGATTATTGCTAATTTATTTTTGTTAGTAGTTTCTTTCTTTCTTTTTCTTTTTTAATTTTTAAAATTGCTCCTCAAAGTAGCCGAAATGCTCCTCAAAATTTCTCTGAATACTCCTCAAACTGTTTTTGAAAAGTTGGCAACCCTGCATATTAGTGTATTATATTAGAATTAGTGTATTTTCATGTATCCATGTTAATATAAAAGGTAAATTTGGATAAAATTTCTATTATTTTTGAATGTTTGATTATTAAAAATCAATAAATTTCAGAAAGTAAGTCATAATGTAAACAAAATATTTTATGCTTATTTATATTTTAAGTATTTTCTAATTTTTTAGCGACTACACTTTGTAGCTTAAAACTACACTTTTTTTGCTTTTTAACTACACTTTAGCACTCCCAGAGGTTGGCAGCCCTGGTATAGTTTACAGATTAAACAACATTAACACTTCCAGTGCAGAGAATAGAATCGGCAGCATTTTGAAATATGTAGCTTAGCCATACAACGTTACTTTTGCAATCGGTATACTACAATATTTCCTAACCCTCAGACTGCCTTTGAAAACAGGAAGACTAAATTTTTTTTTTTTTACTCCACAGTTGTTTTAATGTACAATGCTTTCTACAACTTGAGATTAAATATGTAACTGTGCCACTGCCACTCAGTAGTGGCACCAGAAATTCCCCGACGGGGGGACACCACCTCCCCGACAGGGGGGCACTATATAGAGAGTTTATTATATGAAAATTTATCAAAAACTGCAATCTTGTTAATAATATTACTGTTAGTATTTGTACCATTCCATTCGTTAGTACTTCTCGTGGTTTTGGAGATTATTGTGCCATTCTCTGAGTGTATACTATTTTCTTTCCACAGAAAAAAAATATGTTCAGGGTGCGTGAAGGAATATTCTCAAGAAAAAATTAAACTTCGTATCCGTTGACCACAGTGGAATTTCGCTAAGGGAGGCCACCCATCGTGCCATAGAAATTTGGCTCTCCAGAGAGGTGGCCTTTCAATAAAAGTTGTCTTTCTATTCATGGAGTAAATTACAGAACATCAGTGCCACCTATCAGCTCATATGCACCTAAATTGAATCAGTATATTATTTTAAAACGGCCCTGTCATATACCAAGTTTTATGTAATTATATACGATAGAATCTGATATATAGCTTTCCCGTTCACGGGAAAAATTGAAGCACAGGAGCATCGCCTATCTGGCTATATGTGCTGAAACTGATTCACATAATGGGCCTGTCCTTTACAAAGTTATATGCAATAATATACAATAGAATTTGAGATATAGCTTCCTCTTCTCGCGTAAAATAGCAGCAGAGCAGCGCAATTTATCGGCCGACATGCTTCTAAATTAAATCAACGTGATGTTTCATAATGGCCCTCTCAGATATCAAGTTTTGTTCGATTATACCAAATAGAACCTGAGATATAGCTTTCCGTTAAATGGAAGAAATTGCAGTACAGCAGCGCCACCTATAAGGCGATTTGGACAAAATGTTAACAGACTCTAATTTATGTCATGGTGCAACTACATAAAATTTATATGTAATTCTGTGCGGTAGTTCTTGAGATATGGTTAGAACAAAATTTTTGTCACACATAGACAGGCAGGCAGACATTTTCTAAAAATATCATTGTCAAAATGTGTTTTGGACCTCTCAAAACTTGTACATTCATGGAAAACCGGAAGCTGAAAATTTTTACGAATCAAATACTTTCTTCTATTGAATATAGAATGCAAAAACTGGAATGCTCCAAATTTGCAAAAGAAAAGAAAAATGTTGCTGAAAGGAGAAAAACTAATTTTTTTGTTTTTCCCCCGACAGATTTTAGGAATATGCCCCGATGGGGGGTCACGGACTCCCCGACGGGGGGGGCCTGTGCCCCCCCGGCCCCCTTGCTGGTGCCACCCCTGCCGCCACTTTAGGATGTAGAAAAGAGGGAGAAAAAAGCTAAAAACCTCATAGAAATAGCATGGGAAGAAAAGCAAAAAAAACTCACAATATCAAGTGTGTTAAAAAAAAAAAAAAACAGGCTCACACCAGAAGTAATAAGAGGACAAAACTCACTAGAAAAAGACATCGAAGAGCAGGAATCGGGCGGGTTGGGGCATGGGTCCTGTCGTCCAGGATTAATACGTCTCGCTTATATGTGTCTCCACCGCCACTTTAGGATGTAGAAAAAGAGGGTGAAAAAAGCTAAAAACCCCATAGAAATAGCATGGGAAGAAAAGCAAAAAAACTCACAATGTCAAGTGTGTTAAAAAAAAAAAAAAAAAACAGGCTCACACCAGAAGTAATAAGAGGACAAAACTCACTAGAAAAAGACATCGAAGAGCAGAAATCGGGCGGGTTGGGGCATGGGTCCTGTCGTCCAGGATTAATACGTCTCGCTTATATGTGTCTCCACCGCCACTTTAGGATGTAGAAAAAGAGGGAGAAAAAAGCTAAAACCCCCATAGAAATAGCATGGGAAGAAAAGCAAAAAAACTCACAATGTCAAGTGTGTTAAAAAAAAAAAAAACAGGCTCACACCAGAAGTAATAAGAGGACAAAACTCACTAGAAAAAGACATCGAAGAGCAGGAATCGGGCGGGTTGGGGCATGGGTCCTGTCGTCCAGGATTAATACGTCTCGCTTATATGTGTCTCCACCGCCACTTTAGGATGTAGAAAAAGAGGGAGAAAAAAGCTAAAACCCCCATAGAAATAGCATGGGAAGAAAAGCAAAAAAATTCACAATGTCAAGTGTGTTAAAAAAAAAAAAAACAGGCTCACACCAGAAGTAATAAGAGGACAAAACTCACTAGAAAAAGACATCGAAGAGCAGGAATCGGGCGGGTTGGGGCATGGGTCCTGTCGTCCAGGATTAATACGTCTCGCTTATATGTGTCTCCACCGCCACTTTAGGATGTAGAAAAAGAGGGAGAAAAAAGCTAAAACCCCCATAGAAATAGCATGGGAAGAAAAGCAAAAAAACTCACAATGTCAAGTGTGTTAAAAAAAAAAAAAAACAGGCTCACACCAGAAGTAATAAGAGGACAAAACTCACTAGAAAAAGACATCAAAGAGCGGGAATCGGGCGGGCTGGGGCATGGGTCCTGTCGTCCAGGATTAATACGTCTCGCTTATATGTGTCCTTATGAATATTATTTAAGATTTTCAAAATTTAAAAAGGTGCTTAATTTCATAATTATATAATTTTGTATTATAAGTGTACTGTAGAAAAAGAAACAGCTCAGTGACCAGATATTTTTCCTAAATTTGGCATATTCGTATTATTAACTTAAGGTGGTTAAGAATGCATACAACATTCATCTTTCTACAATTAATGTACAATGGATACAAATACCTTGGATTAGAAATAGTATATATATGACCTATATTCATTTGTAATAAAAACATAAATATAGAAAATACTGTTCTAAAATTATGTAACTTTCAACAATAATGTCCACAGAGTACAGACAGAGCTTATATTTAACACTATGCAACAATGACTGTGAGCGGTTATGCATCGACACTGTTATATCATATTTCATATTAGTTATACTGAACTTTTGGAGCTAATTCCCATCATTTCTTATTTATAGTGGTCTAACCATTGATATAACGAAATAGGAACTTTAAATTCCTCAGGGGCAAAAAACCTTATGGACCCTCATCAGGGTTGGCTTGATTTTGCCCGATCTGAAAAAACCCGATTGGGTTTTTCAATAAAACCCACTAGAAAAAATGCAAGTGTTTTTTTTTCAAAATACTTATTTAAAATTACGCTTTTGTCTAACATATGATAAACATATAAATATAAAACAAATATTATATACATTATGAGAACATGAACAAAGTCTTTTCTGAAATATTGGAAGGGCTGTATCTATCAGTGGCGGATTTAAGGGGGGGGGGGGCTAGGGGGCTGAAGCCCCCCCCCCCCAAAGCACTGACATTCACAATTGAATATTGCAATTGTAAATTTTTTATTGGTCTAGAATAACACTTTGAAAAATCTTAGCCCCCCCCCCAAAAGTCAAGTTCTGGATCCGCCACTGGTATCTATAACAAAAAAAAAAAAAAAAAAAAAAAAAAAAAAATCTGAAAAATTCCCCATGAAAAAAAAAAAAAAAAAAAAATTATAATTTCATCTTATTGAAATACAATAAAAAAGTATATATAAAAAAATAAAAGCAAGAAAAAACAGAGTTGTTTGACAATATAAAGAATATTAGGGGACTTGAGGAATGCAAAATATAAATAAATAAAAATCAAATTATAAAAATTTCTGAAAACTTTAACAGTGCAAAGCTATTAAGTAATGTAGAGTGACAATAATTAAAACTATTTTATGGAAATCTATTCAATACAAAAAATTTAATGAAGCAATACTAAATAATTATTAAAATCCAGTTTTTTGTTGTAAAAAGTGCAGATAAACAGAATTTTAGAATAATTACAGTGCAATTATTTATTTTTTAAAAATTTCTTTAAAACCTAATCATAAAAGGACTAGAAATTTTAAAAATTAAAATTTTTTTAAATTTTGATTTTAATGAATAATTAAAATTTATTTTTTTATATTGCCCTATTACGAATGATATACTTAATGTTTAAAAACAGAAAGAAAATATTTTTTGAAAACTCTGAAAAAACACGATAAAAATCCTGATAAAACCCAGAAATTTTTTTATGAGTTTTTCAGGCTCGGTTTTTGTTCTGGGAAAAAAAAAAAAAAAAAAAAAAAACTTTTTCCAACCCTGACCCTCATCCTTTATTATATATTTTTTCAATAGAAGTATCATTTGAATGCATAATTTTATTGCTAATTTATAGCAATAAGAAACTTGAAATGCTATATGCATACCATATGTCTTGGCTTTTAATTTGACAGCTGGAAGATTATGTTGGCTTGGAGTAGAGTCAAAGGTTGTATTAAATAAAGAATCCATCAAGGTAGACTTTCCAATTCCAGTTTCACCTAGTAATCAAAATAATTAAATTTATTATCAACAAAATAAAGTAAAAAAAATACACTAAATTAACACTAAGACTTTCTATTGCAGCTTAGTAAAGATGGGAGGGAAAAAAATCATAAGTTCAACAACAATTTACACTGGTTTAAATGTGCACCAAAAATAATTAAACTGTATTTAAATATGCTAACATGAATCAATTAATAGTAAAATAACACAGATTTAAAATAAAATTTTGAATAAAACCTTTATGGATTTGCTTCTTTCTAAATGCAACTGAATTTCAACTCATTCTATTGCATATAATCTTTCTAAATTTCCGTGATATTCAACTGGATTTTTTTTTTTTTACAAGAGTAATTCAGTGTATTTGGCTGATAAATTATACAAATGCAATATTGTTAATGCTTGTTTATACACAGTTAAAATATTTACAAGAACATTTAAAGCTGAAAATACTTAAATGAAATTTAAAATTTTTGTACTCTATTGTGAAAGGAAGAAAAGAAAAATGCAACATAGCTATTTCAATGGATTATCCAAGTGCTATCCAATAATTATGAATATGAGTATTGTCTTAAATAAAAGTGAAAATGTAATTATAGTGAAAAAAAAATTTTTTTTTTTTATTTTTTTTTGGCCGTCTAGAGCAAGACTTGTCTTCAACTCTGAAATTGCCATTCTTGAAGCATTGAAACCATTTCCAATATGATTTATGAGTTGGTGCACTGTCACCATAGACTTCCACAAGCATTCGTCATGTGATTTTTTTTTTTTTTTTTTTTAATGGTTATTCTTTGAGTTAATATTTTGTAGACATTTTCAGTAGTGAATCAAACAGCTATTCTGTCTAGAATAGCTTTAACAAGTTTTTTTTCAAATATTCAGTTTCAATACCATCATGTGCTACATAAATGATTTTCTCACGCTCTTTAAATGAATTAAACTGCCTTCTATTTGCATACACTTTTCCAATATGAATGTTCAAAAATTTTTTTTTTATTTTTATGTCTCTAGAAATAGGTAGCTGAGTAAAGTGTTGATATTTCTTTCTTGAAATTATTTTTTACAGCTTTAAAAATAGGGTAAAAATCTCCATCTTGTTGAAAAAAAATATTTGTTACCCCCTAAAAGTGAATAATATGCTAAAAGTTACATACAGAAATGATTTAGAGTAAAACAAATTTTTCTGAAACACTATTCCATACATTTGTAATGTGTGCATGTTGATATTAGTAAAAAAATCACTTGATCAATTAAGAATAAAATGTTTCTCATCCGAAAATTCAACATTTCACCAGCCCACACTGTCTTTAATCTAGTTGAGCACAGTTTTCTCTTCATATCATTTTATATTTATTTTTTAATGCATTTTTTATGAAATACTAATTATGCAGAACACTTATAAATGTTGACCCCCAAAATCTTTCTATTAAAATTATAAACAATTTTAATAGCAGACATTTTTAGTAGAACTGAAAGATGAATTATTTATCTTTGATTTTTGTAAGACTTTGCCCCAGATTGCTTACCTACTGAACCGTGTCTGATCATGTTTTCTTTAGCAGTTTTGGATCTTCAAACTTCATTAGTCATGCAGCAAATTGACATTCCCCTTCCACTTGAAAACTAAACTTTTTCACATTTTGATGCAGGTAAATTCTTTTCCTTCAAGCATTTTAACAAATATCCATTTGAAAGAATATTAAAGCTTATAGTACCTAGAGTAGGTTTTAAAATTAAGCAACTGCCTAGAGATGCAGGCAGCATTGCCAACTGTACAATAATATTTGGCAATATTTCTAATTTTTAAACCAGGTTTCCCACCAGTTTTTATTTATTTATTTATTTTGATAGAAATACTTTATATTAATTTTCCACAATTAAACATAGAGAAATTTATTATAGAAATTTTTTAGTATAAAGGCTCCCACCTAAATCTGAGACTAGACAACTATAATATGCATGAGTCAGTTTATGTTTAAGTCAAAAGTTCTAAAACATTCTTAAAAAGTCCAGTAAGCAAAGGTTAAAAAATTCTTTTATATGGCACTAAATCACATTATCATTCAATAATCCTCTGAATAATAAAAGCCTTGGCCTTTGGCTTCATGGAGGTAATGCTCGAAACAGATGTCATAGCTTAGCAGCTATTATTTTATATCATAGTATTTTAAAATATTACAATGGATATGTTTTGAACAGTATTTTCAATAACATGCATTTTTCAGCTAAATCTAGTTTTATTATTTTATATGGTTCCTGTACAAACTGTTATTCCAATATAAGATGGTCCAAAATAATTTGGATGCAATAGTACCCAATGACAATTATTACTCAAAATCCTCATCTATGATGCTGAAATTTTATTAGAAGAATGAAATTTCTTTGATAGTTTAAAACAAAAGGATGAAATGAGCACTAACATTTTTACTTCAAACTTTCCTTTGTGGTGAAAATGAATATTTCATAATACTGTTTTCATATTAGAAACTTTTTCATAATCTATGCATGAAGCATGTTTTTTATTTCTCATTTTATTTCAATATATTTCTTAATGTTCAGCTGTGTATTGTTGTGTTATGCATGTGTATATATAAGTAAATTTTAACAACACTCCTTCTTTTATGACAACATCAAATACATAATAACTTGTACAAATACAGGTTAGGACCCCTTTAGAAAGACCTCAATAGAGGTCACTCCCCCCAGACCCCTTAGGAACCAACTGTTGTCAATCATCCCACATCATCACACTTCATTAATTTGAAATGTTATTCCTCATAAATTACTTTTTAAGCAGTTTGAATTGTAAGTGAATTAATCACATAAATGAAATAGGAATTTATTCCCCTTACAATAACTTTTAAATGCATTGTATAAAAAGAAATATAATTATATAAGCAATTTGTTCAGCTTTAGTATAATGCAATGTTAATATATGAATTTTTATTGCTCTGTACTTCACAGAGCTGAAACAAAATTTACATTAATACTAGTCGGAGATATCCTTTAAAATGAAGGTTTTAGAAATCAGTAAAACCTCTCTAAAAGTCTATTTCCTTTTAACCCATTAGTGTCCAGCATCTTATTTATAAGCCAGTTTTATTTTCTGAAAGTTACTCAGAAAAACTATATTTATCCCAGACTTCTACAAAAGCTCAGTGCCCTAATATATATAGAACACTAATTATCTTGAACTGTAGCGATGGAATTGGAATTATTTCTCCAAGTTAGCTTAATATTGATGTCTTTAACATAATTTAATTTATTTTTATGTTTTAAATTAAGTTGTGTGTTAACAGGTTAATAGGGATGATTTTGAATTCATGAAAACATACCAGAAATTTTAGAGAGAAAGTTTTGTGTAGGAAGAGAAGATAATTTACTGCAGGAAGGTCCAATTCTCTTATAAAAAATATTAATTTTAATTAGGTTTAGCAGCCATATGAATTTGATATTTTATAACTTTAACTACCAGAAAAAATGAAATTCTGGTACAGAAAATAAGGGAAAAAAAAGGCTGAAAATCAGGTAAATTACCTAATTTTGAATATTTACAAATTACTTAATTTTGAAATTACTTAATTTTGAATATTTGAACTAAAAAACAGTACTTTCTCTGCAAGAAGTAAAAAAAAATAAAGATGAACAGATTGAGCACTTGAAAATTTTTATTTAAGTGGTACATTATACTTCAGCTTGCACAACTGTATGCATAAATAATTTAAAACGAAAATGTAACCGTATGTAGGCAAATACAGGAGAAGTATTAACAAGCAAAGAAGTTCTAGAAAGACTGTAAGTTGAAAGTGAAAAATATAATGAATTAAAAGACAAGAAAATTAAAATAAAAAAGAAGAAAGTTTCCACTCAGAAAAAAATATTTGGAAAAGAAACTGCTCAAAATGTGTCTATGAAGCAAATTCTAACTATAGGTACTAGGGTAAAAACATTATATACTTAAGAACTTAAAGCAAGATATGGCAAAATTCTTTGGATTCTTTGACAAAATATGGCTGTCGAGAAAGATACCTATGAGCAGGGATACAGAATATGTCCGAATGTGTGAACAAGGTTCGGGGGAAATTTTGAATATTAGTTTTCTTAGAATAAAATAGAAACGAAAAAAAAACTTTCTAATATTAAACAACAAATTAACAGCTGTATTCTTCTGTTACAAGTGTATTTCTTTTAAATACCTATTACATACACACCCCCCCCCTTAAAAAAAAAGTGTTAATTCAAGCTAGAGAAAATATCAAATCTCCAACTTTTTTTTTTAAATCTAATTATAATGCTACAATACTAATTACCCAATCCACATACATAAACAATCACTTTAATGATAAGAGGCTAGGAGAAATGATGTATATGTTTACTTTAGCTGATAATGAAAGCAAGGGAAAAAGGAGGTACCTTTAGGGAAATAGTAAAAACATCTTTTTGCAATGTTTCGAGTCTGATTTACAGAAGTTCAGTTATCAGTTTCGATTGTGCATTCAGCAATCCTTCTCTCCCCCAAATTGAACTACACACACACACAAAAGAAAAAGTATTTGAGCAATTAGCTGTGAGTGATTAAACAAATTTTTCCTCAATGAGTTGTTTCCTTTTGTGTCTTAAAATTTAGTTTTCCCATAACTATTTTAATTTTAGCAATTAATTAAAACTTCTGTTGTTCTTTTATAGATGTTTATACAAGCCCAATCATTTCATATTAATTATTATTAATCTATCTAAAACTATTCATCAGCTTCTTTATATTATTTTCTCAATTTAAAATTACTTTGCATTAAAGTAATATACATACTATTCTTTAGTTTTTTTTTTTTTTTATTTAATGGAAGAAAATATTGGATTTGTAAATATTTCTGCTTTTTGATAAATTTACATGTTTTGAGAGATCCAGAACACAATTTGACCATTTTTAGAAAATATCTGTCTCTGTGTATGACAAAAATTTTGAAACG
This sequence comes from Salticus scenicus, assembly GCA_963930645.1. NCBI lineage: Eukaryota > Metazoa > Arthropoda > Arachnida > Araneae > Salticidae > Salticus > Salticus scenicus. Next base: position 158,053,462 of record OZ005657.1, on the reverse strand, counting down.
ACTACAGCTCAGGAACTACTGCACAGAATTGCATCTAAATTGATACATAGATGCACCTTGACATAAATTAGTGTCTACCAACATTTGGTGCTAACTGTTCAACAGGTGGCGCTGCTGTACAGCAATTTCCACAATTTAAGGAAAGGCTATATCTTAGGAACTACTGCACAAAATTGCATATAAATTTATATGCAGATGAACCTTGACATAAGTTAGTACCTATTGACTTTTGGTGCCCATTGTACAACAGGGGACGCTGCTATACGTTGATTTCTGCAATTTCAAGGAAAGCTATACCTCAGGAACTACTGCACAGAATTGCATATAAAATTATACTAGCTGGAACCCGTCGAATTCGACGGTTACTTTATTGACTGAAATGCTTAAATAATTGTCGCATCACTATTTACGACATTTCACTTAAAAAAAGAAATTCGGAAAAATGCTTATAAATAGAAATGAACCTTAAATTTTGTATGTATTCATATCTTTAACTCGATTTTGCTTGAATTTCTATTTTTAAATAAAAGCATCGCAAAAAAAAGTAATTAACTGTAACAAAAAAATTACCTCAAACTAAACAAAACTCCGATTTGTGACCCCGAGGCCTGCGGCAGTGCATATGCTGGTCGCTAATAACATAAAAAAATTAACCTGGAACTGAACGAACCCGCTCAGTGTTACCCAGGCCCATGATACCTTAAATGAACCTTAAATTCATACGATTTTATATCTTTAACTCAATCTTGTTTGAATTTCTGTTTTTGAATGAAAGCATCACGAAAAAAATTACCTCTAACTGAATGAAACTCTGCCTTGTGACCCCGGTGCCTGCAGCAGCGCATATGCAGGCCGCTAATGTAAAAAATTTTTTAAAAATTAATCTGGAACCGAATAAACCCGCCTGGTGTTGCCTGGGCCCATGATAATAACCTTAAATTTGTAGGATTTTATATCTTTAACTCAATTTTGTTTGAATTTCTATTTTTAAATAAAAGCATCGCAAAAAAAATAATCAGCTGTAACAAAAAAATTCCCTCAAACTAAACAAAACTCTGATTTGTGACCCTGAGGCCTGCGGCAGCGCATACGCCGACTGCTAATAACATAAAAAAATTAACAAAAATTAACCTGGAACTGAACAAACCCGCTCGGTGTTACCCAGGCCCATGATACCTTAAATGAACCTTAAATTCATACGATTTCATATCTTTAACTCAATCTTGTTTGAATTTCTGTTTTTGAATGAAAGCATCACTAAAAAAATTACCTCGAACCGAATGAAACAATGCACCACTATGAAGAAATGTGAATATCATAATGATATTTATTGGGCTCATACATAATAAGAACAATTGATTAAAATTTCAGGAAATTTGGAGTAATATGTACTGAGAAAACAGTACATAAAGCAGCAACCTCTGTGAGCTATAACTCCCCTTATCTGCCTAGGCATTGAATGAAACAGCGATTGGATGACATGTACAGGTAAAGCACTTCATGAAGTTTCAACACGATGCCATAATTCATCGATCGTAGTTACTGGTGAATGGTGGGAGCCAGTCGCTTTTCAACGATTAAACAGTCATTTTCATTGGTGCAATATCAGGAGAATGCACTAGCCAGAGCAACAGTCGAATATATCCTGCATCAAGGATGATCCAGACAATATTTACAATTTGCGGTCATGCATTGTCCTGCTTAAGTATTGCGTTTCGTAGGCCTTAAATTTTGGGCACAGCGAAGTGCCTTAACTCGTCAGAAATGTGATGGCTGGTATTCAGAGTGGTGGGAATCAAAAGAAGAGGTGATCGAGATGTGTATCCAATGGTAGGGATGAAACGGATATCCGGTAACTATCCGGTATCCGGCTGAGTTTTAAATATCCGGCGGGGTACCGGATATCAGCACACCGGATACGGATATCCGGCAATTTCAAGCCGGATATCCGAAGGAGAAAATTCAAGCTTAAACTCCCATCAGATGAAAATTTTGCGACAATTTTTTAATTTTTTTTAGATCAGTTGTAGCTTGTAAAGGATTTTTTTTTTTTTAAGTTGGCTTCTGTGAAAATCGATTTTGGACTCATTAGCAAACAAATTTAGCCAAAAGTAGCTTCAGGTCTAAGAAATATAGAAGCCCTATCAGGTTTTTCTTCCAGAGTGATCTATTACATTCCTCCTAATCATCCCCATAACAGTAAAAAGAGCTGTTCATTGTTGTTCCTGAACAAATTATATTTATTCTCTGCAGTTGCAGTGTATATATAACTCTGTTTTCATGTCTTTTGCTAATATGTTGTTAGATTGTTTAGTAATATTGTTAGCCTTGGATGTTAAAGTTGTTAGATTGTTTCGAGAATGAGTCAAATAATGTGCATTTATTGACTAGAACCTGTTTATTTACAATCCAGTTTTCCATACACAATAAAGCTGTTGTTTTTGTGACCATATATTTATACTAGCAGAAACCTGGCATTACTTGCGCCATCTATCTATTCGATTTGGATTTTTTTAAAAACCCTCCAATTTATATAAATTTGCATTTTTAATGGAATATCTTACTAAAGCACCTGAATTTAGAATTCCCTGTTGCATTGCATAGATATATCCCAAAAAATTAAAATTACTTCTAATAAAGGTACATATTTAAATTTTCAGAAAGTCTGTACTTTCACTTTCATATTGTTCATAAGGAAAAGAAAAAAAAAAAAAAAATCAGTTATTTAAAGTTTTTGATTTTGTACTGCAGAAAAACTTCACTTACTTAAAGAATTTTAATAACTAATGTAAAATTTTCTTTATTATCTGTACAGAATATAAAATAAGTAAAAAGTATAAATTCATTTTGAATTATTACTTTCTTCTATATTAAATTGAAGGAAGTATTGGATTCGTGAAAATTTTCAACTTTCAGTTTTCGGTGGATTTGCGCATTTTTAGGGAAACAAAACACAATTTGACCATTTTTGGAAAATGGCTATCTGACAAAAATTCTGTGCAGTTCAAGAGTTAATGCACAAAATTTCATATAAATTTATACATAGTTGCATCTTACCAAAAAAAAAATGCCCATCCATAAACTTTTGGTGCAAATCACTCAACAGATGGCGCTGCTATACTGTGATTTCTCCCATTTAAAGGAAGACTATATCTCAGCTTATACTTATACTGTGTATAATTAAAAAAATAAACTAAGTGTGTCACAGGGAGGGCTATTCTATTATGAAACATGTTAATTCAATTTCTGTGCATAACGGCCAATAGGTGATGCTGCTATGCTGCAATTTTCCCGTGAATGGGGAAGTTATATCTCAGATTCATTCGTGTATAATTGCTAAAAATTTAGTATGGGAAAGGGTCATTTTTATAAAACATCATGTTGATTCAATTTTGGTGCATATTGGTCGATAGGTGGCTATATTATGTTGCAATTTACTCTGTGAATAGGAAGGCTAAATCTCAACATCTATAAAATTTAAGAGATAAACAAGATAAAAATAATATGAGAATAAAAGTTGGCTTAATTTGGGTGTATATTGACCAACAGGCGGCGTAGCTGTTCCTCACCTTCTGTGATTCTCCACATGCCTACATCTAAAACTTTTTTCATTAAAGTGCACTAAACTCAATATCTAAAATTTTTATTGTAAGCAGCTATGATTAGGTTTCTTCTGCATGTTAAACAGCATGTAGCAGTATTATATAGAGAGATATAGAAGAAAGTTTTGTGATGGCCATAACATACTAGTTTGAAGCTTTTAGTTTATTTATTTATTTTTCTTCTTTCTTTTATGTTTTCTTATAAATGTCTCAAAAGAAAGTATTGGATTCATAAAAATTTTCAACTTCTGGTTTTTGATGGATTTACACATTTTAAGAAGTCCAGAACCTGGTTTGACCAATTTAAAAAAAATGTCTGTGTGTGTGTGACAAAAATTCTGTTCAACTGTACCTCCGGAACTACTGCGTACTACAATTACATATAAATTTATGTGTAGTTGCACCATGACATAAATCAGTGCCTACCAACTTTTGGTGCAAATGGCTCAACAGGTGGTGCTGCCATACTGCGATTTCTGCAACTTAGAGGAAGGCTATATCTCAGAAACTACAGCACAGAATTTCATATAAATATATATGTACATGTAACTTGGCATATATTAGTGCCTATCAAATTTTGGTGCCAATCGCTCTACAGGTGGTGCTGTTATACAGTGCTTTCTGCAATTTAGGGATGGCTATATTTTAGGTTCTATTTCATGTAACTACACAAAACTTCATGTTGGAAAGGCATTATGAGAAATTATGCTGGTTCAGTTTGGGTGCATGTTGGCCAGTAGGTGGCTCTGCAATACAGAAATTTCCCCCCAAAAGAGGAAGGCTATATCTCTTATTCTATTGTGTATAATTGCATAGAACTTGGTATGTGAGAGAACCAGCCATTGCGAAACACTATTGGGATTTATTTTAGGTGTATATCGGCCAACAGGTGGCAATACTGCACTACAAATTTACCCAATGAATAGGCTAAGTTAATCCCAACTTCTATGACATATGTGCATGAAACTTGATATATAAGACAACCATTATGAAAGCAAATGTTGACCTTATTTATGTGTATATCGGCCGACAGGTGGAGCTTCTATTATGATTTTTCACAAGCGTATATCTCAGCATCTGTTGATTAAAATTGCATAAACTCCTTTTGTAAAATATTTATTGTGAGAAGCTATGGTTAAACTTTTATACGATATAAACCGTAAGTGGTGTTGTTATATAGAATTATGTAGAAGAAAGTTTTGTGATGGCCACAACATATTAGTTTTCATGTGAAAATAACCCTTCAACTGTGATTATATTAGTAAAATATTTTATTTCATTTTTTTTAATAATAGTATTGTAAAAAATATGTAAATAATAAGTTTTAGTTTTATAATTCTGAACAAAACCTATATTTTTGTGATAGTGCTTTTCACCAAAAATTGCAAGTGTAGGAATGAGTATGTCAGGCTTAAAATTTTATTCTTCATGGCAATATTGCACAAATAAATAGAATATTAAATAAATATGTTAAAATAAATTATATTTAAAATGTTTTTAAAAGAATAGTATATGAAATATGTTTATATTTTATTGTTTTAAAATAAAGAAAAAGAAAAGAAATATACAATACAACAAAAAACAAAACTAATGCCGGATATCCGATGGATATCCGGTCCGGATATCCGTATCCGGCAGGCAGAAGAGCTCCGGATATCCGATATCCGGCAAAATCACTATCCGTTTCATCCCTATCCAATGGTACCACATACCATCACTCCAGGTGGTGACCCAGTATGCAGCTACCAAAATTTTGATTACCCTCAAAACTGCATCACTGATACGGACGCCTTTAATGTGTGATTAATGACGAACCTGGACGCAGGGATGGCATGAAGTCAGCTTTCAGACAAATCACAATCCTGTTTACAGCATCAAGATTGCCTTATCCGTATTTAACGGCATTGTCAATAATGCACAATGCCAGCTGGGATTCGACATCATCACACTGTCCACCACATGCAGTGATGGTATGGGGTCCCATTGGATACACGTCTCGATTACTTCTTGTTCACATTCCCGGCAACCTGAAATGCGGTCATTAAATTTCTGGTGAGTTAATGTCCGCACCTCCTCTCTATATTCAAGGCCTCCGCAGCACCACATTTAAGCAGGATAATGCATGACCGCAAGTTGTCAGTATAGTCCGGATCTTCCTTAATACATGTGTTCAACCGTTGCTCTGGTCAGCGCATTCTTCTGATCTCACATAAATGAAAATGACTGTTTAATTGTTAAAAAGCGACTGGCCCCCCCACCACTCACCAGTAACTACGATCAATGAATTGTGGCATTGTATTGAAGCTTCATGAAGTGCTTTACCCGTACATGTCATACAATTGCTGTTTGATTCAATGCCTAGACAGATAAGTGCTGTTGTTGCTCACAGAGGTCGCTGCTTTATGTACTGTTTTCTCAGTACATGTTACTCCAAATTTTCTGAAATTTTAATCAATTGTTCATCTTACTATAATGTATGTGCCCAATAAACATCATTATGATATTCTCATTCCTTCTTGGTGTTGCATTTTTTACAAACAGCAGTGTAGATAGATGCACAGTAGTTTATGTTAACTTTTGGCGCCAATCGCTCAACAGGTGGTGCCGTGGTGCTATGCAGTACAGTGATTTCCCCAATTTAAGGGAAAGATGTATCTCAGGTTGTATTGCATATAATTGAACAAAACTTGATATATTAAAAGGCCATTATAAGACATTACGTTTGTTAAATTGGGTGTGTATATGCAATAGATTCTATGAAAAGTGGTACTGTATGAGCAAAAAAAAAATTTTTTTTTCTCATATTAGTATTCATATTATTCAACAGTTAAGACATATTAAGTGAATTTTAAATGTTTTTAAAGAAATTTGTTTCTACAGAGTTGTAACAGTGAGTCAAATATGGACGTTTTAAGATTGACAATTTGCAGAGCTGAAGATGTTTTATTTTTGATCAACTTTAACTGAGCAAACTTCATTTTGGACAATTAATTGATTGCACTTAGCAAAAGTAAATATCTATTCTTTTCTCTCTCAATCTTTGGAAACATTTACTGAATTATGGTTATAAGAAATAAATAATTTAATTTATGTAAAATAGATGTCCCACACGTGACAGAAAAGATGTTTTTTTTTTCCAATAAAAACTCAATGAAATGTTATCATGCAGGGGCGCGCCGACCCGGTGTGCGAAGTGTGCGGCGCACACAGGCGCCAGGTAAAGAAAGGCGCCAGCCGAGGATAAATTATTTGAAAAAATAAAAGAAAGAAAAATAATAAATATAGATATATATACATATTGCTTTGTTAAATTTGATTTCATAATGCCGGTCTGAAGCCATGCGACTACTGTAGCTAAATGAGGCGCCTTGAAAAATATACTGGCAAAACTTGTGTTCCTCAAATAGTTTAGGAGGCTTTTTGTGAAAGGGCATATTCAAAATGTAATAACTTTGTAAAAGTGCGCCCATCTTCAGCAATTTTTTTTTTTTTTTTTTTTTTTTTTTTTTACTTTTTTAACATATCAACGCATTCTATTGAAATTTAAAAGGGCGCTTTAATCTCTCTAACCCCACCCTCTCTTTTGCCGGAGAAAGGCCACTTAGGTTAGAAAAAAGACAACATAATTCGATTACAAAAATAAAAATTTAGTAGAACCGGAGATTTTATTTAGAGAATTTTTTTCCTCTTTGCATTATCGATGCAACAAATATTAATTAAATCAGACTTTTGTCTATAAATTTCTGAAATTCAAAAAAAATTGCGATATCTTCAGTTTAACGCATCGTCAGAGCCAAATCTGAATTCAGAAAATTTTCTGTGTGTGTGTGTATGTGTGTGATGCTTGTGCGGTTGTTGTGTCTGCATGGCTATAACATTTTTGTCTGGATATCACGTGGGAACAGCTGAATAGAATTCAGCAACACTTGTCAGAAATTACCCAACTTAAAATTATATCTATAATTTTTTGTAAATTCCCCCCCCCCCCTCGTTCCCCGCTTGGAGGGCGAGAGGCAAAAACACGTTTATATGCATAACCTGGCTTCAATTTACTTCACAGTGAAGAAATTGCACATTAGGAGTCTAGATTTGAGTTAAAAGATTAAAAAAAAAAAAAGATAATCATTGTCTACGATTTTGGAATTTTTAATTTTTAAGAGGGGAGGAAGAAAATCAATTTTTGCGGGGAAGTGTCGTAAATTCCGAATTTTGTTGTAGAAATTTACCAAACTGGTGCAAAAATGTTGAAGACAACCATGCATCTTCTTCAGGATATTTCCAAAATCCCGCTTTTGCTGTTTGTGATTTTCAATCTTGTGGGGGGAGGGGGGGAGTTACGAAGGAGCAAATTCGAGACCCCTCTTTTAACGCTAAAAACGCTAAATTGGTTCTGGTAAATTTATAAGAGCTCCGGTCTTGAATTTTTACTGCGTGTATTGTTTAGATACATCCGATGCCTATACTGACAGGATTTTACGAAATTCTCCCCTTCACCTTTCTCAAGGGAGAAAGGAGGCAAAAAAAGGTTTCTAAACAGCATATTTCGACTCCAAATTAGTTCACGGTGTGGAAATTGCATATATGCGAAGATTAGACTTGAAAAATAAAAATAATAAAATTCTGGAATTTTCGATTTGTAAGGGGGGGGGCAGGGGGGAAAATCGATTTTGGGAGGAAATTTCGCAAATTACGGATTCTATTAAAAGAATTCTACTGAAAATGGTACAAAGATGTTGAAAACAGGTATGCATCTTCTTTAAGATATTTCCAAAAACCAATTTTGTTTTGTAATTTTCGATTTGGGGGGGGGGGGGGACGTAAAGAGGGGGTAGAATTATGATCCCCCTTTTTTAGCGCTAAATTTGTCGCGTAAAATCTATGTGAACTGCAGTCACGGATTTTGGTGCGCGAATTTGTTTATATGTATTGTAACGGGATTTTACGAAATCCCCCCTTTTTCTCCCTGAAGCCACAAACAGGTTTATAAGCGTAACCATTACTCCAAATTAGCTCAGCAAAAATAAATTTTATATGTGGATTAATTGTTTTCGAGATTATTTTGCCATGATTACCAGTAGCATCGTGGAATACGCTCCACAACATTTTCAGACAGATTTTTAAATTTTGCAAGTACATCGATAGTATAAGGTATTTTGGATCAAATGGATATATATTATTCCAGCATTCACAAAAACTCAAGCAAATGAATTACTTTTCACTAAATAATATTATCCGTTTAAATGTTCATATAATCTACTTTAAAACATAATAATTTTATTATATATTATTCTTATTTTATTTAGTTATGAATTTATCTATTATTTATATCTTTTCAGCGTACAAACGTTGCGGCAAAATAGTTTAAAACAGATTGTTTTATCTTACTACTACATGGAAAAACGCTTATAAATTTACATACAAATTACATAAAAAGTTTAGAAAATGAAAATGGGCAAAATTCCTTTCACTAGATGTTTCTTATTTGTATTTACCAAGTATATATGCTCCTATTTTATGTATTTATATATTTATTTGTTCCTTAGGAAAAAAATAAAAACTTTCATAATTAACCAAGTTAAATCATGATATCGATAGTCATATATTAATTTGATCTTAAGAGTATTTCGAGAGTTTTCAACAATGAAATTGAGAAAAATATTATAGAACTAACTACGGGATTTATTTATTTTTATAATTATGAGTTCTAATTTTATATACTTATAAATTCCATTTATCTGTACTAGTACAAAATGTTAAACTCATCTATATGTGCAAACATACTGCAATAGTACGACTAATTAAAATTTTTTTTCATTATAGCATCGCAAAGAGTTAAACTACTTTCCTAAATGGAAGGTGTTGTTGCAATAAAAACATATTTACAATTAAAGCTCAAATAAGGAGTATTTCACTTAATTTTAACGGGGGTGGGGTGGGAGGTGATTGTCAGCCTTGGATACAGACGTGGCAACTTAGCGATGAATTTGGCGACATGGCAACCAAACTTAGCAAGAAGGCATAATTTAGTGTTTCCAAAGTTTAGAATCTCTATCTTCAATAAAAGTCGATTTCTCGAATTTTCTGGATTAATCAATTAGCTAGAATAATCTCAAAAGTTCGCCAAATTACGACAGAAATTATAAAAACACAAAAGACACTTTCAAAGAAATCAGTTGTATTCGGACATGTGTTCAAAGTGTTCGTTTCGGTTTAAATGGTTTATATTTATTCTAAAAGGAGTAAAATTCCACTCTGTTGTGTTTTTAATGTTGTTTTATGACTTTTTGAGGTACGAATTTGAGTACGATAATTTACTTGTTTTTTCGAGAATAATCCTTGAATAAAGTGTACCTTTAAGCAAGAAACTGCCTGTTTCTTTACAATTACTTTTTTCACGCAAGAAAATCGACACTTTGCTAACAATATAGATAGAGAAGGATATTTTGGATCAGTTTGATATGCGTTATACTCTCAAAAGGTGCCATGAAATGAGAAAACGTTTAATTTACTAAGATTATTATTATTATTATTATTATTTTTTTTTTTTTTTTTAAATATTTACTTAAAAATTAGACCCACACAAAATAGAAACGTTTACACTTACAGCTCTCATCTAAGCTATACATGGTAAAAATAGGCAGATTTAGTGTTAATGTAGGTTCAGAACACGGCATTTCTGAACCCACATTAACACTAAACCTGCCTATTTTGGTTTCCTCTGTTTGCCTTCACAGTTGTTTGTGCCTCGTGTTTTTGCAATTCCCTGTATATACAGGGATGGAACACGGGCGCAGAATTCATACCGGAATCTGTTTAAGAAATTTCCATACCTATAATGTCGTTGATTTAAGAGGTAGAAAATTTTCTTACATTCATAGTGGTATGAATTCTGCGCCCGTGTTCCATCCCTGTATATATATTTTTTTTCTCTTTCTGCAAGACGCACTTTTTATTTGTTTCTTCTTAAATTTCATTTTAATTCATACATTTGTCTTTTTATTACTATTAAGGTTCGAGATTCAATTGACTTGCTGAATGATAACTTTTATTATTATTATTATTTTAAAGGTAATATAGGGCGCCAACTGAAACTCTGTACACAGGCGCCTGACAATGCTGGCGCGCCCCTGTTATCATGCTTAAATGTTTTATTTTTACACATAAATTAATCACTGTTCTTTGAATAATTTATTGAATTCAAGTAGGTTTCACAAGAATGAGAAATTTTAGAGATTGCTTTTTGTCCCACATGTGACATCATGAATGGGAAGGTTTTATAACACTCAAGGATGCTTAAGTTTTTTTTTTTTTTTTTCTTCTTCTTTTTGTCTAATATAAATTGATGTTATATGATTATATAATTATCAGATAAGATAATGATACACATCAACAAATGGCTTAATTAGCTGCTAACTCTGTCATTCAAAGTTATAATTTGCCCATGTTTTGTATATTTTGTATCTTCATAGCAATTTGTCTCATTTTTATAACATACAACATTTTTTTCTTTTTTTTTTTTTTTTACAATAAATATTTTGTTAGTTTTGTACATATCAGTTAAGTTATATATTGCTTAATTTTCTTAAAACTACCCCACAATAATTGTAATTCATCTTCAAACAGAAAATTATAGAATTTTTATTAAATGATTACAGTTCATGCACTGAAAAATGGTCATCTTATTCATGATTTCAAAATTCTGTAATAAAAAGGTATTTTAAATTCAGAGACTACAAAGTGCAATTAAACGAAGCAGCACTAATTTATTTATAATTATGTATTATATAAGAATTATAACCCTAAAAATTATATTAGTTAATAAGTCTAATTACCTTAAAATTTTTAATTTTCCATCTGGTGAACATTGATAGCAACAATGAATTTTTATGTAGTTTTTCAAAAAGAAAAAAAAAGTTTGTAATGTAGTAGCTTATAAAAATCTCCCACAATACTTGAACTGAAGAAAGCTTCCCCCCAAAAAAGGCAAACTTAAAAGAAAAAAAAAAAGAAAAAACTCTGACAATAGGTTGTTGCATTATTTTCGGGAATATTTAGAATGTGTTTGTGGGAAATTTCAGAGGTCTGAATATTTCCTGTACCCCTACCTATGAGGTAAAGTATTTGCAGGAGTGAAACTACTTGACATGCAAAAACCCTGAAATCTGCTATATGCATGCAGATAGGGATGACTTAATAATGGTATATCATATAGCTACCTGTAATAAGTAATATTTGAACAGTTCTTAACACATTTTAAGGCAAATTAAACAATCAAAATGACAAATTTCTATAAAAACAAAATAATTTAACATGAAATTCAGAGACAGCAAAAATTTAAAAAACCCTGAATTCAGTGGTAGCCTCTGAAAAGTTTCACCCTTTGTATTTGAAAAAATCTGTGATGAGTGACTTTTATATATTTCCCCTAATGAAAATGACATATAGACTTTATTGAAGAAAATCAAGTAATAAAAATTTGGAATGAGCCACAATTTAATAATGGAGACCATTATCATGTGTTGAAAGTAACCTAATTAAATCTTTTGTCCAATTTGCTGTATGTACTAACTTTTTCAATTAAATACCACTAAATTTTGACAACTGGCTTTCAATTCTGTACTATCACACTTGCTGTACACATAATGCTTTTTTTTTTTTTTTCAGTCATTTCCTACTGTAATAGACTTGCATACCCATTTCCACCTACATGGGATAAAATGGGCACATAACATATGTTACAAACACTCACTTTTAAAATATATGTGAATCAAATTATGAATAAAAATTATTTAATTTTACTTTCAACCAGTGGCGTCGCTAGAAAATTTTTTAGGAGGGGGCAAATTTAAAAGTGCAAAATTTCAGAATATATATATATCTAAATTTCATAACCTATAAATGCAAGTCGGGTTGGTTTGACTCTAAATGGCACTGTGACAAATTTTATTTGGCTAATCATTTCAAATCTAATGACATAATTTTAAAGCTTTAAATGTTATTATTTTTTTTTTCAATAATTTTTTATTTATTAGAATTTTCCAGGAGGGGGCAAGCCCCTATGTGCCCCTATGTGCCTTGCCCCTATGTGCCGACGCCCATGCTTTCAACATATGTAACATACACATAAAACAAAATATTTTGATAAAAATATTTGAGTGAAAATTCAAAAACAGGCTATTTTATACCCATTTTATTCCATCTGACCCTAGAAATGTATAAAATTTACTTTCTTACCAATGCACAAAATATTAAACGCATAACCTTCTTGTACAGATCTTTTGACCAGTTGATCAGGTAAACTATCAAAGCCTACATGTCCTTGTAATTTGAGAGATCGAAAACTCTCATTCATCTGCAAAAATGGAAACAAAGCATTTTAATATATTTATAATCTCTCCTTCTCTCTTTACAAGCAAACAATCACATATAAAACATAAAATATACACATGCACAAAAAAAAAAAAAAAAAAAAAAAAAACAGTAAGATGAAAATAAACGCAATATCTAATAATTTTAAGATAGATATATACTAGTTAATACCCATCAAAATTTGACGGATCATGTGCATCTTAAATCTTTTCATGGCATAAAGTTTTAAACATCCCTGTTTTAATAATCCGCATTGCTCTTAACCAGTTTAAAATCCACTGCTGTAATCAATTATTTTTTGGTTGGAGGGGAAGGGGGGAATAAATTTCATGAAATTTCAATATACAAAATTTAAACGTAATCCATATAACAAAATTAAAATACGAAGATTTTTTCTAATTTTACACTAAATATGACCAAAAGATTTTGAAGTAGTTAAAGGAGAGACAGAATTTATAAATTATGGTAAGAATGGAGAATGAAAGCACACATCAATATTTAATGTTTTTCATACATATTATTTTAATTTGCTTGCATCTATAATATTCCATTTCAGTTACAATATGGCAGTGGCGCCATCTATAATCTGTCGATAATAATTTAAAAAAAATTCTCAGTTTTTTTTTTATAAAAATACTTTTAAAATCGCATAAATTTATAAGGCAAAATAATTTAATTTAAAATAAATTTTAATAGTGTTTTGTGTTTTCTTTACATTCTATAATTACAATTTATTTTTCCTTAGAAATAGAATATACTACTCAGGGCTCGAATAAGTAAGAATGCATTCAATACTTTAGCAAGTTAATTTGCTCATTAAAATTTTAATAGTAAATTATTCTATGCATATTTTTACTCGTATAAAATATCAATATTTTTAGGGTTATTCTTCTTAAATTATTTTTTTCTGTAATATAGTACAGAAATGAAATATAAGAGATCAATTTAAAATCTCAATCAATCAATAAATAAAATAAAATAAAACTTCCTTTGATTTTAAACATCTACCTTCATTTGGGCACGACGCAATTCCGCCGAAGCATAGGACAACTCCGCCGAAAATTTTTCAGCTGTTTCCCCCAGTAGGACAAATCCGCCGCATTTCTCTCTGCCGTTTTCCCTCGATAGGACAATTCCGCCGAATGAGGGGGGAAGGCATTACCTTTGGCGAAGTAAAGTTGGCGACACTTTCCATGCTAAAACTTCAGGCATTCAACTTTTGTTAAAAATAAATACACAAAAGAATGGTAATAATCTATATATTAATTCGCAAACATGAAATTTGTTGTACATTTTTAACATATTAATTATGGGGGTAGAGGATTGAAAGTGGTATTGTTAGAAAGTTATGGTTAATGAGAATTTAGAGTAAAAGAAAATCTCTTATTAGAATGTCAAAAAATCATTCAAAAATATCTTTATTTTTATACACTTTTTCATCTTATACATGTAATCTTTTGTACTAAAAATTTTTATAGAAGAAAGTTTGTTTAATTTGTCAATTTCTTAAAATTCAGTAAAATCCATAGACACAGTAATTTGTTTGGATGTAGCTTCCATATATTTCTCAACTACAGATTTTTCATTTTAAAAGCCAACAACTTTTAGTGTTAGAAATGCTTATTGACTGAACGAATGAAAAGTCGTAATTTAATACTATTAAACATAGAAACAAAAATACTAATAATAATAATAATAAAAAGATTTGATTTATGAAAATTCTAATTATTTTTTCTAATTTGTTTATGATGTAATTATTATTATTATTGTGATTTGCGTCAATTATAATTTGAAAATATATTAAAAAATAATATATATATATATATATATATATATATGTATATATATATAAAACATAATACATTCCAATTAACTGAAACTTGATGACTTATTTTTAAAAAGTGTATTTATTACTTATATGCTATTCATTTTGAGTGCATATTGGACGAAAAATAACACTGCAAGGCTGCAATTTAACTCCATTTACGGAAAGATCATCTCAGTTTTTAGGTTATATACTGGCAACAAACTTGTTATATAAAATATGTATCCTGAAAGATTATGCTGATTTTATTCGGGTGTATATCGACCGATAAGTGGTACTACTATTAATTTCTACGATTTTCCAAATAGGTATGCCTCAGCATCTCTTGGTAAAAACTGCATCAAACTTCATGTATAATTTGTTCGTACTAAAAAAAAAAAAAAAAAAAAAAAAAAAAATAGCAGCGCCAATTTTTTTTGTACAGTGTGTCTGTAAATCTCAATCAGAATATTTTTTTTTTTTAGAATTAGAAAATCTTAAACCAAGTTTGGAGTGCCTTTATAACAACATAGAATCTGGGATATAGTGTTCATGTAAATAGGATAAAATTTCAGTATAGCAGCGGCACTTGCCGACTGATATGCAATTAAATTAAATCAGCAGAATCTTACATGATATGCATCTCACATGCACAGTTTTGGTGCACTTTTACACTGTAGAAGCTGAGATATAACTTTCCTTAAAATAGAAAAAACTGCTACATGACAGAGACACCTGTTGAGCAATATATCTCTAAGGTTAATGAATCAGTTTTAGTTACAGGTATTACCAAATATTAAATTTGAGTAACATTTTATAATAATCAATTTATCATTTATATTATGAAAAGTCGTCCATTTAAAAGAGTTATTTTCGGACATTTCTGTTTCATAATTTTTATTTTCAATCGATCCAGAATATCATTATAAAAATCTTTATACATTAATACGTGGGCTCGTTTTCTGGGAAAATATTTTTCATAGTATTTTTTTTTTTTTTTTTTTCCCCCCTTTAGTCTCCCAACAAAATCAGCTATGTTACTAAAAACTATCTTCTGAATGTTCCTCCAATATCAACTAGTATGTTGTAACTACCATGAAACTTTCTTCTATACTTTTTCTATACAAATTCACGTATTACAAATTATTTAATAAAATTATTTAATCTATTTGCCGCGATATATGCAGATGGAGATGATTTTCATCGCAAAGAATTATTACTGTTGTTATTACTGTTATTTATCACTGCTGAATAAAAAATTAAAGAAAATAAGTAAAGAAAATTTAATGCAAGTTAATATAATTTAAGTAATATATATTTGAATATTACGTTAAGTAAAGAAAATTTAAATTCTTATTTATCCTTTAATAATTTTGTAAATGTAATTGAAACAATTTAACTAAGATGAAAAATTTTTCTTAAGCTAATTGAGTTACACGATAATTAAAAATAAATTTATTATTACAATTAAATAATTATTAAATAAAAGAACATATAATAATGATGAAAAATAAAATTAGATGCATGTTTATGAGTACATTTTTAATTCATATTTTGGTTAAAATCTACTTTACTTTTACTTAACTTTCCAAAGCGAGGGGGAAGGGCTCTTATCTTATAATGCTCGATGTGCCGCCAAAGTTTGATGCGTCGCCAAAAATGGAAATACTACAGCGGACCCCCTCTTCTCGTCTCAAAAAAATGGCGCGGCGGATTTGTCCTATGCGGGAAAAGGGGGGTTAAAATTCTCGGCGGAATTGTCCTATGTGGGGAATAGGGGATTAAAATCTCGGCGGAATTGTCCTGTTCCGCTTCATTTTTTCTAAACAAAGTTTTCAATTGATAAAAGTTAACTTTCAAAGAACAATAAACATTGACAATTTATTATTATTATTATTATTATTATTATTTTTTTTTTTTTTTTTTAAGAAACTGAAAAAAAAATATTAGGAATATGGTATGGTATGTTTATATGATAAGAGAGGCACCACAAAAACTCTTAAAACATTATCCTGTGTAGGAAAATTTTCGGTGAAATGAAAATGCATATGGCAATAGCCGATAAGTATTCGCGAATTGCTTTATTTTTAATATACTTCCTTGGAAAATATGAATCAATCGTGTGAATTGTTTTTATTATTGAGCTTTAATCAGGCGTCTGCCATAGACATGCGAAATATCATTGTCGTCTGCTCGAGTTCTATCATCAATGTTCATATTGCACTGCATCAAGGGGAAGGAATATTCCCATTCCAAACTAGTTCATAATTTTCTCGCACATGCCCAGATCGGACGATTTTGGTCTTAAAGAAATACCCTTGTGTTTTAATATTATAGATAGAGAGAGGGGGGGGGGGGATGATATGAATTTACACTCCAGTAGAAATCCTGAGAAACAGAAGATATAATACAGGTAGGATTATGTCTCTCAGTAGTTGTGACATACTGCATAAAATATTAAAATTTTACAATACCATATAAAAGTGCTTTAAGTTATTTTACATGGCCATACAAAATGATTTCTATAGTAAATACATTACAATCTATTGCAAAAAATCTACAGAACATTTTATTACAAATTCAACTGACAGGCACACATACATGAATAGCACTTTATGCGAGGCCTGGCCTGATTTGTCACTTTATGTTTTTACACATTAGGGCTATTTAAAAATAATATGAAAGTCTATACATGTGCA
This sequence comes from Salticus scenicus, assembly GCA_963930645.1. NCBI lineage: Eukaryota > Metazoa > Arthropoda > Arachnida > Araneae > Salticidae > Salticus > Salticus scenicus. The sequence continues at coordinate 158,035,988 of OZ005657.1, read as the reverse complement.
TCTAGCACATCCTATAAATGCAAGTGTATTTAAATTCAGGTAATGCTCAACAATGATACAAGACAATTCAAAATAATTGTAAATGCACTGCTAATACAGATGAAAAAGCTTTTGAAATATTTGTATAATGATGAATATACAGTGTAATCAGATATGGATGACTATTTATTTGACTATTAACCCTCGGTTTCCCAAGATCAGGCGTTACTGCAGAAAAATTGCTTTCAGATGCCGCTTGGCACATATGGCGAAAATCATCAGCACTGTGCCTTCTTGTATCATTTAGAAGTTGTAACATTCTACTGGTTACGTCTGCTATCTCTGGCGAATTAGCACACTTTTTGAATGAGGCAGGCTTAACTAAATTTCAACTACAAAATGGGGTCAAAATTACCCCATCTTGGAAAAGCGAGGGTTAAATATATACACAGATATATACATATATATTACAAGCCATGTACTGGGCCTGGTCAAACAAAATCCAGATGGCAATTTTTTTTTTTTTTTTGGGGGGGGGGGGGGTTGTTAAGAAAAGCTAATTTTCTATAATAATAATACAGTTACTAACAATCCAAATTTTGTCTTTTATTAAATAGTTATTTTAATTTTATTTACTATTATATCAAATTTATTATCAAAGTCAATCTCTGTAAAGAATTGAAATCCAAGAGGCTCCTATGCACACCATTGCCTTATTATAAACTTAATTTAAGTTTTCATAAAATGAAAGCTGTTAATAGTTAGCAGCTTGCAAGATGAGAAAATAATTTTTTCTTTGATTGTTTTTCATTTTCATATACTTTGTGAGAAATATACATTGTAAATGCTGAACAGTCATACATTTTCTGTGCTTTGAGTTTATTTCTTTTGTATAACTAAAACTGCTATTTAATAATTATATTAAACTTTTTTCCTCTTTTTATACACTCATTTTGACAAAACTAATGGACCAGAAAAAGTATCTCATATTTAATTTCATTGTGAATCATAACTATTATTTCTAAGATTCTGATAAAGGACTTAGAGTCAAGCTTAGTGTTGTATATGTTTGCAGGTTAAAGCTTAAAAAAGAAAATTTTAACAAAATGCTTATCAATATGCATTACATTGTGCTCTTCAGTACCTACCTTATTTATATATTTTATATTGCATAATATTTCAATCTAAAAGCCATGACACATTTAATGAATTAATACTAATTTTTAAAAACTACAAGAGGAAAATCTTACTAAATTTTAAAATATTAATTGCAAAATGCACATAATCATTTTCATTTAATTAGTGTTTAATTCAAATCCGAAGAAAGATGTTTACATTTAAATCCAATATTTTACAGTTTAATTAAGTGTGGGAATTTTGCTAAACAGAATTGTTAAACTAAAAAACAATTTATAAGTTATTTTCTTTCTCTCCAATCTGGAAAATACATGGAAGTGACTTTTTTTTTTTTTTTAATTCTAAAGGGTTATAAGATACATAGTCTTTTATTAATTTATCTACTACATTTACAGGGGGAGGGGGGAAGAGCTGCTGTTTCTATAAAATTAAATAGTACAGGATAGTTTAGATATGCATACACTTCGCGTTAATAATCAACCAAGGATATATATTATGAGGGTGATATTGGCAAGGTTTATTTCAAATTTATAATAACAGTTTAACTTTTATATATTAAGAAAATTTTATCTGGCGTTTAATGATACTTTAATCAAGGAAACTTTTAACTGTGACAGCAAGTTGGATCTATTTAACGGCTTTACATTCATTTTTCACTACTTTATAATCGCATTGTTACGAGTTGGTAGAATTTAGCATTAAAAAACAACTAGGCAAATCAATCTTCCCGTGAATTAACTAGTGAAATTATTATTATTATTGATTTAGTATCAGCTTGCTAATATACAGACTTATTAATAACAGATTTCAACAGGATATGATCAGTTTTTAATCGATCGTTGGATAATAGATTTCAAAATAAGTATGCTGATAAAAATTCAAATAAAATATACATAATAAAAATCGAATTAAAATAATTACTAACACTGGGTGGTCTTTCAACGTTAGTAGCAGCCATTAGTAAAATTTATATAAGCGCGTTGTTAATAGTCTTTGAGGCACAAAAGTGAAAATGTCCAATATATTATACCGCAATACACTAATGACGCTATAGCCCAGTTGACGTCTAAATAGGCCTAAATTATATAAACAATTGAAGGATAAAACCGGAAGTAGTCGACTACCACGCCTTGTGTATAATGTTGCCACTCACATGGTCTTCTAATTCTTCAAAAAATTTAAAACATGGGTGTAGTAAAATACCTCTGTTCATTAAAGGTTGATGTTCAATGGGTTTAAACTGGTTTAACATCGCACCGAAAGCTTCGTAGTGAGCAATACGGAGGTAGGGAGCCTAGGTAGGGTAGTATCACTCAGTGTATGCAACACACAGATTAACATACAGATAGGACAGTGAAGCGAAAACACGAACCAGAAAGGTAGTAGTACCACAAGTCACAAGTGTCAACAGAGGGGAACTAGGAACTACAATTGTTATGCTTACATGAATAGCATCTTTGATCGAAAATTGTTTTTTTATTCTTCCCCCTCTCTATTAAATTCACAAAATCATACTCAAATCATTCACAGCTATTCTTCTAACAAATAAAATTAATTTTTATAAAGTTTCAAAATATATTTTGCGAAACACATTCAAGTACAACTTAAAATAACAAACTGTAATTCTCAAATAGCAGAATGAAATCTTAAATATTTAACACTGCTTGGTTTAAATAATACAAAATGCTTTGAAATGAAAAAATATTCTTGGTTTATGTATATATTTTCGCAATTTATTTGCTTGATATTTAGAACTTGCTTCCTAAAATAAATTGATTTTGACATTATGTTTGTAAACAATAAAAAAGTTGCCAAACGAAAAAAATCAATACAGTGGTTGGTTGGTTGGTTATAATGTCACTTTAGTTCTGCGATATGAACATATATATATATATATATATATATAAAAGACAAGTGATTGCGTAAGCTGGAGAGCTTGAGAAACTTACATAGATATAGTAATATATATAGATTTATCCTCCTCATGTTATCGAGCAAAACTTTTTGATGTCGAAAAAAAGTTTTAAAATCGGCCATTAGAAGGTATTGAAAAAAGAAAAATGAATTTGAAACTGTATCTGGAGTTTTTCATTCACCTTTAGTAAATAAATTATTCATAAATTTTATTTACTAAATTATCCGTGTATACTCCTGTGTAATTTACTCGGAGCCATTAGAGTGACTTTACAGCCATTGCAGTGACTTTTCCCGAGTAAAAAGGGATCACTTTTTCCCTCACGCTGTTCAATCCAAAGAATCTCTAATATAATAAAGAGGGGAAGGCTTTGAAACAAAGAATCTCTAAACCGGAAAGAAGGGAAGTCTCCGTAGACCACAGATTATCATACAGATAGGACAGTGAAGCTAAAACGCGAACCGGAAATATAGTAGCACCACTAGTGTCAACAGAGAGGAACTACATGTGTTAAGTCTACATGAATAGCATATTTGATCGAAAATTGTTTTTCTATTTTGCGAGTAGTTAGTAGCAGGTTAGCATGGGAAGTTTTCTTTTTCTTCACTTTCTATTGTTTTTGAATTCACAAAATTATCCTCAAAACATTCACAGCTAGTCTTCTAAGAAATAAAAATTAATTTTTATTAATGTTTAAAAATATGCTTTGTCAAACATATTCATATTCAAGTACAAATTAAAATTACAAACTGTAATTCTGAAATAGTAGTATGAAATCATTAAATATTTAACGTTGCTTGGTTTAAATAATACAAAATGCTTTAAAATGAAAAAATGTTTTTATTTTATGTATATTTTTAAAGTTTATTTTCTTAATATTTAGGACTTGCTTCTTAAAATGAATTGCTTTTGACAATCAAGTTTGTAAACAGTAATAAAGTTGCCAAACGAAAACGTACAGTCGGTAACAAAAGTCTCCGAACACTAGCAAAAATTCCTATATAAAAAAATTATACTTAATACAGTTTTGTTAAATAAATTCTTGTCGAATCCTGTTTATAGACTGACTAAGAACAGGATTCGACAAGGATTTATTTAGCAAAACTGTATTAAGTGTAGTTTTTTTACATAGGAATTTTTGCTAGTGTTCGGAGACTTTTGTTACCGACTGTATGTGCAGTTTTCTTTCCTTCACTTTTTCTACTACTTTTAAATTCACAAAATCGTAACATTCACAGTTATTTTCTAAGAAATAAAACTAATTTTTATTATGTTTGAAAATAAATTTTGCCAAACACATTCGTGTTCAAGTGTACAAATTAATATAACAAACTGTAGTGCTGAAATAGCAGTATGGTATGAAATCTTAAATATTTAACATTGCTTCGTTTAAATAATACAAAATGCTTTAAAATGAAAAAAAAAAAATATTTCTGGTTTATGTATATTTTCGAAATTTATTCGCTTAATATTTAGTACTTGCTTCTTAAAATAAATTGCTTTCGACAACCAAATGTAGACAACAATACAATGGTTAGTTGGTTGGATGTTGGGTTTAACGTTGCACTAATATTACGATATGAACATAGATACAATAAAAATAAAACGAGCGACTGCGTAAGCTGGAGAGCTCGAAAAACTTACAGCCGTTGACAATAGGGTCGTTGCAGTCAAATTTTGGTTACCGAAGAATGTATGGGAGTGTCCTATCTGTATAATAATCTGTGCCGTAGACTAGGGACCCTAGATAAAGAGAGACTGGACATTGACCCGCCAGTTTTAAACCGAAAATTCGCCATGTTTGTTCACCTGGTCGTGTACAACAATGTTAATCTCTGCTAATATTTATTAAAAAAAAAAAAAAAAAAATGCTTTTATTTATGTGAGTTATTTATTATTTCAGGTTATGTTACACTGTCGATAGATAAGTTATTTTTGCTTAGAGATGATTTTTACTGCTTGAAAAAAGTTTATTATTTTCTTTTATTCAGTAAATTCTATGACTTCCATTGAACAGCAAGTAAGAATTTGCATTTTTTTTTTTTTTTTTTTTTTTTTAATAAATACTTTATCGAAATCCTTTCATGCACATTACGTGAACCTAAAAAAGTGGTAGTTTATAATTTTACACAGACAATTAAATTTAGATGTCAGTATATAAAGTGATATTAGTTAAGATTAAGTAAAGTTAGTCTATCCACCTTTTAAAAAATACTCAAAATGTGATGAGACATAATCGTACTAAAAAAAAATCTGGTGTGAAACAACCACACGACTTTCATTACCTACTATTATACGTATTATATGCACTTTTTGGAGATAATGTGATCAGAAGACATAGAATTGACCTAATGAAATAGACAACTAAAAATTTTCCGGTAAGAGAAACTTAATACACGCGTAAAGACATATAAAACAGAGTTTATATAGCGAGTTTTTTTTTTTTTTTTTTTTTTTGAAACATCAATTTCCGAGATCCAAAACTGATCTATCTGGACAGGGTGACTATTAATTTTCCTGTAATAACCACGTAGAGCATGAGAAAGGATATCTAAAATGGGTTTATGTAGCAATTTTCAAGAAAATCATTAGAGCCGTTTTTGAGATACCGACTTTTACTAAAACTTGGCATATTCAATTGTTGCCAGGAAAACAACAATTACAGTACATTTAAAATAGGGTTAATATTACAAGTTTGAAAAAAATGTATTCTGCCGTTTTGAAAGGAACGCATTTGAATTGAAAGGAACGCATTGAAATTCAGTTATTTATACAGGACGCCTATCAATTTTCCTGAGCTAACCAACTATGTTATTCGAAAGGGCACCTAATAGAGTGTTTATACAGTAATTTTGAAGAAAATCGTTAGAGCCGTTTTTGAGATATGGACTTCTGGTTTCATATGTCCCACTTCCGATTTTCCAATTTTCACCTAAATTTAGAAGATAATTCATCTGTACACCAGACTTGCCTCAATTCTGAAGTTTCGTAGTTTTAACTTCATTAGTTTCGGAGATGTAATACTCAGAAGATTCCCCACACACATACACACATACTTACGTACACACTAGGACTGGGCGATGTAGCGATTCTATAAATCGATTTATCTTCCATCTAATATCGCGATATAGAGATAAATCGATTTAACACTGATTTAGAAAATACCTCCTCCCACCCCTCCTACAAGTGAAGTCTTTTAACCAATAGTATAATGACCGAAAAGCAACGCTGCTATTACTCATTTATTTTCTGCAATTTCCCATATTGCTATAACTCAGCATCTATGGCTTAAAATTACGCCAAACTGCATAATTTAAAATTAGAATTGTAAATTATGCAGTTCAAACTGTAAAGATTTTATTAAGAAAAGTTATGTTGATTAAACACTTCTGGATGATTAACATTAGGGGGCGTTGTTATAAATATTGATATTAACACTTTCGCGACAGGCATACTTTTGCCTTTTCTAAAACTGATTGCCGGGGAATACTGAAGTAAACTAAAGCTAGTTGCCGCAAACTTTTGATGTTTAAACGTGGTTAAAAGTTGAATGCAATGTTTTGAAATGTTACTTTTGTAATTACCTGAAGCTTGGAATGAAGATTATTTATATAATATCAGAACGAACCTATAATACTAACTAGCTATATAAGTTGAAATGACGTGAATTCACGTCAGCGGTCGCGAATGTGTTAAAGAGAGTTTTTGGTGGCCTTTGGCACAACAGTTTTTTTTCTTGTAAATTGTTTAGCCCTTTTTTGTGCGTTCCTGATATATGATGGAATATTGAACTCTGTATTTTGATTTATAAAATTTGTCTTTTACCACAGTCAGTAAATTAAATTTCCGCTTTCTTAAAAAAAAAAAAAATATATATATATATATATATATATATATAAAATTTTTTCAAGTCGATTGATAAATTCTATGCGATATTTTTGAACCAACTGCCCAGTTAAATAATAATTTAGTAAAAAAATTTTGAAAGCTGATTCCCAAATTTTGTATTATTTTACTAAAATTTAACAAAATTTCTGCTTTTTTGTGTTATATTGTCGAAATACGTTATATTCTGGTGGTCAATATTCAATCTGCCTATAAATAAACCACACATCATTTTGAAAAAAAAAAAAAAAAAAAAAAAAAAAATCAAGACCAATTTGTTCGTTAGAGGAAATAGGTAGCAGAGTTTGAAAAAGAAATTTAATTTTAAATGATGAAAAAATATGTAAACTCTATTTTCATTTAATAGTATTTTAAAGTGTTAACATTGTAGATTTTATTAACTTCAGTAAAGTAATATTCGAAGCTTATTAATGGTATTATAAAGAGCGTAATAAAAAGTACGTAATAAGGAGCACCTTTAAAAGTTGTGTACATTCTTTAAGAATCTCCCCGCCCCCCCCCCTCTTACAAAATACTAATAACAGAAGTGTCAGACAAAGCCAATTAATAGTGGCTGGTGCACGTAAAATATCTCGTGGCCGTAATGTCCTCCATGTTCCCATAAAAAAGTATACCTCTGGGGGTCACCAAAGCGGGAGAGCCATCCCTTCCGTGGAGGATCGAAATTGTGATGGCATGTCTCCGGACCACCTCTAGGGGTGTGTCCCAGACCGTCGCCAATTGCCCATCTGCGCAACACTAGTGCGACGTAAAACCCAACCATTCATTCAGACAAAGCCAAATTATTGAATAAATAATAATAATGAAAAACAGATATATCGTATTATGAAACTATTTTTATCGTGATTTATTGTATTCTTAAATATTGTAAAAAATAAATTTATTTTCTATTTAATTTAATGAAAAAAAATATATGTACTTATATTAATATTTATTACAACAATGCATACTGCAATTGCCGAAAATAATTACTTATTACAAAAAGAAAGAAATCATTACTTAACGAACAAATTGGAGTCTCCGTAAAACCGCAAGAAGTTAAAAGTTTGGAACAGTTACGATTCATTTAAAATCGTATTTTCTTTTCTCCCCGATTTAGCATAGTGTAAGCGCAGTACTTCGTCTCTCCTTTGAAATAAACGGAGCAGACGACAGGCGATTTAAGCGCATCGTCTCTCTTGTATCTCCTTTGAAATGAAAAGCCGGCACGTAGCACAAATCATATTACGATAAATCGTAAGACGGCTTTTGCACTTATTGTTAAATCGTTTTCGCTAAATCGATAAAACTTACCTTGATGTATTAACTTGCAAGCGTGACGAGGAAACTTGATGCCTAGCTAACATCGGATTTTTATCTCTAAATCGATGCAGCATTACATCGTCTAACATCGTCATTACGAAATTTCGTAGTAGATGTTATCTTTAAATCGGATCGTCGATTTTAGCTATAAATCGATTTTTGCATTACATCGATATAACGCCCAGTCCTAGTACACACACACACATTGACCAATTGACATAAACCACTTTTTGGAACTCAGGAGACCTTAAAACATGTAAATCAGGTAAAATCTCGATATCGAATTTTTTGACCGAACACAATACTTCCATTACCTACGGTAGTCGGGTAATGGAAGTAATAAGTTATAGTAAGATATTGATAGTAAAGCGGATGGTTAAGAAAATTTTGTATCTGACATCCAAAAATTGCTTTTCAAAAAAATGGGAAGAGGATTAAAATAATAATAATAATAATAATAATAATAATTCTTATATGCGTTATTATTTTTGTTGTTTTAAGGTTCTTTTAAAAGATTAAAATTATGTCTTATATCTATAATTGTGTAAGTACATTGCATTTAATTAATTTCAATTCCAGTAGAAATACAATACATCTTTTCTTTTATCATTAAAGCTGCAGAAAGATTTTGCTAGCGTAACTGGTAGACGGGAAGTGGTGGGTTCGATCCCAGGCCGCACTTTGACCTAGCCGTTCGAGATTTTCCTTTTTTTTTCCGAAACTTGCTTAAATATGGGTTAAGACCTTTATGGAAGACACACCACACAGGCCAAACCCAGTCAACTGGCCTTAGCTCTCTAACACTTACACCATCATTGAAGCAGTGAACAGAAATAATTTCAGCATATTTTGAACTTTTTTTTTTTAGTATTACAGCATTTTGAGAAATTAAAATTATTACTTTCTCTTACCCATTAGGTAGAGAAAGTATTGTTTTTGGGTCAAATTTTCGAACGTGAGATTTTGTTACACTTACACGTTTTGAGGTTCTCTGAATACGACAATCATGTTTTTAGCAAATGGTCTGTGTGTATGTCTGTGTGTGTGTCTGTCTGTTATCAGCATATCTCAAAAACAAATTATGGCAGAAAGTTCAAACTTGGTATTCTAAATGTGTATCATATAGGGATGCTACACTAAGCTTTTCGTTAAGATTAAGCAAATGGTTCGTGTACAGGGACAATCAAGAGAATTCTAATACATTACATCTATGGGGGAAATTGCAGGTAAGTAGAGTTTAACGTCTATAGACTGTACTAAACTAAATGAAACGAATATATACCGTGTGATCCAAAAGTCAGGACAAACTTTAACTAGTGGATCTGCAGATCAGGAGCCTCAACGTCCTATTTGCATCAGACATTATTCAATAGGTCATTTTTATTTATTCCTTATTATATAATAGTATATATTGATTCAATCGACTTATTACCATAATCGGATACATTCCTGAGGGGGGCTGCCGCCCTCCTCAAAACCCTGCTGTATCTCTCTTTCTAAACCTATTTGTATATCATATAAAGTGTTACGGAATTGTAAATAATTGCATTTATTTTTGTATAAATTCTTTCAAAGAGGCTTAGAAAGTCGATAAAATGCTAATTTTGTGCATTCCCCAGTCGTTTTTGCGTTAAAATAGCCTAATTTTCCTTTAAAAACGCATTAAAAAGCTCCTATAAGGGAAGAAATGGATTTGGCGCCAAATTTGGCGACTGTTCCCTCCTTGGCGATTTTTTTTGGCGACCTTGGCGAGAAAATACTTATTAGGGATATACCAAATATGGAAGCTCTAATCTCATTGGCTGATGAGATACGAGAATTTTCCAGAACAGTCTGTGTTCGATAGAATAGTATAAAAGGAGCATTTTTTTAGCCAAGGCGGTCAATCTGAGATCTGTGTTAGTTTCGTCAAATATCAGCTTTGCTTTGAGCCTCTTTGAATGAGACTTGCTTTATGTGTTATTGATAAACATTTTGTAATGTTGTTTTGCTGTTAACGGCTGTTGTTTAAGCTATGTTTACTGGTTGAATTGAAGCTGATACTTGGTTTATAGACCTGTATTTTTCTGGAACTTTCTGTGAATAAATCACTGAATTTTTGCAAGTTTCGCCTTTCATTCTCGGACAACTTACGAACCCCCAAGTACGCAACAATATGTATTCTTAATAAACGACGGTCATGTATTATTTCCCTGAAATTCATAAATACCAAATTTCATAACTACGAGATTTCATACAAAAATAATTACATAGCCTATCGGAAATATTTTGCGTAACCTTTAAACTAATTATCAATTCTCTGCCCACAATTTTCAACAGGAAAACATGCTTTTAAAATTCTAATAAAATTTCATTATATTTGATGGGGATGTAACCATGTTAAAATACACTTTTAAGAAATACCGACTACAGACCGTAATGGTACGAAATTCCTTTATGTATTCCGGAAAAGTAGCCACAGTCATTATAAACGCCAATAATAAGAATAAACCTAATTAATTATAACTCATTAATTTTTCAAACTAATTTGACATCATTTGGATGATTACAGTACATACTCGGAATTATTTTGTGTGGTCCCACAAATTATTTAGTCTATACATAACCTTTTTTAAGAGTAAACATGATTTTAAGCATCTTTATAATGTATGTTAACTTTATTAAGTTCAATTGAGCATAAACGCATTAAAGTGCGCGCTTAAATTAAAAATTTGTTCATAGGCTCTAATGTTACGAAATTCTTTCGTGTGTCTTTGTAAACGAACCATAAACATTGTATACATCAGTAAAAACTATTCAGCTTATTTTGCGTTTAAAATTAATAATTGTTCCAAATGTAACATCGTTTGGATGACTACGTGACATTGTCAGAACACTTTTGTAAGATCCTGTACATTAATTAGCATAAGTAAGAGCACATATTTTCTTCAAACAACATAAGTTTAAGCATCTTACTCACGTACGCTAGTTTCATTTTCTTCATTGCAAAGTAATGATATTAAAATGCGTTTAAACGAAATTCACCCCATACGCCGTAATGTTAAGAATTTTGGCGTGTCCCTGTACACAGTGTATAAAAAATATAGCAATAAAAATTATACAGCTGCTTATATGCAAAATTGCAACGTGTGCGCCAATTTGCAAGTCAATCGAAGGATTTTTGCGGCCGCTATTGCGGTACATACTAATTCTTCCCATAGGCCGTAAAGATAAGAAAAACTTTGGCGTGTCTCTGTACACGAACGACAAATGGAAGACACACCTAACACTATACAGCTAATTCTGTTGGGCTCATGAATATCTGTACCAAATTGCAAGTCAATAGCGTTATTTGAGGGGCCGCTATCGCGGTGCATACAATATCTTCCCATAGGCCGTAATGATAAAAAAAACTTTGGCGTGTCCCTGTACACGAACTACATATGGAATGCACACCCAAAACTATACAGCTAATTTCGTGGGGATCATGAACATGTGTACAAAATTTCAAGTCAATAGCGTGATTTTTTGCGGCCGCTATCGCACGACAGACAGACGGAACCAAAATCCTTTTGAGTCTCAACAGAGGGCCTCCATTCACGTTTCGGCAAAAATTGGAAGTCAATAGCTTGATTTTTGCGGTAACTATCGCGGTACATACAGATTCTTTCCACAGGCCGTAATGATAGAAAATCTTTGGCGTGTCCCTGTACACGAACTACAAATGGAATACACACCTAAAACTATACAGCTGATTCCGTTCGGCTCATGAATATGTGTACCAAATTGCAAGTCAATAGCGTGATTTTTGTGGCCGCTATCGCGGTACATACAAAGTCCTCCCACAGGCCGTAATGATAAGAAAAACTTTGGCGTGTCCCTGTATACGAACTAGAAATGGAATACATACCAAAAACTATACAGCTAATTTCGTGGGGCACATGAACATGTGTACCAAATTTCAAGTCAATAGCGCTATTTTTGCGGCTGCTATCGCGCGACAGACAGACAGAAGACACACAGACACAGCCCAAAACCATTTTGAGTCTCAACAGAGGGCCTCCACTGACGTTTCGGAAAAAATGAATAATTCGAAAACGAATCAAGATACAAAGATACGGTTTGCACCAAACGGATGGAAAAGAAGCCGGGTTTTGTGTGGCAAAGAAAAAAAAATATAGCTCTGTTGGCGACCAACAGATGGCGCTGTCGTATTTCTGATGTAGGATTATGCAAAGCAACAAACGATATAAAAAGGAACAACTACAGCAGGTAATGGTAGTCGAAGCTTATATGCATCGAAATATCGCATTCTCAGTCGCTACTTTAATCACGCATGGCCTCCAAGATCTCCCGATCTGACACCCCGTGACTTTTGGCTGTGGGGATTCTTGGAAGTCAAAAGTGTACCACGACCAACTTGCATCACTAGCAGCACTGAAAGATGCCATCCGCCAAAATGTGTCTGCCATAACGCAAGAAATGCTACTAAATGCTGTGAACGATGTGGTGAATCATCTCACAGCTGTACTTCTGAATGATGGAGATTGAACAGTTACTGTAGTAGTACTAATTAAATGTAATTAAGCTGACTTGTAAGCTGTCAACATTTTTTTTTTCATTTGTAAATCATCTTTTGGTGAAATAAAACACTATAGCGCCATCTGTTGGTCGCCAACAGAACTATTTTTTTTCCTTTGCCACACAAAACCCGGTTTCTTTTTCATCCGTTTGGTGCAAACCGCATCCTTGTATCTTGATTCGTTTTCAAATTATTCATTTTTAAAGTTTGTCCTGACTTTTGGATCACCCTGTATATTTTTTAATAGAGATAGTTAACTGAAAAAAAAATGTGTATGTAGGAGCCTCGCCTCCCCCGCTGGGGGGGGAAGTTCCCCCTCAAGGGGAGTAAATTTTCATGATAGGTATCTTTTAAAAGAGCTCGCCAATACCTTTAAAACTAATGGTTGAACCATCGATCTGCGATAATTTAAAACAAAGTTATCGATTTTTTTTTTTACTTTTAACAAAAAAAAAAAAAAAAAACTTAGAAAAAAAAATCGTTTTTTTTTTTTTTTTTTTTTTTTTTTTTTAAATATTGAGAATAAAATGGACTTTTTTTGGATATTTGGTGTTATACTACTTCTCTAATATGGAAATCGTCTGCATTATCATAAAAGATAATTTTTTTTTAAATAATAATTTTAATAAATTATTTTTTAAAAACAGAACTATTTTTTAATAACTGAATTAAATTCTATATAAATGTAGGTGCATTAATGAAACGGGGGTTGAGGGGGGCGGTAGCCCCCCTCACACAGAACGAATTATCATATAAAACTCTTCAGGAGCCTAATATGAATTGTTTAACACAGGTTTACATAACAGTACTCGTGTTATCTTACCTTTTAATCTGCAACCTGTATTTATAGTATTAAATTTCAGGGTAAGAGAAAGTCGTGTGAGTGACATACCAGATTATCTTGTAATTATTTTCATGCAAAACGATTAGCAAAAGAATGAAATGAAATGTTTCTGACTATTATTAATTTATATATCTGAAAAAGAAATTATTAAAATATTGCTTTTCTTTTATCTCTTATTATTAAAATAGTCATGGTTATTGCAATGAACATTTCTAAAAAAAAAAAAAAAAAAAAAAAAATTATGCTTTCACAAATACGATTTTCAGTTTATATATATTATTATTTTTTCTTACAAAACTGTAAATTTGGACATCCAGTATTAGACTGAATGGCGTTGCTTAAAATATTGAGGTTCAGATACATTAAAATAAAAGTAGGAACAAAAAAGGAAGTAAAATACAGAAATACCACAAGTCAGCCAAAATTAGGTTATTAACTAAAATATTCTTGTCAAGAAGATAGTGAAAGTTAGTTTTCTAAATCCTTGTCTAAGTATAATAAAATTTCTGAAAAACTATGAAATATATATATATATATATATATATATATAATATATATACATAATTCAGAGCTTTATTTTATTGATCTTTAATGCTTTTGCTGACTGATTTTGATTTTCTTTCCGTTCTATTCTTCGTTATTAATGTTTTCAAATTTCATATTTAATTATATATTCTAAACATGTTTGAGTTTTAATTTTGGAACAATTCGTAAGTTAATTAAAAATAATGTTTGAATGTTAAAAATTGCCATTAATTTTCATTAGTTTTTATTTTATTAAATATAAGTCGTTATATTGTTGTATTTCGATATATATACAGTGCGCCCTAAAAGTTTATAGACAATGGTTTTTTTTTTTTTTTTTTTTTTTTTACCATTGAAAGAATGAATAAAGATTTCAAAATCATTTTTAATTATAAGTAATATCAAGACAATAATAATATTACACAAAAATAATACCTCACAATGACAGACATTGTAACTGAAACTAAAACTGAAAATTTACTATCCCAAAAGTTTATAGACAACCCATTATTTTTTCTTTAACATTAAAATTTTTGAGCCATTTTTCCTAATCAGTTCAAATTTTCGATCCGGCATACTCAAAAGAATAATTTGAAGAATTTATGGCTTTAGAGAAAACCAACTTCTTTCAATTTCCAGTATTTGATCTTGAACTGATGCAAATTGACGCCATTAGCATATACATCTCTAGCTAATATTCCCCAAAGGTTATTCACTGGGTTCAGGTCAGGACTTAGGGCTGGCCCGTATAGAACAGTTACTTGGTTTTGTCTAAACTATTGCACTGTAGAGTTTGACACGTGAATGGAGCAACTGTCTTGCTGATATATCCATTCTTCCCCACCTAGCAATTTTCCAAATAGAAGTAACCGTACTTCTATTATTTTCTGGTAATCTTCGGAACATCGACGACCTTTTAAAAAAACAATATCGGTAGTGACGGGACGGTAGTTCCTTTAAAGGAAAATGCTCCCCGCACCATGAGTGAACCCCCTCCTCGTTGTCTGCTGAAAAAAGTTTGTGATTCCTTGCTAATACTGTGCTAGTAATATTCCCAACCATCGGGGCCATCTAAATTGAATTTCTTTTCATCACTAAACAAAACACTCAACCATTGATATGTCCAATTCATATGATTTCGAGCCCACTAAACACAAGCGTCTTTATGCCGTTTTGTCAACTTTGTTGAACGACGCATTTTTCGATAAGCAAGCAATTTATAGAGAGCTTATAAAGACGCACTTTGTACGCAAATTTTCCCCAATCTAAGAAAGTAATATCCAAAAACTCTTTATAACTTTTACGAACCTGTTAAGACAAAGCAAAAGAAAAAAAAGTGTACAGCAAATTTTGCCGAATGCGTCGTCTGCTGTTGAATCACCTTAGAACCTTGCTCTTGAACGAACGTCCGCCATGTTTGTCCAGTCTCTCTCTATCTAGGGTCCCTATCGTAGACGTAATCTAAAACGAATGACCGCTGGCTAAAGGAAAAATTTGTATTGCAGTGAAGCAAATTCACAGGTGTAACAGCTTCTGGCGGATGATTGGCGCTTTGGCGAAATTTGGCTATTTAAAGTAGCGATAAATCGCTGTATATTGTTTATAATACCATGATTCACGATTATATGCTCTTTACGATATGAGATGAAGATTTAATTTTTAAATCTTTTACGACAACAACAACAACAACAACAACAAAAAAAAAAAAAAAAAAAAAAAGACTGTTTTTTAATTTAATAACAATAAATAAAAAGAATCATCGAATAATATTTTAAACAATAATATGATTTTCAAATTATATTTACTTATTAAACAAAATAAATAAATATGTAAATAAAAAAAACACTTTGTAACTCTTTTGAATATATAAATAATCTCAAGCTGAGAGTTAAATTGTAAACACGAGTCATTTTTATAATATAATTAAAAACACTTTTAAAAACACGTCTAAAATACATTTATTAAAAAGGTTAAAATCTTCCAAAGCTTTTCGCCCTAACAAATTAAGGCATCATCAGGGATTTAGTTATACACATCATAGAGCAGTTTTATATACATTTTTCGTACCATGTGATCAACAGTTAAGTCCTTACAAAAAACAAAGTCAACTGGAAGCTACACTTAAAAGCTGGAACTATAGTTGTATGAGATGGGGCTACATTTAGAGGCTGGAATATTCTAGGATGAGGAGGTGCTGCACTTAGAGGCTGGAACTATTGCAGGATGAGGAGGTGCTACACTTACGGCGGTATTCACCAATAACTTCAACTCTCGGTTAAACACGAAAATTTGAAAAGCGTATAAAGTCAGAGATCAACTTTTTAGCAAAATTTGACAAGTTGCATCTGCCATCTACCGGCAATGTTAATTTCAGATTTTTTAGCTGAAGATAACCAATCAAAAATTGTATGAAAACTCTGACGCTAGATGGCAGAAATAGCGTGCCGAGTTTTCTTGGAAAGGTGCACGCTGCCTTTAGATGTTATTTAAGTTTTTGCTTTGAACCGGGAGTTGAAGTTAATGGTGAATAAGGCCATTAGAAACTATAACCATTGTAGGATGAGGAGATGGAATACTTAGAGGCTGGAACTATTGCAGGATGAGTAGGTGCTACACTTAGAGGTTGGAACTATTGTAGGATGAGGAGGTGCTACACTTAGAGGCTGGAACTATTGCAGGATGAGGAGGTGCTACACTTAGAGGCTGGAACTGTTGTAGAATTGAAGAACTGCAGGTCAAGAAATTGTAGAATCACCAGAGTGCAAATGCAGGAACTGAATTTTTTACAGGTGTTTGAAGAGTCACATGAGGCTATTGAAGGAGTAAAACTATACGGAACTAGAAAACACAAACTGTTAGTTATTTTATAATATAGTGCTAAAATATTGGCAAAATTGCAGCATCTTTTGAATTTATTGAATTTTTATGTTTAATTATATTAATAGCTTCACAAAAATACAGTTTTTGGATCGTAGGAGAGGCTGCAATAAGTTTGATGTTATCCAACATAGGAGTAGCGTTACGGTTGTCATAAATAAAATCAACCAAAGTAGAACTCTTTCCCTCCTTAATATTCCGTATACCTTCTTGTATTCGTTTGATTAAAGTTCTCTTAGTTTGTCCAATGTAACAGAAAAATTCTTTGTTATTTTCAATGGGTATTTTATAGACACCTCCAGTGGGTCAATTTTGGTCACGATCACAAAGAGTTAATTGTTTAATAGTTTGGGGGAACTGAATGGGATTATTATATTAAATTTATGTTGAATATAATGTTTAAAACTATAGAATCATTTACAGTAGGGGAGACTATTGGTATAATGCAATTTAAGAGTTGAATTCAAAGTGTGATTAATAGGGTTAATTGACATGCTATTTTTTATTCTATTAACATTTTTTATAATATTAGATTTACTATACCCTGCAGCATTACCAATTTGAATAAGTTTGTTAATTTGTTGTTTTTCATTAAATTCAAAAGTAGTATAATTTATAGCACGGGTAATATAGGAATTGAAAAAAGCATTTTTATATTTAGTAGGGTGAGTTGAATCAGCCGGGATAGGTAAGGGAATAAATGAATTTTTGAAAAAGACGGCAAACCATATAGTTGAATTATCATCATTACGATGGATCTTAAGGTCGAGAAACGAAGAGTACGATTAGTTTCGGTTTCATAAGTGAAATTTATAGATGGAAATTGGTTGTTGAAATTATCAATTAAATTAAGAAGCGTATTTTTTGAATAAGGCCAGGAGATAAAAATATCATCAACATAACGTAGATATACAGTAGGTTTGAGTATGGAAGATTCAAATACACGTTTTTCTCATTCAATAAGCAGTAAATCTGCTAAAATAGGACTAAGAAGGGAGCCCATCGGGGCACCGAAAGTTTGTTTATATATAACTTTGTTAAACAAAAATACATTATTTTCATTAATGAGGTCAAAGGCTTCACTAATAAATTTGGGAAAGTGGTTAAGTGATGGAGTAGAAATACATTTAACGAGGATAATGAATTTAACTATGTCTAAAGGAATATTCGCGAAAAGGGAAATAACATCAAGACTAGGGGAAAATTATCTATTATCAATACTTACTATTATCAATACTTACTATTAATTTTACAATCACACGATTAAACTAACTCTCATTATGTACATTTATACGAAATTTTGTCCTATACTGCCATGTTAAAAATTTAGAAAAAATGCGATCACAGTGCCACCTGTCGAGAAATTGTTCCACAAATCTGATGAGCACCAGTTTATTTCAGGGTCCAACTAAATACCAAGTTTGGTTAAATTTCGTGAGATACAGCGTCCACAAAATTTGTGATACACACACACACAGACATACATTTTCTCAAAACTGTCAAATCGTGTTCAGGACATCCCAAAACGTGTAAATCCATCGAAAACTGGAGTTCGAAAATTTTCACGAATCCAATACTTTATCTATATATACATATAAGAAAAAAGTTAAAAAAAAAAAATCATGAAACCAGTCTGAAGAAAATCATAAGAAAGAAAATAGACTGCTTAAATTTAATGCGAATTGCAGACATTAAAGTCATAAAAAGAGAGTGTTAAAATTTTGAGATAAGTTAAAATTATGAATGCTTCAAACATGAATGTACATTTATCATTTGTTTTATTTTCAGAACATTAAAAGTATTTTTTTTTTTTTTTTAAATCTATATGGGATAGAGAAACAAAGCTATACCTTAAAAAGTTAACATTTTTGCGCAACACATTTTAGCTTTTATCGTGAAAATTTTTAACATGCATTCTCAACTTCATCAATTAGATTGCATTTAAAAAAACAACTTCATTGTCTATTTATTAAAGAGTGATTTTCAAATCAATTGTTTGAAATTGATGTTCTAGTTTTTCAATCTTAATTTTATGTTGATAAAATTATTATTTTGACATTATAAAAGCATGAAGCAATATCATTTTATATTTAATTCAGTGCATTCGTTAAATTTTTCTAAATTCGGAAATAATCGTCTTTTTCTATTGTTTTAGTTACCAGGTAGTGGAAATTTACATGCTCTGTATAACCAGCTCGCCTAATTTGAATCTTTTTTTTTTTTTTTTTTTTTTTTGTTAAATGTTTTGAAACAACTTTTTCTTTTATATATGATAAGAAATATAAAGTAATATGTGTCAATTAATCTTGGTTAGTAACTTATGAGAAAGGTTTAATTTAAAAAGGTTTTATACTATTGTTATTCAATAGAAATTTATAGAAATTTATTTTGGAAAACAAGACAACATAACCATGTTTTATTCTAGACACTGGAAACCACAGACTAAG
Organism: Salticus scenicus; assembly: GCA_963930645.1. Taxonomy (NCBI): domain Eukaryota; kingdom Metazoa; phylum Arthropoda; class Arachnida; order Araneae; family Salticidae; genus Salticus; species Salticus scenicus. The sequence goes on along the minus strand of OZ005657.1, from coordinate 158,016,495 downwards.
GAATTACCTAGACCTGGCAAGACGACTATCTGGTATGGGGTAAAGTGAAGTAACTGAGGTGCTTGTACTAATATGGCTGCTCAGTTACAGTTGAGACTTCCCTTTTAGAACCGTCTTGCCCGGTCTAGTTTAGGCTGACCAGATCATAATAGAGAAGCGTTAAAAAATGCTACAATTATCCAATTACGGATACATTTTTTCATTCTTAATAAATAAGGACTAAAAATAAATTATTATTGATTATTAATTTACTTTCTACGATTTTTTTAAACTTAGGTAGGTAGGTAGGTTGGGTTTAATGTCGCACTAGTACTGCGTTATGGGTAATTGACGATGGTCTGGGACGCACTGCTAGGAATGGTCCAGAGACATTTCAGCTCAGTGGTCTGTGGTTTTGCTTGTACCAATATGGCGGCTCGGTTACAGTTGAGACTTCACTTTTAGAACCGCCTGGCCGGGTCTAAGTGTTTCCTTAGTCTGTGCTGGAAACGATCAACATGAACATTTAAGTAAGCACTCCACTATGGCTGTTATACAAATAGCTGGAGTCGCCGCGCGCACTCTCTACTCCTTTCACCTGATCACCTATGTGCGCAGTCTCTCCTGGCTTTATTTTAAACATAATACTTATTAAATTTTACATTTTTATTTCATGTCATAATTTGTTTTTGTATTACATGTGACTACTTAGTTACAGAACTTACTTAGTTACTTAGGTACACAATTGTACATAAGCCTATAGTGGAGGTACATTAATATTAAATGCAACGGGGAAATTTTTGGCACCGTTAAAAACCTGATCCTAAAAGGAGGTGGATTTTAGAGAGGTTTCTCTGTAATTTGTAATGAAATGTCGTTAAATTTTTCTAAATTCGGAAATAATCGTCTTTTTCTATTGTTTTAGTTACCAGGTAGTGGAAATTTACATGCTCTGTATAACCAGCTCGCCTAATTTGAATCTTTTTTTTTTTTTTTTTTTTTTTTTGTTAAATGTTTTGAAACAACTTTTTCTTTTATATATGATAAGAAATATAAAGTAATATTACTTTATATTTATTATATTACTTTATATTACTTTACTTTACACTGGTCTATTTACAATAAATCTGCGCTTAACATATTTTTCACTTACTGAATATAGGAACATTCGCTTTACTGCGGCTATTATTTAATGTGCGGCATTTACGATATCTTTTCTCTTTTATGTTTTGGTACCTAATTAATAGAAATTTGATACATACAATGTTGGTTATAATATATATATATATATATATATATATAATTTTGGAGTAATTTTGGAGATCCTTTGGCAGGTGTTGCTGCTGTATATAGCGCTTTATATTAATATATTTCTAAGATTACTTTATTTTATTTATTTTTTTATTAAAAAAAAAAAAAGAATAAATAATAAATAAATAAAAATAAATGAATAAATAAATAAAAAAATAAATAAGCAAAATATCTACCACCCTCTTAAAGCATTTTCGCAAGCAGTACAAACTGTGGCAAGATGATATGCACAAAAAAGAATGAATATTATTTCATAGTTCAATTATACAGTCGGTAACAAAAGTGTCCGAACACTAGCAAAAATTCCTATATAAAAAAAGTAGAGATAATATTGTTTTGTTAAATAAATCCTTGTCGAATCATGTTCTTAGACTGACGAAGAACATGATTCGTCAAGGATTTATTTAACTAAACACTATTAACTCTACTTTTATTACATAGGAATTTTTGCTAGTGTTCGGACAGTTTTGTTACCGACTGTATATGTTTAAATGATTTTTTTTTTTTGTTGTTGATGTTCATATATATAATAATATAACAGCGCTATCTCAAATTTGAACAGAATTAGGTATTTTTTCTGAGATAATTGACTGATTTCTTGACACTAACTTTCACTAAAATTTATAGAAGTAGGGATCCACTCTCGAGTTAGTTCATTTGTGTCCAGACCTTTGAGCTGTGCGTTTATCATTAAAAGACTGAGCGACAAATGCTAATTACTGCTTCTGAACAGGTAATATTTGTACTTTGCGGAGTAAATAAATCTGTTTTCGGGACTTTTACGACATGAGCAACCTTTTTATTGATTGTTTTTGAAATATTCATCGAATAATGTGCATTCATAGTGTAGAATCTGACTCTTTATTCACGATTCACTTTCTACACATATGAAAGCAAATGTTTTCGTAACGATATAGAATAGATTAAAAGTATGCCATCTGGATTTTCTAGTAAAAACGTATAATAGTATAGAAATTTAAATATTTTATATATATATATATATATATATAATTTATAAAAACATTTTGATTTTAACTTGTTAAAGCCAGTCTGCATTGCTTCTTAAAAATATTATATAAATAATAAAAATTCTACTAAATGAAAATTATTTACATATTATAAGACACTTGCAATTATACTACTTTGTTTATTAATCACATATTACGTATTTAAAAGAGTGTTAAATAAATATAAAAAACAGAATGATAAAGAAGTTTTTTTTTTTTTTTAAATGTAGAAATACGAAGTACATGAAAGATGGTGTCAAAAAGTGTTTCACATTCAGAGCTATACAGAAAAATTTGGCTCACATTCAAAATATAAGTATAGGCAAAAATATTTCTTTTCTATATGCAAAATTCACTGTCAGCAGATAAAGTGTTCGTAAGCTTCTTAGAAAAAAATTGAGAGAGTGATAGTGTCCATAAATGTGATATGACAACAGACATCAAGTCTAATATGTAATTTATGGGTGATCCGGTTAGCATTAGCGATAAAGTTGCAAAAAAAGGACATTGTTTTTGCTCCAAGCACGAAATAGTATATATTTGTTACAAAAAAAAAAAGTACATATTTATTGGTAGTATAAGCGTTTTTCTAACTTTTGAAAAATTATAGCACGGAAATCATTTATCGCAATTATCTTTTTGGTTTTAATTTACTTAAGTTGAAAAATACCTCCGTAATTGTGTAATTGTATTATATTTGAATGCTATTTTATTATAAACATACTCTAATACATCATCTACCAAATAAGTATTTGGACACTTTTGAATTTAGATGTTTTGTCAAATAACTAAAAAAATTCTTGAGCAATTATACTGAAACTTTGGGCGTATAAAGAACGTGTTATATATCAAATATTTCAGCAAAGTTTTGTCCGGAAGAGGAAAAGGGGACCAGTAATTTTTTTTTTTTTTTTTTTTTTTTTTTTTTTTAAGTCAAAATGTTTTGAATTACACTGTAAAAACCTGAAATGCGTTTTTGCTGTAGCATGTGATTTTGAGGATTGTTCTAATTATCGGTATAAATTTTTAAGTGGCTACCATATTCATGAAAATATAACGGTTTCTTTAAAAAATTGGAAAAAAAAAAAAAAAAAAAAAAAAAAAAGTCACTTTTTTTTATTATAACACGTACGGTATTAGATCCAGTGCAAAGCCATTTTTAGGAAACTTGGCATACAGTCGGTAACAAAAGTGTCCGAACACTAGCAAAAATTCCTATGTAAAAAAAGTACACTTCATACGGCTTTGTTAAATAAATCCTTGTCGAATCCTGTTCTTAGTCAGTGTAAGAACATGATTCGATAAGGATTTATTTAACAAAACCGCATGAAGTGTACTTTTTTTACATAGGAATTTTCGCTAGTGTTTGGACACCTTTGTTACCGACTGTACTACATTAGACAAAGCATACTGCAATCAGAATGCAAAAATGTTAAATATCTTACGAAATATGAGCATATTTAACTACGCATGTGCAAGCTTAAGCGAAATTTTATTTGCATAATTTAATAGCCAAATGTATCCAACTACTTATATGAAAGCCCCAAACAAATATCATGTAAATTCTAATAGTTATGAGATATAGAATGAACAGAATTTCAGTTTCTTTCAAAATAAAAGCTAAACTATAAAGGGTTTTACTCACATTCTTATTTTGATTCAATCAATGCCCAATGGTAATTGCCGATCGCAGATTATAAATAAATATTGATAAAACGCCGTATCATTTTCCTTTCTTCGAGAGAGAACTGAAATTCTGAGCATTCTATAGCTCATAATGAATTTGCATGATATTTGTTTGGGATTTTCAAATAAGTAGCTCCATACTTTTGGCTATTAAATTGTGTAAATGAAATTTTTTAAAAGCTTGTGCATGCGTAGTTAAAAAGTATTTAATAAAAATGCTCATATTTCGTAAGATAGTTAACGTTTTCGCTTCCTGATTGCAGTATGTTGTTCTAATGTATTATGCCATATTTCCTGAAAATGGCTCTGCACTGGGTCTAATACCCTACGTGTTATAATTAAAAAGTGGAAATTGTTTTTGCAAGTTTTTAAAAAACCGTTATATCTCAATGAATACATATGGTAGCTTCATAAAAATTTATACAGATAATTAGAAGAATCCTCATAATCATATACTACAGCCAAAACACATTTCAAGCACTACTTTGTACAAGGTAATCCAAAAGATTTTGACTATTGTTTAATTTTTTATTGAACCTTCTTTCCGCTTCTGTAAAAACTTTTGCTGAAATATATGAAGCATAACATGTTCTTTATACGCCCAAAAGTTCAATATAATTCCTGAAGAATTTTTCTAGATATTTGACAAATTGTCTATATCCAAAAGTGTCTAAAATATTTATTGGCAGATAGTGTATGATCATTTTAGATAGACATAATGTCGTAAATAAATAAATTTGTTTATTTATATTAATTATATTATTGATTGCATGCTCTAAAAACATAACCCTTTACTAACCGGAGACATATTTTATTACCTTTATTAATAATAAAACTAATAAAGGAGTAAGATGTAAATATATTACTGGTTTTTTATAACACACTACATTTCGGATGGAGATTGCGTATATCCCAGTACCATTTTTATATAAATAAAACTAAAAGCAGTTTAAAGAATAAATAATTTTATTAAATTCAATGATTAAAATAAAAATATATCAAATACAGTATTATTAAGTCAGAAATATTTTGTGGAAAAAATAATGCATCAATGTTTATTGTTTGAGTAATATTTAGATAGTACGGTAGGCTGGTCTAAGAGTACGCAATCCCAACAGTCATGATGCTGTTTGCGATATGCGTCTAACTCTCTAACTCCAGTGTTATTTTGAAGTGCAAGCTAGTGGGAAGTGCTGTGCGAAAAAAAAAAAAAAAAATATATATATATATACATATATATAAACCTACAAAAACACAGAAATTACATAAGTTTAAGTATTTTTACCTATTTATTCTTAAATATAAATTTTTAAGAAAATAGCATTTTGGAAGTTTTATTGTGATAAAACTACAAATATTTAAAAAGAAACTTTTACGCGGTTCGATCTGCAAGAAACTAACCTAAGCCTCACCGCGAGAGCAATTCAGGTCGATTTCAATAAATGGCATTGCACTTCGTTTGATGAGATAATCGTCAATGTGTGCAAGAGTATGCACTTGTGTGTATTACAAGAGTCTTACACGGAATTTTTTATGATAGTTTTTACATGCATCGTAATTTTGTTTTCCTTCTAACGTGATGTATAGGCGGCAAAGAAGTACTCAAAGATGTTTTTGTACTCCAGAACAATGGCATGGCTGGATGCAAAAACACAAATCGAGACAAGCGAAAGTAAGAGAGCGGTGGCTAAATCATTAGGAATGCATAAAGTAACTTTGCGAAAGAGATTAAAAATATAATCTCCAGCCAGAAGTTTGGGCAGATACTCTCAAACTTTTTTTTCCGGAAATGGTAATAGAACTGCGTGAGTACATAAAAAAAAGTAGATAGCATGCTGTACGGACTAACCACTAAAAAAATACGAGAAGTTGCTTTTAGTTTTGCAGAGGTTAATGGATTACAACATCGCTTTAATAAAGAAAAGAAAATGGTTGGTATGGAGTGGTTTCGGCTATTTATGAAAAGGCATCCAGAATTGTCGTTGCATACACCAATCTCAACAAGTGTTACTTGAGCGATAGGTTTCAATAAGCCGCAATGCGATCGCTACTTTGAAAATCTGTCGAAGTTGTTGAATACCTACAAGTTCCCTCCTCACGCAATTTACAATATGGATGAGACTGGGTTCTCCACGGTGCCAAACAAACCACCAAAGGTGATTTGAGCAAAGGGGAAGCATTGCATCAGTAAGATTTCCGGTGTTGAACGTGGTATCAACGTAACACTCGTAAATGTGGTTAATGCTTCTAAAAATTTTATTCCAACAGCATTCATATTTCCTCGCAAGCATATGAAGACCGAACTTTTGGACGGGGCTCCGCCTGCTTCTATAGGAATGGTGTCAGACACGAACTACATCAACAGTGTTGTGTTTGTGGACTGGTTATCTCATTTTAAAGATCACGCAATGCCTAGCAAATACAATCCAAATACCATTGATATTAGATAACCACAAGTCACACTGCACCTTAGAGGGAGTTAATTTCTTCCGGGCTAACCACATTCTTGCTCTTACAATACCACCTTACAGCAGCTATCCACAAAACTCAGCCACTTGATCGCTGCATCTATAACTGCCTCAAGATTTTTTACGCATCGGAATGGGAAAAATGGATGCGTAATGATTTTGGTCGAGTGATAACAGTTTACCAAATTACTGAATTTTTGACTCTACTACTTCCGCAAATGCCATACAAAGTTTCAAGGTACCAGAAATGCAATCATTAAACTAACCCGCACAATTTTGCAGAAGACGATGTTTTACCCAGTGCAGCACAGAAAGCCTTTGCCGGAAACTCGAGATGAACAAAATTTCCATCCAGTTCATGATCTAGTACAAAATTTTGATTGTGGGGTAAACGCTACATCTGCCATGGCTGATGTCGTTGGCGACAGTAATCGGAATCAGACTAATGAGGTGGTAGAGCAACTTCAGGCTGGCAACTTAGGGGGGATTGAGACGTCCAACCAGGAGCAGAGCAAAAATGTCAATGAAACATCAAAGGAAATTACTATTCCAGCTAGTAATAACACTGTACCGGGCAATTCATCACTGTCATCATGCACAAAAAATGAAATATGGAGCAAATTGCAGGGTGAGAACACGTCATTTAAAGATAGTCAAAATATTTTGAGAGAAAGAGCGCGTACCCCACCTGCCTCCATTAAAAATAATGGAATTAAATCGGCTCATATACCGCTTGCAGATGTAGCTCCACTACCACAAGCTGAAGTTTTCTCAAGATCTAACCGCAAAAGAACAAAAATCATACATTTTGAGTGGGTCTCCATGCAAGTTGGCTCTCGAAGAGGATTCAGCCTCTAAACAGGTACCAAAAGAAACCAAAAATAATTCCGAAACCGACTACTAAAGGGACCAAAAAATGATTTTAAGTTCTAAAGAAGACACCCAAAAAGAAAATATGGAAAAGTCCACCATGTGGTAAAGTATACTTAGACCTCCCAGACGAAGACTGGATAGGATGCTCCAAATGTGAGGAGTGGTGGCATGAAGCATATACGAGCTATGAAGGTAAAGTAAACTTTATTTGTGACCACTGTAAGTAACACACGCACGAATTTTCAGATAATTTTTCCTGCGTACTCTTATTAACTCACATGCGTACTCTTACATAACAGCCCTTGTAAGAGTATGCATTTCTTATTTTTGTTATTTTTAAATTTTTCCAAAGATGTGGTATAATTTTTGTTACGTTTTATGGTATTTTATGAAAGATGCATTAATTAAGAACAAAATAAAAGTTAAGCTGGTCATCTAGAATTATATATTTTTATTTTAGAACAGTTTGAACCTTAAGTGCGTACTCTTAGACCAGCCTGCCCTATATTAGATATAAATCTTCCCATTTTGCATCAAAAGAATGTTCTAACAGTGCCTAAATATAAAGATAAACGATAAAAGTTATCCCATATTATTTTAATTGCCCATTGCGTAGCACTAGTGCGATGTAAAACCCAACCAACACATATTATTTTATCGGGAATATACACCTGTTTAAATTTTTACTTTCCTCTATTTAATGACATGACAAAAAATGAATGTTGGTTGGTTGTATCTTTTAAGACCGATTCACTACGTCCTATGCCTATGGGTAGAATGTCCTCCGTGGGGGTCTCTCTAGAGGGTCATATCCCGTATTTACGCGAGTTTCGGAGAAAACCATGGAAAACTCCGAATGGTTAGGTCGATGAGCACAACCTGGGATCGAACCTGGCACTTCCCACCTACCAGCTTTAAGCGCAGAACCTCTCGGCCGCTGGCGGGCTGATAAAAATGAAATCATATAAGCTATTTAAGTTTTGGGTTATTTACTTTTATAACACTTTTGGGAAAAATCTTGAATATACACAACGTGCCTATTTCTGAATGGATATCGGTCTGCCTAGCTTTGTGCCTCTTTCTGTATTACGAAAATTTGGACTCTTTAAACCAAGAACTAGAAAAAAATGCTACGGAATTTTATCTTTCATTAGCCATTTACAAAATCTAGTATAAGCATGTACAGGCACATAGTAAAGTGCATTTATTATATTTTGGTATATTTTTTTCCAAACGGTTCTTCTATTCCATGCTATGCATGATATGAATAAATTGACATTGCTATCTGTGTTGAAATCAATTGAGATCGTATCATCGCAGAGGCTTTGGTGATGAATTTAGCGGAACTCTTGGTGACTTGGTTACGCTTGATGACATCGGCGCGAAATTACTGTATCCAGAAATCTCCAATCACGAAGATCTTTTAAAAAGTTAGCTGAAAATTTTTAGAATGTTGGATATATTCTCTATGGTCACGTCGCCAATTGATAGATTAAAAAAAAAAAAAAAAAAAAATAAGATTTACAGTACCTCTTAGTTCTGTTCATCATAGTTTTAAGTCTATATTGTCTGGGCCGTTTTTGAGATTATGTTCGGAAAGTTGTTTTTCTCCATTTCTATTACATGACACTGCGACTTATTACGAAAAAGTAATTTTTGGCTTTTAAGTTTTTTTTTTCGCAAGCACTATTTTAATCGACTCGCATATTACGAGAAACCCGTAGTCCGAACCTCTTACGCAAAATGATTGCAAGGAAAAATTATGTTCTTTCAATTTTGGTGTATATGTTACCGCTAAAGTGCATTAATCAGTTAATCTGCAATCTGCATCATTAACTAGGGTTGTGGAGTTTGCGCTCCTGCAAACTCCATCTTAACTTAAATACTTAGATTACTAAGAGAACACAAGACTTTAAATAACAATAACTAAAGTTTATTTGAGCAGATTAATGGGAGGGCGGCCTGGTAAATTTATATAGCTCAGCCAGCGTTTTACTTAATCAAAATATATGAATCAACAAATTAAGTAGATAACTTTAAATATCTCACCCCAGCAGATAGTCGAAAGGTGTAGAGACGGTCACACTCGTACTCCAACTACGGCTTCACTATGGGACAGAGGATTCCCTTCTATCCCAGCTTGAACTTCCGAAAACTAGTAGACACTCACCAACACTCAACACTACTTAACTTCACACAACTAAATCTCCTCTACTCCACTTTCGATATTCACCAAAATAAGAATCAGCACACTCGTTATAATATCCTCCAACAACCACTATACGATCCTCCAACATCCTCACTATCTACTAAAACCATCTCTATTTTTATACTTTTTCCTACACCCTCCTTTCACTACATTTCAATCCGTACTTTTAAAAATCACTTCTAATTTAACTAATATTCAAAATCTAAGTCTTTTAATGCAGCACCCTGCCGACACAAAACTATCTCGACTTCAACCGTCACCGAGCCACTGGCGACGGAGTGATTTTAACCGTCCCCACTTCCTACTTTGCTGGATCCAGCTTAATTGAAACAACTGTGGTGACGTTCTAACGTCTCAACCTCACAGTCCCCCTCCTAGAAAAAAAATTTAGTCGGGAAAATCCCCAACGGATTTGATCGATTAAATTTAAATAGCTTCATTCCCTCTCTAACTATTTCAAATCTCTGAAGTGTGAGTGCAGCCGTCACTTAAATTTTAACTGGGTGAGAAAAACTTAAAAATTTGTTAAGTCCCTGAGCGGAAAACTCGGGGACGCAAAAAATTAATTTAAAATTTTAAATAAAAGGCGTTCGTTTACCCCGAGAAACTCCGGGACTGACTGAGCTAAAACCAGGCTTACAGTAGGATTAACAAACGTCTCCCTGTTAGGCCAGGAAGGCAATATATTAAATTCAACTTGATCTTGGTTTTACAATGTAAGTCGCTTGTAACAAAATGCGACATTTAAAGCTTGTTATAACATAAGAGTAAGTGTCTTTAAAATAAAAAGAGAAAAAATGATAAAGTCTTTATTAATATGAGTTGACTGGCTGAACTGGTATCTGGAGCTCTACGTCTGCAAGGTAGATGAGTAAACCAAGAATAGGCTGAACTTTCTTCGCACTAGAGCAGACGTCAGAATCCACAGGCTGTCCATAAGCAGGAAAAAAGAACTTTTTGACATCAAATTAAGATCTTTCACTTTAGATAAAAAGAGTTAACATCAGATTAAGAGAATAGTCCATCAGAGTGTCTGAAATGGGAAAAACTTTTACAGTATGCATAGTAAAAAAAGTGACAATTCATCTCTAGAAGAAACTGAGACATGTTCGTCTCTATTAACATAATAGATAGGTTACATACAGAAATATTTCTCCCTCCTTAGCTAAAGCATAAGCGGAAAAAACTGAGTAGTTAGTCTTTTTAATGTTATATAGTTAAACACGACTTTTATGCTTATAGCTAAAAAAAAACATTTTACCCCCTCTAAAAGTACATACAGATAAACTTTTAGACAAATATTCAAAAAATTTTACAAATACAAATATGCAGTTTATAAATACATCATTTATAAAAATACAAGAGAAAAAGGGGGGGAAATTTACAAAGGGGCCAAAAAAACAGTTTATATTACCAGCTTTCTGCAGGAGATGGCTACAAGGTAAAAGACTTAATACATACATAAAATAGATATTTAAAAGAGAACAAAAATGTTGACATTGAAGCAGAACATTAATTTTGATTTGAAAGTTCATGGCTAAGTTAAATTTTGTATTTTTAGTTTGGGAAAGTCCATAACTTTCGTAAGAGTTCTTAAAATATAAAGTCCCAAAAAGGCTTCAAGGTACGTCGAACATTTTGTACAGCTCTGACAGAAATGCACTTGTAATAGAGAAAAAAAAATAGAGAACGGTATCACCTGATGTGAATTTGCAGCTGTAACTTCAGCAAGGTCAGAGGTCTTGGTGAATGTTCTCGATGTACTCGTCAGCTAGGCCACAGGGTTGGAGGCTTTCAGACCGGGGTCTAGGGCTATCCCAAAAGGCTTGTACAAAGGCTTGCTCGGCAGGTGATTCATATGGCTGAGCCTGTTGTCGGAGTCTGGCTTGACGCCGAGTATTAAATCGGTGGTGTGAAGAGAACTCGTCTTTGCCGATCGAGTCAGGAGCTGCTAGGAATTTTTCCATGTGCCGTCCGCTAGCTGATGAAGAGGGTGGAGGTCTTTTTCGAACCCTTGCTTTTCTCTTAGGTCGGAACGAGTCGGTGTGCACTGAATCTGGAACTGCTAGTACCTTCTGTGGGCGATGTGTTCCAGAGGACTTTGAGGAGGGGGCTTGAGGGCGTTTGAAACCCTTGTTCCAACCATGTTTCTTTTTACTCTGCGGTATAAAAGAGCCATTAGTAAAAGAATAGTCGCGTTTGCGACCAGTTTGCCTAGGAAATTTCACATTAGAATGGTTTGATGACCCACTACGAGCTCGTTTTTGTGCGACGGGTCTGCTAACACTAGATTGGTCAGCGGAAGTGCCCTGAACAGATTGTTCGGGTGTTGTAGGAGTAGGTAGTTCATAAGCTGTACAAGAATCAGGAGCACTAGGCTGGGGAGTGAGGTTAGGCGTAAGGACGGACTGTTCGTCAGGTGGGTTTGAACCCGGCACGCTATCACTATCAAGAGTTTCAGTACATGATTGAGTGCGCTCTTTAAAAATGCGTATCTGGTCAACATTTATTGTAGTTGGGGTGCCGTTAAAATCGATTGTCAAATTATTATTTTCTATCTTTAAAACAGAAAAAGGCCCAATGAATTTTGGCCCAAATTTTGCTACTTTAGAATCTTTTTTAGAGCTAAGAAAATGTGATTCTAGGAGTATTTTATCTCCCACTTTTACTTCTAAAATTCTACGTTTTAAGTTATAATATAGAGCTTGCTGCTCTTGAGCTTTTCTCAAATTTCTCTGAACTTTTGGTAGCAATTCTTCAATATTTCGCGTAATAAATTGAGATGCGTTTTGCTGCACTAATACCAGTTTTTGAAAGGGGGTCAGAATCTTTCTGCCCAAAAACAATTCAGCGGGAGTTTTTCCTGTTGCATCACTTACCGCTGTACGAATAGCATAGCCAAAATGATAGAGAAACTGATCCCAATTTTCATGATTTTGACCAATGAACGTCGCAATCATGTTTATTAGAGTTCTATTAACACGTTCGGCCTGATTAGCTTGCGGCCGATATGGAACCGTGAAGACATGTTTAATTTCGAGTGTATCGCAAAGTGCCTTAAAAACATTACTTATAAATTGAGGACCATGGTCCGTTACAGTGGCGCTGACTATGTGGGGGCTCGAGGGCTCGAGCCCCCTAGAAAATTTTCTGTAAGGGATCAGCCCCCCCCCAGAAATTTTGAATACTGATTCTCTATTAAACAAGAAATTCTTTCCTCTATTTCTTATTTAGTTTTTTACCAAAATCATAGCTGTAAAGTAAGGTTGTTGCAATTGAAAATGGACATAAATCGACTAAGAAAAAAAGAAAGAAAAACAAGAGAGGCTGAAAGTCTCTGTATGGGGCGCGGGGGGGGGGGTGAGTTCAGAGGAAGATGATTCCCTTTACTGTGCTACGGGAATCCCAATCACTTATGGTTTGTGCATGAGGAGCAAAAGTTTTCAGAAACATCGATGCAAAGTAATATAACTATTTTTACAAAAGTTACTGCCATATAAATTCGATTTACATAAACTAAATGGCAAAGATTATGATGGCATTTTCAGGTCCAGTTTTGGGGCCCTTTGCTACTCAGAGCCCCTGGCACGTGCCCCTGTGTTAATCAGGCCGTTGTTTGTGTGTGCATATGTTCTTTACCTTGGGTAAGCGTGTGTACATTATTACACCATATTTGATGACCTTGTATTAGAAATGTGATGCCCCCCACCCTCAAAAAATAATCCTGGCTACGGCCTTGGTTCGAGCCCCCCCAGAAAATTTTCAAAGTCGCCGCTGCTGGTCCGTTACAATTTGAAGGGGGGCGCCGTAACGAGAAATATAATTATTAAAGAAGGCAGTGGCCACTGCTTGTGCCGAAGCTTTACGTAAAGGCACAAATTCAACCCATTTACTAAAATAATCCACCATAACTAACACATAACGAAATCTATTTGGTTTAGAGAGGGGGTAAGGACCGATTAAGTCGAGTCCAAGAATTTGGTTCGGAAAATCAACTTTAATAGGAATTAATTTACCGGCCGGCTTTACATTTTTATAATTATATTGCTGGCACAAGCGACAACTCGAAACATATTCATTAACAAACTTCCTCATTTTAGGAAAATAACAGGCATCTTTGAGCTTTTTATAAGTTTTCCTAATGCCAAAGTGCCCCGAAATTGGAGAGTCATGAAACTCAAATAGGATGGCTTGACGAAGAGATTGGGGAATTACAACTCGTAATTCGCCATAAGATGATAATAATTTTGAATGAAAAAGCAAGCCATCGATTAAAGAAAAAGATTGGGACCAGTTTAAGGCAATGGCTGATTCAATTAATGAAACTGACTCAGGATCTTCTAAATACTTATAGATTAATCCAAATTCGGGATCATTTTTTTGTTCTTGGATTAATTGATCTCTCGAATTTAACACAGATGCTGGCATAAGCGCTAAAGCTACTTTTTCCTGATCAGATACGAATTTATTGTTTAAAGTAGTGACTAGATTTGTAGAAGCACATGGGTTAACTTGTTCACTTTCAATTTCCTTTACATGAGTTTCAGTCACGTCTATTAATATTTCGGATTGAACCGGTTCAGCCTTTAAATGCGAATGATAAATATATGAGGCTTTAACAGTAGAATTTAACTGATCATTCTTTTCATTTAAAGCAAGGGATTGATTTGTAAAATTAGATTCAATCTTATTTTCTTGAGTTTGAATAGTACGTGAAAGAACGTCAGCTACGATATTGTCAGAACCAGGTCGGTGTTCGATGTTTATATTAAAGTTAGATAACAGAGTCCATCGAATCATGCGAGGGGAGATATTCTTTCCAGTTGTTAACCGAGTTAATGCCGCATGATCCGTAACAACTGTTACTGGAAGTTGCGTAAAATATAAACGAAATTTTTGCAGTCCCCAAAGCACTGCTAAACATTCACGTTCAGTTACTGGATAATTTCTTTCTGCAGTGTTAAGCGTACGGGACGCATATGCTATTGGGCGGCCTTCTTGGCTTAAAACGGCACCAATGCCGTACGAAGAAGCATCAGTAGCTACTTGAAATTTAATATTATAATTAGGATGAGCTAGTACAGGAGGAGCGCTAAGTATAGTTTTTAACTTATCAAATGCTTCTTGTGCTTCATTTGACCAGTGAAATTTAACTCTTTTCCTTTTGAGTTTAAAGAGGGGCTCGCATATGTGAGCAAAATTAGGTATAAATTTCCCATACCAAGCACACATGCCTAGAAATCTCGAAACTTGTTTGGAAGTTGTAGGAGGGGGCATGTTTAAAACTGGTTGAACTTTTTCATTATCTACAGAAATACCAGCAGGAGTTATTTTGACGCCTAGGTAATTAATTTCCTGTCGTGCAAAATGGCACTCAGAGGAATTTAAAGTTAATCCTGCATTTTGCAGTAGAGTAAAAACAGTTTTTAAATGATCTAAATGCTCATTGTAAGATGAGGACGTGATTATTATATCATCGAGATAAACATGTACAAATTTATTCAAAACAGGTTTCAGAATAGTTTCCATGGCTTTTTGGAATGTCGCCACAGCACCTGAACATCCGAAAGGCATTCGTTTAAAACCAAACGTGCCATTTTTAGTTATAAACGCTGTTTTTGATATATCAGCGGGTTTCATTGCAATTTGAAAATAACCCGATGTCAGATCGAGAGTAGACATAAAATTTGTCGTTGTTATATGTGCTAACAAGTCATCAATTATAGGCAAGGGATACTGAGGATATTGTGTGATAGAATTTAGCCTACGATAATCGATTGCAAATCTCCATGCCTCAGGGTCAGTAACAGTTTTACCATTTTTCTTACGACATAAAACAACAGGAGAGGCGTAAGGAGAGGTTACAGGCATAATAATATCATTTTGCAACATTTTATCAATATGCCAATTTATAATATCTTGTTTGGCTTGATCATAACGATAAGGCTTACTAAAGACTGGTTTATTAGTTCCAGTGTCAATTTCATGGTAAACAACATGGGTTAAGCCAGGTGTATCAGAAAATAACTGTTTAAACTGATTAAGAAAATTAACAAAATCAATTTTTTCAATATGAGTGAGGGCACTTTCCTCTAAATTAACAATTAACTCTGTAGGCTCGACAGGTTTAGAATTTGACTTAGAATCATCAATATGTAAAGATTTATTGGCAAAATTAATTTCAACATTATTTGCTTTCATAAAATCTAACCCTATAATGCAGGGATGCTGAAGATTGTCGATGACATAAAAAGGCCAATTAACACTTAAATTATGAATTTTAACATTCAGGCTGACTTCGCCTCTATTAACACAGGACTTGCCTTGAGCCGTTGTAATATTTAAATTTGTCCGCTTTAAAGGTTTAAAGTCAAAATACTTTTTATAAGTTTCATACGCTAGAAAGGAGCGTTCAGCACCAGTGTCCCAATAAGTAGGTATGAAAGTATCATGAATTATTGCATTTAAATTAGGAAGGTCCACTGGACTGATACAAATAGTGTCTAAACATATGGAGGTGGTTGAGTTATTCAGTGGCTGTTGACCCTCCTCACAAGAGCCACTTACTCGTTTAACTGACGACTCTGGTTATCACGAGAGTTACGAAAATTTCTGTTATTTCTATCAGCTCGAGAAAAGTTTTGAGACTGATTTTGATTAGAACGATCGTTCCGAGAATTTTGAAAGTTATTACGCCTTGGCTGCGGCGATTGGCGTTCTTGTTGATAGCGATTGAAATTTTGAGGGGGGGTGAAATTTTCACGCCTAGAATTTTGCATATTTCCATTACCCCGTTGGCGATTAAAGGTGTTTTCCGCCCTTGGAGGGTGTCGTTCTTGGTATTTGGCTAAAGTTTGAAACAGACTGTCGTAAGAGGTGACAGGTTTCAGATCAAGGTAATCTTGAATAGGAATAGTCAAAAGAGGGGTTATGATTTCCATTGCAGCGGCAAAAGATAAAACTAAATCCAGCTGCTTTATAATGTCGAATTTTCGTAATAGAAATGTGGTGGGTTTGTCATAAAACGACATTTTTGTCGTATAAAGTTCTTGACGGAGTTTGGTTTTATCCACAATAGAAGAGAATGAATTTTTAATTTTGAGCTTCAAATCCTCATACGTATGATTTTGGCCTAGAACTCTAGAGGCAATGGTTTCATACCAGATTTTAGCATCTCCTTTTAAGGAGTATTTTAATAAATTAAATTTATCATCCTCGTCAGTTTTACATATGTCAAAATACTGTTCAAGATCTTCAAAAAATTTAAGTACATTGTTTGAGCCAGTAAAATAAACACGAGTGGGGGGATGTCGAATTGAGTTGGGCGCCACTGTGGAGTTTGCGCTCCTGCAAACTCCATCTTAACTTAAATACTTAGATTACTAAGAGAACACAAGACTTTAAATAACAATAACTAAAGTTTATTTGAGCAGATTAATGGGAGGGCGGCCTGGTAAATTTATATAGCTCAGCCAGCGTTTTACTTAATCAAAATATATGAATCAACAAATTAAGTAGATAACTTTAAATATCTCACCCCAGCAGATAGTCGAAAGGTGTAGAGACGGTCACACTCGTACTCCAACTACGGCTTCACTATGGGACAGAGGATTCCCTTCTATCCCAGCTTGAACTTCCGAAAACTAGTAGACACTCACCAACACTCAACACTACTTAACTTTACACAACTAAATCTCCTCTACTCCACTTTCGATATTCACCAAAATAAGAATCGGCACACTCGCTATAATATCCTCCAACAACCACTATACGATCCTCCAACATCCTCACTATCTACTAAAACCATCTCTATTTTTATACTTTTTCCTACACCCTCCTTTCACTACATTTCAATCCGTACTTTTAAAAATCACTTCTAATTTAACTAATATTCAAAATCTAAGTCTTTTAATGCAGCACCCTGCCGACACAAAACTATCTCGACTTCAACCGTCACCGAGCCACTGGCGACGGAGTGATTTTAACCGTCCCCACTTCCTACTTTGCTGGATCCAGCTTAATTGAAACAACTGTGGTGACGTTCTAACGTCTCAACCTCACAGGGTGATCCGTTAAAGTGCAGAAAATTGGTTCATTTTTTAAATTACCTAGTTAATCTGCAAATTTCCTAGATAATCTGCGCATTACCGACTAGACATTCGTTAATCTGCACATTATCTACTAGGCACTCGTTAAAGTAAAAATAAGATCTTTGGCGAAAAATTACAGCGTTTCTGTATGCTTAAATTAAATGTTTATTTATTTTTTGATATCTAAAGAATCAAGTTAATACAATCGGTCAATTAGCACATTAGCTGACAGTATTAGTCATCAATCAATTGAAAAACTACAATACAAAGAATCAAACGGTTTAAAATATTATTGCAATTAAGCAAATTGACATAATGTTATTTATTTATTTCTCAATATCAAAAGAATCACGTTAATACAATCGAGCAAACAACAAATTGTTTGATAGAACCAAACATCAAATCAATTGAAAAACTATAATACATAGAAACAAACGGTTTAACATATTATTACAATTAAGGAAAAGAATCTGCGAATTATATGACAAAATTATTCTTTCTTATAAGTGCAATCTAAAGATTAGTGACACTTTGAATCGCATAGCTATTAAATTCCGTACGGAAGATTCAGAGAAAACTACGGAAAACCAGAACACCTTTATTCCAGTATCTCCAATTCTAATTATGATTAAATTACTTATAACACATTATTCGAAATATATTTTAATGTAATACTATTGCGAACTTTTAACCTGATTTAAGCCGTTAAATTCAGTTCGGCAGTTTCAGAGAAAACCACAGAAAATCCTGAACACAATTATTCTTTTTTATTTTGCAAACTTTCAAATTCTGATTATCCGCTCACATTCCGTATAAAGGATGTTTTACACTATTTATTCCGGAATTACGCAAGTTAAGGAGAAAACCATGGAAAATTCAGACACAACTCTTTTATAACAATGTTTATATTACTTTTGTATCTCAGCTTCTAATTACCATTATTTCATAAGTATTATATCATTTTAAAAGTTATTTGAATTGGAATTGAAGAGTACATGTTGCAAATGTCTGTCGCAAGATGCAGCTTTTAGTCTTGCTAAAGTTAAAATTTTCAAAGCTTGTTGTACTATGAGCAAACAAGTTATTGTAAGTTTTAAAACGGGAATAAGGTGCCGCAGGCGCCACCGAGCGAGACTTTGCTACAGTCAAAATTTTCAAATATTATAGCACGGTGAGCGAACAGGCTATTTCAGATACTGAAACGGGAAGCGGGCGCCGCAGTCACTACCGAGCGAGAATTTATTACAGTTAAAATTTTCAATAAAGCTATTTGCATTATATGTCAATAAGCTGATATAGGTCCTGAAACGGCTCCTCAGGCGCCACCGAGTGGGAATTTCGTACGGTCGGATTTTTCAAGAATCGTGAACCAGCTGGTCGTCGAAGGCGGCTTAGTGAGAAATAAAATTAACCAGCGACTAGCTGGAACCCGTCGAATTCGACGATCATTTTATTGACCGTAATGTTTCAAAAAACGTCGCATCATTATTTAAATGTATTTCAAGTTAAAACATCTAATATAATTTACGACATTTCACTTAAAAAAAAGAAAGTCTGAAAAATGCTTATAAATAGAAATACTGTATTTGACATCACTTTCTACAAAGTACAGTCAATGTGACGTCAAACTGACTCCAAATAAACAGTTCCAATCTTTCATTTTCTATTTCGTTTAATTCTAAGACTACATGTTAGCTGACCCGTCTGGCGTTTCCCGGGCCCATGGTAATGACCTTAAATGAACCTTAAATTTGTATGGTTTTACATCTTTAACTCGATTTATGTTTGAATTTCTATTTTTAAATAAAAGCATCGTGAAAAAATAATCAGCTCTAACAAAAAAAAATTACCTCGAACCGAACGAAACTCTGCCTTGTGACCCTGGTGCCTTCGGCAGCGCATACGCCGGCCGCTAATAACATAAAAATACTCCCAAAAATTAACCTGGAACCGAACGAACCCGCCCGGTGTTGCCCGGGTCCATGATACCTTAAATGAACCTTAAATTTGTATGATTTTATACCTTTAACTCGATTTAGTTTGAATTTCTGTTTTTAAATGAAAGCATCACGAAAAAAAATAATCAGCTGTAACAAAAAAATTACCTCGAACCGAACGAAACTCTGCCTTGTGACAGCGCATACGCGGGCCGCTAATAACATAAAAAAATTCCAAAAAATTAACCTGGATTCAAACGAACCCGCCCGGAAATGCCCGGGCCCATGATAATAACCTTAAATGAACATTAAATTTGTATGGTTTTATATCTTTAACTCGATTTTGTTTGAATTTCTATTTTGAAATGAAAGCATAAAAAAAAAAAAAAAAAAAATCATCTGTAACAACAACAACAACAAACCTCAAACAGAACGGAATTTGGGCTCTTGACCCGGTGCCTGCGGCAGCGTATATACAGGCCGCTAATAACATGAAAAAATTCTCAAAAATGAATCTTGAACCGAGCGAACCTCTGACTCATGTTACCTCTGCCTCTGGCTGCTGCACTGTATAGCAGGCATGCATGCTACGCACGCGTTGCAAAATCCACTTTCCTCCACCAGGGGGTGCAGTATGTTGTATACGAACATTACCAAACGCCTTGAATTTCCAAGACTTTTCAAATAAGGGGTCACTGGTGGTGTCAACTGCAAAATCCTTTACTTGCACTTTCCACCGCCAGGGGGTACAGCGTGTTTTATACGAACAACACCAACGGTAAGGAAATACCAAGACCTTTAAAATAAGGTGTAACATAATAGGGTCGACTGCAAAATCACCTAGTTCCATTTTTAACCACCAGGGGGTGCAGTATATTGTATACGAACATCCCCAATCAACATGAAATTTCAAGACCTCTATCACCAATCGCCTTGGATTTCCAAGACCTTTCAAATAAGGTGTCACATGGTGGTGCCAACTGCAAAATCTTTTAGTTGCACTTTCCACCGTGAGGGGGCGTAGTGTGTTCTGTACGAACATCACCAACGGTCAGGAAATACCAAGACCTTTAAAATAAGATATAACATGATAGGGTCTACTACAAAATCACCTAGTTCCATTTTTCACCACCAGGGGTCGCACTATATTGTATACAAACATCCCCAATCAACATGAAATTTCAAGACCTCTATCACCAATCGCCTTGGATTTCCAAGACCTTTTAAATAAGGTGTCACATGGTGGTGTCACCTGCAAAATCCTTTAGTTGCACTTTCCACCGCCAGGGGGCGCAGTGTGTTGTAAACGAACATCACCAACGGTCAGAAAATACCAAGACCTTTAAAATAAGATGTAACATGATAGGGTCTACAGCAAAATCACCTAGTTCCATTTTTCACCACCAGGGGTCGAACTATATTGTATACAAACATCCCCAATCGACATGAAATTTCAAGACCTTTAAAATGAGGTGCTACATGTGTGGGTCTAGAACGGATTTCCCTCTCAAACTAATTTCCCCCTTCCCCCCCTCAAAATCTACTTCCCCCCTTTTCCCCCTTTAAAATCGAAAAATCCAAATTCGCAGAAAGTGATTTTTTAGTATTCGACTCTAGTCCCCATATGTACAATTTCTTCATCGTGAGGTAATTTGGAGCTTAGTTAAGCTCGTAAACGTATTTTTAACCCATTTTCCCCCCGGGGGGGAAACCGTTCGACTTTTTTTTTTTTTTTTTTTCTCTTTTCATAGCACATCTACAGACCAAGACCTTTTTTTAGACACCTTAACCAAATTTTTACACCAAGTAGTTCTCTCAATATAGTGGAGACAGACAAAAACATGTTTCAAATTAATATATAGATTCTTTCCTGTTGCCACACTGTAGAAAAGGCACAATAATTAAAAAATAAAATGATAACACGTGAACTTTGCTTTTATAAGGCAATAAAAATTCTAAAAATTCAGATCAACTCTCTGTATTTTTGCATTTCCGAAAATGAAATAAAGAAATAAGAGAAAAAACGGCGAAATAAATAAATATTTTTTCCTGTTGCCACACTGTAAAAAAGGAACAATAATTAAAAAATAAAATGATAACACGTGAACTTTGTTTTTATAAGGCAATAAAAATTCAGATTAACACGCTGTATTGTTGCATTTCCGAAAATGACGTCATTCTAAAAAAGAAATGTGCATTTTTCGTATATTAATTGGGACCGTTCGACTTTTTTTTATTTTTCTCTTTTCATAGCACATCTACAGACCAAGACCTTTTTTTAGACACCTGAACCGAATTTTTACACCTAGCCGTTCTCTCAATATAGTGGAGACAGACAAAAACATGTTTCAAATTAATATATAGATACCAAACTAAAAGTGGAGAGAGAGGGGGAAGGAGTAGGGAAAGGAAATGAGAGAAACAAACTTTTGAACTTTAACGATACGGAAGCTGCTAATGTGCAGATTACCTAGTTAAAATGCGGAAAACTCTTGATTCCGCACTTTAACGGATCACCGTAGTTAATCTGTACATTAGCTAGGTAATCTGCACATTAACGGCTTTCGAGCTTTAACGGTAATATATATAGTCCAAGAGCAGTGGCGGCTTGTGAGCCGAAAATAGGTGAAGGGCTCAAAAATAATATTTAAGTATTTTTAATCATAATTTTTATTAAGCATGGTCTTAACTAAAAATAACTAAAAATACTTATTTAAATGTAAATTTATATTCTGTAAATGAATACAGCATAAAATACAGTGTGCCTCTTCACCAATTTTCGGTGCACGAGCCGCCAGTGTCCAAGAGCTGTTGCTGTTTCACAGTGCTTTTCATACAGCTCGTGATAAATACAGATCCTTAAAATTTTAAAATATGGAACGAGTAAAATTGACAAAATAAGGAATCAAAAGGGTACAAAGTTATTTTAAGACAACTTTGAGCACAACTAGACAGACAGCAGAAACTCACATGTTACAAGCGTTTGGTTGTAGAAATTAAGTCTTTAATAAGGGTTATTGTCTCCCTGACAACTTATACAGTATTTACAAGATTGTCCATATTGAAATAAGGTGTCAAGGAGCTGTTGAGGCAAAATGGCACATACCTATTAAAGAACCCATTATCGTGGCAAAATCATTATTGACGGCTAATCACATATTTCCAACTGTGTCCTGAAAACATTTAACTGGTGTTTTATAGGATTTAATTCTGGAGACTTTGCAGGCGTTATTCATTAAATATCTTCACTCTTTATGAGCTCTGTGATTGCCACTGTAGTATGAAGTGTAGTTTTGTCGTCCAATAACAGGAAGATCGGAGTTATAGCACCTCTACAATGACTCACGAAAGAAGCATGATAACTTTACAATAAAGGACTACCACTATAGTTTGGTAAAAATCACGGTACGGCTAGCAAGTATGATACCACCTCTCACGATAACTCCTGCATCTCCAAAATAGTCTCTTTGAATGGTGTTGGAGGGGGAAATTGCGGGTTTTGTTATATTTCTGCATCTAGAATATCTTGTTATACTAAATCTCTTCTCATCTGTGAGAGAGCTGTTCCTCAGTTTTGTTGTGTTTAGTTGTGCTTTCGACACGACCGAAACTAGCTTGTTTGATAAGCAGGTTAACCCGCTTGCTTTTCAGAACTACGATCAGTATCGCATACAATATAGCGTACTGATTGTCGTTTAGATAAATCACGTTTATACAGCCTCCTGGATAGGGTAAAACTTATTAGCGGACGTCTAGTAATATGTTACATGTGCTTTGCAATTTCGGCTTCTATATTCCATTTGTCTTTTTGTAGAGCAATTTACAGTCGGTAGCAAAATTATTCGATCGCTAGCAAAAATGTCTATATAAAAAAGTACACTTTTAATACTGTTTTGTTAAATAAATCCTTGTCGAATTATGTTCTTAGTCAGTCTAAGAACATGATTCGATAAGGATTTATTTAACAAAACAGTATTAAAAGTGTACTTTTTTATATAGAAATTTTTGCTAGCGTTCGAATAATTTTGCTGCCGACTGTATGCAAGGTCAGTCCAGGAAGTATTAAGACGGAAAATTTGTGCCAAGCAGAAGGTCAAAGAGGCGAAGTTTGTGGGTGGTACAGGTGGTGGGGACTGTGAACTACAGAGCCTGGGGGAAGTCAGTTGGCTTTGAGCCTTTGTAGCGCACAGATAGCTCATGAAGCAGATACGAGTTGGAAAGTGGCGTTAGGTTTTTAGAGTGCAGCAGAGTACTGAGCAGCGATACGCCATAAATTTTTATGTAAAACTAAAGAAATCGACTACTGAGTTGCCTGCCATATTATAGGAAGCCTATGAGACCTATTCTTTATCCTAGGCCCAAATGTTTAAGTGGTACAAAGCCTTCAACGACGGAATAGAGGACATCGATGATGAACAACGCGCTGGGTGTTCATCAAGCTTTCGAATTTCAGACAATGTGGCTAAAATTAAAGCACTTTTGGACTAAGATCATCGGATGAGTGTCCGAATGATTGCGAAGACATTGGGACCTTACAAAATCAATAGTGTTTCAAATCGTCCTAGAGCAATTTCAAATGCGAAAAATTTGTGTCAAGCTCCTGACTCAGTTCCTTGCAAAACACAGAGTCACAACCCTGCCCCAAACACCCTACAGCCCCGGTCAGTCACTGCTGGACTCTTTTCTATTCCTTCGGTTAAAATTCAGTTTAAGAGGCAGTTTTGAGGTCGATTTTTATGGTTTTGACAATATGAAGAACTTACAGAGAAACGTAACACGCATTCTGAATAGCATTCCAGTTGAAAACTTCCAAGCGGGCATCAATGGGTGGCAGAGTCGTTAGCAATGGTGCATTATTGGAGGAGGAGGCTATATTATTTTCAAAGAAACGAATTTTGCAGAATCTGTCTCATTACTTTCTGGACAGACTCTGTATGTCATTAGTTGTTATTGTTACTCTCGCACAAATTTTTTTTTATTATTATCAACGAGAATTCCTTCTAGGTTTGTGAAACGATGCAATATGCAATCCTGAACTCTTTCACAAGAGAAGTCAAACTTGCACAAACTCTCTACCAAACTACTAAATTAATACTTGTGTAAACTCTATAAATTGATATAAGCTCTCTTTTATATGTATTTACGACACATATATTAGTTTGCTACAACAGGGAAATTATTAAGCGTCTGATTGTTTAGACAATTTTTTATTTTCTCAGCACACTATCTCAAAAAGAGTTCATAGTATGTGTAGTAATGGATAATGGAAGCGTGTGATTGTTGCATATCTAATTTATTATATACCTAATGTTTTTAACAAAAATTTTACTCGTGAATTACTGTGATAATGACAGAAATTTTAAGAAAATACTAAGATTTAATCAATAGTTATGTTTAATTGTAGTGTTTAGGTTGTTTGGCGAAGGAAATTATTTTATATTTTTAGGCGCAATTTACAGTTCCATTTTATGCCAATTGTCTTTTATTTTTAGTTGTTTGACAGTAGTTGATTTTTGGAGTCGGTTCTATTTTTTTTACAAAAAGATTTTTTTTTCTTATCAGTGAAAATTTATTCATGTAGCAGAACATCAGAAGAATTTCGACCGTGGTTTTACAAATCACAACCCACAAGAAAAATGACACAACTCAAAAAATGGTAATTTCGAGTTTATGTCACTGAAAAATATATGAAATGCCCCCAATGTGAACAAAAAACATTACATCTCCATGTAAAGAATTATTCACTCGAGAGACAGTTGTGTCAGTTTTATTCTAGTCAATGCCTTATCTTTAAGTTAATTTTTCTTAAATACTGCATTTTTAAGTTGTGTCACTTTTCTTGCCTTTATCGGATATGAGAAAAACTTTTGAATGACCACATATTAAATTAAAAAGGCTTTAGAAATGTAAAGAACGGATACGCTGTATTCATACCAAAAATTCGGTTAGACATGTATTGAACTTTACAGTGAATATGTGTCACCTGCTACGCTGGAATGTGTACAGCGTAAAGTTCAAACAAAAATCAAAATATACGTTGCAGCTGACGGACAGAAGTTTCAACATCGAAATAAAGGTTTTTTGATTTGTTTACAGTGTAGAAAACTGCGAACAAACAAAAGCACATTTAAACATCCTGTTTTTAACATTTATGTCTACAAGGTCTTTTCGTGACTAAATCAATGATGCTGTACAACTTTGTGATTTACCTTTTCTCTCATACCTTGTACTGTTTTCGAGATAGAAACACTAACTCCGCTATCTGCCCACCAGGTGGCGCTGTAAGCGGTCACACCTTGTAGCACATGGACATTTTACGGTACTTACATATTACCTTTACGAGTGTAGAGGCAGCCGTTCAGCAGTTAGAGTGAAAACGAACTTTTGTGACCCTGTAATTTGTTTAGATATTAATGAAATCATAATGAGACCTATTTCAGGTCAAGATGTTTACGACAACAAAACAAAGTATTAAAATTAAAGCATTTCTTACGTAGTTATAAGCTAACAAATCTCAACTACAACAACGAAAAACATGGTTTCAATTGAGAACCTCCTACTTTATGAAGTCAGTTTAAAACGTCTATACATTAATTGACATAACCGCTTACAATAACCATACTTTGGATTTTACATAGCATAAATGCCACCCGCTACGTTACAACGTATGCAATGTCGTTGAAGTGTGCACAAAATATTAAATTGCGGACAAACAAATGGACGTTTTAATCATTCTATTTTTAGCACTAATGTCTACAAACTGTCTTTTCGTACTAAATCGATGATATCTTGTGACTTTCTAATTCCCCTTTTTTCCCTATCTTGAACCGTTTTCGAGATAGTAACGCTAACTCCGCTGTTTTCCACCAGATGGTGCTGTGGGCAGTTGAATCGCGTTGCGCATGACCACTTTGCTATACTTACATACCACTTTTATGACTATAGCGGCAGACGTTCAGCAGTTAAAAGAGTCGGGACTGACATTTTTCGGCACCCTGTATTTTCTTTTGGTCGTAAAGATATTACAATGGGACCTATTTCAGACCAAGACCTTTACAACAAAACAAAAAGTATCAAAATCGGAGCATCCGTTCAGAAGTTATGAGCTAACAAACAAAAAAAGACATACGGTCTGACTGGAGAACCTCCTCCTTTTTGAAGTCGGTTAAAAAATAGCATTTGTTTGAATATTTATTTTAAATGATATAGAGAAAATTTTAATAATAATAAATAATTTACGATTACTAATAATACTTTTTATTTCAGACTGTAAGTAAAGTAGATTTTTGATTTTGTTTTAGAGTTACTTTATGTTATCTAATTTTTTCGGAAAATGATGTCATGTTTCAGAGACAATATAAGTTTACATGGAAAAAATGAGTTAGATAAAATGTTTTTGAAATTAGCATCATATTTGATTTCAGGGTTTTGCAAAATCTTTTTAAAATGGCATGTTTAAGAGAGAAAATATATTAACACGTGAAAAATTAATGTAAGAAATATTTTGTGAGCTTCGCGTCATAAAAAATTAAATAAATAAAATCACGAATTTCTTTGCATTTATTTTTAAGCGATGTATAGAACTGAAACTTTAGTGATAATATATTTTTTAAATTTTTTATTACATATATTTTTAGGTCAGGTTATAAGTAAGATAGTAATAGTAAGTAAGCCTTGAGTTTACCTGATGCAACACATCAGGTCATCAAGGATCATCGGCAAGCGGAAATTTATACGGTGGGATTTTTCACGGTGCTAGAACAGTCTAATGGTGCCTGCCAAGGGAAGGAGATGACCAGGTATCTGTATACAAGAGTTTTTCACAGTTGTTTAGATATTTCATTAAACACGAAAACTTTATAGCGTTTGTCACCGTCAGCATTCTTTGAAGCAACACATCGGATTAAGGCAGAGACATTAAGTTCTCTGGATTAAAAGCGCAGCGGGTGCCACGAAGTGGGAGTTTAACACGATCATAATTTTAATCGGTTGCATACCAGCTGGTCGCTAAACTCGGCTATAATATATATAATTTTTTATTTTTACTAGTTTCATAATTTTTTGCTTCTATTTACTTTAAAATTATTTTGCTGTAATTATTATTCATGTTTTGTAACACTTTTTATGATAGATAATCTTGCATAATCATTTCGAATATGAAGTAGAATTATAAAAATAGTTCACTAATATTTTATGCTGTAGACATATATATATATATATATATAATAATTTTTAAAAATAATTTATATAATGGCTTTTTGAAAGCTTCTCTATAAACGTAGCTGTAAAATAATCTGAAACTTCCATCTCTAGGGTGTGGCAAGTTCTTTGAAAATATGAGTGCAAATCGAAGATTTGTTATCCATTATTCACATTTTTGGTAAAATCAATGATACAATAGCGGAAATAAAAAGGTTTGTAACTTTTAAGATTTTTTTAAAGAATCAGATACATTGATAAGATATTGTCCATTATTAGAGGGGAAATGTACTTTGAAAATTTTCCTTTTTATTTTTTATTTACTTATTTATTTATTTATTTTACCAATTGCTAAAGTTATATAAAAATGGAAATCTCAAAAATCTTGCAAAATATATAAGCAAGATTACCCCACATTCAGGGGCGTGCTAAAGAGAAGGTTTTTATTTTTGCAATTAATTGAAACATAAGTATAGAACTATTTTTAATTGTTCGTGTAGCTACTTTTTTAACAGGTTGTTCCTAAACATTCTTTTATTCTGTAATTTGTTATTGGTCCTTTTTTTATTTCGTGACAGACTTTCGCTGAAATATATGAAATATTACATGTTCTTTGAACTCTTGGAGACATGGTATGACGTGTACAGGGTAATCCAAAATTATTGAGAGCTTTTTATATTTGGAAATAAACAGAACAAAATAAGGTACGTACGTACTGATTGTTTTCTGGAAAAGGCAATTTAAAACAGTTTTACACAACAAAATGTTTAGCACTAAATACTTTCCATATGAGCTCTATTTGTGGCACGCAAAATGTCCAACCGAAATTCAATTTCACTTCAAGTTTTTTGCAGCATTTTAGCAGCTATTCCTCCAATAAATTTAGTAATTCGGTGCATATTACATCATAAATTGCATAAAAAGACGAAATTTATAAATACAAATGGTAAAAAGTTAAAATAGAAAATAATTCAGATTAATCTTATTCTGTTAAATTTTAAAACGTTATACAACTTGCTTTTCAAAAATTGCTGAATTTTATTGTGTAAAATCATTTTTAATTGTTTTTACACGAAAACAATAAACATGTACCTCAATAAACAAGTACTTCAAACCAATAAACAAGTACTACATTTTTTCTTTTTTTTTTCTTTTTTTCTTTTTAAATCATGAAATGCGCTCAAAATTTTTGAACCACTGTGTATTGCAATACAGAATTAGCAGTCCCGAAATATAAAGACAATGCCACATTTAATAAAAAAGCAAGTCCTTTTATCAGTCCATTTCTTCTTTCACATTGCACTGTGTCCATATTATTTAATTCATAATGAACTGTTTTGCCAATTTATTTCAATCTGAAACGATTTTTAATCGATTTAATTGCTATTAATTTTAGCTCCCCCCCCCCCCCTCCTTTTTTTTTTTTTTTCTCGATTCATTGCACTCGCAAAATATATTTTTAAAAGACCATATCAATCGAGAAAATGTTTTATATCATATTTGTAATTTGACTTTTAAACTTTTTCTTTTTTAAATTCTTCAATTTGACCTTTAGATTTTCAAACCTATGCATATATTTTATGCATTAGTTAAACGCTATACATTCAATACAAAATGAAAAATGTTAGTTGAATAAAATTTATTCCCTCAAGAAAATAAATATAAAATTGTGTCTTATCTAAAATCAGGTTTTTACGGATACTACATTTCATATGAAACACTCTAAATGTTGAGTGTGGGCTTCTGCCAAAATTTATTAAGGAAAAATACACTAGCATTACATTTATCGAACCGCTCAAAAGTAACAGAAAATCAATGAAGGCGTTCGAAAAGACTCGATGAATTTATATTCTCTTCAACCTTTTTTATTTAACACACCCACGTATATATTATAAAAATATCAATATATGTTTCTATGAAATAGATTACGACCTAGAATTACTTATATGTTGTTAATTATATAATCACTAATTTGTATCACAAAATATTTTAAGAAGTTTTCATAGTAAAGAAAATGTATTATTAAAATCTGGAGTGAGAAATCGCCCAGAATTTTATTTATTTTATTTTAATTTCATTTTGAACTTTTATGTTTTAAATAACTTGCAAATGATTTACAGTAAAAAGCTTTTTTTTCTTCAATGTGGTTGTTCTGATTTTAATGTTATACATTTCAAAATTAATAAAGAGGAGAAATAAACAAATGGTATAGAAAAAAAAATATATTAATTTAATTTTTAAATTTCAAAGAAATAAAATTATATTTGCTTATTAAAAAAAAAAAAAAAAAAAAAAAAAAAAAAAATTAAAATTTTTATTTAAAAACTACGTTAATAAAAATTCTTTATTTATTTCGCAGTTTTTTTAATAATCAAATTTATGAATTAAACTATATCAGCAACTTTTAACTCGTGGGTCGCGACCTAAATTTGAGTCGTGGGGGCTATCGAGATGGATCGCTGTAGCTTCATAGTCTCTCCCCCTTTCTTGTAAACATTTGTTTCGAAGATTTTACAATTTTCTCCTTGTAAATATTAGAAGATGAAAATGTTAATCTGGGAGAAGACAAAAATTATTATAATTGATCGTATTCAGAAATAAAGTTTCGGGTTCAACTACTACAGTCGGTAACAAAAGTGTCCGAACACTAGCAAAAATTCCTATATAAAAAATGTACACTTCATACGGTTTTGTTAAATAAATCCTTATCGAATTCTGTTCTTATTCAGTGTAAGAACACGATTCGATAAGGATTTATTTAAAAAAAAACAGTATGAAGTGTACTTTTTTTACATAGGAATTTTTGCTAGTGTTCGGACACTTTTATTACCGACTGTACATTAAAGAAAATTTTACTTCATTTTGAACTTTTATATTAGAAATAAAATACAAATAATTTTGAATATATATATATATATATATATATATATTTCAATCAATATGTTCCGATTTTAATGCAATATATTTATAAATTAATAAAGGGAAACAATGAAAAATCATGTAGAAAATCAATCATTTAGTTTTTAATTTCTAAAGAAATAAAGTTATATTTGCCTATTAAATATAAAATAACGAGATAATTTTGATAATAAAATACAATAAAGTATAGAATATTAAAACACATATTTAAAAGCTGAGTGCTATTTTTTTATTTTCCGAGCATACATATGTAAGGAAAGTACTGCAATCATGTCAAAAATCCGACTATGAGATCTTGATATTTCTATACGTTTTGAGGTCCTCTGAGTTTATTTTAACTATTTTTACTATGATGCATGTGTGTATGCGAGTGAACACGATAGCGTAACACTTTGTTCGAATGAGCCGAAAGTTGGTACGTGTGTTGTAGGTCACCATAGCACGAACACTATTGATTTTGTTGAATCTAGGACTTATAGTTCTTTTACAAGGACACAAAGAAAAATTCTTTATGATTATGGCCTATGGCTCCAAATATTTTAAAGTGCGATAGCGTCTAAACGCCTTAATCGTCTGAGCTGAAAATTTATACTCATGTTATAAGTCACTGTTGCACAAACTGTAAAGATTTTGGTGAATCTAGCACTTATAGTTCTTTTACAAGGGACACAATGAAAAATTCTTTATCATTATACCATATTGACTCAAATTTTTTAAAGTGCAATAGTGTCTAAACACCTTATACGCGATTGAGTTGAAAATTTATATACATGTTATAGATCACCGTCACACGAACTGTACGAATTTTGAATAATCTAGCACTTATAGAATTTTACAGGAGTACAACAAAAATTTCTTTATCATTATGATCTACGAGCAAATTGTTTGAACACAGCGATAGTGTTAAATTAAACAACATACTCTATAAAGAAAAATACTCAAACACCCTATTATAATTTTCTCTTTTATTTAACGACTTCTCTTACTTTATTTATACAATCGTTAATAACTTAATATT
Source organism: Salticus scenicus (assembly GCA_963930645.1). NCBI lineage: Eukaryota > Metazoa > Arthropoda > Arachnida > Araneae > Salticidae > Salticus > Salticus scenicus. Next base: position 157,984,799 of record OZ005657.1, on the reverse strand, counting down.
CGGAAAGTCGAGTGGAGACATTCCAGACATTTTGATAACCTAATTTGTGCAATTCTTCATTGAAATGAAATACACTGTCTACCAATAAGTATTTGGTCACTTTCGAATTTGGACGTTTTGTCAAATATTTAGACAAAATGTTTAGGAATCATTTTTAAACTTTGAGAGTATAAAGAGCAAGGTATATCTTATATATTTCAGCAAAAGTTTTGTCTTGAAGAGGATAAGAGGACCCGAAAAAACTTAAACAAATGTCAAAATGTTTTGGATCACCCTGTAAAAGTTAATGCTTGAAATGCATTTTGGCTATAGCATCTGATTATGAGGTTTATTCTAATTCTCCGCATTCATTTTTATGAAGCTACCACATTCATGTATGTAGATATAAGGGTTTCTTTAAAAAATTGGGGGAAAAAAAAGAAAAAAAACTCACTTTTTAAATTATCACACGGTGCAAAGCCATTTTTAGGAAACTTGACATAATCCATTAGACATAGCATACTGCAAAAAGAATGAAACAGTAGTTCTGTTAATTTGAAGGAAAACGTTCTCTATTCTGGGATATATAGCCTTGTACTTGTGTCTAATAGAACCAAAATGATTAAATTTGGGTTAACAGAAAATTTAACACGAAAGCAATAATTAATAGTTAAAATTTTTAACTATTTGTTCAAAACTTGTTACAAAATAGTTTAACCAACACAGCTAAAGGAAAAAAAATTAGCACTTACCATTTTTTTTTTTTTTTTTTTTTTTTTTTTTTTTTCCATATACTTTTATTTTAAAACTTCACATATGGTTTGCCTAAGTACATCTATTGCGATTGGGGCATATGTTATAAGCCCCACCTGACTTTGTAGCTGGGAGACGGAAGGTAACTGATTCGAACCGGCCTAGACATTGTTTGGTCTAGTTTGTCGGCTTAGCCGATATAATTTTTCCGTGGTTTTCTTCGAGATTCGCATAAATACGGGCTAGGACTCCTTTAAAAAATCTTTCACGGAGAACATTCCACCCAGTCCTAGGATCCTATGAATCGGAATGGATTTCGAATCACGTAATAATTGAAGGGGGAAAACAAATGCTTCTGGAATGAGTTTTTGAAAAAAATAAATTAACAGATTTTTGCGAGCACTATATCATTTAAGAGAGAGAGAGAGAGAGAGAGAGAGAGAGAGAGAGAGAGAGAGGGGGGAGTGTGTATGTGTGGGGGATGGAATAAAAATTTTCGAGATTAATTTTTGCTTTAAAATCATAAAAACGTTTACTTTTGTCACCTATCTATTTATATGTATTTTGGAATGTATAGTCTAAAATATTTTATAATTTTACTAAATCTTCTTTATTTATTTAATTATTTTTTTAATATATAAATGTGAATACTTTTTTCTTTTCGTTAATATTTTTTTTCTTAAGTTTTAGTTCACTGATATTATTAATAAAATCAGTATTAGAGTATAAAAATTGAGGTTTTGCCGGGAATTTTGCTAAAAGTTAGAAGGTAAGTTAATCAGGGCAAAGATTAAATTTATAAATAAATATACACACACACACACACAAAAAAAAGTAGCTATAATTTTTTATGTGTTTGCTATTTTAAACAAGATAATTTTAAAACTTCTAAAGAATAAGGAAATAAATTTTGATACTCGAAGTAAAATTCTTTCAAAAATAAGTAAATAAATAAATAAATTAAAATTAAAATAAATAATTAAATAAAATAGAATAATTAAATGAATAAAAACTAAAAAAATATTTTGATAAAATTACATTAACTGAACGTTCACTGTGAAAAGCAATTATTGAGAATAAACTTAAATGCTGTTTTGCCGAAAAGAAGTACAACAGGCACTTTAGCTTTTGCAGTTCTTAATCAAATCACCACTACCTCCTTATATGTGTTTCTTTGTTATGAACATGCAATATAATACGAGAACAATTAGTTTCTTGTTCAAACAAAGCAATGCTGTTTATCTAATTTACTAAACAAATTAGAACATGCATGCTAGTATTGAATGTTTCTTTTTTTTTAATGGTTACAGTCGATGAAATTTTTTAAGTCTATGAGAAGAAAAGAAACTGAAGATTATATTCCGTAACAATTTAGTTAAAAAATACACTGGATGAAAAAATAAATCAGGAACCTTCCTGGGAAATTTATATCAATTTAGTTGCCCAACATTTACCAGTAACTTTGCTTGAACAATCAAATATAAATGTTAATATTAAAAATGTTGCTAAATTCCTGAAATCAGGGAAACGTTTCATAGAGAGAAATCTGTAACACTAATAAACTTGTTATAAACTTATAAAGGCCAGGAACGTCTGCATTACATAATAGTATTACCAAAACATTTACAGCCATATTCCATGAGCTCTTTAGAAATAACTTATATAAATTATAAGTAAAACAAACAATTTATTAGGTTTATGATTTTAACCTTAAGAAAAGTTCTCCGTTACTTTAAATCAACAATGTGTCGAAGCCTTAAAACAACGATTTCGAAGTCGAAAGGTTTCAGTTCGATGCTCGGTCGTTGAAACACGACATATGTACATACGTACACATATCGTTATACTTATAGACAAGCGCAAGATATGAACGAATGAGACATAAAATCTATGAATGAGAAGTCATATTATGGCAGTTCATAGATAGACGGAGATATAGACTCTCATTCTTACTAATAACACAGCACTGAAAAAAAAAAAAAAAAAAAAAAAAAAAATGAGCCCTGATACAGAAGTTTCCGGTCTATAATCCGCAGATTATACGAGCCAGTTTTGCAGCAGAAATTTTAATTGACAAATAAAGTTGTAATTGTAAGAGTTATTCCTTCGAAAAAATATTGATTTTTTGTTAAATAAAATTTCTGGTGGAGAAATGTCATATCTTATCTTTCCTGCTGATTATAAGCTAGAAATTACTGTACCATTCTTCTAATTCTTATGTAAAATGCCCTCCATTTTGCCCAATCACCCATTGTTTTCTTGGGAGGCCATTCCCTCCCCCAATTCTTATCATTGTTCGGTAAATGCCCATGAATTGGATTTGGAGAATGAAAAAGTATTATTTTAACATTTAAAAACAGAAAAAATATAATGTATAATAAGTAATAATATTAATTAATTAATAAAATATAATAAACGTAATTTGTAATTCCAATGGCAACCCCCTCCCCCCCTAAATTTTCCTCTTGCTGCAAATGTTTATATTTTAGAATTTTTCACTTCTGTAGCTCCTCGGAAGATACTCAACAGTTAAAATAATCCTTTCCTTCCCTACAAATCAAATTTATAGCCATAAAATTATCGAAAAGTGATAAAAATAGGGGGGCGTCCCCAAAAAACTGTGTGTGATAGTGCAAAAGGGGCGTCATATTCGGATTCAGGAGGTCATTTTGCTTAAGAACGTGCAAAAATGGTGTTGGGGCCGATTGTCATGCAGAGCAGTGCAAAATCAAAATATTAAGGCGATAGTGGACGTTATAAATATTTTTTGTAAATTAATGGCTTAGAATTACGAAAATTTGTATACGTGTATACACTGAAATACAACAATATGAATTATATTAAGATTTTTCGACATCTATTTAAATTTAATAAAATGATATTTAAAAAGTTTTAAATAATTTTCAAATGCTCCATGTTAACAATTTTTTTATAATTTTCCTCGATTTTAAATTATTATAGTTTAACAATAGATTCTAAACAATCTACCTTGGGATAAATGACCGGGCACTTTTGATTATAGACATTTTGTCAAATATCAAGTAAAGTACTTGACGAATTATTGTGAAAATTCGTATGTGTAAAAGCCTGAATTTCAATTCCACTTAATAAAAAAGAAAGGGGAAAAAAAAGGCGGTGGGGCAAATTTTTTTCTGTTGCTTCAATCAGTAGCAATATGTGTACGTTGATTGTAAATAAATACATACATCCCCCGAATAATTTTATTTTTCTTTCTTTCTTTCTTCTTTGTCTTCTTCTTTTTTTTTTCTTTTTTTTTTTTTTTTTTTTTTGAGAGGAACTGAAAGTTAGTTAGTTCTACTGATAACTTTTTGAATTTTCACGATGTTACCATATAAATAATCAATATATTTCGGAAATAAATTATGCAAAAGAAATTTTGTTAACGTTAGCGCACGCCTAAATTTGAAGTAATGCTTCACATTAGAATTTATCTAGTTATTGACATTTTTTACATTTTTTCAATAACTGTATACACCCGTTTATATAAAATACATAGAAAACGCCTAAAATCCCGTTTATAAAAATTTAAAAAATCTGTTTGCTGAAATATGGCGAACATTTATATTTTGAAGAATTTAAGAGTGTAGATTTTGTTTAGTACAGAAATTACGGATTTATATATATATATATAAAGAGTTTAATATGGAGATAGTCTTCAAAAAACTATAATATAAAATATAACTGCACATTATTTCAAAATAATTGGAAAAGATTTGATTTTTGCACTATTACTTGTAGCACAATTAAAAAAGGGATGTTTTGTTTCTTTTCTCATTTCATATGAGAATTTTTAATGATATAGGTTGCATTGATTTTTAGCAACAATTCTGAACATTTTGAGGTGGTCCTGCGGTTCTACGCTCAGAGCTGGAAGATGGGAAGTTCCGGGATTGATCCCAGGTCGCGCTCATTGACCTAGCAGTTCGGAGTTTTCTGTGGTTTTCTCCGAAACTCGCGTAAATACGGCCTAGAAAACCTTACAGAGGCCACCATGGAAGGCACTTCATCAATAGGCCTAGGACCCTAGAGTAGTCAATGGCTTTAAACCATTCAACCAACCAACTGAACATTTTAAGGCTTTATTTATGATTCTACGTGTTTTGATTCAATAGTTATGCGCAAAATTGTAACCGATGTCAATATTTCATTGTATTTCTAATAATTTTTTTTTTTTCTTGATTTCTTAAGTGATTTTTTGCCACTATCCACAAGATATCTTGCCGTGAAATTAACTTAATGGCTTTTTTTATGGTCTTAAAGTAATTTTGGTACAAACATATTTAGTAAAATGAATTAAGAATTTAGAGTTATTATTATTAATTAATTAATTTTTTAATATCTAAAATATAAAAATTTCAAGATCTTCTAAAAGTTTAAACTTTTTCGAAAATAAATAAATAAATAAATAAATAAAATATTTCATTAAATAAAGTTAGTTTTTATAATAATAATTCATTTTGTAGCTATCCTTTATATGTGTGTGTAAGACTTCATAGAAATAGTTGAAGAAATGTTTTTCAAAATCTTGCCGGTAGTGGCAAAAAAGCACTTTTGAGAAAATAAGCGTTAAATTTAGAAATGCAATGAAGTTCAATATTGGCATCAATTACAATTTGTTATTTAGCTCATAATCATAACTTTTGAACCACACTACGTAGAGTAATAAATAAAATATCAAATTGTTCAGAATTGTTCATATTTCAACATTATATATATTTTAAAAGTCAATTTTTTTAAGGTTGAAACTACATACGCTCACTTTCTTATGAAAATGTGGCGATAGTGCTGCGATCTATTGCAAATAAAAGTAGTTACAAGAAAACTTTTCCGTTCATTAATGTTTGAAAATGTTTCGAGTTTATACGAAATAATGTACAGTCGGTAACAAAAGTGTCCGAACACTAGCAAAAATTCCTATGTAAAAAAAGTACACTTAATACTGTTTTGTTAAATAAATCCTTGTCGAATCCTGTTCTTAGTCAGTCTAAGAACAGGATTCAACAAGGATTTATTCAGCCAAACTTTATTAAGTGTACATTTTTTACATAGGAATTTTTGCTAGTGTTCGGACACTTTTGTTACCGACTGTATAAAAATTATGTTTAATTATTTTTTTTTAATTGTTAAAAAAGTAAAGATAAAACATAAAATAGACTTCTATTTATTTATATATCTATTTATTATTATTTGAGTAAAAGGAGTGGAAGGGAATAGCGATATTTTGTGATTTGTTTCATTTACAAGCAGTGGCGGATCCAGAACTTAACTTTTGGGGTGGGGGGCTAAGATTTTTCAAAGTGTTATTCTAGACCAATAAAAAATTAACAATTGCAATATTCAATTGTGAATGTCAGTGTTTTAGCTCCCCCCTTAAATCCGCCACTGTTTACAAGCCACGAAAAAATGTACCAATATAATTTTTATTGACTAAAATGGATAGTTACGCTACTAATTTTGGTATTGTGATTCGCAAAAAATTTAATATTTGTACGAAATGCGATTATGATGAAATGATATACCCAATTAAATAATGAATTTTGTTTCTCGAACATGGTATATGGCTGGCACCACATAAAAGTAATTGTAATTGAATATATTTCTTGGCTATAGACAGGAACAATAAAAAAAAAAAAAAAAAAAAAAAATGAAAACATCTTGTGATCATATTAGTGAAATCTTTGTGATCATATTAGCATTTATTCAAATAATTTTGGCAGAAAATGGGGTGCTTCTACATACAGCAAGTTAATGAAATTGAATTTTTTTTTATCGTGCTGCCATCTATTTTAATAAATGTAGACTAATCGCTAACTTCTACATTCTGTTATAGTTTTCAATAATTAAATTGAAGGTTAAAGGTTAAAAAAAAAAAAAAAATAGGAGAGACGGGGGGGGGAGGGGGGTGTTTTGAAAGATAATATGGTTTTAAAAACTTTCATTTTGAAACATATTTTTGAAAATATGTGTTTTTCGATCAACAGCATTAATGCCGATGTCATTTTCAAAGATGGGGAAAAAATATAAAAATCTGATAAACAATTTTTGATACCAAAACTAAATTTTTATAGGATCATTTGATTTAGTATTCAGTAAATATATATATATTCAGCACATTTTTTTTTTTTTTTTTTTTTTTTTAATTCCCCAACTCTTGTTGTCTTGCCCTTTAATAAATATATTGAAGGTGCTGCTATCTATTGATAGAAAAAGATTTTAAACTAATAGGTTGAGGTTACCACAAAACTTTCTTCTATATTTTCCTATACAAGCAGTAGAAATTATTTATTGTATAGTAAAGTCTCGTACAACGCGGGCGCAAGTTTGCCTCATGAATATTAGAATTTTATTTTTTAACACCAATAATTTTATATCAAAGCAACTGCTTTATACAAAAAACTAAATCGAGTGTATGAACCAATAGATTGGCTCTCTAAAAATTTAGTGGTGTTAAAAAATAAAACTTTTGTTTATTTGTCATCTCTGCCACCGCGTTGTACGACACTTTACTGTAATTAATTTCCATGGTGAATGCAGACGTTTTTCACCTCAGAGAAGTATAACACTAAATGTCAAAAGTCAATTTTATGACTTAAAAATGGCATTTAAATGAATGTATTTTGTCACAATTTTGTTTTATAATAATAATAACCCCTTAAAAACACGTATTACACCCTTTTCGTTCAAAACTACCATTGAGTAACATGTAATATGCGTAGTAACATATGCAGTTCATTTAAATAACGAGAGTTTCCCTGAAAAAAATATGGGAGACACCATTTGCTTCAGCTAAAATCGATTAACATCATATATGTGTATGTGTGTATATATATATAGCCTGAGGCTACCACAAGTTTTCGAGAAAAGATTCTTTATTCATTCATTACACCAACAAATTTCCCGAATCGACATTAAAATATTACAGATTACAAAATACACTTTCTACAAATAAGCATTTGGACACTTTCGAATTTAGATATTTTGCCAAGTATCTGGAAAAGTTCTTTAGGAATTATCTTGAAACTTTGGTAATATAAAATACATGTTTTAGCTCATATTGTACCAAAAGTTTTGCCCCGAAGAAAAAAGGTGACCAGTACAAAATTAAACAATCAAAATATTTTGGATCACCCTGTAAAAAGTAATGCTTTAAATGCATTTCTGCTGTAGCATGTGATGAGGTTTTTTTCTAATTATAAGTATAAATTTTTATGAGACTACCACATTTATTCATAACGGTTTCTAAAAAAAATTGCAACTTTTTAAATTATAATACGTAGGTTATTTAAACCCAGTGCAAAGCTATTTTTAGGAAATGTGGCATACTACATTAGACACAACATACTGCAATGAGAATGCAAAAATGTTAAATATCTTACGAAATATGAGTATTTTTACTAAATTTTTAACTACGCATGCGCAAACTTAAAAAAAAAATAATAATTTGCATATTTTAATAGCCAAATGTATGGAGCTACTTATATGAAAGCTGCAAGCAAATATCGTTTAATAAAAATAAAAAATAATGAGAAATAGAATGAACAGATTTCCTCCCCCCCCCCCCAAAAAAAAAAAAAAAGAAAAAGAAAAAAAGAAAGAGGAAGATGATAGAGGATTTCATCAGTATTTATTTACAATCATCGAACACTGTTTTATCATTGGACATTGACTGAAAATAAAAATGTGAGTAAAACCCTTTATAGTTTAGCTTTTATTTTAAGAGGAAACAAAAACAGTCGGTAACAAAAGTCTCCGAACACTAGCAAAAATTCCTATATAAAAAAAGTACACTTACTACAGTTTTGTTAAATAAATCCTTGTCGAATCCTGTTTTTAGACTTACTAAGAATAGGATTCGACAAGGATTTATTTAACAAAACTGTATTAAGTGTACTTTTTTTTATACAGGAAATTTTGCTAGTGTTCGGAGACTTTTGTTACCGACTGTACCTTTGGCTATTAAATTATGTAAATGGAATTTTTTTTAAAGCTTGCGCATGCTTGGCTAAAAATTTAGTAAAAATGCTCATATGTCGTAAGTTATTTAACATTTTTGCATTCTGATCATGCATTACTTTTTACAGGATGATACAAAATATTTTGATTTTTTAATTTTTTACTGGTCTTCTTTCCTTTTTAAGAATAAAAAACTTTAACTGAAATATGAGGTATAACATGTTCTTTATACTCCCGAAGTTTCAAGATAATTCCTAAAGAATTTTTCTAGATGTTTAACAAAAAGTCTAAATTCGAAAGTGTCCAAATACTTATTGGTAGATAGTGTATACTACATGTAGAAATTTCAGGATAGGATTAAACTGGAGGTAAACCACCATTCTGATGGGGGGGGGGATTAAAAGAATATATCACTATTTGCTGTGATATTATATACACTGTAAAAATATAACTATTACCAGCTGCAATCTGATTTATTTTATCCAATCACAGAGAATTTCTTGCAAGAAATTCTCTGTGATTGGATAAAATAAATCACAGATTGCAGCTGGTAATAGTTATTTATTTACAGTGTAACAGCATAGTCAATCATCTTCGATCTCACAAATCAGCTGTATATATATGAGTGTCACTGCTGAAGCTACGTTTGTGCTTTACGCTGCTTCACTCGGGACACTGTTGTGTCTCATGATACTGTAACTGCTCTCAAATAACTACCTTTTGGGAAACTAGGGGGTGTTTCATGAATAAGTCTGTAGAAAATGGAGTGAGCGATGGCTTTACGTATATGAATGTGTAAAATTAAAAGGTGAAGTTCAATTTTGGAAAAATGAATTGGTTATGTTATTTAGGGAGCAAATTCGAAGATTGCTAAAAGAATAATGTCATTTTAAATGATAAAATGAACATAGTAAATTTAGCTTAAACTAAAAATTAAAAGTTGACTTTTTATTTCCAGCCAGGTAATTAATAAATTAACAGAGACTTATTTACTCAGAAATGATGCTAAGTTTAACAAATTGATATAGGATATAAAAAATTCTTTAAAAAACAAAATTATTGTGAAGAGCTTTTAAAATTAAGACTAATTTTTTTTTTTTTTTTTTTAATAAATTCTATTAAATCTCATAGCGCGAGTGCCTCCAATGTGAAAGGTTGCATATCTTTTTTAGATGCGCTATTATAAAATGTAATTTTTCAAGAATGTAAGTATTAAAAATGTACTGTGGTTAGTTAAATTCTAGCTTGATTGCTCATTATTGATTTATTTTTTTATTATATTCTGAGTGAGATAGTGCCCCAACAAAACTGTACTTTTTTTTTTTTTTTTTTTACATAATTCAGCATTTTTACATTTTTATTTTATTTTTCTTAAACTTGCACACACACACACAAAAAAAAAGGAAACAAATTTCTTAAATGTTTGTTTTATTAAGATAAATACAAAAAAAAAATTTTAATGAAAAAGAACCCTTATAAAATTACAATTGCTTCACTTGCTAAATTATCAAGAGCTTTGATGTATAACTCATTTGCTTCAGTGGGAAATTTTGCAAGGAAGGTCTGCCATTTTACATTTCGAATTATTTCTTTCGCTTTACAACAGAAAAATTCAGTTGTTTTTTCCAATAATATCTTTTCGTTATACATCAAAGCTACGACGATGAAATCGCATATAGTATCGACGGATATTGAATTCAACATAAGATATAAACATTCTTCCTTTAAGTGATTTTCTTGGTATTTGTCTGCCACTCTGTACAGGTCACATACATTTTCTTGAGATAAAGCATCCGTTTCTCCCGTGTACAAAAAATGTATAAAGGTGCGAAATATTTCTGGCTCACAGTCATTGATGGTTACCACGCCTGTTGCCTTTTCCTTCATATCGTTCTTAAACATTAAATAGAAGTAAGTGTTACGGGCAGCAAGGATGTTCTTATGCAAACGAAATTCTTCTCCTTTCACCGTGATGACCATATCACTATGATCGCCACTGATCATCATTTCTTTCAAATCGCTGAGCAGTTTTTCAGAAGCTACAAGAAAAGAAAATATCTATTACTTTTTAGATTTTTTTTTTTTTTTTTAATGAAATCCTCAGAGAGGAGAATTTTAATATTGTGTAATTAAAAACTATAGTCGAGCGTTTGCTTGGATTATAAATAATATCATAATTCAAACATCATTAGAAAACAAAATACCATTCAGTGTTTACCTTTTGATGTTCATATTTGTGCAATAGATTGTTCACACTTTATTGAATGACTTAAAATTACTTTTTACGTACGAAAATCAAACATCTTGCAAAGATTTGCTTTTATTCGATAGTCTTGACTATTACCAAATTCTATCATTTTTCACACAAAAGTAAATGTTTAATATTATTGTTACGTTAGTTATATCCCTCATATATTTTTCTGTTTCTTGAATTTGTTCAGTTTTCCTTGATTTACAAAGCTTTTAGATCTTAGATAAATAATATAAAATGCAAGATAAAACCCACAAGGAAATTGTCGTTATTAAATGGTTTTATTTTATGTCTTTATTATTTTTATTTTTATTTTTTATAAAAATAAATGACACTTGACTTTAGGGTTGACTTATTTTGTCCGATTTAAAACAAGGAAGACCTTGAATGGGTTTTCAAGGAAAGTACTAATACCCCCTGCCCCCCCCCCTTTCCCAAATTCCTCCTTAAAAATTGCACTTTTATCTAGCTAATAATAGACAAATTTAAAATAAACATAATATACATATCATATTATGGTTGAAGAATTAAAAAAATGTAGGAAGCATTCAAACTACGAGTAAAAATGTCAATTTATAGCATTAAAATACAATGAAAAAAAAATGTATAAAATTTTTTTTTAAAAATGTGTTGGTCAATATAAAGTAAACTGTGAGGTTCAAAACAGTGTCAAAAATAAAATCTTATGTATTAAAACTAGAGATGGGAATGGTCCGGGGAAATATATATATATTGGAGGGGAAAAAAAAGTTTTGCTTTTCAGTTTTTTTCCGAAGGGATTTATTTCCAACCGGAAAAATTGAAAATTTTGAAATTTCTAGCATAAAATAACGTATTTAGAAATTTATAATATTTACATTCCGATATTTTTTCGTAAAATATTTTTTCATGTTCAGTATCTTACATGAAAAAACACTGATTCTGATAATGCTCATATTTCAAAAAAAAGTTTTAACTATGTAATCAAATGGTAATCCTGAAATATTTAAGTATTACAATAATCTCCCTCCCATCACGTTCATTTGAAATTACTTATTCAAGTTCCTTTATACTTGTCTTTTTTTTAAAATATATATCCTTAGACTTGTCTAACTGTATTATTTTAATGTGTGTGGATATATATTATATACACACACACACACACACAAATGCATGTAACAGTTAAAAAAAAAAGCCTAAGCAACTACTTTCTGTCAAAATATTTATTTCACAATTTATAAAAATTATATGTGCAGGGTTTCGGATATGAAGAAATCAAGTTCGGGTCGGTGAAAAAAAAAAAATTTTTTTTTTTTTTGTTTGATTCTAATCTAAATTCATTTTATCAATGCTGCTGGGAGATGAACATTCCATAGGAATGCACATACCCAATGCAAAATTAATGGTTGAATGATGATTTGACTAGTTTTTAGTGTTTTTGTACAAGGAAAGGCTCATTTTTTAATAGTAAAAGCTTTTTTGTATGTTTGTGTTAAGAAAAAATAATATGGATTGCATGCATTTTTAAATATTTAATACTTTATGTTTTCTAAAATATTATAACTATTAAGAAACCTTATTTTTATCTGTAAAAATTCAATTTTTCCTATTTTTTCAAAACTGGTTTTTTCCCACTACCTCAAAATTTCTGGAAATTTTACATCTCTAATTAAAAACACAAGATTAGGTATAGACCAAAAAGTGGCGATTTGGACATGCACAGAAATAATAGAATAAATCCGAAGGGAGAATCTTCCTATTGTTAGATAAACATTTCGAATTACTCACACTTTACCTTCATACTTTTAAAGGAAGAGAGATGTGGATAAAAACAAGTTCAGTCGTTTGTGCAAAAATGCCTAAAAGAATCATTTCATTCAACATTTGCAGCACTAATGTCTACTTTCTGTGTCGAAATCAGCAGATTGGATACTGTTTGTACAATGCATCCTGAACATATAACCATAAAACCAAAGTAACATTTAAAATGAGCTAAAGAATACTAAAATTTTAAAACTTCAAAAATACATTTTAATTAAAAAACATTTAAATACACGACAGACGTTTCGGCTGAAACACTAGCCCTCCTCAGTGTCAAATATACAAAGCACAAAAATTACAAAAATTTCATAATACATCAGAACATGATTATATATTCCGGAGGAATAGCTTTAGCCTCATTCAAGGCAGAATGTTTCAATTTAGTAAAAGCGCCCTCTAGAAAAATACGGGATTCATATATATTTACATTAGAAGCTAAAATTTTAAAGTTGTCAAAATCATATTCCTGATTTTGGCAACTTTACAATTGTTGTGCTTTGTATGTTTGACACTGAGGAGGGCTAGTGTTTCAGCCGAAACGTTTGTGGTGTAATTTAATGATTTTTAAAATTAATGTATTTTAAAGTTACAAAAAACTTTAGTAATCTTTATCTCATTTTAAATGCTACTTTGGTTTTTTTTATATATTAATGAGACGTATGGATTACGTTTAATTTTATTAAACATAACCATAACTTATATGATACATATGTCGGTTATCAGAAAAGGAGTAATACAAGACGACTTAATCTAAACTGTTCAATGAAATACTTCAAGAAGCTTAAGAAACTAATTGGGAAGTTAGAAAACAGGGAAAAAAAAATGGAGAATTTATAAATCATTTGCAATTTACGGATGACTGTACAGCTTGCTTCTTCATTTGAGGATATGCGAGAAATGCTTCATGAATTAAAGAAAACAAGCTCGTTTGTTTGAATATGAACACCTCAGTAACATAAAAATGCCAAATTTCTTTGTTTCTCCACCGAAAGTCACTGTTGATATGGATGAATTAGAAACGGTATGCAGTTATACATATCTGGCACAAGTCATTACGATGAACGGAAACTTTCATTCGGAAGAAATAACTTTTATATTTAAAAGCAACCACCCAATTTATTTTTTTTAAAGAAAAGTTTTTGATCATTGCATTTTAAAATGTATTAACCATATGTTTCCAAAAATTTGACATTAACGCGTAAGACTGCACACAAGCTTCAAAATGATGCATGTCAGGATGCCTGCAAGATGAATGTTGAATTCACTCGAAGAGACCAAAAGCGAAACACAGGGATTAGTGAGCAAACCAAAGTTACTGATTTTTCTGTAAAGAAGTTAAAAATGGTGCTGGGTTGAGCATCTTGCCAGAAGAAATGACGATAGATGAATCAACAAAGTCCTATTTTGGATACAGAGAAATGAAAAAAACGGAAGAAGAGGCCACAGTGTCGTTGGAGAGATAAGATGGTCAAATTTGGAGGAGCAGAACTGAGAATTTTAGAAAACAGGGCAGAACAGAATCACCTAGGAGAGACTTTAATCCTGCTGGGGACTGATAAAGGCTGAAATTGATAATGTCGACCTGCTAATTTCTCATTCCCATTAAATTTATTTAATAAAAGAAAATTAGCGTAATTTAAGTGGATATAACACCGAACAAATCGTTTTAAAATTTCTCCTTCGTTAACGATTTCAGAAATGTGTAGCCTAATTTTGCTGTAATAGCCATAGGCAATATAAATACAATATATATTAACAGCCCATTCACCTACTTTTTATTTTTATAACTTTATTCTCAACTTAATCACATATATATAATTTAATATAATATTTTTACTTTCAAAATTATTTTTTCTCGCTTCAAATGCCCGCTGCCTTTAGCAGCGTTTTTTCTCTCTGCACTACATTAGGCCAAGGGCTCTTACTGCATGCAGAAAAAAGCCTTTTCCGGACACTTCAATTTTAGTATATTTATCGGACGACAGACAGATGCTATTATTCAAGAACTACGGATTTTAAAAAGATTGTTATATTTCTTAAAAATTATACATCATAATAATTGATATAAATTTTTATTTGGGATATCTGCTCTATTGCCATTTGATTCTGACAAATAAAAGATTTCCCTTTCAAAAGAATTATCCATAGATATAGTAATATAAGACAGGTTGATCACGGAGGAAGAAAAGGTGATTCCTCTTTACTCCAAGAAAGACGGCAATTTTGACCAGTTAATGGCCATCTTTCTCCGAGTGAATACACACAGGTAATTTAGAAAATGAAATTTATGAATAATTTACGTACTAATGGTGAATGAAAAACTGCAGATACAATTTCAAATAATTTTTTTTTTTAACTATATTAATTCAGTTAATATTTAAACTCTTTTTATACACTAAAACTAACGTTCTTTACCTGCGCCGTAGCTAACTATATTTAAAATAATTTTGAAAATTCTATATTACTTACTAATATAAAATCATAAAAATATCAAACTTTAAAATAATTATTCCATTAAAAATCAAAACAGATTTTATTTCATAATAAAGCAACTGGTTATAGAAATTATATTTTTCATAATTTAGTCAGATAATAATTTACTTTTATAACAACTTATCCCATTTCTTTTCATAAATTTATTAGAATTAAAAGCCGCAATATTTCTACATTTTGAAAATTCATCAACATTCTATTCTATTACAATTGCCGAGTTTCAATACCAGTTAATGGCTGATGACAAAAATTTTCTCGGCATCAAAAATCTTTTCATGATAACATGGGGATGACAGATCTATATAAATTACTATATCTATAGATTTATCAATTACATAAAAATAAATATTAATTAAATCTAAAATTTAATAAGTTTAATCCCTTCTATAATATTATTTGATTCCAATAAATACAAAATAAAATAAAAATAAAGTAAAATGTAAAAATGAAAGATTAAGTAGTGTAATAGCCGTTGCTAAAGCAGGTAAACGATTGAAACCAAGGAATAATTTAATCAAAATGCAACAGAAAAATCAATGTATAAAATCGAAAAAAAAAAAAAAAAAAATCGAAAAAATCTCTATGAAGTGCTAACTTGAAGGGTCCAAGATAACTCAAAATTTGCAGCTCTGATCAGTGGCCTGAACCCTGAACTTCAGTGTGCACACACACTCTTCTCTTTATTAGATACAATGCCGAAGGCTGACATAGCAAAATCAAGCGAGACATTTTTTCTGAAATCGTTAATGAGTGAGATTTAGAAAGTTTTTTTTTTTTTTTTTTTTTCGGTGATTTATATATTTAAATTATGCGAATTTCTTTAAATCAATATTGTGAGAATGAGAAACTAACATGCAAATGCCACATAATTTACGATTGTGCTGGGTGCATTCCCACAGACAGTATCGTAACTGTTGATTTCATCACAGAAAGTAACTCCTTAACATTAGTGCTACAAATGTTTTATGAAATTATAATTTATTTACACAGACTGAAGTTTCTTAAATTTTTTCTTCTGTTCAATTCTTCTTAGCTTGCGCAAAGTGTATTTACAATCAATTTTATCCTCTTCTCTACCACAAAAAAATATATATGTTAAATAATGTTTTTAAACTAGTATATCACGAGAAGACTTAAGTTATACATTTAAGTATCTTGGGGCCATTAAATTTTGACGGGTATTTATTAGTAAATAAAAATAAATATAAAAAAAGTTAAATAATCAATACTTTTGCACAGTCCTAACTACTGACAAATAGCAAGAGTAACTTTTCTGTATATAGAGTATTTTTAATTGTTACTAAGCAAAAATAAATACATGTTAAAATACTGCCATTTTATTCTCATATTCTATGCTTAAAATAAAAAAAAATTACAAAAAATACCTTCTTTTTCTGCCATTTTACGCCTATGATCATGCAAGTTATCTAATTGAACAACACTGCCACACTTTGAAGATTTATCCATACATTTTTCTAGAAAATAATCATCAGCTTGATCATCATCATCATCATCAGAACTCCACCCTGCTTCTGTTTCGATTTCTCCCCACATTAACACTTTAGCTGCACCTGGTGAAATAAATATGAAAATGTTAAACAAATGTATATATATTCCATAACATTTGTGCATTAAATAGAATATCAATTGAATATTTGTACTTATTTATTACTGATCAGGAATACACATTAGAGAAACTCATAATTTGGGTCGTTCATTGTAAAAGTGAATTATCTCCTTGGAAATTGATTTTGAAATAACGAGCTTTTTTTCAAATTTATGCGTAAGAAAATAAGTTAAGATTTAGTAAGTGTTATCAATTTTTGTGTTTAATAACAAATCACAGTTATAAGAATTTACAAATTATATTAAAAATAATTTGAAGTAACTTAGAAACTTCATTTTTATAATGAATATTTAGAAGTTTTAGTTTTCTGAGAAAAACATGTAATGCCATTTATGAGATTTTAATGCAATTATTGGAGTTTTTTCTCTTTTATGAACGAAAGATGTGACAAAATGCGATACAATTAAGCAATATATATATTAAAAAAAATATGGAGTTACACCACTTTTACAATGAACCGTCCATTTAGTACTCATTGATCAGTATATTTTACACTTTTCAACAAACTGTAAAGGGTTTAGGAATCAGTTTTGTCTGTCTCCAGTCCTATCTCTCATTTAAAAACATTTTTAAATGCCTGAAACTGATACACGATATTCTGATTTACTTTAGCATGTTTCCTATAAAAAATAGAATAAATAGCATAACTAGTTTGTGTACAAGGACTCACAAATGAATTTGAATACGTAAAGGTCTGTGAGAGGTACGTCTGAATATTTTTATATTAGAAAAAAAGTCTAACGAAATTAATATAAGTTTCAGATGCACAAAAGCATATTTACTGCTCTATATGCTACGATTAGCAACAAATATAGGTTATCAGTGTTATACAAAATTATTCAGATACACTGTGGTGTACATGTTAAAATGTCTTAAATTCAGTATTTTTCCTTTTAATACGTTACATTTTTAGTACATCAATGGTACGTACATAATTTTCAGGCAATATACGAAAATACAATGTTTAAAAAGCCTTCTCTTTGAAAGTAAGACTTTAATGGTGGTTATTGCGAGATTTCTTCCTCCATTATTAAATCCACAATTTAAGGTGTCATTAAAGAGGTAACATACCTAGAATGTTCAATTATGTAGCAGGTTTTATAATCTATGTGAACTACATGTTTTTTCCTGTTTAACACGTTAATCGCCACGATAATATCAGAAAAATTTTCACATGGGCCATGGTAACTTTATTAGACAATTTAGTTAAAAATGCGTGTTAAAAATGCGTCAGGCACATATGACTGACATGGCGATTAACGTGTTAATAATTACTCGGCGTATATCATATTCCTTTTAGGGTTATTTCCTAGTTAAAAATGCGTGTTAAAAATGCGTCAGACACATATGACTGACATGGCGATTAACGTGTTAAAAAATACCCATTTTCCTTTGTGTATGTGGTGCAAAGAAAAACTGTATTCTAATATTTCTAATAGATTTTTTTTTGTATATAAGTATTTGGGCTCTGTTTAATGATGAATACCAAATTGGATTATGTCCCACACAACACCGTGGGGGAAAATGATCATCAATCACTATCTTCATCTCCCCTTGGTACGGAGTAGGGTTACCTTTTTTGCATTTGAGTAATTTTGTTAAAGATGGTCCCTCAAAGAGGAGAGCCATGGGATTTTCTAGAACAGGGAAAGAAGATTGATAAAGAAGCTGATAATTTGCTGTTTTTTATTGAATACA
This sequence comes from Salticus scenicus, assembly GCA_963930645.1. Classification (NCBI taxonomy): domain Eukaryota; kingdom Metazoa; phylum Arthropoda; class Arachnida; order Araneae; family Salticidae; genus Salticus; species Salticus scenicus. The sequence goes on along the minus strand of OZ005657.1, from coordinate 157,966,224 downwards.
GTGAATGAATTGGTAAATAATTGCACGGAAAAAAATCTTTTAAAATTACTTAAACTACGGAATTAAATATTACATATATCTCACTTTATTTGAGCAGTATTACGCAGAACAACTGTCTAGTAAAAGAAAAAAAAATAATTTTACAATTTAGGTAAAAAAAAAAAAAAAAAAATAATAATAATAAAAAATCCCCCCGCCCCACACACACACACACAAATATATATAATTTTTAATGACAATAATGAAAAGAATGAGAACGGAAACCAAACAGTTGAAAATAATTCACCACAGAAACCCACAGAAGCCGATTAGATAAGTAGTTAACTTAAATAAGTTAGTTTGGTGTTTTAAATTTATTTGAACAGTTATATATTAACTTAAATGTATTAAAAAGTTAATAAAATTATTTTTCTAATTTTAATATTTTTTTGGTTACAAAAAACGTAAACTTATAAAAGAAGGAATTTTAAAGGGAATTTAATATAAATATATTTTATTTATATAAAACCAATGTTTGTGCGTGTCGGTGTGTCTGTGGACAACGAAGCGTACGGTTGGTACTCGTACAGTCAAGAGATTCAACAAGAATTCGCTTGAGGTGTCTTAGTGCATCTCGAAGCCCCATTTTTGAAATGTTCATTATTATTATTATTTTTATTTAATTAAAATAAGAAAATAATATTATAATAGTTTTAAAAGTTAGTCATTTAAATATTAGTTTACATTTAGCGCCAAAAACAATTTACCAATCTTTTCTTTTTAAACATGAAATATTTTTTTATATGAATAATGAAAGAAAACATAAAAAAAAATTATTTCTGAGAATAGTATACTTAGCACGAAAGCTAATTGAGCATCAAGAGCTCATAGTAATCTTGGGTAATTAACCCGTTAACGCCCAAATTAATTTTGTAAAATATTATTAGCTGATTATTTCACTTCTAAATTAATATACACAACTGACAGAAAAATATATTAACTTAAACAATTCTTCTGATAGTTTTAAATTTCAAGGCTATCCTCATTTATTGACGTTTAGTGTTCTAGCGAGAAAACTTCGAGATAGAAAAACTTTGAGATAACAGATTAATATCCTGTTATATGTTGACGAAGATTTCAAAAGTAAAGTATTATAATATATATTATTATTCAACTTGATTTAAGTTAGTATACCTGCGCAAAAAGCAAATGTATGTGCGACGAATGAAAAATCTTAAAATGACTATCCACATTATGAAATAATAATTAATAGTAGGCACATAAAACTTTCAGGGATCATTTAGAGTGACGCTATAAACTGTCACTAAAAAGCAGAAATCATTCCAAGAAACCACAAAAAATATACGTGTCATTTTATTAGCTGTCCTCAAATGAGGATACTGGGCGCTAATGCGTTAAAAAAAGAACAACCACACGACTCCTATTACACATTATACAAGTATTATGTGCACTTTTTGAAGAGAATTGCACTCAGAAGACATATAATTGACCTAATGAATGATGATTCGACTCCACTCTACTCGCTTTACTTATGAACCACTGCAAAGCTCTGCCCGCCTATTCGCTGCTTTGCTTTTTATTGAAAACCGATATTAACATGTTGAACGCCATGTCAGTCATTCTAGATACTAGACATTTTGTCATATATCTTTAAGTACTGAAGGAATCATCTTGAAACTTTAGGAGTGTGCAGAACCTGTTATACTTCAAACATTTCAGTGAAAGTTTTACCCCTAAAGTAAAAGCAGTAAAAATTAAAAATTAAAACATTGAGCGCCCTGTCAGCCATCGGTGGCAGACAGTGTCAAATATGATATAAAGCCGCGTCAACCATCGGTGCGCATATAAAATAGGATATAAGACTAAAAATATAACATTTAATGATTGAAAAATTATTAAAATTTGCTTAATGTTCATTTATTACAGGAGGTATCATTATGGAATTTTAATGGATTTTAAGAATTTGCGTGGCGCTCAACGTGTTAATAGTCTATAACAAAAGATAAAAAAAAAAAAAAAAAAAAAAAAAAAAAAAGTTACAGAAATTCCCATATTCAATGTTAAATTGAAATTCATAACAATTAGTACCCCATTTCTTAAAATGAAATATTATGCTAAAAATCAGTATAATTTCTTTTCCATAATAGAAAGAAATTTGTAATATCCAGACCATTTGCTCTACAGCTTTAATATACGACCACTTGGAAACTATTAATTTTTTGTCATTATTTGTCGATTTTTTTTTTTTTTTTTTTTTTGTTATACATAGTTACTTGTAAAAAAGAAAGAAAGAAAATTACTTTTTTTTTTTTTTTTCGTCTATACTTTTTATTATGGAATTTTTCAGTTAATTATAGCATTGTATAATACTCTCTATATATTTTTAAGATAAAGCGAGGTAATAATTTTACACACTCGAAAATATCTGGGGGAAAAAAGTAATAGTCTATTAATGTTTTATTGTGGACAAATCTCCTACAGCTTCAGTTTTAAATTCTTTCCTACATACTTTTTAAGGCGCCTGCCTACCTTTAAAATGCAATTTTCAGTCAAAACTAAGATTTTTTATTTTTGGTTTAGTATTAAAGCCTGACATTTAAACTTTCTAAATCAGTTTGAATTTTGTTTCTATCTTGCTTAGAATTTGAGTTACAGGCATCTAAATATTAGTCACTCGCAACTTTTTGAAACCAGAAGTGACCGGAAATGTTTGTTTTCATAAAAGTTTTACTCAGTATAAGCATCAAAATTTGTTACTGAATATAAAATGAATTTAAAAATAATAAGAAGAAATAAAAAACTTTGAAATAAATCAGGAAAGTTATTAAAATTATTTTTTATTTAATAGGTAAAATCTGGTTTTTAATTACGTTTTTTGCTTTTTCTCAGAATGAGATTTTTAACATTTTGCTTTTTCACAAAACATCATAACTCCAAAAGTTATTATATAAATCTTATGAAACTTTGACAAAATACGCTAGAGGAGTTGTTTTATGGACTGAACTACTACAATGAATCTAGCTTTTTTTTTTTTTTTTTTTTTTTTTTTGTCGATAGAAGTTATGAAACATTTTATAACGTCACTAATGATTGATTCACTAATGATTTTTTCAGCATGTAAAATGTTATATTCTCTAAAATATTAAATAATATGGTTATAGTTTTGAAAATAGCTCACTCCCATAAAGACTCTTTATATCACCATTTTAGAGATTTTAATGATATATTCTATAACTACCACTTAATTTTCATGAATATTACAATGAGTGTATTATATACCTGGGGGGGGGGGAGGGGGACCAATGGAAATAAAATGTATTCTTCTTTAAACTACACTATCATCGATCTAAACAAAAACTTTGCATAATAACGTACAATTTGTGAAAAAAATCACAGTAAGGTTAGACATACTTAAGGATGGGGGGGGGGGGTTAAAGACGAAGGGGGGGGGGAGGACAGAGGAAAATAAAATATTTTTTATATCTCCATTTTCTATATCTCCATTTTTTATATCTCCGATTTTAAAGACATATTCTATAGCTATCACTTGCTTTTTATGAAGATCTCAAAATGAGTGCAATATATATTTGGGGGGGGGGGAAAGGGGGACGCAGATAGAAGTAAAATATATTATTCTTTAAACAAACGCATTGTCGATTAAAAAAAAACTTTGTATCTATGCAACTTTCTGCTTATGAAAAATTGCAATTGCAGTGAGTGCACACATATCTGGACGATTTGCTAAGGAGGGGGGGGGGGGCAGAGTGAAGAAAATGTTTGTTTTTATATCACCATGCTACCTACTTATATGAAACTTTGTACGAATATCACTTTCATTTTATTAAAATTATAGTGAAAGTTAACTAAAGTTGATAAGGTGGGGGGGGGGGGGGGACAGATGGAAAATAAAATAATCTTTTTAAACAACACTTATTATCGTTTGTTTTATTGTTTATTTATATTTTGTGTGTATCGATTACTATTAATGAATAATTATAGTGAGTTATGCAAAAAATCGATACATGATTTAAATCTGTAAAAAAGTTATTCAAAAATGAATTTTCTTCTTTTAATCTGTCTCTTTTGTCCTCCCCCGCCCTATGTAGAAATGGAACACTTCCACTCTCGTTGATGTTACGCATCAATTTTACAAGGAGAAATTAGGTAAAATCGGTTAAATGGTGATATTAAAAAATATTTTATTTTCCTCTGTCTCCCCTCTCTCTTTAACCCTACCCCCACCCCCAAGTATGTCTGATACTTATTGTGATTTTTTTCACAAATTGTATGTTATTATACAAAGTTTTTGTTTAAATCTATAATAGGGTGTTTTAAAGGAAAATATATTTTATTTCCATCTACCCCCCCCCCCCTCCCCTGCCCCCCTCCAGGTATATAATACACTCATTGTAATCTTCATAAAAATTAAGTGGTAATATATTATTAAAATTGCTAAAATGGTAATTTAAAAATTTAATATATTTTCCTCTGTCCCCTCCCCCCCCCCCTCCTCCAAGTATGTTTGACACTTACTGTAATTTTTTCACAAATTGTACATGATTATACAAAGTTTCATTAAAATCGGTAAGAGGTTTGTTCTATTTTTTACTATAAAATTTTCCTTCGATCCTTTTATTTTTTAAAGTTCTATAATGAATTAATGACAGTTTATCATATTTTCTTAAACAGCATATTTTAGTTGCATTAACTGATGTATTATTTTTAAATTTATTTAAAAAATTGTAATATCTGTTCATATTTAAAGATAATAAATCAATAAACATTTTTTCCACATTTGAATTCAATATTCTAATTATTTATTTAATTAATTAGTTTATTTACTTAATTAACTTATTTACCTAACATCAAACTATATTAATTAAAAAACGAAGTGAAATTACTAAATTAATACATTAAAAACCTTTACTAACTTCGTTGTTTGCCGTTAAACTTTTCCATCGGGATCCCGATTCTCATCAGACTTTTTATAAACTTATAAAAGTTAATTCTGGAGAAAACAATATTTACAATTTTAAATGTGTTAGAAATTCTGCTCTTTTTCTACAAATAATTGCCATTTTATCTTGATTTTCTTTATGCAGATTGCAGAAATATTTGATTAGGGGTGTTTAGACGCTATCACACTTTTAAAAATTTGGCCCCATAGGCCATAATGATAAAGAATTTTTCTTTGTGACCCTGTAAAAAAATTGTAAGTGCTAAATTCACCTAAATCTATACAAATCGTGCAACTATGACCTATAACATGTGTACAAATTTTTTGCTCAGATTAATTAGACGTTTAGACGCTATCGCACTTTTAAAAATTTGGCCCAATAGGCCTTAATGATAAAGAATTTTTCCTGGTGTCCCTGTAAAAAAACTATAAGTGCTAGATTCACCAAAATCAATAGGGTTCGTACTTTGGTGACTTGCAATATATGTACCAACTTTCAGCTTATTTGAACAAAGTGTTTAGACGCTAGCGTGTTCACTCACAGACACACATACATACACACACACATATATACACACATACATACACACATATATATACACATACATACATCATCGTAAAAATAGTGAAAACGGACTCAGAGGACCTCGAAACGTAGAGAAACATCAAAATCTGAATTTCGGATTTTTGACATGATTACAATACTTTCCTCACTATAGTGTTTGGAAAGTAAAAAGATGATGATATTTACTCATATTTATTAATTTTAATTTTATTTGTTTATTCATTCATTTCATTTTTTATTTATTTTGATGGATAGTGTAATTTCTTAGAACATTTTTTATACTTAAATTTTGAATTTTTATATTTTTTATTTCAATGCTTACTTTAAAAAAGTAATAAAGATTCAACCACCGGGCGATTCTAATATTTATGAATTTATTTATGAATTATTTAATTAATTAGTTTATTTGTTTAATTTTTATAAACTTGTAAAAGATAATTATGGAGAAAACAAAATTTACAATTTTAAAATTTCGGATTTTTGACATGATTACAATACTTTCCTCACTATAGTGTTTGGAAAGTAAAAAGATGATGATATTTACTTATATTTATTAATTTTAATTTTATTTGTTTATTCATTCATTTCATTATTTATTTATTTTGATGGATAGTGTAATTTCTAAGAACATTTTTTATACTTAAATTTTGGATTTTTATATTTTTTATTTCAATGCTTACTTTAAAAAAGTAATAATGATTCAACCACCGGGCGATTCTAATATTTATGAATTTATTTATGAATTATTTAATTAATTAGTTTATTTATTTAATTTTTATAAACTTGTAAAAGATAATTAAAGAGAATACAAAATTTACAATTTTAAATGCGTTAGAAATTCTGCTCTTTTTCTATCAATCTTATAAGGATTGTAAAAATATTACTCTTTCACTTTCACCCTCTAGTTAGTACAAATAATTCTCCGATAACAGTTATCTTGAACGAAAAAGGGAACATGCTCCAATTTAAACGAATAGTGCAGACTGCCATAGCTAGACTTTATCGCTCTTTTCCCTGACAGCTTTTAACAAAAGCAATCACAACCCTTGAGAGGGGTCCAAACACTTTAGGGTGGTATCTGGGAATCTACCATGAAAGATTAAATTGATGGGGGGGGGGGGTTCCTAGTTGCGCCGCCGGAGTCAGAGGAAAAACAACTTAGTTGCGCCGAAACAGTTTATCCCCCCAAATAACCCTACAAACTGTTTGCGCCGCTAAACTGAAATGTCTAACCTTTTTTCTACATGTTCATTATTCAATCGCTTTGAAAAAAATATTAATTTTATGTTTAACTCGTTATTTAAAATTTTTCGATTGATTTAATTTAAATCTGTTACAATATTAAAATCGAATATGTAATTTAAATTTGTTTAAAATTTTAATATTTGTTAAAATTTTAAATTCAAATATATAATTTCAAATAGGAATTTTAGTCTTGCATTTACATTTGTTTCAAATTAAAATATTTATTAAAATTTGAATCTTAAAATTCCATAAAAATAACTTTTACATCCGATTTGTCAAATTAGGTATTTGAGAAATTTCATTTATAAAACCTGTCACTCAGAATATTTTACATAATTGCTCAAGTAAAGTGTTAAAAATACATAAATATTACATTTATATACGTAATACAGTAATTAAATTACTTTTAATGAGTAAAACAAATTCTTTTCAGCAATTTTTTACAAAAAAAAAAAAAAAAAAAAAAAACCACGTTAATTTTAACATTCATATTAAGTCATTTTTACATGTCTGGTTTCAGTGGGAAAAGGCTTAAATTATTCATCTTTTACCATCGAAATAAAAAATCATATTGTATTAGAAATATACATATTTAACACTAGTAAAAATACTATAATAAAAATAATGCATAATATAATTTATATACATTTTGCAATAAAAAAAAAAAAAAAAAATTAAGGAAAAGTTAAACCCAGTGGTATGTTTGAAAAAGTTTCGTATTCATATATACACCACCACTACTACTAATAATAATTTATTACAACGATCAAACACAAGGAAAGAAGACGAGTTAATAAACAATTGCATTTGGAAGCGAAGTCCCCCCCCCCCATGAAGTTTCAGTCCGTTTAGTCTAGTATTTTTTTAGATAATCGAAAAAATGTCAAAAAAAAAAAAAAAAAAATGTCTAATAATTTGAACAACCACTTAATTTCAGTTTACAAAGTATTGTTAGGAAAAATAAAACTAATGCATTATAATTCTATAGTTAATGGACTATATTTGAATTATCTATTAAAAATTTCTAACTAAAGGTTATAGTTATTGAATTTTTTTTTTTTCGACTGAGTGAAAATAATGCCGAAAAAAACTCAGTCGGGAAAAAAAAATCAATAAATATGATTTTCTTCCACAGTTGATTGTGTGGTTTTAATAAAAATTAAAGGTTATAGTGTTTATGTCTAATTCAGTTCTCAATAACATTCTACAGAAACCTTTTATTTTATAAATCAGTTATTTTTACTATTTATAATTAAACGTAAGAAAAGAAACAATTTATATATACAGTCGGCAGCAAAAGTGTCCGAACACTAGCAAAAATTCCTATGTTAAAAAAGAGCACTTCATACGGTTTTGTTAAATGAATCCTTATCGAATCATGTTCTTAGACTGACTAAGAACAGGATTCGACAAAGATTTATTTGACAAAACCGTATGAAGTGTACTTTTTTTCCCCATAGGAATTTTCGATAGTGTTTGGACACTTTTGTTACCGATTGTATTTAGCGCAACAACTTAAATCTAAAATGGGGAAAAAAATTTAAAATTAGTTTTTATATGGCATAAAAATTTGTTATAAAACTTCTAGACTATTAAATTACTTATTAAGGAGTTGTTTTCCGAGCAATCAAATATTATTTATTTATCCTATTAATTAAGAAGAAAAAACTTACTTCGAATTTCATCTGTTGGATGAAATTTCATTTCACAAACAAGTGTCAGGACATTGCGTGGTAAAAGATAAGACTTTCTTCTCCAAAGTTCAGACCTGTGAATAAACCTAGAATTTTCCAAACTTTCAGGTATTAAAAAATCTATTAATAAGTGACATTTTTTATCAATATTTTCATCCCGGGTTTTCAGTCCGAGAAAAACTTCCAAACTTATAGGCGGACCAGATACTTTATGTAGGGATACATCAATAAACCCAGCTGATTTACACTTCCACTGCCCATTCGGGTATACACTGAAGTACCAGCAAGAATCTGTGTCGGCAAAATAAAAAGAAGGACTAACATAGTGTTTATTCACTTTATCTGATAGCCCAAAAAAGTTATAAATCTTCCATTCAAAAACTGAACTCCTTGCACTTTCACACACTTTTCCAATTTCCGTCATTTCAAAACTTACAATATATACGTAACTAGCTTTCCTGAGGAATCACTTCTTGAGATGAATTATGCAGACTACCTGAAAAGGAGAATAAATAAATAAATATCGCACTTTTTTTTATATTACTTTTGATAGATCTCATAGTATTTAATACGAAATTGATTTGTAATATGATAATTGGTACTGGCACATTATATATGAATTTGCAGACGACATCCATTTCAGCACTAAATTTCTACATTTTGTCAGTTTTTTTTAAAAAAAAGAGGGATTTTTTTTTTTTTTTTTTTTTTTTTTAGTGAACCCCCCCCCCTTCCCCCAAATTTATGAATCCACGAATATGTTTAAAAAAATTTTGTTGTCTCAACGATAATTAAATGAATCAATTTTGGCCAGGCCTTCCCATCGCATTTAAACAATACTTTCTCCATTCTGACAAAGCAGAAATTTGAATTAGCTTCTCCTTCGTTTTTTGGAATATTTAATGGTATCGAAATCTGAGAAATTGAGTTCATAGAAAGGATTTAGAAACATAACTTTGATATAATTTTAGTCGGTGAGATTCCCATTACCCAGTAATTTTTGCACTCATTTCCCCTATAAATTTATTTTATTAAAATTGTTTTACAAAATTGATAATATCGTCCTTAAAACTATCAAAATGGAAGGGTCAATCTTATAACATACTAACATTATAGCATACTAAGAAGTTAAAATTGTTTCTTTAAGAATTTTGAAGTTTTTTTTTTTTTTTTTTTTTTTTTGACAAAATTGTATAAATTTTAAGACATTTTACGAATATTAACCTTCTAACGGGCGCGCGTATGTGAGAGATACACTAGTGATGAATCTCGTTGTATATCTTAAAATCAGAGAGCATTTGGAACACTTATCTTTGCTATTCACTCAGTATATATTGATCTATTTTTAGATATCTTTTGAACATCGAGACAATGATATGAAGCTGTATATTTGCTATTTGTATTTGAAAAATACGCGCGACCGTTCATGTAATGTTTTGTTATATTTGATTTTTTTCCCGCTATTTAAAATGATCCTTTGTTGTTTTTGTTTTAAACATTATTTTAAATATTTTTAAAATTAATTAACTTTTAACTTTACACTTTTTATTAAAAATGACAAAACATCAACTATATTATTTATTTTATTTTCAAATAATTCCGATGTTTCTTTGAAACTGAAAGCACAAAAGCAATATAAAGTAATCATTCTTTCATTTTTTTTTTTTTTAATGAATAAAATTCCAATTGAATGTTCTTAATTATCTTCAAATGGTTATAGTATAATTAAAATATTCAGATACTTTAAATTGCATATTTTAGACTAGTGTATGTGAAAAATACGCGCGACCTTTCATGTTCGTATAAGCAGCGCGCCCGCTGGAAGGTTAAACATAAAGCTAATAATTATTCGAATAATAAAATATATTAATTTCGAGACATTTTTAATATATTTGCGGAAAATCAGATCACGAACAGACAAGCTGATAGACAATTAAAATTGAAGTTACAGACATCTTTTAACAAAATAAAATTTTATGTGACATACCAGACTGTAAAATTATGTAAAATAAATGACTGAAAAAGTACTTTATCATTTACCTTTTTCGTTGATTAACGAGGAATCTAGAAAAAGATTCGGGCCGGACCGGGCTCGGGCTTAAAATTTCCTCCAGGCCCAGCCCGGCCCGAGTACACACAAAAATATTGAGCACGAGCCCGGCCCGGTCCGAGAGCAAATTGAAAATTTCGGCCCGAACACGGCCCGTGCAGACCTCTACCAAGGACAGCCAAGAGCAGCAAGTACTCAACTCGGCAAATCACTAACTTACATATTTGATAAAATAAAAAAGATGTTAAATAATTTGATGCAATGAATAATAAGCAATAACACAACACCAGTGGATAAAAAGAAAAAGTGCTATTAAAAATAAATATATATATGAAAAAATGCTGTATATTAACTGACATGTATTTTTAACGTTCGAGAATTACGAAACGAAATCTCACACTTTCTTTTTACTTTCTTCTATATGTAATATAGAGAAAGTATTGGATTCGTAAAAATTTTCGACCTCGGGTTTTTGATGAATTTACACGTTTTGAGAGCTGTAGAACACGATTTGACCATTTTTAGAAAATGTCTGTCTGTATGTCTGTGTGTGTGTGTGTGACAAAATTTTGTGGCAACTGTATCTCAAGAACTACTGCACAGAATTTCATACAAATTGGTATGTAGTTGTACCTTGACATAAATTAGTGCCTATCAACTTTTGGTAAAAATTGTCTTACAGGTTGCGTTGCCATCCCGCTTTTTCTAAACTTTTAACATGGTGATATAGTACAAAATTTGGTATAAATGTGCATAAAGAGAATTATTTTTTAGTAATCATTATGAAATTTACAAGAATTATTTAAAATAGAGATAGTCAACTGGGAAAAAATTTTTGTATGCGTAGGAGCCTCGCCACCCCCCGTGGGGGGAAGTCCCCCCTCGAGGGGGGTAAATTTTCAAGATGGGTATCTTTCGAAAGGTCTCGTCAATACCTTTAAAACGAATGGTTGAACTATAAATCTGTGATAATTTAAAACAAAGTTATCGATTTTTTTTACTTTTAACGAAAAAAAACTTAGAATTTTTTTTTTTTTTTTTTTTTTTTTTAACGAAATTTAACCAGACTTGGTATTTAGTTGGCCCCTGACATAAACTGAGGCTGATTAGATTTGGGGATCAATCGCTCAACAGGTGGCGCAGTGATCGTATTTTTTCTAAATTTTTAACATGGCAGTATAGGAAAAAATTTCGTATAAATGTACATAATGAGAGTTATTCTTAACCTGTGATTGTGAAATTAATATGAATTATTGATAACAGTAGTAGTTAATTAGGGAAAAAATTTGGGGTATCGCTTCCCCCCCCCCTAGGGGGAAGTAACCCCCCCTCCCCCGGGGGGATGTAAATTTTCAAGATCGGTATCTTTCGAAAGGTCTCGTCAATACCTTTAAAACGAATGGTTGAACTATAAATATGTGGTAATTTAAAACAAAGTTATCGTTTTTTTTTTTACTTTTAACGAAAAAAAAAATGAAAATAATCTTTTTTTTTTTTTTTTTTTTTTTTTTTAATATTGTTACTGCGTGAATTTGTATAGGAAAATATAGAAGAAAGTCTTGTGGTGGCCACAACATACTAGTTTTTCTCATTATTTATAAATTTTCAAACTCGGTTAAACTGAACTTAAAAAGGCGATCACAAAAGTGACTTCCCCTAGGTAACTTTTGAAAATTTGGCGCAATAACAATCCTGGCTTTTTCCACCAAATACCTTAGTTTTGCGACAGTTAAATTAAGTCTAGCCACATGTATATGAGTAGTTCATTTCTGCTAACATATGCGTAAAAACAGGGTGCCAAATTTTAATGTTGGTGCGTTGGTTAAGCGCGGTTACAAAAAGAAAAAAAAAAAAAAAAATTGTCAAGTGGAGGCCTTCTGTAAAGCTGTATCTTTTCGGAAGGCCTAGGACCTTTATGCAGTCAATCGGCCTTAATACTCAAACACTAGTACCCTTGCGGATAAAGTACCTTATCTATCATTCTAATAATTATATATAGATTTATTTTAACAAGTTCTATAATATATATCGCTTTTTTTTTAAAATTATTATTTGGTATTGATTGTTAAGGCAAAAATAACTAGAATGTGGATGACACTAAAAAATTATTGAAATAATTCTTGCGCATATTTAAGAACAATTTCCCTAAGCAAATATTATAGATATATAATTAAATCTAAGGTAAACATCAATATCAACAGTTTATACTATATTAAGTTTTTAGAAATAAAAGTTTAGAAACGACATTGTCAAGTAAAATAATGTAAAAAAAAAAGATATTTTTATGAATCGGAATTATAAATTAGAATTCAAAACAAAAAGGTAAAAATTAAATCAAGAAATATCCGTATAAAGAACTATTTAAAAGATAGAACATGTGATAGTCCACAAAAGTTTCTCTTAAAACTACTATTTAAGAATATGAATCAATTGACCTTTTATTAGCAAAAGACTAAAAGTTTCACACTGTCTGTTTTCTTTATTGCTCACATGTATATCAGACTAAAATTTTAACATATATATATAAACAAAAATAAAACAAATCAATACTTACCTGAAAGTAAATATGAATCGGCAAGAGAGTTAGAAACAAAACATGGTACCTTCATGCGTATTACAAATGCTTAGAAGAGCATCACTGGAAAATATAGATTATGTTTAAATAAATCTGCACTGTCACATACTTTCTGACAAGGAAAGGAATGGCGGCTGGTGCACCCAAGATCCGTCAGTGAACACAACGTCCTCCCCGTCACCAAATGCTAGGCTGACCAGATCAAAGTACTTTCATTATAGGGAAAAGTTGAAAATTGGACTAAAAATAAAATATTAGACCTTCTTAATAAGGAAAGCGCAGGTGACGTCATGGTCAGGGCAAAACATTGGTATTTCCACTAATACAGATCGTCCTTTTGCCACTCGTGAGTGGGAAAGATTGATTAAAGGAGCGTTTGTTTGCAAACATGCCCTTTCCTTATACGATTATGGTTGGCAAAATCTGCTAAATCGTTTGCTTGCAAAGTCAGGACCACACTTTGGGGTGACTCCCATACCGAAGTCAACTGTAGGCGGACCAGATCAAAGTACCTTTATAATAGAGAAGTATTAAAAATTGCTACATTTATCCAATTACGGATGTATTTTTTATTCCTAATAAATAAGGACTAAAAATAAAGTATTATTGATTAATAATTTATTTTCTACAATTTTTTAAAACTTTGAAAAATGCCTTCAAAATAAAGGAAGCCCCCAGATGATTCCATGTTTCCCCAGAAAAAGGGGACATTTGGTCAGCTTACCAATTGCCCACTGCACAGCACTAGTGTGACGTAAAACCCAACGAAATTATACAGTCGGCTGCAAAATTTTTCGAGCACTAGCAATAATCCTTGCCAAAAAAATGTACACTTAATGCAGCTTTGTTAAATAAATCCTTGTCGAGTCATATTCTTAATCAGTCTAAGACCATGATTCGACAAAAATTTACTTAGCAAAACAGTCTTAAGTGTACTTTTTAAATATAGGAATTATTGGCTAGTGCTCGAATAATTTTGCAGCCGACTGTACCTCTCAGGGTCACCGAAGCTGGGAAGCTATAAGGAAAGGGCACGTGACGTCACTAGCAGTCAAATTATGGGTAAAGTGGCAAAACATTGGTATTTCCACCAATAGAGGTTGATCTTTTAACACTCGAGAGTGGCAAAGATTGATTGACGGAGCGTATGTTTGTAAATATGACCTTTCCTTATTCCTCCGAGGAAGGTGAAAATTGCGATGCCATGTCTCCGGACCAGCCTTAGGGGGTGGTTGGTTGGCTATGTTTAACATCATACTAGATTAGGCTGACCAGATCAAAGTACAGTCGGCTGCAAAATTATTCGAGCACTAGCAATAATCCTTGCCAAAAAAATGTACACTTAATACAGCTTTGTTAAATAAATCCTTGTCGAGTCATGTTCTTAATCAGTCTAAGAACATGATTCGACAAGGATTTACTTAGCAAAACAGTCTTAAGTGTACTTTTTAAATATAGGAATTATTGGCTAGTGCTCGAATAATTTTGAAGCCGACTGTATCTTTAGAATAGAAAAGCATTAAAAATTGCTGCATGGGCAAACTCCCATACCGACGTCAACTGCAGGCTGACCAGATCAGAGTACCTTTATAATACAGAAGTGTTAAAATTTGCTATAATTATCCAATTATGGACGTATTTTTTCATTTCTAATAGTAGGTAAGAAAGGAGAGTTCTAGCCCATGCGGGTGAGGCACGGAGGCACCGGAAAGTCGTGCGGGTGCCGCACCACCCCCTGAGGGGTCTGGATGGGTTGGTGTTGACCTTGAGACATTCTCTAACTTAATCGTGAAAGATGACGAGGGTATTAATGAGGAAAATTAATTAAAAAATTTAATGAGTGGTTTATTGTAAAAGGTGACGATGGTTTTAAAGTGATGTTTTCGGTAGAATGAAAAAAGCAGGATATTGTTTGTGACTCATTAGGAAATTAATTAGGAGGTTAATTAAGAAATTAATTAAAAAATGAATTAAAAATTTAAAAATAAGGAATCGATTGAATTTAAGAATGTGGATGTGGATATAGTATGAAAGAAATAGAGAGGTTTGACTGGGGTTCGAACCCGACACCTTGCAGTAAAAATATTTCAGTAGTTTTCGCGTGTGTGTGATTGATTTTTATAGTATATGTCTGCAATGTTCTTTTAAAACTACGAATGCTAGTGTCCGAAAATAATTCAATCGTTTTAATGATATTAATTAGAGAATAATAATTAAGAAAAATATTAATTAAGGATCTTCTTGTAAAAAATCATCAAATATTTTCCGAAAAAAAGGCAATGAAAGCAAAAATTTAGTATAAAGAATGAAAGAAAGTTTAGAAACACAGATTTTGACTGAGATTCGAACCTGCTACCTTGCAGCAAAAAAATATTTCAGTAGTTTTCGCATATGTGTGAGTGATTTTTCTATTATATGCCTATGCAGATCTTTTTTAACCTAAGAATACTATTGTCTGAAAATTAATCAACCATAAAAATGATATTAATTACAGAATAATAATTAAAATAAATTAATAAAAAATAATAATTAAAGATCTTGTAAAAATTCATCAGATGTTTAAAAACTCAAATGTGTAAGTGAAATTAGATTAGGATGAAAGACAAGAATTGTTTTTTGAAAGATAACTAAAAAAAGAGTGATTAAAATTTCTTATTAATTAATTAATTGAAGAAAGTTCGTTAAAAAATACTTTTTCCATAAAAATTTTTAAATCGTTAATAATCAGTATCTATTTTAAACTGTATTTATATATATTTTTATTATAAATAGAATAATGTTTGATGAAGAGTGTACGCGAAAGCTAATATTATCCGATCTTTCATTACTATTAATTCTCCTCGAAAACGTGAAGGTCATAACCACCCTCCCCGAACCTGTTTTTTCACCCCCTACTCACTCCCTCGAAGGGGTTTGACAATTCCTGACTTCTTAGAGATGAGAGAGAAAATATCAGATTTTTTTTTTTATAGATTTCCGCTGCCTTTTTTAAAATATAAATTCATTTCTTACATTACTTTTGAATAAACTTTACCCGCTTCTACACTTAGAATTTTGGCGAGATTTTAAAACAGATACATTTAACATGTATACTTAGACTTTACGATACATTTAACAAGATTTTTAAAGCATTTGGCGATAAGATAATTCAGATTTGGCAAGAAACATACAATATTAATATCGAGTGAAGTAAAATTTTATCACTTGCTAACTTTTTTTCCTGGAGCGAGAACGCTTATTTTATAACCTGAATCCAGTGTTACATATTGGTAATTCGTGTTAGAGATGAGTCTACCCGTAGAGATACCTATTTTAAATCAATCGTTAACCCAATCGCGAATGGATGACAAGAATTTGTGCAAATTTCCGATATGTCCAACTTGTGTTAGAACATTTTGTAAAAAGTCTAATTTAATTCGACATTTGAAGGTTCATACGGGTGTGAAACCTTTTATTTGTAATGTATGTCGAAAATCATTTAGAAGACCCGACGATTTGAAAAGACATTTAAAAATTCATGAAAAGACTCTTACAGAATATGAATGTGAACAATGCAATGAAAGTTTTAATCACAAGTATGATTTATCGATTCATGTTAGAAAAAATCATAAAAAGACTTTATCTAAGCATGTTTGTGATGCATGTAGTGAAATCTTCAGATGGAAATATGAATTATTGAAACACATAAGAAAAAATCATCGAAAGCCTTCGCCCCAACATTTATGTGAATCATGTAATGAAGTATTCAATAGTAAAATTGATTTGTATTGTCATTTACATACTTCAGTCAGGCATCAGTCAACACCAAAGACTGCAGAAAATTCTTCCCAAGATCCACTTAAGGAGAAAACTAAGTTTTTTAAAAGACGAAGTACTGTTATTGTACATACATCCACTATCTTTGACAATGAAAATAATGATATGGATTTGTTATCATTTTTTAAAAATTTAAGAACTAACATTTTAACCGAATTGAACTTTCAATTAAGTGATAAAAAAGGGATGAAATGGTTTATAGTTGTTAAACTCACCCTTAAACGTTCTATGGATGGTAAAGAAGAATTTATTTCCCATCATTTGCAATCAAAAACCTTTACTACATCTTCATCAAGTGATTTGAATAATGATCTTGAAAATGCTTTCAACAAAATGATAAAAAGTTTTGAAGAATTTACTGATCAAGAATTAGGTTGTACTTTAGTTGAAATTAGCAAATTACAACTTTGTATGGTAAAATTTTAACTCGTGTATCACCTATCTCATGTATTTTCATTATATTCAATAAATTGAAAAACAAAAGTTTCTACATAATTTGTTAAATAAAACCCAACATTAGTTATTTTAAGACATATTCCCTAAGAATTATTCAATAATCTATGTCAAATAAAGACTTCCCAACTACATTTTTTACTACTTTTCACTACTTTCTACCACTTTAACAAAGTGAAATTCCCCACCTCACATGCTACCTTTCACTCAATTTTTCTTCACAGATAACAAGTTTGTAAATAATGAAAGCTAACTTTGAAAAAAAAAAGTTACTTTGAAGTTAAGAAAGTTAAGAAAGTTAAGAAAACTTTGAGTTAAAAAATATTAATATATGTTTTATTAAATACATTCATGTTCACGGATGCATACTTAAGTTTTCTAAAGTGTATTTTATCATACTTAAAAAATATTTTAACCAAGTATTGTCGATTTCAAACATATGTATACTTGAAAAATTTTACAAGGTATTTTAGAAATTAAGACAACTTATTCTTGAATAAAAATATAAGAAACTCATTTTCACAATAATAAGATTGTAAATGTAAGATAAAATCACAAAATTACCAGCTTAAGAGGTTGCAGGTATTCGAAAAAAATCACGAAGTCAACAATTTTGATGTTAACAACACATCTTATTTTACAAAGTACTAAGTTTTTTAAAATCATTTAGTTTGAAGTTTTTCAGACATATGCTTATAAACTGAAATTTTTATGAGTGAAAAATTTTTTACACAAAGCGTTTTAGAAAGATATCATCTCAGAAATTAATTAACTTATTTTTAGAATAAAAATATATGAAACTTATTTTTTCTAATGATGAGAATGAAAATGTAAGATAAAATCTCATTCTTACCAATTTAAGAGACTGCAAGTATTTGAAAAATTATGAAGTATGAAATTTTAATGTTTCACATGTGTTAATAACGCATCTAATTTTACAAAGCACTAAGTTTTTTAAAGTCATTTAGTTTGAAGTTTTTCACACATATGCTTATAAACAAAATTTTTTTGTAAATGAAAAATTTTTACACAAATTATTTTAATACAAATACTTTGTCTGAAAAATTAACTTTTTCTTTTTAAATTGAAAATGTAAGATAAAAGTCTAACACTTATCAAATTTAGAAGCTGCAGATGTATGATGAAATCATGAACTTGAAACTTTAAGTATTAATAACCTACCTTCTTTGAAAATACTAAACCACAAGTTTCGACAAATCTATAATCAACTGTTAAAAAACATAGAATATTTTTTTCCCTAAAATGTTTAACGTTGATGCTACATCCATAAAAATACAGAGTGAAAGTGTACAAATTATCTGTTTAGACATGTTGATAAACTAGAATTTTCCACAAGATTCGAGTATTATAGCAAGGTATGGGATAATATTTGGCTAAATTTCCACTAATATTGGCGATAGTTATAAAAATTTGGCATGAAATAAGAGAATTTGGCGTAAATTCTTAAGTAAAACTGATGAACGAAGAAAAAAATTTGAATTAGTTACAATCTTTTCTCGCTGTAGAGTTGTCTAAGTTCTCATACTTAGTAGTTTTTAAAGTCTTACTTTTAGAGTGATTTTTTATACTTCGCTAAACTGAAGTACAAAATGAATAATACTTTACCGTCTGAGGAGACACACGTTTCCGTTTAACAAACCCCTTCATCAAGTTTTGAGGATGAGAAGTTATCTAAACTTTTTATTTGTCCAACTTGTAAGAAGCCATTTTTAAAAAAATCCTATCTTACTAGACATGTCAAGGTTCACAATGATATTAAACCTAATATTTGTTACGTGTGTGAGAAAGGATTTGTTACTTTACATCGTTTAAAAAGACATATGGAAACGCATAGAAAAATTTCCATAAGATACAAATGTGAATATTGTATTGAAAATTTCAATCGCAAGTGTGATTTATTTAAACATAAGAGATTATTTCATCAAAAAGTCTTAAATGAACATGTATGTATTACTTGTAAAGATGCTTTTAAACACAAGTATGAATTAGAAAAACACAAGAGGGTGCATTATCGTAAACCTGAGTATCTATGTGAGGAATGTTCTATAACCTTTTCAACTAAACATGCTTTTTCAAAGCATAAGCGTAAAAGTCATAAAAAGACTTTACATACATACTGTTGTGACGAATGTACTGATACTTTTTCAAATAAACGACATTTTTTAAAACATAAAAGAAATACACATAAAAAATCTTCAATGCAAACTAGATGTGATGAATGCAGTGAAAATTTTCAGTGTAAGTATGAGTTATTGCAACATAAGAGAAAGAATCATCTTAAAGACTTTAACATACGTAGAAATTGTAATGAACGAAGTACTAACAATGAATTACCAACAGTTAATAATGACAGTGAGAATCTGAACTTGTTAAATTTTTTGGATAATTTTCACATTGAATGTATGAATGGTGTTTTTGACTTACCTTCCAACAACTTTCAGAATGAAAATATGGACTTAGACTTAAAATTTTTTTTGAACAATTCGAATGTGGAATATACAAGTGAAAATAATATTGATGATTTATCCACCAAAGTTGAAAATAAGGACTTAAATAATTTTAACCTGATACAAACTGATTTACCTCTAGTAAACTGCGACAATGAAAATCTAGACTTGCTAAATTTTTTGAATAACTTTAATATCGAATGTATGAACGATATCCCAACAATATAGATTTTTTGTGAATTTGTTGTCTTGAATTATTGTGAATGAATTTCGAATAAAAAGATTTCAATGAAAATGGTTTGTTTTAATTTTTATTACAAAATCACCTTTTATATAATATTTTCTATTAGAATACAAACTTAAGTGTCATCTTTTTAAAATAAAAACATATAAAAAGTTTACTTGTGTATTAACGATATACTTTTTCATTACTGCAGTAGAATTGATTGAGTATAATATTTAAACACTAAGTAAAAATTATACACGATAGTAGTTTTATAAACTATCAAACTTACATCGAAGAAGAAAAAACTTGTAAAATTGTTTTACCACTCAACTGTAAAGTACTTGTGAAAATCTTAAATGAATTTATCTTATTAACAATTTTCCTGAAAAACTAACTTATAAAAATTTTAGATATAATTATGAAGTTAGTATTTTCCTAAGTATCACGTTTGAATCTTACTTCGAATATGCATCATCAAAGTGTTTTGTACTTTAACTAAAATCACAATCTCTATTCTAAAGAGTGTAAAAATAATTTTTGAGTAACAACTTTTATATATAGATACTTTCACGATTGTATTTTAACTTTTTTTATTTTTAGAATACAGAAAATATTTTATAAGAATTGTGAAAGATTAATTTTAGGAGTTTGTAAAATTTCACATTTTTTTTAAACATTTTTGTCAAATGCTTTCCTGATGTCACATCACTTAGAAAAAATTAATTGTTTTTAGCAGAATTGCTAACACAAAGCATTAAGTTAGAAAATTTGTAGATAAAACTTAAAAGGTATGAAAAACCATATGTTATGTAATAACAGAAATATATATAGTTTCAAGTTTAGACATGGTTGAACAAGCTTGAGCAGACACTAAAACCTGTTGCTGACGTCATAACGCGTGTGATGGAAGATTATAATCATTGGATACGAGTTCCCCCTAATACACTACGTCACGAACCCATGATGTGACAAAAACAACCATTTTGCTCACACTTCTCACCTTTGTTGGACTTATATTATTTTACTCTGCATATTATCGATAATCTGTAAAAAAACTTTGTCGTTTTTACACTTTGTTGTAAAAAGTTTTTGTCTAAACATCAAATGATATATTTTAGACACCTTTTCAGTATAAGGAAAGTTGATACTTTTCTCATGTATAGTAAAATTATGATTAATCGAAATCCCGATATGACTTAAACCACTGTCCTATAGAAATATTTCAAACATATATGTTTAAAACACTGATGTTTTACCCCAATGAGAATAATGAGTGTGATTTAGAAGTATTTCAATCATATATACAGCCTCATGTGCATGAAAAACTTAAGTCTGAATTAAAAGAAAAGCAGACCCTGAAGTGGTATATGGTTATGAAAGTATCCTTGGAACGTAAAAAACCTGATGAAGACATGGAAGAGACACATATATATTTTAGAAGTTCCTGTATTATCGAACTTATTGAAGATACTATTGAACAGCATATTAGCGAAGGATATGCAAAAATTAATATGTCCTTAGAAGAATTCATCCAAAAATTCACTATTTGGAACTAAAAATGGCTAAATACTATCCTCTAGCTGCTAGTAGCTATATTAAGCTACCTTCAAAACTTGTTTAAAAAGATTTGGGACGTCACATATTTCTACAAATGTGACGGGTGGAGGTGGGATCCCAAATAAATAAATTTAAAAAATTTCTATATATCATTCAAAAATAAAACTTAATCTTGAAAAATAGTAGTGTGAATTTGTTTAAGTTCATACGTAAAAATTTGTACACATATATGGACCTTCGTGAATTAATATGCACTAGTTTTACATATCACTGAGTTATGTTTTACTAATTTCAAATTTATCCTTATCTGTCACGAATACATAATTTAACAAAAAGTACTTATGTTTACCCACAATTCTTGACTTATATTATTTTACTTTGTGTATTAAACTGACGACCTGTAAAAAACTTTATCGTTTTTATACACTTTGAAGTAAAAATTTTCACTCTAAACATCGAATTATCTTTTGCAAACATGAATTGATATGGATTTGTTTTAAATATCACTAAGTTACATTATACCAAAGTATATTTTCTAATATTTAAACAATTTTCATTTTACAAAAATTAACTTGTATGCATTTCTAGGTCTTTCTACAGGCTAATACACACAGTCAAGTTATCCTTTCCCCGAGTACAGTTAATCTTTAAGAAGATTCTTATACTTTTCGGAATTCATTCTTGAATGCACAAAAACAATATTCGTTTTCCCTTGAGCCGATAAACCAGCCCAAACCGTTACTGAGCCTCGACCCATTTGGCGGGTCATTAGTACATGAGGAGACTTCCGTAAATCATGACAATAATATTGAAACCAGTCAGGACCATCCAGGTTAATTTTTTTTTTCATCAGAAAATAACACAGAGTACCATTTGGAGGTCCAGACCATAGTTTGTTAACAAAGTTTAGACGCTCCATTTTGTGCCGGCTTAGAAGCGGTGGATTTTCTTCAACTTTTTATATTTCACATAGGAAGCATTATGCAACACCCTGCGAATGGTTCTCCTTTAACAATTCAGTTTCAAAGCATTTTTAATGGCTGTAGTGGTCAGCTTATTCTGTGTAGCGAGCGAAAGCACATGGCGTCTGTCTCTCGAGGACAAGCAAGCAGGGATGGAACACGGGCGCAGAATTCATACCGGAATCTGTTTAAGAAATTTTACTACCTAGAATATCGTTGATTTAAGTAGTAGAAATTTTTCTTACATTGATAGTGGTATGAATTCTGCGCCCCCAGATCTTTTAATAACCGATCCATTAATTCCTCTTTTCAAAAAATTTCTAATTGCACATCTAGAGCGTTTAATAACTTTTAAAATATTATTAATTGAAGCACCAGTTCCATTTAATCTCCAAATTTCGTGAATTTCACTTTCTTTTAATTCTGTACCTCGTGGCATGTTTGTAAATGCGTGAAGTCGGTTATCTTCTGCTTTAGTTAACTGCTGACGTCATAACAGCGTGCAGAAAATTTGCATATTGCACATTATTTTCGAAAAAAAAGCAGGTGTTTTAATTAAAATGTTCGGGTGTCTTATAATTTTGTCCATGGTATTTTTAATTTTTCTTTATTATACTCTATAAAAATATGATTTCTGTAAAACAATTACGTGTGATAACAGAATAAATTTATGTTTTTGACATATTTGATAAAATATTTGTAAGCTCTGAATCTTTTCTTTCATTGTTTGTCAAATTAGATAGGTGTCTTATGATTATGTCCACCACTGTACAGACGGTAACAAAAGTATCCGAACACTAGCAAAAATTCCGATGTGAAAAAAGTACACTTCATACTGCTTTGTTAAATAAATTCTTGTCGAATCATGTTCCTAGTCAGTCTAAGAACATGATTCGACAAGGATTTATTTAACAAAACAATATTAACTGTACTTTTATTAAAAGTGAATTTTTGCTAGTGTTCGGATACTTTTGTTACCGACTGTACTTTTTTACAAACAGCATAAGACTAAGAACATGACTCGACAAATATTTATTTAACAAAACAGTATTAGGTGCACGTCTTTTAAATAGGAATTATTGCTAGTGCTTCAATAATTTTGAGGCGATTCTATGTGTGGATAATACGTCATGGTAATACATTTACATTGTGAAAAATGAATGGGAAAAAACATTTTCTGAAATTGGTATGTGGTAAGCTGACCAAATGTCCCCTTTTTCTAGGGACAAATGGGGACATCTGGGGACTTCCTTTATTCTGAAGGCATTTTTCAATGTTTTAAAAAATTGTAGAAAGTAAATTATTAACCAACAATACTTTATTTTTAGTCCTTATTTATTAGGAATGAAAAAATGCACCCGTAATTTGATAAATGTAGCAATTTTTAACTCTTCTCTATTAGAAAGGTACTTTGATCTGGTCAGCCTAGTATATGGGGACCATATTAAAGTACCTTTATAATAAAAAAGCGTTCAAATATACTACAATTACACAATCATGGGAAGTATTATTTTTAATTTAGGTAAATGAGAGCCAAAAAGGTAATAATTGAGATAAATGATTTCCTTGCTACAATTTTTTAAAAGTTAGAAAAACCATTCAAATATATAGACTGTCCTCGAATTTCTAGGAGATATGGTCACTATAAGTTAGTATCTTATTTAAAAAAAAAAAAAAAAAAAAAAAAAAAAAAAAAAAAAAGTTTGCATTTAGTTATTTTTAAATGCTATATATAACTGAAACATTAGCGATAATAAATAATGTTTCTTTACGAGTAATGTTTTTATTTCTGTAGTAAAGTAATAAAAGAGTCCGATGTTTAATATAACACTTCGGGATGGGTTGTAGGAATTAAGGCCGATAGACTGCAGTAGGGTTCTACGCCTGAGGGGGTTTTAAGGGGTCCTAACCTGTACTTACGCAAGTTTCGAAGAAAACCACGGAAAATTCCGAACGGCTAGGCCGACGAGTGCGACCTTGGATCGAACCCGGCACCTCACGTCTACCAGCTTTGAGCGCAGAACCGCCGGTGGTGGGTTTAGCACTTCGAGTTAAATCCATCAGCAAGCGTAAATCTGTGTTCAAATACTAAGCAACAGCAGGGCGACGAAGGCAGGCTCTATTCAAATCCCTTTGATATGTGATTTGAGTCGTCGCGAAGCTGGAAGAGCCTTTTTCTCCTCTGACAAACCTCCTACTGCGATAGTTGCGTGAGCAATTTGGGTCTCTTTTGTAAAAAAGCAATAAAAAATAATGTCCTTCATTGTGAACATGTGCAGCATTTCAAGGGTTACTTTCGGACAATGGATAATTTATGACTTTGTAGCTCTGCATCTTTGATATTGAACGTAGCTTAAGTCCGCACGGTCAAATTTTTCATTTGAAATGAACAATTTGGAGAAATCTACGAAAAGTAGAAGGCGCGAAGTCTACTGAAGGGGTTTGCTATAGTTAGGAATTTTACGGGTCGCAAACTGAGAATTGTTTAAAGAACCACATTCAGTTGTTGAGGGCACTTGAGGCACCATAAAGTGGAAGTTTGCAACTGTCGGATATTTCAGGTGTAAAAAACCTGCTGATTGCTGTAAGTAGCTTAAAATAAATCATAAACAACGGTCGTGATAATTATTTTCAGACAGAAATTTCTAGTGTTTTTTGTAATGATATTTTTCAAAAATATTATTAAGAAACAATAAAAACGCTATTCTAAATCATAAATAGGGAAATTCAAAATATAATTTGAAGAAATCTGTTTATTTTTCTCTGGAATGCTAAAATGGTTCCGTTCTACACAAAAGTTTGGTGAAGGCAATCTCTATATTTTTAGATGTTTATATTCAAAGTTCACACACATTGATCAAATAAACACGTCTGATTTTAAGAAAGAAATTGGAAATTTTAACGTAAAAGTAAGTCTTAAAACGTAAACGTAAGTCTTGTCTTCAATCTGACTTGAAATTGGAAAATATAACCTTGTAAAATTATTTTATCAGTTATTTCTGCCTAGAGAACTTAATTATTACTTCGGTGTGGCAGGTTAAAAATAAATAATTACAAGATAAAAAGACCTTTTTGTACACCATGTTTTTAAATTTTCTGTTGAATCATATAAACGCTACCGAAGGCAGCAGGAACCCGGAACAATTCGCTAAAAGTATTAAAAAATTCATTGCTATCGTGTTTTGAGCTATTATAAAAGTTTCGAATGGCTAGCTAGCCAGGAAGTTAGTTAAAAATCTATTGCAAGCTTTGTACTGGTAAAGCTGCCGAAGGCAGCAGGGTCGTGAAGCAGTTGGTTAAAAATAGTTAAAAATTCATTTTCACCATGTTCTGAACTATTCTGAAAGTTTCAAATGTCTAGCTAGTCGGGAAGTTAGTTAAATAAATTTTCTGTTGAATCATATAAACGCTGCCGAAGGCAGTACGGTCCTGAAAAGTTGACTAAAAGTATTCAAAAAATGTATTGTCACCATGTTCTGAGCTATCCTGAAAGTTTCAAATGTCTAGCTAGTCGGGAAGTTAGTGAAAGTATTGGTAACGCTGCCGAAGGCAGCAGAAACCCGAAACTGTTGGCTAAAAGTATTTAAAAAATGCATTTTCACCGTCTTCTGAACTATTCTGAAAGTTTCAAAAGTCTAGCTGGTCAGGAAGTTAGTTAAATCAATTTTCTGTCGAATTATATAAAAGTTGCCGAAGGCAGTAGGGACCTGAAACAGTTGACTAAAAGTATTAAAAAAAATGTATTGTCACCGTGTTCTGAGCTGTCCTGAAAGTTTCAAATGTCTAGCTAGTTAGGAGGTTAGTTAAAAATCGGTTGCAAGATTTGTACTGGACAAACAAACAAACAAGAATCGAAGTTAATAAAAACATCGTAAAATAATCCAGAGACAGTAAAAATAAACAATTATACTTTAATTCAGGTTATTCGGATTATGTAAGAGAAGGAATAGAATAGTTAGTAAATTTCCTTAGACCTCACCTTCTTTTGAGAATACAGAAAGTGACGTGACCTGTTCACCTTTATATTCATTAACCAACCTTAATTTTATGTAAGATAAGCTCTTATTATGGCTCTGAAAGTGACTTTTAATTTATTTTCATGCTGTTTTACTTGCATGAAAGTAAGTATAATAAGGCAGACACAGAGAAAAGTTAGAGACTGTAATGAAGAGAGGAAGAAAGTAATTAAATTGGTAGTAAAACTCATTATAAAGGTTTCTGCAATGTTTTCAAACTATGAATAAACAATACTAAAATTTCCTACGGGATTAATAATTTAATTAATTAATTAATTAATAATAATAATAATAATATTTTTAAGATTGCAGAAATTCAAAATTTTCTTAAAAAATATGTGCCACGTAAATATATGTGCCACATCTTCGCCACTGTCTCGCAGTTAGTTTTTAGTGGGCAAAGTCGCCGTTACAGATCGAAAAAAAAAAAAAAAACACTTTGCTTTGTAATAGAGTTCTTGCTTTCTTTATTTCCAGTTTCCTACCATCTTTCTTTCTTTCCGGGTTTGTTCCTATCTTTCTTTCTTTCCTTTCAAATATTTTTTCAATAACAAAAATATAATATAATAAAAATGAGAAACTTGTTTTATTTTGCAATTAGAGGTCTTTAAAATGTAGTATTTTATGTAATTGACAGAAGCATCACATTCATCATGGCTGGTACTTGAAAAGTCTAATGATATCGTGTAAATGTAAAAAAACTAAATAATTGGTGAAGGATGGATTATATTCCTAAATAAGCAAAGTAGAATAAAGATTATTCAATAAAGCTATATGCTTGAATAAAATATTGGAATTTTTCGGAACATGCTTTATTTTTCTTGTTAATAAAAGAGTAAAGTATTAAAAAATGCTTTGTGGTCTCCAAAACTTTGTTCAATATATTTGAATTTTCTTTTTCTTTTTTTTTTCTTCTTTACAACATTACGTAAAACATACTTTTATTATATAAAATATATTTATAAAATATTTTTATATCATGCAAACCCTGCTATAATTAGTTCATTAAAATATTGTTTTCGTTAAAACCGGGTTTGTTGTAAACGAGTCCTCATTGTACAGTCGGCTGCAAAATTATTCGAGCACTAGCCAATAATTCCTATATTTAAAAAGTACACTTAAGACTGTTTTGCTAAGTAAATCCTTGTCGAATCATGTTCTTAGACTGATTAAGAACATGACTCGACAAGGATTTATTTAACAAAGCTGTATTAAGTGTACATTTTTTTGGCAAGGATTATTGCTAGTGCTCGAATAATTTTGCAGCCGACTGTACATCAAGTTCTGGATCGCAAATGAAGAATTTTGAACAGAAAATATTTTATTAATTTTTCCATATTTCTATGCTTATCAACATTTAAATGTTAAGTAAAATTTACTTGATTTACTGAAATTCCCCAATCAAAAAATAGGGAAAAGGAATTTCGGATTGGCACGCAAGCCAATACAATAAATCAATGAATGGCACGCGACTATGTGCTCCAAAACCGATTTTACTACCACCGAGACCGCCCACTGCGAGTACCCTAGGTGGCACTACTGATGATCAGATTTCAGCTGAAACGAAAAATAACACTCTAATGTTCAGGAAAACGAAGAGCACCCCTCCTTGCGTAATAGCAGTTGCGATTTTGAAATAACTAACCACCATGAATGAATTTCTGTGTGGTCTATTTTTTAATTTACCATAGGAGATGATAAAATAAATTCCTTAGCATACAAAAAAAGAAAGGTAAATAATAATAATAATTAATTCTTACATTAAATCAATGAAAAAGTGTTTATAATAAGAGATGTGAAACAAAAACTTGAATTTTTTTCTTAAATTTTTTCATTCAACAAATAATTCTAAAAATAATCCAACAAACAATTCAAAAAATCAATCTGCATTAAAACATTTTTTTTTTTTACTTGAGAGACAAACAAGTTATTTTAACTGAGCTTTGATAGAAGAATATGAGAAATACTTTAACTTACAGTCGGTAACAAAAGTCTCCTAACACTAGAAAAATTCCTATGAAAAATGTACACTCAATAGAATTTTGTAAAATATATCCTTGTCGAATCCTGTTTTTAGACTGACTAAGAACAGGATTCGACAAGGATTTATTTAACAAAACTGTATTAAGTGTACTTTTTTTACACAGGAAATTTTGCTAGTGTTCGGTGACTTTTGTTACCGACTGTACGCTATATCTTACCTTTTTTTTTTTTTTTTTTTTTAAATAAAAATTATTGTTAAATATTATGCTAAAAGGGTGTCATGCTAAATGTGTTGTGTGAAAATCGCTGTCACTTCTCATTATTATTGAAAAATTGATCACACTTGTTTTTCAGTTTTACTATCTGATGAAAAGTTATAAAATTTATTGACTGTTTTGTTTCACAGTGAATGAACAGCACTAAAAAGTCTCTCTGTAGATTCGGAATGTGCATGGATAACGACATGGAACCAACAAGGCCAATTTTAACATATTGTATTTTTATGGGTGTCCACTAACCAAGAAATGTCACATCACGACCAGTAGAGAACAGCCGTGTTATAAATGTTATTATTATTATTAATATTAATATTCTTATTATCATTTCTGTTCCATCTAGATGTTTTAAAATTTGCAAACTGTCAATCTTCCAACTCATGTTAGACAATATGCCAGTTTATTTTTATTTTATTGTTATTGTTATTATTATTATTATTTATTATTTATTATTATTGTTGTTATTTTTGAGTGTAACAAAGTTTATTTATTTCTTTTAGAGCTAGAAATTTTTACCGATTTTTATAAAATTTAAAGTTGGCTAAAAATAATATTTAAGAGTTTACAGTCCAAAAATCGCTAAATTCAGCTGAAAGTTAGAGATTTTACAGAAATATAACATTTAAATTCATGACAGCTCTGCGCTGACATTTCATAATTTGCAATCTAGCATTCTTCCAACTGAAATTTTCTCCGTGTAGGACTAAAATTGTGGTGGTATGTCTCCGCACCACCTCTAGGGGTGAGTCCCAGACCGTCACCAATTGATCATTGCGCAGCACTAGTGAGACGTAAAACCCAGTCAACCAACCAACCATTCCAACTGAAATTTGCAGATTTTATAAAAAAAAAAATAATATTTAATTAAATTCAAGGTCTTTTTTTAAGTTTTATTTATTTATTTTTTTTTAAAGCTAGCTTTACACTTGTTATTATGACAGAGTAACTTTAGATTTCATTAATGCATAAAATTTTTGTAACATAGTAACTTAATTTTAAATAAATGATGCAAGTATTATTTTAAATTTTTATATAGTAGATGTTCATAGTATATTTTTTGTAGCTACGTTATACTATTTTAATAATTTTGATAAATCGTAAAACAAATAAATAAAAAAAAAGGTTTCTTAGTAATGAAAGACACGTTTTTATGCATTAATATCAATACAAAAGAAGGACACAATCACTTACAGCTGGAATCTGAATCATAATATCATATTTAGAACTTTCATTTATGGCTCGAAATGGTTTCATGTTTGTGGCCTGGACTATTATTTTTTCAATTTACCAGTTTAAATAAATTGTTATTTTAAAGAATTCTGCCTTACATTGAAAATGTATAAAAATTAAATGGTTTATTTTTAAAAGTTTTGAATTGATTACTGTAATTATTTTCAATATCTTTTAAACTTTAGTTTTCATCGTGAAGGTTCATCACGAATAAAATTTCATGCTAAACATTTTCTGCTGCTTACACAGTAGACGTAAATTTACAGTCAGATTCGAGGGAGTGTGATATGAACTCCTGCGGTGACCACCCGGAGTTTTCATTTATTCAAGTATTTATTTCTCAGGGTGGTCAGAATATGTGAACTGGATTTGATTTATATCACGTTTAAAAAACTCATGATGCAGTCATCAAGTCTAGATTCGTAATTTTTTTTTTTTTTTTTTTTTTTTTTTGCTGTCGTGATTTGGTACAAAGCTTTTCGTGAGTTTACAGAGATTAAAGTATAGAACTCTGTTGTACTAGTGATATATGTTTTAAAAATCGATATTGAGTGATCAAAATTTTTTTGCTTTAGTTATTTATTTATGTTTAGGATTGCAATGTATTTTTAAAGATGTTTCATAAACAAATAATAGGTGTTGTATGTTAAAATAAAAATTTAATTATCTCTAAATATGTGCTATAAAATTATTAAAAAACAACTATTTATTAAAAGGACAAGGGATGGTGAAAATTATCAAAATCCATGCAATTAAAAATGTGCAAATGGTTATTATAAAACGTATGAAGTTAAAAAATACTTTTAAAATAATATCATTCTACAGTTCCTCAAATATTATTTAAAAGCTTTTACAAAATTTTAAACTTAAAATTCATTTATCTAAAATTCCAAATTTCGAAAATATTCGGTTACTTACAATGCTCTATGTGGATTTGTTTCCATCCAATCCATTTTAAAAATCCATGAATGTTAACCAGTGTATTTGTTACAAAACTGGATATTCTTTTTGAAATCAAGAAACTATTAACTCTATTACGAACTTTCAAATTCAATCGCAAGACGAAAATTCATGAAAAATTATATACAGTCGGTAACAAAAATGTCCGAACACTAGCAAAAATTCCTATATAAAAAAAGTAGATTTAATGCTGTTTTGTTAAATAAATCCTTGTCGAATCATGTTCTTAATCAGTCTAAGAGCATGATTCGACAAGGATTTATTTAACAAAACAGTATTAACTCTACTTTTTTTATACAGGAATTTTTGCTAGTGTTCGGACACTTTTGTTACCGACTGTATATATATATATATATTGATAATCAGAGCTTACAGTTGTAATATAAAGATTAATAAATATTTTCAGCAATTCCAACAATTAATATGATCAGTATCAAAGACTACCCAAATCAAACCAAAAATGAGAAATGAAAAAAAGTCAAATCAAGATTAAATATAACAAGTTGGACTTAGATAGTAACATGTTTGCATTCTAACTTCATCAGGGGCCTGGTAGAATACAAACATGCAAAGTGAATGTTTTTATGTCGCAAAGACAACAAAAGCTAAATATTTCTTTGCTCCGGGCCCAAAACATTCACCATAGGTAAAACAAGAAAAAAACTGATATCAAAGTTAACTCACCAACAAAATGGGAAAATACTGCGCATAAATGGAAGATATTGGAATAATTAACTCCCAATTAAATAAACAAGAATGATAATTTTGCATATAATGAAAAGAAACATTAATTGAGAACATGAACTTTATCACACATCACATGTAAAAATTAAGTAACAGTAAGCCGTTAAAAGTACAGTTAACGGCCCAGAATCATAGAATAAGTTAAGAGAGATCAAAAACGAATTCAAATATGAAAGGATCCAAAATTCTAAATTAGAACCAAGAATCCTAAAGGAGGGTTTAAGAATATTTCTAGGAAAATAACATGAATAGTGCTGACATCTGCAATTGTATTATGAAAATATATATATGGTAAATCGGGGAAAGACGCTATCTAGAAGGATGTTTTACATAGTACAGCAAAAAATGTAAATGATATGATAATGAAAAAAGTACACCATGTTTTTCAATGTTTAATTAATTATGTATGCTTATTCATTCCTTTCCCAGTACATACACGATTGACAAATTTAATGTTGAATAAACAAGTGTAATTATGGCATCTTCCCCTATATATACGGGGAAGATGCCACCAGTTATGAGATAAGATATAAGTACCACGGTAAATAAGAAAAATAAGACAAACATTGAAACGTTGGTTTCTTTTTATTTCTTTTTCATTTTCCCGCTTCTTTTCGATTTTTTTCTGGCCTTTTCCCACATAGTTTATGACCACTGTTTTTTGGTTTCTTAAGCCCGGGTGGTTTAGGTTTTCTGACTTGAGGAATAGGGCTGATTGCTTTTAGACATACCATTTTTTGTGCCGGTGGAGGCAACTGCTGGTGAGAGTCGACTGTCTCTAGCTCTGGTGGTGGAAACAATTAATGGTGAAGTGTTGGTTGAAGCGATTATTGGTGTAGGTCGTTTGTAGAAGCAACAATTGTATCATTGCTGGAAGCATCAGTGATAACAAATGATGATCTGGGATTTCTTGTGGGTTATAGGGTTAAATCCAGTAGCTGAAAACCCAGAAGTTCCATTTCCTGCTGTGGATGACTTGCTCCAAGCTATATTCAAGGAGATCCAAACTGAAGTCTTGACACTTTATTAAAATAATACAATAAAAATATTAATTATTATAATATTATAATTATCATTATTAATTTCATTTATATTTTACAGTATAATATACAACATATAGAATGAAACATAAAATTTAAAGGTCATTTAATTTATTGCTGAACCATGTTGTTTCTTCTAAGTATGGGTTGAAGATGCCACACATTTTTTTCGTATTACTTCAAGGTTAAGACCGCTTCTGCTTGCTTTGTGTGTGTAATAAAATAAGGAACTCACTTCTATTGATAATATCTTATTTAAAAAAAAAAAAAAAATCCATTTACGAACTTTAAATATGAGCAACCGAATATTATAAGGGCTTTACTCACCAGGTTAAATGCTCACGAGATTTAAAATTACGGTGATTAACGGCAATAAATTAAGATAAGTTCGCAATCCCCGTAGCCACTGGGACAAGACTCTTCATATATGCTAGGGACCCTCGAAAGAGGGTCTATATAGGGTCCCTAACATATGCTGGTCAGTATTGCCATCTGTTGACATATAAAAGTGCTAGGAGCAAACATGCGTCTTCCCGAACTTGCATTTTCCCCCAAGTTACCTTATATATATATAATTATTTTTTCAAACATTGCATAAGAAGAAATGATGTATTACATGAAAAACAGGAAAAAATTTGGGAAAAAAAATGTTTGAAGAATTATTAAATCTCCTTATAACGGAAGCATACAATACAAAATTCTTCATCAGGAGCTTTGATTGAATACTGTATGCCCATAGGCGTAATTTCTGTTGTATTGGTTTAGTACCTTTGACTTGGCACCGTTGAAGCTTTCGCATAAAAGTTTATATTTCTATTTAATATTTATAAATTGAAGTATATTAGATTTGTTTAATAAAATATATATTCAAGCAGCAATTCTTGAATTTTTTAATATATTTTTACATATTTTACACCTTTAAATTGCGTTTTCTGAGTTTGCATTTTTCCATGCATTCATGATCTTCAAAATGCTAAAACGTCTACAGATATTTGAGAAAAGACTTAATACTTTTTTTTAAAATTTAATAGAATCTACTTTAAAGAATTAGGGATAGATTTTGGAATATCTTTAAAAGAAAAAAAAATATTAAAATAAAAATATAACAAGAACCATATATATATATTTTTTTTCAATTACATAGACGTGCACTTTTCAATTTTATTCCTAAAAACTAACTAATAAATTTCAAAATGCGTCCCTAAATTTTTTAAGTAGGTCGTATTAAATGTGCAAAAAATATTAAGTCTTTTCTTAAATAGCTATCGATGTTTTAGAATGTTGACGATCACGCCTTCATGAGAAAATGCAAACTGAGTAAACGCAATTTAAAGATTTCAAATATGTAAAAAAATATTAAAAACTATAGGAATTGTTGCCTGAATATATATTTTATTGAACAAACCTAATATAGTTCAATTTATACATATTAAAATAGAAATTAAAATATAAGCTTTTATGTGAAATTTTCTGTGGTGCAAATTCAAAGGTCCCCGTATATTGCTTGTAAACATTATTAGTCTTTTGTAAATCATAAACGTTATAATACAACACATACATTTTTAAGACTACGGTGATAATATTTATCGTTGTTAGTAAATATAAAGAAACCTCAAAATTTTAGATGAGAAATATAAGTCGAACTATCAGAAATATAGTTGTCAAACTTTTCCGCATTTTGGTATTAGTTTAATTTAATATAAATTTTAATTTTATTTAATCAGTGAAAACTATTACAGATATTTATAAAAAAAATTATTTTTAAAGATTACTAGCAGACAAAAAGCGTAAAAGTTGGCAGCTACGCAGACATCTACTTCTTAAGTATAGAATACTTTTAAGTACTTTTTACGAGTAGTAGGGGAGAGTGGGGGACGCAGGATGAATGGGACAGTAGCAAAATTTTTATGTTTTGCATGCGCCAGAAACATGACAATTTTTCTGATATATGGCAGTACTGAGG
Organism: Salticus scenicus; assembly: GCA_963930645.1. Taxonomy (NCBI): domain Eukaryota; kingdom Metazoa; phylum Arthropoda; class Arachnida; order Araneae; family Salticidae; genus Salticus; species Salticus scenicus. The sequence goes on along the minus strand of OZ005657.1, from coordinate 157,931,445 downwards.
TCATTCATCAAGTGTAGTTTCAGAGTTGTGCTATCTATAGAAGGGCAGAAAAAAATTAAAGTGACTTTTTCTGCTGCCAAAGTAACTTTTACTGATTCAATTAGGTAGTAGTTAAGAAATTAACTATTTGCTTAAAGTTAATATGACTCTTATATGATGAAAAGGCATAATCTTTTACTGTGTTTATGATATTCAAGAAGAATATTGACAATTGTTCATTAAACATATTTCTTGTTTTATATGATCATGTGGTGGTGGGAATGAATGGGACAGTTTGAATGGGGATGAATGGAACATTCCCCACTATGTGCTAATTTAAAATTGTACACAAGAATTATATTAAAACAAATCGTAAATAGATTTTCAGTATTTTTATAACCTGTAGTTCAGTACTTATAACATGCGGAATTATAAAAATAGCATGGATTTAGAGAAAAATAGATTGAAATTAATTGTTCTGATTTTTGTTTATAATATATATGATTAAACAAATTATAAGTTAGAATATTCAATGCAACTTAAATCAATAATTAAAATAAATAAATAAATAAACTAATAATAATTTGATTAAAATCACGATTTCAATCAAGCTAATTAAATAAATCCTGGTGATTATTAATGTAATACAGAATAGAATGTTTATTTTTCCCGATCAGACGAAAACAAAAATTTATCTGGATAATTTGTACTCTATTGTAATGATTTATCTCTTTCCAGTGTCTTATTTATTTATTTATTATTAAATTAAATCTTATTAGATTAAATTACCAAAACCTAGAGCACTAGGAACTGTGCGAACAAAAGGACTTTTGCCTTTGGATGTTAATTTGAGTCAATACATCAGTTTTTGTTAATTTCAGTAAATCCATAGTGTGTAATAAAATCACATAAACCAATTAAACTTTAAAAAATTATTTACTTTCCATTTTGTTTCCTTTTCTTTGTTAACTTCAGTCCTGTCCCACATGTGGGGGAAAAAAAGAACAACACTTTTTTAATTATAACACGTAGGGTATTAAGTCCAGGAAGAAGCCATTTTTAGGGAACTTGACATACTACATTAGACACAACCTAATGCAATCAGAATGCAAAAATTTTAAATATCTTACGAAATATGAGCAATTTTACTAAATAATTTTTAACTACGCACGAGAAAAAATTAGCGAAATTTCATTTGTACAACACTGTAAAAAAATAACTATTACCAACTGCAATCTGTGATTTATTTTAACCAATCACAGAGAATTTCTTGCAAGAAATTCTCTGTGATTGGATAAAATAAATCACAGATTGCAGCTGGTAATAGTTATTTTTTTACAGTGAATTTAATAGCTAAAAGTGATGAGCTACTTATATGAAAACAAAACCCCAAACAAATATCGTGTAAAGTCAAAAAATTATTAAAGATAGAATGAAAATAATTCCAGTTTCTCTTAAAATAAAAGCTAACTATGTGGTTTTGCTCACATTTTTATTTTTATTCAATCAATGCCCAGTGGTAATGCAGTGTTCGCTGATCATAAATAAATAAACTCCCGACTATCCAGCCAAATGTGGTGGAAAGATAGGTCGTATAACAAAAAAGCCGGATAATCTGGAGTTTTAAAAACTTTTGTCTAATTCGTTAAAAAAAAAAAAAAAAAAAAAAAAAAAAAAAAGGCTTAAATCTTATTTTACTGTTTAATAAATAATTGCACAAGTGTGAAAACTTATGCCTGAAATAAAAGAGTCAAAACATGCAGTTTGTAGTTTTTATAACAGACCTTGATAGATGACTGCTGATTAAAGTCAAAATTTGCAGTTTTAGTTTTTGAGAAAGTCTATGATAGATGACTGCTTCTACCTTTTGGCCCTCTTTTGAGATGCAATATCCCTTCATTTACGCAAGCAGATCCTGGGCTTTTTTATTTATTTATATATGTTATTTTGGTCCATCTTTTTTTCTCTTTATTTTCTCCTACTGTTTCTCAGTCCCCCCCCCCCCCCCTTCAGAGGTCTACTCTGATTTTGTATTCATGAAAATACATATTTCTTGCCAGAAATTCTCCTTTTGGTGGCTAAGTGTGTTACCATGTGCAAAACTTAAGTACGCGACACGTAACACACGGCCACTTGCAACATTCCACGTCTTTTCATTAGGCCGGATAGTACAGAGGGCCGGATAATCGCGAGACGTATAGTCGTAAGTTTACTGTATTGATAAAAACCCCTATCATCTTCCTTCTTATTTGAGAAGAACTAAAATTCCGTTTATTCAATCGCTCATAATTTTTTTAATTTACACGATATTTGCTTGGGATTTTCGTATAAGTAGCTCAATACTTTTGGCTGTTATAGTATGCAAATGAAATTTCGCTAAATCTTGTGCATGCGTTGTTAAAATTATTTAGTAAAACTGTTCATAATTCGTAGAAGATTTAATATTTTTGCTTTGTAATTGCAGTAGGTTGTGTCTATTGTATTACGTGAAGTTTCCTAAAAATAGCTTTTTACTGGTACGGTATCATAATTTAAAAAGTAGTAATTTTTTTTTTTTGTGTGCATTTTTTTAAAGAAATTGTTATATCTCCATAAATATATGTGGTAGCCTCATAAAAATTTATACAGATAATTATAAAAATTCTCATAATCACAGGTTACAGCCAAAATACATTTCTAGCATTGCTTTTTACAGGGTGATCAAAAACATTTTGATATTTTGTTTCTGGTTCCCTTTCCCCTTCAGGACAAAATTTTTGCTGAAATATATGAGGTACAACATGTTCTTCATATCCCCAAAATTTCAAGATATTTTCTAATGAACTTTTCTAGATATTTGGCAGAACATCTAAATTCGAATGTGTCCAAATACTTATTGGTAGATAACGATAGTGTATAATACTGGAATTGAAATTGCCGCCAACTTTTTTTTTTCCCCTCTCGAAAAACGGGATTTTTTTTTTTTTTTAATGGACATTTAAAAGAAAAAAGAAAATTCTTTCGAAATTCGCTTATTTCTTCAACACGTTTGGGAAAAAAAAAAAAAAAAATTCTTCCGGTAAAAATAAAGATTGCCCGATTAATGGGCGCGATGTTCACAGAGACTCTTAAAATGACTTTTTATAGTTATTGAAATCCTCTTTATGGTGATTGTTGTTTCAATCTTTAAGTACAGTGAGCTTTGTTACTTATATCGTTACATCATTAACAATTATTCACTCTTTTCGAAGATTATCTTAATGATTATTCATTCTGGCAGGAAATTCACTCTGTTTTGTTAAGTGTTTAAACAACTTACGGGAAGTGAAAAAGAAATCTCGTCATAATGAGAGGCATGAGGTCTTAATTACATAGATTTTCATTGTAGTGATCGACATTTTAACGATTTCTGGGCGCTAAGAACAAAGAACCTCTTATAGTAATCACAGTAGTCATTAAACAACGATTGCCGCGTTAGAAGATTTGGACGCGAAGATCACAATGTGCTGTAATTGTGAGTCTGTTATGCTAATTGCCGTTTAAGAGTCCCCAGTAGGCAGATACCTTCCTTTCTCCTTCCCCATGTAATCCAATGGGATTTTTGTTGCTTTGTATTTTTCTGATATCTCTTTCGAAAATAAAGTTTTTCGAATTCTGTTTTTTGAATCCCACTCTTTAAACATGCCACATTTTTTGTTACTAAGCAATTTTTTTTTAAAAATACAATTTAAATATTTCTTTTTGAGATTGAAAATTATATCCTTAAGTTTGCTTAATGAAATAAAATATTTAAATTTATTTTTAAAAAAAATTGCTTACTAAGAAAAAAAGTGGCATGCTCAAAGAATGGAATTCAAAAAACAGAATTCGAAAAACTTTATTTTTGAGCGAGATATCTGGAAAATACAAAGCAACAAAAACCCCATTGGATTACATGGGGAAGGAGAAAGGAAGGTAATCTGACTACTGGGGACCCTTAAGCGATTTACAGTGGTCAGAGTGCACAAAACCCCAAAACTAAAAGTCCTCGTTATGATGATTGCTTTGCGATTTATATTTGTAAAGTGCAAATTGATCTTTTTTATTAATATTTAGGACTCCTTATTATAGTGATTTTTCTTTTAGCAATTTATTGGGTGAAGCCATAGGATAGATACTGTTATAATGGATTCCCGTTATTACACATGCCATTTTGACAATTTATAAGGAGTGGAATGCAGAAAAAGTTATAATGATCGAAATCTTAAATATTTATGGGCTTGAAATGCACAGGGAACTGCTACAAGGATTGCTGTATTCTTTAGGCTATTCCATTTTTGTATATTTTATTTGGAAATTCTCATCGCTCAATCAACATATTGAGCGACAATACTGAGCTGGTCTACTAGTATAGAATAAGATAATTAATGGGCATTTTGTAAGCATAATAAATAACACAAGTAAATTAATTTAATCCGATATTTTACTTTTTATGATAGAAATTTGTAAAATTTGTTATCGGATCTCTTCAAGAGAGGGGAATCGGAATGATCTGCAAACCAAAATTTATTTTATTTGCTGAAAAAAGGCAAAAGAAAAAAATCTATAAAAACCAAAACTTTAAATTCGATAACTATCGTCATTCGGATTGCCTAGCAAATATGTATTAATAAGACAAATCTTTTTAATTCCACAGATATAGAATTTACTGGCAAACATTGTCATTATTTCCCTGACAGCTTTCGCTCAGTTCGTTCAGTTGCATCGGGACTGATATTATCTCTTAGAAAAATCTTATGTCAATGATTTTGAAGTTTACATGCTTTTCAAGTAAAAATCTCTTGAGCCACACTGTAAAAAATGCTGCAGTAGAATTACGGGCAAAGCCCGGCAGCAGAGATTCCAGTCAAAGCCCGTAAAAGTACATTTAGACGATGAATGATGTATCGCCAGTAATTTTATGTTGTGATGAAACATACCTGCAAAAAAAAGTAGCATTGACCGTAAAATTAAAAGTTAAAGCTTGAGTTTCTCGAATGCTTTAAAAAAGTTTCTTGCAATTATTACACATGCGTGCAGGGAGAAATCCACAACACTAAAAAACTTATTTATTTTTTTACGCGCAAAAGCTAATTATTAATTTCCATGCGAAGCAAACCGTCTTGGGATTCGAACTCACAAGCACCTGTGTCGGAGGCCAGCGCTTTGCCAACCGCGCCGTTGGTATAACAGAAACTTTTCTTTACAAAAACAGATAAAGTCAACACCAGAACTGACTAGTTGATAAATCGTGTCATATGCACCAAAAGACTTCTGGAAAATTTTTTAAACCAATTTACAGCACAATGTGAAGTAACAAATCTTCAATTATTTTTACAGAACTAGCTATGCAAATTTACAGCAACCTATACTGTATTCATGTTAAAAAAAAAGTGCTTTATTTTTACAGAAATTTTTTTTACAGTAATTAAATTGTTAACGTTCAAACTATGTATAAAAATTATTTTATTTTAAGACTATTTTAAAATCTAAATTTGCTATTTTTGACAAAATTAAGAAGTCAGCCAATTCTCATATTGAAAAAACAAAAGCTTTTTTTTTTTTTTTTTTCTTTCTTTTTTTCCTATAAAGACTACGATACTGAATTTTGTGAAAGAAAATCTAACTATTTTTCGAAATCATTTTTATTTGTAAACGGACTCGATTGGATTTGGGAATAAGGCCGATTGACTGCTGTAGGTCCTAGGCCTGAGGGGGAGTGACCTCAAGGGGTCTTTCTGAGGAGTCCTAGCCTGTATTTACACAAGTTTCGGAGAAAACCACGGAAAACTCCAAACGGCTAGGCCGACGAGCGCAACCTGTGATCGAGCTTGGCACCTCACGTCTACCAGCTTTGAGCGCAGAACCGCTCGGCCGCTGGTGGGCCTTTTTTATTCCTAAACACTAGCACTAAAGAGGTAGTCTTATTTCAAGGTTCTCATTAGAGGTAAATAAGGGGTGAAAATTTCTCACCCTTTTTCAAAAACAAAATGAAACTTATAAAAACTTTGTGAGATCTCTGAAAATTAACCGAGACGCAGAATAAACTTTGAATAATAATAATAATAAATCTTTTACATAAATACAGAGAATTTGTATCTCCAATTAATACGATTTTTTTCATGGTTTTCGATCTTTATGGTTTCAGTAGTGGGTGCAGAAAAGGAATTAACTAGAGCCTAATTCTTATTCATCCAAACAGGTTTTCATCATAAGGCTGATTTTAAACTGTGTTTATGAAGTGTTAGGCGTATTTGCACTTTTTAGAATAGCAGAAGAGGTTTTTTTTTTTTTTTTTTTTTTTTGTTAAGCTGTATTCCATTGAATGCAGCCCACCAGTGGCTGAGCGGTTCTGCGCTCAAAGCTGGTAGACATAAGGTGCCGGGTTCGATCCCAGGTCGCGCTCTTCGACCTAGCCGTTCGGAGTTTTCCGTGGTTTTCTTCGAAACTTGAGTAAATACGAGATAGGACCTTTTAGAATGACCCCCACGGAGGGCACTCTCCCTCTGGCCTAGGACCTATAGCAGTCAATCGGCCTTATTCCCAAAATCCAAATCCATTGAATGAAGAAAGGACTGAAGTATTTCGAGAGCAGACCTGCTATATATGATGTAATGTACATATCTGATGGTCATATTCAGATAAATCAGCTTTGTTTTTTAACAGTGAAGATCATACATAATAATCATAAGACTTGGCTTCAAAAGGTTAATTACATATTCATTTCATATTGAAATAAACTTTATTTTAGCATACTGTAAAAAATGCATTGTGGAAACAACATTAAACTTTTCCGTTTTCTAAGGCTTAACTAAAGGGCTAAGAGCAATTAGAATGCTGTATGCTTTAAAATAAAATAAAATAAAATAAAATAAATGCGTTTAGTGGATAAAACAATTATTAGGTTGTAGTTTGTGTTTTAAAAAGCTGGCTTAAAAATCAAGAAACTATTTCAGCTTTCTTTTTTAGTGTTTTCGTGTTAATAGACAAAGAAAATCAATTTCATCAATATCAATTATTCAGTTTCAGGCAGATGGAAATTTTTTGAATTAAATTAAGAAAACAACAGCTTATTAAAACCAGTGGATGTTTCTATGCGTCATGCGTGCATAATTAAACACATTCAATTAGTATAAATAACAATCATAGTTTCAGTTTGAAAATGGAAGAAAATGGAATTCTCTCTTGATGTCACTGAAATGATAGCATTTGAAGAGATTTTCTCATAAGAAAATGGTTTGGTGAAAGATAAGTGCAATTTATGTAGATTAACGGCTTTTTCTCGTAAAAATTGAAAAAATTATACTCTCGAAACATCAATTTATGGGCTACGACTGTTTAGCTAGCAAAACGGTCATTTCCCATAAAATTATACGGTTATTTCCTAAATTATGCTTCCAAAACATTAATTTACGGATTATGACTGTTTAGGTAGCAAAACCGTCATTTCCCATAAAATTATACGGTCAAGTATCGTGATTTTACAATTTTTTTTTACAGTGCATGGGTTGCATAACTTTATTTGATTGCATTTCCCCCCTATTTTTGTATAAAGTTATAGTTACACTAAAACACAAAAATTGTGAAATAAGCAATGTTATTATCATATTCAATAAGAAATGTTTCTGGATGTTATTCAGTGTTTTAGTAAGAAGAGAACGAGAGTAAATTAAATGAGAAATGTTATTCTCGTGAGAAAAAAGAAACCTTCCTCAATGATATCATAGATACGTCATTATAATTATGATCCATCGATCATATGATTGTAATTTGTGCTATCGATGGCTAGACTGGTCTTAATTACATAGTAAACACCTTTCCTACTTATTGGAAAATTAATTTATATACACAAAAAGCAATATTGCCCTCACTTCTTCGTACAAGTAGGACTTTTAACCATTTTTATAAAATTTATTATTATTTGTAATAAAAAGAACATTTATCGTCATTTGTATTGTTGATTTTGTGTAGTTTAACAGCATGTAACATAAGTGAAAAAGTCTTTTTAACAGTTGACTGTCCATTCTTTATTCTAATACTTTAGTTTGCGGTAATCATATTTTTCTACATTGTGAAAGTCTTTTTTAAATGTAAATTACACAGAGAAAATATATAAACAAAATTCTCTTATTTTAAATGTTAATTTTTTGGTACAAACATCGCGTATTATTGTTTTAAAAATAGTCTAATACGTTTCGAAAAGAAAAAAAAAAAAAAAAGCTATTTGACAGCGAACGTTATGCGATTGAAGTCTTGTCTTAAATTCGAACTGTTTACTTTCTAACAAACATTTCAACGTTGTTGGGTGGTATTTCTCTCTTTTTTTTTTTTTTTCTTTCCTAGGAATATTCTTAGAATGCCTGATGATCATTACAATGCACTTTAAAGGATAAATATTATTTAGTTTTGAATATTAGTTTTTTAAGGAATACAGTCGAATCTTCTTAACACGAACACGCTTAGAGTGAATTATTTTTAACATGAACTGTTTCCACAATCTCCGACAAAATTAAGATTAGTTTAGTTATATGAAGACTAGCTACTGAACTTCTGATAACACGAACAATTTTTTTTTTTTTTTTTGCCCTCGAGATTCACGTTAACGAGGTTCGACTGTACAAGCAACTTTCCAATAAAATTTGAAAATGTATGAAGACAATTTCTTTTAGGATTTCCAGTTGTTTTTATTAACTAATGAAGAATTATTTTTAATATGTGTTTTATTCTCTTTAGCGCAAAGTCCAGTAAGAATAAGTTCGTTTTCATCCTTTTGATTCATTAAATGGAACTATCTTAAGAGTATAAGACATATTACGATTTCCTTGTTTTTATTAAAAAACTGTGAATAGAAGTAATAGATTTCATTAAAATGAACTAAACACAAATATTAAATATATCTTCTTCTCTTTCCAGTTGTAACTTCAGCAAGAATAATATCATTTGCTCCTCTTACATTTTAATTAACAAACCAGAGCTGTTTAAAAATTAAGCACATAATGATTAATCAGTTGTTGAACAAAATTTTATTAATCAAGCAATATATTTGATTAGTGAACAATTCAATTATTTCTTGACTTCATGATAAGAGATCACGCATATATCAATAATAAAGGAAGTAAAAGATAAATTATTTTCATAAAAACAATTAATTGACTAATCACCCATTTAACGACGCTCTATTTTACCTTGAGGTTCATTCGAAAAGCCTTTTCTTTGTTCTGGCCAAAAATATCACTACAAACACACGAGTTGTAAAACGAATTCTTTTGACTGTAACTGTTATCTAAGGGTTATTCGCGTCAAAATCGATCAACCATAATATTCGAACAAATAAACAATTCAAAACTGAATCTCATCTTTCACTTCCCGCTGATACCTTTAGCATTAACATGTCTAATAGAGAAGTGTACTGAAGAAAAGTTTGGAGCCCCTCCTTTGGTGGTCCCAGGTCGTTAGCAAAAAAGGGGGCACCCTGCTGTTCTCTCTTCTTGAAAGGGCCTCCCGCTGAGGTGACTTTGGAAATTAATAAACTGTACACGAGCCAGTTCGTATAACTAACCCACCCTTTCTGCTGGACACAGAGGCTAGCGCTAAGGACTTCACAGGGTTTAATAAGGCTGCCCAGCCCTTAAAGTAGTTTATTAAATGTAACTGAGCCAACTTTAATAGATTTTTAAAAACAATTAGTATTCCGTGAACCAAATACATTTCAATCTTCGTAGTTTTATTCGGTAAAGAACAGCAGTTGGGAAGTAATGAAAGAAAACGTAATGTGAGAATGAGCTGCATTATTATGATTTATTTTTAGTAAAGCTAGTAAGTTTGCAAGAAAGTTTTATAATGTTGGGATTTTAACATACTAGTATTATATTCTAATTTATCAAGTACATTTAATTTGTAAATTCTTTTGAATAATACTACTTAATAATTTATTAAGTAGTAATAATAATAATTTATTCACTTTATTTAGACCTCGTTAATTCAACTATTAAATAAAAAAAATAAAAGAAAAAATAAAAACTTTTAAGCCAGTGAGCTTCGCTTAATTGGAGCTGAAAATGAATTCTAAATAATTTAGTAGATTACAGATAAAGTGAATTCCAGATAATTTTGTATACCTACGTACAACTTAGTTTACATTTTCTCAAAATATCTTAAAAATGAAATTTTATTTATCATTTCTCTTTAGGATTTTTTAAAAAAAATAATAATAATGGCAGAAGATAATTATTTATTAAATTAAAGTTTATAAACCCTGTATACCAAGCTAAAAAATATTTCTGCAAATTTCAAATTTTCATATTTTAAGATTACAGAAAATCATTTATTTCCAAACCACCTAATATTTTTAAGTAAGTATACAATATAATAAATACATTTATATAATAGAAAAAACTTTGGATCACACATATTAAAGATGTTTATAACATATCTTTATTTTATATATACAATGTGATAGTTAAAAGTGTTGTACATTTAAATGATATCTGGATTGTAATATTTTATTCTTCCTATTAAATGGTTTTCTGTTATTAGTATATCGAATCATTTAATAAAGCAAATTATGATAAGGCAAAGTTATTAATCTTAAAATATTTAAAGAGAATCGTTCAAAGATTTTTCGATTCAAGGATTCCAAGATGAATATACCTCAAGGTGTTTTTCTTATAGGAGATAAAAAAAAAAAAAAAAATCATAATATTGTAAAGTCTTATAGTCCTTATGTTGGCTAAAATTATGGTTTTAAAATACAGTAAAGCACCGTTTATACGTCTTTGAAGGGACTGACGTAAAAGGACGTATAAACGAAAAGACGTATAATCGAGAAAAAAAAAAAAAAAAAAAAATGAAGCTTTGATTACTACAAATCTTATGGCACTGAAGCAAAACGTATGTAAAAATACTAATTAATAAAGTTGTAAAAAAAAATTATAGTCGCATGACTTGAGTACTAATATATGTATCACATATCTAGAGTATTGTATTACATAACTTGAATACTACATGAACAAATCTTGAATATTATATCTATATTAGGTGTCTTTTCTTCTTCTTTTTCATCAGTTCTCTTTTCGTTAAACCCGCAGACTTGTCAGTATTTTAAAATTTCAATTTTATTTTTCTATGAAAGTGCTTTGAGCTTTCGAGACGTTTTAAGATTTTAAATAACGAACGGGAAAGAACAACAATTCAGAAAAACATTATTTACCCCAAGAATGTCTTATCAATCTGGTTAGCTACCTGAACTGAACTTTCCATTGTCCATTTCCTCTAGTTATGATTATGATAATCGATTTCGATAACTCTTGTGCTCTTATATTTAAGATACTTTCTAGGAAAAACTCTGCTTATTTAGAACGAAAAATAATGAGAAATTACGAATTTTAAAAAAGATGAAAAGACGTATAACCGATACCGACGACGTATAAACGAAATATTTCTGCATTAAAATGAATAGGAATGAATCGGGACTTCAGTAAAAGGGCGTATAAATGTGAAAGACTTATAAACGAGAGACGTATAAACGGTGCTTTACTGTACTATTTAAAATATTCAAATGCATTCCTTATGCAAGAAAATCCGAGTCTTAATATTTTTAATAATTAAACGAAATATGAACTGAAATATAAAAATTTTATAGGATATAAATTGCTATCTCATGCAATTTGAATGTATATAACTAGACACAGCTGAATAGGAAAATAACTAAATCATAAAAAATAACAACAATCACAGCAAAATAATAATAATAATAACTAAATGGTAAAAATAATAAGAATATAACAGAAGTAACAGTATCAAGAGATAGATATACAGCGAAAATATGAGTTTTATTAAAGTATAATTAGGTTCTATCTTCTTATTGCATTCAGCATTAATGTCAGGGGGAAAAAAAAAATAGCAAATTTGTTTGCACTTTAAATGACACCATTATTATTTTCAGATTTTAACGAACAATGTAAATTTATTCCTTTGCTTAGACAAATCTGAAGATAATAATTTTATAGAGAAATAAAATCTCAATATGTCTCCAAAAAAAAAAAAGTGTTTTAGGCGATGTATGGGATTACCTGGATAATTTAATGTCATATTAAACATAACTAGGTTTTTTACTAGCTCTCAAAACGTGACTTGGTTTATTGCCACACGAAATGGTCCTGTGTTTGGTTTTAGTAGCTATAATGTTTCAACTCCATCCAATACCAACAAAGATTTATAGCACAGTAACGGTCATCTTTATTTTTACAGCTTTCGGAAATATATTATCACCGGTGAAAATCAGGAACAATTATTAAATCGTAATGAATTTGGACATGAACGAAAGACATTGTCACGGATCATAAATCTTAATCATTTATGAGAGTTTGTTGAATTAGAAAATAAACGAAAATAGCTTATCTATTATTCAGATCATTATGTTGAGATACGTGAAGTAGAAGAAGAAAAAGATTTTCTGGCTACTGGCAAAGATTGTTGTTTAAATGTTGAAAATTTATAAAAGGTGCATGTTGTGAATAAATAGTTTTTTTTTTTTTTTTTTTTTACCCCCAGGTTGCTACTAAAGAAATTTCCAGATAAACTCTTCCATACTGTTTTTTACTTTACAAATGCTCTCTAAATGCGATGATTTAATTTATTCAGTATTGAGATCCTTTACGAATATAATCAGTTGTGTCACGTAAATAGAAATACATTGATTTTTAAAGAAGACAAACCGCCATATAGAATTTCTGTTTCTAGGCAAAAAGTGTGAAAAAATGTTATGTATAAGGTAACCAATAAAGTTCTTGCCGTTTTTGTTGGTCAAAAAGAAAATGATTTATACAATGTATAGCCTATTGTTAGCCCTCGAAGTAATCGCCCTCGGCATCCAGCACCTTCTGCCAACGTGTCTCCAGCTGTGCAATCCCCTCGCGGTAAAACTCAAGGGGGTTGGACGTAAAGAATTCTGTGAGTGCTTGGCTCAAGTCTGCTTCATTGGTGAAGGTTTTTTCTCGAAGATGATTGTCCAGAGAGTGGAAGAGGTGGTAATCGGATGGCGCAAGGTCAGGTGAGTAAGGAGGATGGCACAAAGTCTCCCAACTAAGTTGCTGTATGGTATCCCTGACCAACCGCGTTACATGCGGTCTGGCGTTGTCATGAAGGAAGAGTATACCTTTGCGATTCACTAGTGCTGGCTCCTTCTGTTGCAATGCCTGTTGCACACGTTGCAATTGCTGTCAGTACAGGTCCGCAGTGATCATTTGGCCCGTTGGTAGCAGCTCATAGTGAACCACTTGACAACTTGTCCACCAAACACAAAGCAAAATCTTGCGTGGGTGCATAGATGGTCTGGCGCTGTGACGGACAGTATTCTGAGGTGCCAACCAATGTTTAGAACGTTTGGGAGTGTTATACAGAACCCATTTTTTGTCACTGGTAAACACTTGATTGAATGTGGATGAGGTACGGTGACGAGAAAGAAACGACATGCAGGCTGCCATTCGTTTTCCAACAGCGTGTGCGGAACCCACTTACTCAGCTTGTACGTCTTACCTAAGCGGTGCAGATGAAGTCTAACTGTTTCGTCAGAAACGTTAAACTGTTTTGCAAGTTTACCACACGTAAGACTACTGTCCTCTTCAATGGCTGCCTGCAGGGCTTCGTCATTCAAGGCCTGTGGTCGTCCACTGCGAAGTTCATCAGAGAGGGACAAAGCTCACACCTGAATTTTTGAAACCAATGCCTCGCAGTACGTTCATTCACAGCACTATCCCCAAACGCTTGACATATTTGGCGACTTGATGCAGCTGCTGATAAACCCACTTTGATGTCGTAAAGCAAACAGCATCGAATGAGATCTTTGGATACTTCCATTTGTCATCGCTACTGTAAGAGTTACGAATGATGAAAGTGCGAGGTGGCCCTGTTTTTATAAAGACGGATATTGCTACTCTCGACCGACCGGTTTTTCAACCACGTGATACGATCATTGCATACATAATCTCACTTCATCCAATGGGAGAGCAAAAACGGCAAGAACTTTATTGGCTACATTTACTTATACCTGAACTTTATTTTGTATATGACTGTTAAATAACAATTGCTATTTCTATGGTGTTGGTGTTTGGGAATAAGGCCGACTGACTGTTATATGGTCCTAGGCCTGAGGGGGAGTGCCTTTCGTGGAAGTCTTTCTAAGGGTCCTAGCCCGTATTTACACAAGTTTCTGAGAAAAATTACGGAAAACTCCGAACAGCTATATCGATATTTCTATGAGCAGAATAGAATATAATTCACTTACAACGAGTCGTATATATACTATTCATATATTTGGTTATTTTTTATTTATTTATTTATTTATTTTTTTTTTTTGGTGTATTCTTTTTTTAAATAACAACACTAAAAAAGGACTTGTTGGTACAGTATCAAAAGATTTTTCATTCATTTTATAAAGTAAGTGGAAAAATCGTGTAAGGAAATTTATTAGGTTCTAAAACCTAAAAGAATTCTCTAAAATTATCATTCAAATTAATAATGGTATTTTATAATATTGATTATTATACAAATATTTTTTTTAAAAGAAATTGTAAAAACACGTGTATTTAGACACAAAAGAAGATAAAACACTTTTACATATGCGTGTTAAAAAAGTATTATGGAAAATTAAAAGATGAATTTACATGACAACACAAAGCTTTCTATTGGAATGGGGAAATTGCACATTTTTCATTTTGACTTGTAAATGATAGAGCATGAAAATACAAATATTTTGATACCACTTTTATACATATTTGAAAACCGGATGCTTTAATAAATTAACTTTAAAAGACGTAGTTCTCATGTTGGCTCGAAAACGCTGGGTCACGTGATAAAACCTATCGTGACGTCACTATTCACGAAATGAACTGCTCGCTGAATTTCTCCCTATAGTATTGTAAAGAAAATTCGTGCATTCAGCGAAATTTTGTATTCTTTCTCAAAAAAAAAAAAAAAAAAAAAAAAAAAAAACTATTTAAACTCATTAAACATCACTTCATTCTATAAATGACACCAAGTTTCAATGAGATATTTTTGTACTCGCCTGCTGTTATTAATTCAAATTAAACTATAATCGAAATAATAGTTGATCAATAGAATTTTCTTAAGGAATTTTTTTAGTATGCCAGAGATGTATCTTTTAAATATTTATTTTGTTTCATTTTATTATATTTTATAGATTTGTTATTATTATTATTATTCTAGACTGAGTACAGAAATAAAATATTGGGATTGGGTAGTAATATTTAACGGAATAATATGCATATTTTCATTGCTTAAATAATCTAAAATAGTATGTGCTAAAGTAACCTAAATTAGATTACTTTTATATTTATGAGATGTCAGTATATCTGTATATATATTTTTTCCCTTAGACTATGTACAAAATTGAGATTAAAAAATTAATAAACAATAATAATAATAAATATTTATACTTTAGGCAACCTTGTCAGAGTGTGCAACCGAAGATACAGTATTTTAAACTAGAAATAGCTTTTTTAATACATTTCAATATCATAACTTAACAATATTTCTATTAAAATAGAAGCTGAAGATTGTGAATAATTAAAAACATTATAGTGATGCAGTTTGAGAAATTGAAAAGTATTTAAGGAAAATTACATGCGCTTATCATTCTAAATAAATAAATAAAATTAAAAAAAGGTCTCCGTACAAAAATATTATTATTATTATTATTATTATTATTATTATTATATACATATGCATTTTCAGAATCTAGAAACGTGCTTTGTTATTTTTATAATGTAATTACTTTTCTATTTGGAAAAATTGAAAAATAGAAAGAAAAGATTAATGGAAATAGAAAGTAATAATAATAACAATATTTAGCAATAGAAGAAATATAAAGTGCTTTAAAATAAAATAAAATAAACACATGAAATATATGTTAAATGTAATAATATCTTATTAGTTATACATGATCTAGTTATGAATGGTATTAAATAATTAATTAAAAAATTGCAGTAAATTTCCGCAACCAAATGCAATATATACACTGGTGGACAATTGCTAAGGACGGATGACAATAACTAAGCTATTGTCATCCGTCCTTAGCAATTGTCCACCATTGTATATATATATCAGTACAAAAAACCCTTAACGGGTTAAAAGTTTGTGACGCCGCTACTTTATGGCTAGAAGAATTTGAAATATGAACCTTAAAAATAATGATATGAAATTTTAAGTGACGCTTTGCAATTAGTTAAAATATACATAGATTTTCTTATTTGATCATTTACTTTCTACTTTTATTTATATTTATAATGCAAACGTAATATTTTTAGCTTCAACATCAGACAGATATATAAAATACACTCACTGATGCTTTTTAATTCACATTTCAAATTCAAAATAACAGTTTTAAAAGGAATGATATAAAAATTCCAGTGGCGCCTCGGTGTTATTTTAAAAGATTTGTTTTTAGATTCCATTAAAATTACTTTTGTTTTGTCTAATAAAGTATATTTACATAGTGAAACAGTGCTTTTAATTTTCGAATATACTGTCAAATAATTATACTTTCACTAAGTTTGCATTATAAATTAAAATTATTTATTTCAATAAATTGATTTATCTTTTGCATCACGCTATCC
The DNA here is from genome assembly GCA_963930645.1 of Salticus scenicus. NCBI lineage: Eukaryota > Metazoa > Arthropoda > Arachnida > Araneae > Salticidae > Salticus > Salticus scenicus. Next base: position 157,914,835 of record OZ005657.1, on the reverse strand, counting down.
AAAACATAGTATCATTATCATAGTATCGAACTGAGTGAAAATTTGCGCAAAGAGGTAGTGTGACGTAAGGAAAATATTTACACAGATTTTACTTGCAGTTTTGGATAGCGTGACGCAAAAGATAAATCAATTTATTGAAATAAATAATTTTAATTTATAATGCAAACTTAGTGAAAGTATAATTATTTGACAGTATATTCGAAAATTAAAAGCACTGTTTCACTATGTAAATATACTTTATTAGACAAAACAAAAGTAATTTTAATGGAATCTAAAAACAAATCTTTTAAAATAACACCGAGGCGCCACTGGAATTTTTATATCATTCCTTTTAAAACTGTTATTTTGAATTTGAAATGTGAATTAAAAAGCATCAGTGAGTGTATTTTATATATCTGTCTGATGTTGAAGCTAAAAATATTACGTTTGCATTATAAATATAAATAAAAGTAGAAAGTAAATGATCAAATAAGAAAATCTATGTATATTTTAACTAATTGCAAAGCGTCACTTAAAATTTCATATCATTATTTTTAAGGTTCATATTTCAAATTCTTCTAGCCATAAAGTAGCGGCGTCACAAACTTTTAACCCGTTAAGGGTTTTTTGTACTGATATCATTACTTTTTAGGGGTTATTGATCAAAAAATTAAAACAAGTCCTTCTGGCTCCTAGGAAGGGTAAACTGATTTATCTTTTATAATGAAGTTGCCACCATTTTTTTTTTTTTTTTTTCAAAATTCTACAATTTTCCAATTCTACAATTTATTAATGGACTTGATGGATTTATTAATGAAGTCTTGTATATATGGAGTTTTAACATAGAACCTTTCTAATATAAATTTGAAATTTTCAGTGGGCTGGCACCGGGAAACAAGAGGGTAGATTAAGTTGGCAAATGAACATAACAAATACATTTCTGAGATAAATCCACACTACAAATTTAGTTTGAATTAATTCAGTATTTCAAACGTTATCATGCCGACAAATTTTCAAGTAGCCTGCCACTTGGAAACAAAATGGAGAAGCTTCGCACTAGAAAAAAATCTGGAGTGACTCCACTCGACTTTCCGAACATTGACTAATTAACAGTTTTATAGATAAAGCAAAGAAAGAGGAGTTGTTAAACAAACAAAAGAAAGAAAACCATAATAGAGTGTTTCAGTATTTTTCTCCATATATTACACGACGTTTTATTTAGCGCTACTGAACTTTGAGCCTACAGATCATAATGATAAAGAATTTTTCGTTGTGGTGATTTATAATATTCATATAAATTTTCAGCTCAATTGAATAAGGCTTTAAGATGTTATCGCACTTTTAAAAATTTTGTCCCTTGGACATAACGATAAAGAATTTTTCTTTGTGTCCCTGTAAAAAAACTGTAAGTGCTAGATTCACCAAAATCTATACAGTTGGTGCAACTGTGACCTATAAAATGTGTACAAATTTCTTGCTCATATTAATAAGGCGTTTAGATGCTATGACACAAAAAATTGGCCCCATAGGCCATAATGATAAAGAATTTTTCTTTGTGCCCTGTAAAAAAAACTGTAATTGCTAGATTCTCCAAAATCTATATAAATTGAGTATTTGTGACCTATAATATGTGTATAAATTTTTTGCTCAATTGAATAAGGTTGGTTGTAGGATTTAAGGCCGATTGAATCCTGATGTGTCCTAGGCCTAGAGGGGGAATGCCCTCCGTGGGGGTCTTTCTAAGGGGTCCTAGCCTGTATTTACGCAAGTTTCGGAGGAAACCACGGAAAACTCCGAACGGCTCGGCTAGGTCGATGAGCGCGACCTGGGATCGAACCCGGCACCTCCCATCTACCAGCTTTGAGCGCAGAACCGCTCGGCCGCTGGTGGGCCGCCTCAATTGAATAAGGCGTTTAGATGCTATCGCACTTTTAAGATTTTGGTCCCATAGGCCATAATGATAAAGAATTTTTCTTTTTGTCCCTGTAAAAAAACTATAAGTGCTAGATTCACCAAAATCTATAGGGTTCGTACTATGGTGACTTACAATATACGTACCAACTTTCAGCTTATTCGAACAAAGCGTTTAGACGCTAGCGTGTTCACTCACAGACATACATACACACATACATACACACACATACATACATCATCGCAAAAATAGTGAAAACGGACTCATTGGACCTTGAAACGTATAGAAACATCAAAATCTCAAATTCGGATTTTTGACATGATTACAATACTTTCCTCACTATAGTGTTCGGAAAGTAAAAATATTGAGTGGGATTCTCAAACTCTTTAAAATAATAATAATAAGTGGGAAATTTCAAATTTAAGTTAGAATTACGTAATTTACATTTTGCAAGTTTCTTTTTAGAGAATTACAAATGCAAATTAAACAATTTAAAAAAATCAAGTTAATGTTAAAAATGGAAATTTATTTATTTTCTTTTCCCTTTTGAGGCTAAGCTCAAATATTCACAATTTAAACTTTCATCAAAAGTGCAGGTAAAAATTATTTCATAAAAATATTTGGTGGAAAAAAAATAGACAAAATATAAATTAAGGTCTACATTTCTATAATTTTAAAAATAAGATAAAATCATTTGGAGAAAAAAATTATGGAAAATACAAGTTAAGCTAAAGTTAATACAAGTTAATAAGTAAAATACAAGTTAAGCTTAAGTTTTATGGAAAATACAAGTTATATATATATATTTCTTTTTAAAAATTAAAAATCTCTTTTTAAAATACAGTTAGAGTTTATTCATATATTTACTTTTCAGACTTTAAAATGATACATATTTTAAATATTAACATAATCAAACTAATTTTTTTATTATTATTTAAAGCAACAATGGATAGGGGATGAAAGATCGGATAAATATGCTATATATATATATACATATAAAAATAGAATTAAAATTGATGAAAAATGTGTCAAATAGCAATTATTGAAAAACACGTCAAAATAAATAAATAACATCTTTCCTTTGAAACCCATAATAATTTATTAAAAAAGTATAATTCTCTCTTTCTTTTTAATTAATTAATTAATTTATGTATGAAAAATTCCATTTCATAAATATATTTACAACTACAATAAGCAAAAAAACCCTACTTTAATTTTAAATAATTATTTCTACATGTTTCTAAGCAATTAAAAGTTTCTTTTTTTTTTTTTTTTTTTTTTTTTTTTTTAAAGAAAAATAAATTAAATATAGGAATGTATATGGTTTTAATACAAGCTACGAGATGGCGCCACTAGATGGCCAAATTATTACCTTCATGATAAAACCATACATTCCCATATTTAAGCTACTTTTCTTTATAAAAAAAAAAAAAAAAAAAAAAAAAAAAAAAAAAAAAAACACTTTTAATTGCTTAGAAACATGTAGAAATAAATATTTAAAATTAAAGGAGGGTTTTTTATTTATTGTAGTTTTAAATATAGTTATGAAATGGAATTTTTCATGCAGAAATTAATTAATTAAAAAAAGAAAAAAAAGAAAGAAAGAAAGAAAGAGAGAATTATATTTTTAAAATAAATCATGGGTTTCAAAGTAAAGATGTCATTTATTTATTTTGACGTGTTTTTTAATAATTGCTATTTGACACATTTTTCATGAATTTTAATTCTATTTTCATGTTTTTTTTTTTTTTTTTTTTTAATATACAGTGTATTTATCCCTCCTTTCATTCCCTAGTCATTATAGCTTTAAATAATAATAAAAAAATTAGTTTGATTATGCTAATATTTAAAATAGGTATCATTTTAAAGTCTGAAAAGTAAATATATGAATAAACTAACTGTATTTTAAAAAGAGATTTTTAATTTTTAAAAAGAAATATATATATATACAATATATTTGCAAAAGTGTATGTTTTAATTTAAATTAAAAACAAAAGATGGAGCCAAAACACCATTTGCTGTTTTTTTTCCATTTCCTGTGAGGAAGGATACATGAATAGGAATCGCAAATCATTGAGCTACTATAAAATCGATTTTTATGAATGATTAAAAATTTTTTGCTTTAAAAAATCGTAAAATCATCATTATTATGATAAAATGGAATATCTAAAATTACAAAATACTTCCTTATTTAAAATGTTATCTAAATAATCTTTTGACTAAATATGAAATTTTGAAATCAAAAATATCTTTTTCATAGCAGAAGAGAAAATATATTTTAGTGAATTTGACTTAGCATATATACAATAAATATATAAAAAATGTAATAAAGTATTTTTGCGTTAAAAAAAGGAAAGTTTAAATAATTCATTGACTGCATTCACGTTGGTCAACCAACCAACATGGCCTTCTCAAGCCTTGCTAGTAAAAACCATATCACGACGTTTTCGCCAGAGGAAAGCATGCAATTAGCGGAGTAATATAGTTCCATTTTTAAAACAACTTTTATAAAAAACAAGAGTTTTCCTGGAAAAAATGAAAACATTACTAGATTCAGACAGATCCTATTAACAACATATATTAATTATATGAAAATCCTTCGAGCTGTTTTAGAGATATTTTTCAGAATTCAGTCCATTACATTACACCAATCGTTTTCCCTTTTTGGCTGTAAATTGAGATTCAGATCTCAAAACATACTGCATGTAGAAATGTAAAATTTTCAGGATAGATTAAGACTGAAGATAAGACTATTTTGAAAAGATCAGAACAAAATATGGCATATTTGCTGAGATATTAAGTGTCGGCTTTTACAAATCTCTTTGATGTCAAACTAGCCGTATACATGAGTTCGCAGCGTTCAGTTTGTCCTTCCGCTTGCGTCACTGGAAAAACTGCCGTTTTTCATGATTAACACCAAAGCGTCACTTAAAGTTTGATATCATTATTTTTAAGACCTATATTTCAGTTTCTTATTGCCATAAAGTAGCTGTGTCACAAGCTTTTAACCCATTAAGGGTTTTTTGTATTGATATCATTCCTTTTTAAGGGTTACTGATCATTTGCTCAAAAAATTAAAACATAGGAAAGGTAGGATGATTTCTGTTTTGACTTCTGTATATTGTAATCCCAATTTGCAAAATTGGTTTTGTATCTTGCATAGCTCAAAAATGAATGATTGTAGAATTTGAAAATTTTTATTTTGACTGTCATGATGTCTATTTGTACATCTGCAACTTCGGCGTTAATACGAGCTCTCGTTTTAGAGATATCTACGGCATTAGATGATTTTTCATAATGTCATGTATGTGTATCTTGCACAAATTTAAAATGGTTGGGCGCAGAACATTGCAAATTGATATATAGGTTTGTTATAACATCTAGTTACAAACTTCCCTTTTTGGTCTTTCTGTGACTTTATTTTGGAGATATTTATGAAAATTATATATTCTTAATGAGCAAAAACAGAAAGGTTTTGACATTATATATGACCTATCATCATAGAAAATATGTCAAAAGAAGCTAATGATAGAGATAGTAATGATAATGCTATGAAAGTTAGCATTTTTGCAAGTAGAAAGTAATTCTTAAATAAGCACGTTCTAATCCATGAATGCATTTTATTTACTGACTATTCAGGCTGTAATGATATTATGAAAGTTCTCGACATTTTTGCGTGTAGAAAGTAATACTTAAAGACATAAGCAGGTTCTAGTTGATGAATGCACTTTATTTATTGAATATTCAGCTCGTAGATAAAGGCCATAATGATAGTTATGAAATTTGTTGAAAATTCTGCATATGAAAAAAAGTTCTTAAAGACACGAGCCGGTTCTAATCGACGAATGCACTTTATTTAATGAATATTCAGCCTGTAATGATGATGTTTCAAAACCTGTCGGCCTTTTTTGTGTGTAAAAAGTAATTCTGAAAGACAGGAGCAAGTTCTAGTCGACGAATATGCACTTTAATGAATATTCAGCCCGTAATGATATTGTTATGAAAATTGTCAAAATTTCTGCATGTGAAAAGTAATTCTTAAAGACATGAACAGGTTCTAGTCAATGAATGCACTTTATTTAATGAATATTCAGCCTGTAAATAGATTCCGTAATGATATTATGAAAGTTGTTGACATTTCTGCATGTAAAAAATAATTCTTAATAAGAAGGGTCTAGTTGATGAATGCAATTCATTTAATGGGTATTCAGTCAGTAGGGATAGAGCCCATAATGATATTGTCATGAAAGTTGATATTTTTGCATATAGAAATTACATTAGCAGGTTCTAGTCAATGAATAAACTTTATTTAATGAATATTCAGCTTGCAGATAAAGCCGTAATGATAGACAAGTCTTAAGACTTGTCGTCAATTCTGCATATAAAAAAGAATTTTTAAAGACACGAGCAGGTTCTAATCTACAAATGCACTTTATCTAATGAATATTGAGCCTATAATGATGTCATTACAAAAGCTGTCGGCATTTTTGCATGTAGAAAGTAATTCTTAAAGATGCGAACAGGTTCTAATTGACAAATGCATGTCATTTAATGAATATTTAGGAAACGGTTGAATAAAACCATTTTTGGAGCCACAAAAATTAATAGTCAATGAATATTCTCGAAACAATCCAATGAAACAGTCATTCTTACTACTGAAATTAAATAACACTGTTAAAAAAAACATGACAGAACAGAAAATTCCCAACCATTAAATTAGTACTTATTTTCGAAAAAATTGATTTTTCAAAATTTTTATATATTAAGAGTTCAAAAATTCAAATTTTCACAAATTGCATTTTTTTCATTTTTTAACCACAAAATGAAATACTAAAAATTTGAAAAAATCAATTTTTATAAAATGAGTACTAATTTCACGATTGTGAATTTTCTGAATGTGAAAACGGAATTAAAAAAAAATGTGTTTTACGATGAGTAATTATAGAAACAAATTTCCTCATAGAATAACATGGGACGCGGCTGTCGGAGAAATTACGTATTGTTCACTCATAAAGTTGCAATAGACTGCATTGAAAAACTTCAAATTTATTTTGTTAATCAAAACATAAACGAAAAATCATTTAACGAACTTAATTCAATTCACAATGCAATTCTTAATACTCACAGACAATCAACACATCAGACGAGTATATACATATATATTTTTTTATGTAATTAAATAACATCCGGTATAGACATAAATCGCATAGTATTTATGATTAGATACACAAACTCAAAATGTGTTTATATAGTATTCAAGATAAGAAATACAATACTCAAGATATAAGACAGGTAATTAGCACTCAAGTCATGGATTATGGTATATTTCTCTCTTTTTTTTTTTTTTTTTAAGTTTAATTTCTATTTTCAAAAATTAAATTCTACGATAAAGTAATGCACTTATCTTAAGAAACTTTTCTAATTAATATTTTCACATAAATTATGTTTCAATGCCATAATTTATGTGAACATTTGTAGTAATCAAAGTTTTATAATTAAAGTCTTAGTAGGAATTTATATAGCTATCTGCAGCAAAGTAAAATTTGTCTATGATCCTGGACTGATGCCAGGGTTGGCACAGTTTAAACCAGTAATTCTCAAGCGTTTTAGAGCTGACGCCCCCTTAAGAAGTGAAAAATATAACACATGCGAAATCTATATAAATAAAGAGAAGTGTGTGTGTGTGTGTATCTGCGCTCTGGTGCTCACACTACTGATCGCAGAGCTTCCAAATTTGGCATATAGGTACCTGGGACCATGCATGTGTGCACCTCATCGAGATTTTTTCGAATTTCAAATTTGAATTTTTTAAATTAAAGTTTTTTCGATTTTAAATATTGGCTTTAATGCTTCATTTTTCATAGATTTATTATTTTGCTTCTATCGTCTGCGTATCTTAGCAACGGCTATTACGCAACTTATTTTTATTTAATACATTCATTTGAAGGCGAATTTTTTTTTTTTTTTTTTTTTAATTTGTTATATTTATTAATCGTAATGCAGCAGAAAAAATTTATAACAGTTATATTTAATTTTTTTATAGTAGAACAACTTCTTATTTTTCAATTTTTAATTAATTTCTTTAAAAGAAAAAACTTTTATTTGTTAATTTTTTTAATTTACAGTATTTATCGGGAAAAATAGTAGTATATACGTAGTAAAAAGGATTAAAATTTATTTGTTTATATGTTATATTTATTTTTTAATCAACTTTTTGTTTTGTTTTATTTTATTTCATTGGTCGGAATCAAATTGTACTATAGTGTAAATAGCATGGGCTATAAAATACATGGTTCAAAACTAAAATATTTAATAGATGCTGAGATACAGTCATCTTTAAAATCGTAGTTCTTAAATTGTAGCAGATCCCCCCTGCCGTCGATAAATATCCAGATTGAAGTGCCCGGAAAAGATCTTTCTGCAAGCACGGGAAATCTAGACCTGATGCAGTGCGGGCGGGAAAAGAGCTGCCGTAGACAGCGGGTACCCTAAGCGAGGTTTGGAGCAATTTCAGTTTCTTTTCTTTTTTTTTGGTTTTTTCAAGAATGTGGTGTAAAAAAATAAATATTAATTCAATTCTTTCAAAAATTCATTTAAATATAGTGACCAGCGAAGCGGGCGTAGCCTGCTAGTTTTAAATATTTAGTTTGAATACTAAAACGTGCTTATATCGCCCCCCCCCCTACTACACAAAGCAAGTTCTCAGCAGCTTCCAGCGCTCCCTGGGGGTGGTACCGCCCCCCGTTGAGAACCTATGGTTTAAACCAACTGGTATTTTTATTTTTTTTCCTTTCCAAAAAATTCAAAATTTTTATTCTATTGCTCCTTTTTTTAACTGAAATTTATAAATTATTTTTATGTAAACAACTTTTACTTTTAATTCAGTTTATTTCAATTGTAATTTTTCTTCAGAGAAGGTTTTAGTTATGTGATTTATTGCATAATTGGCTGGTTTTATTAAATTTATTATATATGGAGAAAAAAAATATCTAGAAATTATAGATTATATTAAATTTAACAAATTTATATAATATGATAATGTAATAAATTTAGCAAATTTATATTAAATATCTTATAAAATAATAAATGAAAGGATCTAAGGCTAAATGTAGTGAAACGTAAAATAAATAATGGAAAGCACATTTATTTTGTACAAGATATAAAGTAAAAATTACATGAATTATTTTATTAAAATGTAACACCACTAGAATTAAGGAAATGACATTAAAAATTTTAATATCCAAGTATTGAAAAATGTTGAAATAATTCTAATCGCAAAAGATTCTAAATCCGATGAAGAGTGTTTTCTTAAAATATAAAGTTTAGTTTCAATAAAAGCTATAAAACTTCTAATTTTATTTATATTAAATGTAAATTCTATTCAATATGCAATTTTCATATGGATTGCAATATTCCATTACATAATCCAAAAGTACACTTTTTTCTTAAATCTCTTCCTATGACTCTTTTTTATTGTATTGGAGTTTTTTAAATTTTTCCCTAATTCATTAAATTAACAATTTTATTGTTATTAAGTTAATTTGTTATCATTAAATTGTAGGAAAGGCATGTTAGGTTTAACATTCACTATTAAAAAAAAAAAAAAATGTCAACTCACAGTAATCCTGTTATCAGCCTTTACATCATTTTAATGAAAACTGAATATTACAACTATGGAATATTTTTAGAAGTTCTGAATATAAAAGAATTAAGTTATAATAAAATGCACTTTTATATTTAACAGTTCTTTACCTCAAGGATGAGATATCGACAAAAGTGTAAAAATAAATAAAACTTTATGAAAAAGATAAACATTAAAGTAAAATATAAGAATTCAGGTAGCAAAAGCCTGTGTTACAGAAATAAATTATTTGATTGTTTTATTTTTGAACATAAAAATAAATAAATGTTTTATTAACATGACTATGTGAAAACGATTTTAATTAGATGAGACATAAGAGAATTTCATGTCTGAAAGTACAAACTTTGTTTCTTGTATACATTGTTACAGAAAGAAAATCAACTTACAAAAAAAGCTGAAAAATCTCATCCCTATTTGTTATCAATAATTTAAATCATTTTTAAATGAAGTGATAATTGATATTGGAATATTAATTACTTTTTAAAGTGACAATTTTATTTACAAATATGTATAATGTGACTGGAAAACATATATTAATAAAAATCTGGTTTAAACAAAAAATGAATTAAAAAAAAAACCTGGTTTTTGCCAACCCTGACGGATGCCCAAAATCTGGTATAACAAGAAGTTAGTGATAAGGGCTGGGAATTTTTCAATGCCAAAAACGCAATTTTTTTTTTTTTTTAGTAAATTATTTACACAACATATTTAAGCATATCTTTCATTAGTCACAATAATACGGTTAATAGTTATTTATAGTAATGTCAAATATGTTTTGAGCAAATTGTTCGAGAAGGAGAAAATTAATATAATACAAGAAATCTATAGTTGTTAATCAGAATTTTGAATGTTCCTTCAACAACAACTTTCTATGATTACAGTTATAAAACATTTGCAACATCAACATATATATAAAGAGGAATATATTGAAAAATTAATGCACTGCTATCCCACTGAGCTTGTATCTGTTTTTTAAAATATTCATTTGAGAAATAATGATACACAGTGGTAGAAATAAGAATTTTGAAACTAGGCGTCAAAATAACGCCTGGATTAAATTTTTTAGGCGCCCAAATTAAAAATCTAGGTGCCATCTATAATTAAATATGTATATTTAAAAAAAAAAAAATAATAATAAAGCATCAACTTGTAAATATTATATGCAAGATTATATAAAAAATATTTATGTAATGAATGTAATTACATTCACAATATTAAACATACATATTTAAAATCACAAATTCATTCTTCACCCAGAAGATACACCATTCCACCACAATTTAATAGACTTGTGAAATAGGTGAAATAGACTTGTTTGCTGTCTGATGGGATTGGGAAAATTATTAGATATGATGAGGAAAAAGTCCAGGCATCAAATATGGCACCTATGATTGGAATTCTAGGCATCAAAATGAAAAAACTGGTTGCAAAATACGACTAACGACTGCTTATTTCTAACCCTGATGATACATCAATCTTTTTCTAACTCAGGTAGTAATTTTGATTTAGGTAACCTCATGAACTCTAGTTCTGAGAAAGACTCTGAAAGTTCATGGTCATAATCTTTATCTAACACCCAGTTTATACATATAATAATAATAATAATAAAAGTCTTTAATAAGCCCACAAAATTAGCATTATTGAAAATCTTAGAGAAAAACCTCATATAAAATTTCAACTTTATTTAAAAAAAACTTTTTAAAACTAATTTCTAAAGAGAATATACAATCGGCAACAAAAGTATCCAAGCACTAGCCAATAATTCTGCTAGTGCTTGAATACTTTTGCTGCCGACTGTATAGATCCCAGTGGCAGAAAGTTTTATAGCAGTCTGTGACAGGCTTTTAAAATTTCGTAATCTGTCTGCAAAATTTGCGTGTAATCAGGGGTGAAAATGGCTTACAGTAAATTTCTGAAAATTAAAAATACTTTCTGAACAATTAACCAAAATGTACAAAGCAATTTTGAAATACATTTTAAAGATAAGAACAAAACAATTGTAAAATAACATAACTACAGATGTGGGTTGGTTAAATATAAAGATTTTCAAATCACTCTATAATAAAATAAAATTATCTATAAAATTTGCTCTTTTTTCAAAATTATTTTTTGAAATGAGCGATAATTTTGTGGCATAATAAAATATGGCATCATACTGCCACTTATTGAGAAACTTTATGCTTCATGATAATTAATTACAGAAATAAGAGTTTATTTTATCGCTCTAATCAATAATTTTTTTCCCCTAATCTATTTCTTAAATCCATGATAATTTTGTGGCTTATTATTGAAATGCAGAACCATTCGCCACAGACTGACAAATTTTAAGTTTAATAACAAATAATTGCAAAAATTCATGATTATTTCTTTGCCAATCAAAAAAGTTTGCTTCATTCAAAGAGGTTTACCAAAATATGCAATAATATTGTAACTTGTTACTGAAATGTACAAGCATTTTGCCCCCAACAGTCCAAAATGAAGCAAAATTTTGGAAATAGGCTTATTTTGCTGCAAATCGATGAAACTCAACCATTTTTTCAAGGTTATTTACATTGAAATATGTCATTTAGCGCCCTTATATTGAAATATAAAATTATTTCACTGCTAATTATAAATATTTCAAAAATATTTTCCACAATACAAATTATTTGTCCGCAAAACAAAATAATTAAATTTTATGGCTTTCTTTAAAGACCATTTACCAAATTACATGCTAATTTTGCAGCTCATCACTGAAACATGAAGCTATTTCGCTGTTCATATAGCAAGGTAAAATTGAAAACTGTCTGCACACATAAGTATTTGACCAAACACTTCCTTCAAAAATTCTGTGGGGTTATACAGAGTTGATAAAAATCTTGATTAAAAAAAAAAAAAAAAAAAAAAAAAATCGGATTTTTTAAATTTAAATCAGATTTTTTTGATTTAAATAGAATTTTTGAAATTTAAATATATCTAAGTATAATATTTGATACAAACAAATTAAATTGTTAAGTTAGATGTCTAAATCAATTAATTATTTTTTTATATATAATTAAAAATACATATAACTAAAAAATATATACAAGAATAATTCATAAATCAGTAGAAAATAATTACTTACCTTACAATATAGGGTTTTCTGCTTGTTTTAATTATCTATAATCTATATCATAATTTAAATAAAGGATGCTTTATGTTAATTTAGACATTTTACTCATTCAAACATAGATTTATTAGAAAGATGAAGTAGACTAAGGGCTGTAATCACAATAATTTTTTTTTTCTGAAAATTTTACAACCAATATTTTATATAGTAACAGTGGTTAAATGATTTATAAATAAAAACAAGTTTAGCTGCTTTATCATTTCCAAATGTGTTTCGAAGTTTAGATTGCACTAATCCATAAGTTAAAAAAATCCTCTCTAAAGAAGCAGTTGATGCCCTTGCAGTAAACAATTGAGTAAGTGCCTGGTTCAGGTGATCAATTTTTCCAGTGTTACTTGAGAAAAAGTGACTTTTTCACCAATTGAATGGGGAAATCTTACTGAGCACATCTTCACCAAAAAGTAATTCACAGAAGGGATGAGATTTTCCAAGGAATTTCATTATAACTGGAATAATATCGGGGGAGTAATTTTCATTTGCAAATGTAAAAGATTGTTTTCTTTCCAAATCGGTCAAATTTTTTCCAATAAGCTAAGAAATAGACTAGATAAGCTAAGAAATGGAAAGCTCCCAGTGCTTCATGGTATCGCTTATTAAAAGCTGTTAAAGTTAAAATGGATTTATCGTTATCCTTATCCACATCTTTAAGTTTCATCTCCAAATTTTTCCAAATGTATAAAATATTTAGATAATATTTAAAATAAAAAGAAGTATTTTTTAATTATAGATATTCTATTTCATCATTACCTATTCATAATGAATTAAAAAAATTTTTTTAAAGCGAAAACGATTAAATTCCTCATGCGCACGAATTTATACCATGGTCCATGGTCTTTGGAGCGCATGCGTACATCCTGTAGACGCTAAGCTAATTGCTTGCACTGTATCTCTGCGCGGTGTTTGTTTATATTGATTGGATATCCAAAATCTTTACATGATTTAGTGGAAAGTGTTTTATAATTTTATATTCTTAAAACTTGCTTATATTTTTAAACTTAATTTTACGTATATGTAATTATAGGCTTCGCCTGATCGCCCGAAAGTATTGTTATATGTAAACAAACCCTAATTTTCATTTTTGTAGTCGCTTTTTTCGCAAAATGTTACTCAGTTTTCTGTATAATATGATAATTAAACAAGTTTTCGAATTAATTATTATGTTTATCATTACTATTATTATGTTATTATTGGTAATATGTCACCTTTTATCTTAGCAATTTTTGGAAAAATTAGGGGTATCCAGTGATATTGTTTTAGTCTTAATATTGGGATACTGACCGCTGTAGCATGAATTTTCAGATTCGTGCACGACGAATTAGCTGCATCCAAAGCATTTGCACGTTTTTTGATTTTATTCTAATAGAAAATGAAAAGGTAAGAAAATAAATACATACATCTTTTTTATTTGAAATCTAATGACTGATTTATAACAATTTTAACATCACACTATTTACTGTATAGAGAAAATGCAGTATAATATATCGTAACGTCACTCTTTATGACAACAAACGAAAGTAATTGTTGTTTACATTTGATTTTGTGCTTTGATTTGCTTCTTGAATCAGTGAAATAGGTTTTCTATGTTATAATAATGACCGATATTAAAAAATTGTAGTATAAATATTGTATTGTACCATTTTGCACTAATACAACGGCTAACACTTCTCAAAAGTTATCCTTTAGCGTTCCACAGGATCCTATGAAACGAAAACATTGGACAACCGCCATGAAAAGAAAACAATTGAAAATGATGATAATGGAAAATGGTGATAATGATATTGAATGATTATAAGATGAAAAAGATGCTCAGAAATCACATAAACGATTAATAATTACGAAAGTTAAAACAAATTGCTGCTTACCAACCAGGCTAACAGAATGTAAACATTGAAGCATCATAAAGTATGACATCAGGCAGCGTTTTGAAGTCACATGATTTTTGGTTAATTTTAAAGTTATTTTTTAAATTAATGAGAACTTTTTTTTTGCATTTTTAATAAACTTTTTGAAATTTATGGGCCTAAAACTACCAGAAGAATACGATTTTGTTCAAATCCCCCAAATTCCTCATTCAGGATGAATTTTTTTCAAAAATATTGTGATTTCGGACAAATTGTGAAAATAGTTTTTCAGTTGCATAAATTTGGTAAGACATGAAATTATAAACAAACTGTCACTAAACAGTGTGAGCAATCTATTAATGATAAATAACGCAGGCCTTGAAAGTGGGTTTAATTTTTAAGATGCATTTGTACAATTAACTGCTATGGGGGAGGGGGGGGGGAGAAGAAAAAGAAATCTAAGTAAGAAAGCTTTTGATAAGTTTTATTTAGTTTATTTTTGGAATAGCTTTACTATTGCTATAATTATTGTTATAAATATTGTTATAATTACTATTGCTGTTGCTGATGTACATCTCACTGAATGAGTCGATTACTGCAAATCGATACTCTGAATCATTACAAAACATCAAAAACACATTTTAAGAAAATAAATTATTGTTTCACTCTGGTGCTTGTTTTGAAATTCACTGAAATAAATTAAGCATATTTTAAAGATTAATAAGTTATTTAAAATAGTAATAGAAATTTGAGCTACTTCACCACAAAAAAAAAAAAAAAAAAAATCAGAGAGCTTTCAAGCTTTAACACATAAAATTCAGCATTATAAATGATGTGTGATATGAAATAACTTGAAGATTTGCCACAAATTTTCAAAATTGCAGCCTTGCATGAATCTGAAAATGCATGAAAATCTGTACAGAAGCAACCACAAAACAAACAAAAAATAAATAAAATCACTGGATGCAGCTAATTCGTCGTGCACGAATCTGAAAATTCATGCTACAGCGGTCAGTATCCCAATATTTCTGTAATATGATCATATTACAGAAAACTGAGTAACATTTTGCGAAAAAAGCGACTATAAAAATAAAAATTAGGGTTTGTTTACATATAACAATACTTTCGGGCGATCAGGCGAAGTCAAAAATTACATATACGTAAAATTAAGTTTAAAAATATAAGCAAGTTTTAAGAAAATAAAATTATAAAACACTTACCACTAAATCATGCAAAGATTTTGGATATCCAATCAACATAAACAAACACCGCGCAAAGATACAGTGAAAGCAATTAGCTTAGCGTCTACAGGATGTAATCATCCGGATGATGTACGCATGCGCTCCAAAGACCATGGACCATGGTATAAATTCGTGCGCATGAGGGATTTAAACGTTTTCGCTTTAAAAAAAAATTAATTCATTATGAATAATGATGAAATAGAATATCTATAATTTAAAAATACTTCTTTTTATTTTAAATATTATCTAAATATTTTTTTGACAAAATGGGAAATTTTAAAATTAAGAATATTTTCTTCATAACAAAAATTTATTGACTGCATTCACGTTGGTCAGCCAACCAACGTGAGCAACTGAAGCCTTGGAAGCAAGAACTAAGAGCCGATTTACGGCCTTTTTAGCCGAAGAAAAGCATGCAATTGGCGGAGTAATATAGTTCTATTTTTAAAAGAACTTTTATAAAAAACAAAAGTTTTCCTGAAAAAAACAAAGACGTTACTAGATTCAGAAAGATCCTATTAACAACATATATTAATTATATGAAAATCCTTCGAGCCGTTTTAGAGATATTTTTCAGAATTTCAGTCCATTACTCCAACCGTTTTCCCATTTTGGCTTTAAATTGAGATTCAGATCTCAAAACATACTGCATGTAGAAATGTAAAAATTTCAGGATAGATTAAGACCGAAGATAAAAGACTATCTTGAAAAGATCAGAACAAAATATGGCATATTTGCTGAGATATTAAGTGTCGGCTTTTACAAATCTCTTTGAAGTCGAACTAGCCGTATATATGAGTTCGCAGCGTCAGTTTGGGCTTCCGCTTGCGTCACTCGAAAAACTGCCGTTTTTCATGATATATATTAAATTCATTTATCAATGAAGCCTTAATGTAAAATCCAAATATGTTTAGAATATATTAAGGGTCGATCCAGGTGAAAATTGGGATCCATTTGCTTCCCCTTCACAAAATTCAACACAAAATTCAGATTAATAACAACAGGCCTTTCTCAAGATTTATTTTTAAAAAGATGATGATTTTGTAAAAATTTTCCACGTTAACAAAATTATTTTTAATGAGTGTCTATACTTAGCTCAATAATAACTGTTAACTTGATAATGAACATTAGATAGCGTAACTGCTAAAGTGAAAGGTTTCCTGTGGTAATTCTATTTCTAATGTAAATGACGTAGAACAGTATAATTCAAATAAAATGAAAGAATAATTTTAAGAAAATTAAATGGTAAAATAAATGGATAAAATTGAAATATATCTAAAAAAATTACTAAAAAAATTATAAAAAGAAACTTTTTTTTTTTTTTTTTTTTTAAATAAAATAAAATAAAAATAATAAATAAATAAATAATACAATTTGAAAATAACATTTGTTTCGTTGCAAAAACATGAAGTAAATATTAAATACATAATTAATAACTGCTCTTTAAAATAATCATATATAATTTGTAAAATAACGTAATTAAAAAATTCTGCTTAAAAAAATAAATAATAATATAAATAATCAGTAAAATATATTTTTATGTACTATAAAATTTTAATGAATATTTTAATTATAATTAAATCTTTAAGCATACATTATGAAAAAAAAATTCTCACATACAAGCGTCTAAAAAATTAGAGAAATGTAAAAAAATACTGCTAATATATTAATGCAATGCTAAAATTCTATTATGAAGACGTTTATAATTTTCAAAATATGAATATAGAACAAATCTAGATCGTTTAGCTCCTCTTATTTATGCGCTAATAAAATCGAGGTTTCTTCTCAAAAATGAGAATATGGAAAGAGCATCTATTTTCGGCAGATTATCCGATTGCTCTTTTACAAATCCAAAATCGACATTATACAAATAAAAATAGAAATATATATATATATATATATATATATATATATAAGATATAGTATAGTTATGGAAGGTTTAACTTATTTCTTACAAAAGGTAAAAATTTTAAAGATAAAATATAAAATACAGATTAGAACAGAGCGAACAAATAAACAAACAAAAAAAAAAAAAAAAACAATCGGTAGAAGAATGTAAACATTCACACTTCGTGAACTGTGACGTCAACCCCTTCACGGAGCGCTTTCGGATCACGTGGTTTTGTTTCGGTTTTCAGCGATTTTAAAACGTTAATTAAAAGTTAATTTGAATTAATTTTACGATTTTAATTGGATTTTTCGGATTCCCAAGGTTGATTTTATCGATTACAAATAAAAGAAATTGTTTTTCCTTCCGAGTGCAACTTCCCCATTTTTGCATCATCATAAGGTGTCAAAACAAAGTTGCTTACAATCTTTAGGTATATATATGCTACAGTAATGCTGTTCATGGTAACAAAATGATATAAAAGCAATTATGGAACAGCATACAAATATTAATTTTTTAAAGAACTTTGATAATCTTGGGCAAAAAGTAAGGGAGAAAGTAAAGAATTTTCACATGTAAAGTGAACCGGATAGACACGCAGCTACAAACACCTGACAAAACTCTAGGAGAGAGTGGGGATCATCCAGAGAAAAGTCAGAATATTTCACAACTTGAGAAGCGTATTGATGTCTGCAAAAATATTCAATAATGGTAAAATTCCTTTGAGTTGTATAAACAAACAGACGAATGTTTCGTTAAATATTACAATTTTCATTAAAATGTCAGAGTGTGTATGTTAAAAGTAATGAAAATTCTTACTGAACTTTACTGATAAGTATGAAGACACTCTTGAATATTATTACTTACAAAACTTTGAATAAACACCATAAAAGCAATAAACTCGCAGCATTTGTTTCGGGTCGAAAAAGCACACGACCCTTCATCAAACGAAAAAAGTAAGCACGAGTGCTGCAGTCAAAGCGGCAACTATTCAAAGTTTTGTAAGTAATAATTTATAACGCCAGTTCTGTGGTGCTTTTTCTTATTAACTCTTGAATATTACCTGCTATCAGTTACTGGAATTAAAAAAGACTATATTTTTATTATACTAAAAACTTTTTTGCAACAGCATAAAGCTAAAATGTTTACTGGATCAAAATTTGCTACAGCTAAAAAATGTTGAAATTTAACAAAAAAAATTAATTAGTAATTAATTAATTATATTTAAGTAACATATTTTTTATTGATACTAACTTGTTCTATAAATTAATTATTATTATAAAATTGGAACATTATTATATTTTGTTATATTTTCTATAAATATGGCACCTGAGCTGCCAATAGTAAGTTTTCCTATAATGTAGTGGTATTCAAACTTTTTGGCAGTGTGATCTTACTTGAGACATCGACATAACATGCCGATCCCAAAGTTTTTTTTTTTTTTTTTTTTTTTTTTTTTAAATTTTTTAATAATATATTTGTATTTAATTAAATTTATTTAAAATTTTTTCACCCATTTTGTGACCTCCAAGAGGATCTTTCGTGACCCCATTTGGGGTCTCTATGCATAATTTGAATATCAATAATGTATTAACTATTTATTTATTTTTACCAGAATGAAGGACTACTGCTTGAAATATCTCATTATTTACAATTTTTTAAAAAATAGCTTCAGAAAATTAAATTGAAGAATTGTTTTGTTAATACTTTAGAGTAATACATTAACTTTCTGCGTTTTATTCTAAAGATGTAGGGGGGGGGGGGGAATAAAAAAAAAGAAAAAAAAAAAAAAAAAAAGAAAGAAAGAAAGAAAAAGAAAAACTATTTATTTTTCAAAAATAAATTTTTTAAATTTTCTGATGGGCATGACATTACATGGAGGGGTCCCAAATTTAGAAATATACCAAAAAAAAAAAAAAAAAAATAGTACATATATATATATATATATATATATATATATATATAATATAGTAAAGATCATTTATACGTCTTTTTAGTTAAGTCCCGATTCATTCCTATTCATTTTAATATAATTTTTTTTTTTCGTTTATACTCCGCTCATTATCGGTTATACGTCTTTTCTAGTTTTCTAAAATTTACAAAATTTCTGGATCAGTCATTATTTTTTCGTTCTAATATGGGAAACTTTTCCTAGAAAACATCTTAATGGAGGAACGCAGGAAGAGTCAAAAATCCTTATCATAACTAGAACTGAGTGTTGTTCTGTTCTGTTTTTTATTTAAAAACTTAAAATGTCGTGAAAGCATAGAACTCTTTCATTGAAAGATAAAAATCGGAATTTTAAAAGAAATCGACAAGAAGGTTTAATATAAACAGAATATATATATATATATATATATATATATATATATAATTAACACTCAAGATGTATTCATATAATATTCATGATATGAAAAACATAATTAATACTCAAGTCATGAATTAATGATATGGTTTTTATCCCTCTTTATAATAAATCATTTTTAAATTAAATACTTTTAATTAATTTATTTATTTGACTATTATCTTCAAATATAAATTCTACTATAAAGTAATTTATTAATTACTATATTAAAAATCTTTATTATTTAGTATTAAGACATAAATTTTGTTTTAATTTTTAACCGACTTCAAAAAAAGAAGGAAGGTTCTCAATTCAAACCGTATGTTTTTTTTATGTTTGTTAGCTCATAACTTCTGAACGGATGCTCCGATTTTGATGCTTTTTGTTTTGTTGAAAAGGTCATGGTCTGCAATAGGTCCCATGGTAATATCTTTACGATCTAAAGAAAATACAGGGTGCCCAAAAAATCAGTCCCAACTCTTTTAACTGCTAAACGGCTGCAGCTATAGTGATAAAAATGGTATGTAAGTATAGCAAAGTCGTCATGCAGTACAAGGTTAAACCGCTTGCAGCGCCACCTGGTGGAAAATAGCGGAGTTAGTGTTCCTATCTCGAAAACATTTCTAGAGAAAAAAAAAGTGAATTATGAAGTTCAAGAGTATCACCGATTTAGTACAAAAAGATAGTTTAGGCATTCATGTTAGCGTTCCTATCTCGGAAACGGTTCAAGACAGGGGAAAAAGTGAATTATAAAATTGCAGAGCATCATCGATTTAGTAAGAAAAGATAGTTTAGACATTGATGCTAAAAGTGCAATGCTAAAAACGTGCATTTGCTTGTTAGCAATTTCTTACTCTTACACTATGCACGTATAAGCTACATTTCACATGTTGTAGCGTAGCAGGTGAGACATACGTTTTATAGTTCAAAATACGGTTACTTGATACTTTTTGTTTTGTTGTAAAGATCTTGGTCTGAAGTAGGTCCCACTGTAATATCTTTACAATCTAAAGAACATAAATAGCGCAATCTGGTGAAAAACAGCGGAATTAGCGCTTCTATCTCAAAAACCGTTCAAGATGTGAGTAAAGCTAATTACGAAGTTGTAGAGCATCATAGATTTACTACGAAAAGGCAGTTTTAGACCTTATTGCTAAAAATAGAACGTTTAAAATGTGCAGTAGTTTTCTCGTAATTTACTACACTGTGCACACTTGAACTACGTTGCACACTTTGCAGCGTAGTGGATGACACGTATACTCTGTGGTTCAAAGTACTGTTACTGTAAGCGGTCACATCGATTAGCGCAAAGTCGTTTTCAACCAACTTCAGAAAGGAGGGTGTTCTTAATTCGAACTATGTGTTGTTGTTGGTGTTTGTAAGCTTATAACTTCGTAAGAGATGCTCTAATCAACCGACTTTAAAAAGGAGGATTTTCTCAATTCAAAGTGTATGTTTTTGTTTGTTTTTGTTTCTGTTTGTTAGCTCATAAATTCTGAATGGATGATCTCATTTTGATACTTTTTGTTTTATTGTAAGGGTCTTGGTCTGAAATAAGTCCCATTGTAATATCTTTACGATCAAAAGAAAATACAGAGTGCCCAAAAATGTCAGTCCCGATTCTTTTAACTGCTGAACACCTGCAGCTATAGTCATAAACGTGGTATGTAGGTATAGCAAAGTGAACATATGTTACGTGATTCAACCGCCTACAGTGCCACCTGGTGGAAAACAGTGGAGTTAGCGTTCCTATCTCGGAAACGGTTCAAGACAGGGGAAAAAAGTGAATTATAAAATTGCAGAGCATCATCGAACTAGTAGGAAAAGATTGTTCAGACATTTGTAATGAATTTCCTATTTTGTACACACTTGAACGACATTGCATATGCTGTAGCTTAGCGGGTGATATTTATGCTATGTAAAATTCAAAGTATGGTTATTGTAAGCGGTCACATTGATTAACGCATAGACGTTTTAAACCGACTTCGTAAAGGAAGAGGTTCTCAATACAAACCATGTTTCTCATTGTTGTTGTTGTTGAAATTTGATAGATTATAACTTTGTAAGAGATGATTTAATTTTAATACTTTTTTTGTTCTCGTAATGATCTTGGTCTGAAATAGGTTTCATTATGATTTCATTAAGGTATACACAAATTACAGGATACTCACAAAAGACTGTTCTTACTCTAACTGCTGAACGCATGCAGCTACACTGGTAAAAGCAGTATGTAAATATCGATGTTGAAACTTACGTCCTTCAGCTGTAATGCATATTTTGCTCTTTGTTTGAACTTTACGCTGCTCAATTTCCAGCGCAGCGGGTGACACGTATTCACTGTAAAGTTCAATATATATGCCTAACAGAATTTTTAGTTACGAACACAGCGTATCCGTTCTTTGCATTTTAAAGACTTTTTAATTTAACGTATGTTCGTTCAATAGATAGTTTTTTGCTCATATCCGATAAAGGCAAGAAAAGTGACCCAACTTAAAAATGCAGCATTTGAGAAAAATCAACTTAAAAGTAACTTGACTAGAATAAAACTGGCACAACTGTCTCTCGAGCGAATAATTTTCTCGATGGAGATGTAACTTTTTTGTTCACATTGGCTACATTTCATGTATTTTTCAGTGACATAAACCTTTTTTTGAGTTATGTCACTTTTCTTGGAAGTTGTGATTTGTTAAACTGCCGTCGAACGTCTTCTGATGTTCTGCTTTATGAATAAGTTTTCACTGAAAAGAGAAAAATAAAATCTTTTTGTAAAAAAATAGAACCGACTCCAAAAAGCAACTAATTGCGCCTAAAAGTATAAAATAATTTCCTTCGCCAAACAACCTATAACACTACAATTAATCATAACTTTTTAAGTCGGCGCAAAATTAAATAAAAATTCATACCTCTATTCAATACAAAAATCAAATCCTATTCAAAATACGAATCTCACATTGTCACCTGCAAAACTCAGCCGAAAACTACTTTGATTAAAGAAAACAAATAAGATTTCGTAAGCAGCAAAAGTTGGCGAAGATGCTGGTATGTAACGTCCTTGGTAAATGAAAAATCGCAAAATTATCTGGCAAACATATTTAATTTCTTTGGGATATCATGATTGTTTTGATAAGGTATATTAAGAGAGTAATCAAGAATACGAAACAATATTTTATACGATATATATATTATGAAAATATACATATTGCGTGTATATTTTTGCATTACGTTTTGATCACCAAATCCAAAAGTCACGAAGGATGATAGTTATCAAAGTTATACCAAATTTGCAAAGGAAACTCTAACTTCGTAGAAACATAAATACCGCATTGTGAAGAATGTTCACTGTTCTATGTAGATGCTACTAATGAACCAGTTGTATACAGTGATAAAATAATAAAGGAAATATGAAAATGGATCATTCGAGACAACAGCATTTGTTGCTACCGATCTAAAAACAAACCTTTAATAAAATCTTTTTGTAAAAAAATAGAACCGACTCCAAAAAGGAACTACTATTCAAACAACTAAAAATGAAAGAAAATTGGCAGAAAATGGAACTGTAGATTGCGCCTAAAAGTATAAAATAATTTCCTTCGCCAAACAACCTATAACACTACAATTAATCATAACTTTTGAAGTCGGCGCAAAATTAAATAAAATTTAATTAATTTTTAAAGGTTTGTCTTTAGATCGGTAGCAACAAATGCTGTTGTCTCGAATGATCCATTTTCATGTTTCCTTTATTATTTTATCACTGTATACAATTGGTCCATTAGTAGCATCTACATAGAACAGTGAACATTCTTCACAATGCGGTATTTATGCTTCTACGAAGTTAGATCATCCTTGATGGCTTTTGAATTTGGCGATAAAACGTAAGGCAAAAATATACACGCAAGATGTATATTTTCATAATATATATTGTACGATGTGTTGTTTCATATTCCTGATTACTCTCTTGATATACCTTATTAAAATAATCATGATATCCCCAAAAAATTAAATATGTTTGCCAGATAATTTTGCGATTTTTCGTTCACCAAGGATGTCAGATACCAGCGTCTTCGCCAACTTTTGCTGCTTACGAAATCTTATTTGTTTTCTTGAATCAAAGTAGTTTTCGGCTGCGTTTTGCAGGTAACAATATGAGACGTGTATTTTGAATAGGATTTGATTTTTGTATTGAATACAGGTATCAATTTTTATTTAATTTTGCGCCGACTTCAAAAGTTATGATTAATTGTAGTGTTATAGGTTGTTTGGCGAAGGAAATTATTTTATACTTTTAGGCGCAATCTACAGTTCCATTTTCTGCCAATTTTCTTTCATTTTTAGTTGTTTGAATAGTAGTTCCTTTTTGGAGTCGGTTCTATTTTTTTACAAAAAGATTTTATTTTTCTCTTTTCAGTGAAAACTTATTTATATAGCAGAGCATCAGAAGACGTTCGATGGAAGTTTCACAAATCACAACTTCCAAGAAAAGTGACATTACTCAAAAAATGGTTTATGTCACTGAAAAATACGTTAAATGCACCCAATGTGAACAAAAAAGTTACATCTCCATCTAGAAAGTTATCCACTCGAGAAACAGTTGTGCCAGTTTTATTCTAGTGAAGTTATTTTTAAGTTGATTTTTCTCAAATGCTGCATTTTTAAATTGTGTCACTTTTCTTGCGTTTATCGGATATGACCAAAAAACTATCTATTGAACGAACATACGTTAAATTAAAAAGTCTTTAGAAATGTAAAGAAAGGATACGCTGTATTCGTAACCGAAAATTCTGTTAGGCATATATATTGAACTTTACAGTAAATACGTGTCACCCGCTGCGCTGGAAATTGCGCAGCGTAAAGTTCAAACAAAGAGCAAAATATGCATTGCAGCTGACGGACAGAAGTTTCAACATCGATACTTACACACTGCTTTTACCAGTGCAGCTGCTTGCGTTCAGCAGTTAGAGTGAGAACAGACTTTTGTGAGTATCCTGTAATTTGTTTATATCTTAATGAAATCCTAATGAAACTTATGTCAGGCCAAGATCATTACGACAACAAAAAAAGTATTAAAATTAAATCATCTCTTACGAAGTTATAAGCTAACAAATTTCAACAACAACAACGAGAAACATGGTTTGTATTGAGAACCTCTTCCTTTATGAAGTCGGCTTAAAACGCCTATGCGTTAATCGATGTGACCGCTTACAATAACCATACTTTGAATTTTACATAGCATAAATATCACCCGCTACGCTACAACATATGCAATGTTTTTCAAGTGTGCACAAAATAGAAAATTGTAAACAACCAAATGCACGTTTTAAGCATTCTGTTTTTAGCATTAATGTCTAAACTACCTTTGCGTACTACATCGATGATGCTCTGCAATTTTATAATTCACTTTTTTTCCCTGTCTTGAAACGTTTCCGAGATAGGATCGCTAACTCCACTCTTTTCCAGCAGGTGGCGCTTTAGGTTGTTAAATCGCGTATAATTCACTTTTTTCCCCTGTCTTGAACCGTTTCCGAGATAGAAACGCAAGCATGAATGTCTAAACTATCTTTTTGTACTAAATCGATGATAATCTTCAACTTTCTAATTCACTTTTTTTCTCTAGAACCGTTTTTGAGATAGGAACACTAACTCCACTATTTTCCACCAGGTGACGCAGCAAGCGGTTTAACCTTGTACTGCAGGGCCACTTTACTATACTTACATACCATTTTTATCATTTTGGCTGCAGCCGTTTAGCAGTTAAAAGAGTTGGGACTGATTTTTTGGGCACCCTGTATTTTCTTTAGATCGTAAAGATATTACAATGGGACCTATTGCAGACCAAGACCTTTTCAACAAAACAAAAAGTATCAAAATCGGAGCATCCGTTCAGAAGTTATGAGCTAACAAACATAAAAAAAACATACGGTTTGAATTGAGAACCTTCCTTCTTTTTTTGAAGTCGGTTAAAAACTAATTTAATTTTATTTAATTTTGCGCCGACTTCAAAAGTTATGATTAATTGTAGTGTTATAGGTTGTTTGGCGAAGGAAATTATTTTATACTTTTAGGCGCAATTAGTTGCTTTTTGGAGTCGGTTCTATTTTTTTACAAAAAGATTTTATTTAAATTTCGATTACTCGTCTTTTCGTTTACACGTCCTTTTACGTCAGTCCCTTGAATGGTGCTTTACTGTACATGTTTTGCTTAGAAACCACTGAGTTTACCGAAGTCTTATTTTTATATGTGATGTTAAAGTCTTTTATTAATTTGAACAAATAAAATTATTTCAAAATTTTATATATAATAACCAATAGCAGACAAGTTGTTTTGAGGCATCAGCATAATGCCACGTATCCTAATTTTATTTAAATTTAAAATATTTGTATGCATTTAATTTATTATCTAATATTACGAAGTAAAGTCAATGTGTATGTTTGCTGTTTGATTACACCTTCCTAAAGATTAGTAAAAATAATACACGAAATATTCTATTTAGTAAAACTTTTCTACGATTAGAAATTTATAAATTATGAAATGAATTCAGAAAGTGATGTTTAATGTTTTATTCGACTATACTATCATCTTCCATCCTGATGTTAAAATCTATTTTAATGAATTTTACCATTTTTATCTTATATACATTCACTATTTAGACATTAATACAAGTGGATTATATAGTCCTCAATATTCAATAAAAAGAACAACGAAAAAACTGTCATATGATGCACATTTGTAATATTTATTTAATGAGCAAAATAAAATGATAAATTATTTTGTTTAATTTTTCACCAAATTCAAAGTTTTCATAGTTTAAGTGTTAAAGTTTATTTAATGATCGCAAAATGCAGTTAATGCTCATAACTAACAACGGCTTGAATCAGTTAGAAATTCGGCCCACCAGCGGCCGAGCGGTTCTGCGCTCAAAGCTGGTAGACGTGAAGTGCCGGGTTCGATCCCAGGTCGCGCTCGTCGGGCTTGCTGTTCGGAGTTTTTTGTGGCTTTCTTTAAAACTTTGGAAAGACCCCCCCCCCCCACACACACACACACGCGCGCGCGATGGGCACTCCCCTTCAGGCCTAGCACCCTACAGCAGTCAATCGGCCTTACTCCCAAAACACCAAACACCAAACAGTTTGAAATTCTTATTTGCAACTTTAGTTACAGCGTCTTGACGTTCCACGATATATATGTATGTAATGCTTAGTATAGTACTCTTTTCGACTGAAAGGCTGTAAGTATTTAATTTATAATGTTTCACTATGCGTAAAAATAAATATCAAGAGTCAAATAGTTATCTTATCCTTCTTAACTAATTGTGTAATTATTTGCAATGTATGCATTAGATGAAATATTTGAGAAAGTCTTAAGCGTTGTTTTGACAGATTAGCACACTCACATAAGTACCAAAAACTAACATACATACATACATACATACATACATATGTGGAACTTTACTTAAGCAAACAACGTTCTGGCATAGTTTTCTTTGTGTACGCTCCACTACTGCTTTAAATGCAACAATGTAATATACTATCTTACGGTTATTTAGAATTCGAAAATCTGTATACTTTTTACTTTGATGTGAAAAAATAGATATCAATATAGAAATAATTATTTCTTCCTCAAAATTTAAAGCATTTCTAATACAATTTAACATAATGCGATATCTTTATGGATTCAACTCTATTATTTTGAATGTTGCAGTGAATGTAATCAACTAATTTATAATGATTTACAATGCGCAAAACTAGATGCCCAGAGTCAAAATTTTACCTAATGTTTTTCTGCGATTTCAAAATATTTCTAATATATGACCTAGTATACATTTCATGAATTATGTGGTTATCGTTAAAACTTTTAATAATCCAGCGCCAGGTCTCCTTTTAATATAATGCGGTCACTGATTTAGGGAATTTACACACATACACGCATATTTTAAATTTAATATAATGTAGCTTAGAGATCTAAGAATCGTGCGTTTTCTTGTTTTTCTTTAGAATATATCTGTACTGATAAGTATAAAGGATTTAAGTCCAAAAATGTCGATTTTGAGTTAAGTACATAGTCAGACTCAGAAAAAAATTCTCAATCGATTGGTATAAAGGATTTAAGTTTATGCCATTTAGTCTTTGAGAAAATACATTGGTAAAAAAGGTTCAAGTCAGAAATTTACCATTCATGTATGGTATAAAATATTTAATTCAATTTTTTCCCGTTATTAAATGAAGATTGACAATCACTGAATGGCATAAAGGGTATAAGTCAACGAAATCCCTTTTTCCTAATCGATTCTTCTGATTTGTTTTTATTTAGTTTAACTTTATTTTTCGTCTCCTGAAAAATCAAGAATATGGATTTAAATCCTTTATACTTATCAGTACAGATATTACTGTATTTATAGTATTAACAAACAACTTTATGATGGCTTAAATTGTCCAAAAATAAATTTCAAGAAACAAATAATAAATAAAATCAATCGAATTGTAAAAAACTTAGATAAATACGTCGCTATAACTTGCTGAATTATCATAGGTATGTTATTAAATTAATACCATATGATTAATTAATCATAATATGCTAACTATGATGCTATTATTTTTTTAATTAATATTATGTTATTACAAAGTGATAGTGCATTACCTTTAAACTTTGGCTTTGTCCGTTTTCCACGTCGTAGTGTCACTTTTCCTCTTCCTTTGATTGATTTGAAGATACTTCTACAAACTTCTCCATAATCTAGGGAAACACGAAATTCACTTACTAGAAGCTTTGTGTGAACTAAGCAAGAGCCGTCACATGATAAAACTAACAAACATGAAACTAAAGAAAACGTGATAACACTAACCTAATCAACAAGTATACTGCTGTAATCAGATGGAGCAGAATCGCAATCACGCGGATATGGAGATGACCGGTTTTGAAACTCACCAGTTTTAGGATTTTGACCGGTTTTGAAGCACATTGAGATTTTTAAACGCAAATAACACGGAGATGTATCGGCTTGGTCATGGTTTCTTGTTTCCAGATGATGGAAACGTTTACTTAAAACTTAAAAAACCGATAAAACGCATTTTTTTTCAATTTTAAGGAGTTGGCCGGTTTTGCAACTAGACAACTCAAGACACAAAGGATCTTAAGTGTCTTAAAGCATTTCTCACTATTATTATGAATTGAATATTATAATCAACTAATTCCTGATAATTTAGTATAGCTAAAGATAGAAATTTAGAAGGAAATCGTTATCTGATATTATTTTTTAAGACACTGAAGAATTTGTTATACTTGTACGAAACATACATTAGGACGATTTCAATACCTACTTTAATAATTCACACATATTTAAAATTTTTTCGCATAAGTTGGCACTCTGAATACAACTATGCATTTCTCCTTAATCTCTTGAATGTTACACTGTAATTAACTATCTGATAATGCAATCCTCTATGCAAAAAGAGATATCAAAAACAAAATCTTTATCTGACTTTCTTTCTCAAATTTACTAGCACCATTAATATATGCACTAAACGTATGGATTAAAAAGATGGGTTCATTAAATATCTGACAATCTGTATCAACTGTTTCAAGTTAACTCTGATTCTTTTTTGACAAAGTATGATTTAGAATCTGATAAACAAACTAAAGCTGCATGTAAAACTAACCATACTTCTAAGAATCTTTATTAGACGCATTATTCTGTAAATGTGAACGCATCTGTCCGTTAGATCGACAGGTCCCTAATTTGCGGAAAGGTAGCTTTCTGCTTGTCTTATGATTCGACCAGTAAGTAATAATTTTCCAGCACACAATCTGGCTCTGACCTCTCAAATCATGAGTTTATAATATCAACAGTCTTGAATGGCGTTGTCAGTGCGGCCCATCTAATTATCCATAATATGTTTATTTGACTAAAGTTATTGGCAGGCACGAAAAGCCTGACGTTTTAATGTAGGTTATTCCAGCAATGACTCGCCGTTTTGATTGATAAAGCAGAAGATAATCTTTACGACTGGCACAAAGATACAAATTAAAGTTGAGACGTTAAGGTTCGGGTCTGCAACACTTTTTACTCATAAAAAAAAGAAGAAAGGAAACTTATTTTTAGTTATAACGCATGACGATTTGTTCGTTTTTTATTTTACGTCAAAGGCGTTTTTAATAGCTTGAAGAAAATTTATTGTTTCATAAAAGTTTTGACTGAAAGAGTATCTACTGGAAATAATATTTGAC
This sequence comes from Salticus scenicus, assembly GCA_963930645.1. Classification (NCBI taxonomy): domain Eukaryota; kingdom Metazoa; phylum Arthropoda; class Arachnida; order Araneae; family Salticidae; genus Salticus; species Salticus scenicus. The sequence continues at coordinate 157,884,622 of OZ005657.1, read as the reverse complement.
AATAAGCCAAATAATAATTTTGAAGATATACATTTTATAGGTTTTAGCAATGAATAACTGTTTGAGATTTTTATCACACAAACAGGATTTTTCTTCAAAGAAACATAATTCGTTAAGTTCCTTTACTATGGCATTTTCGTTACGAATCGTTTTTCCTTCTTTTTTTTTTTTTTTTTTTTTTTTTTTTTTTTTGTTCTTGTTTTTAAAAATTTTTAAACCACTTAAATGTATATTTTTTGAAAATATGTGCAAAATGTTTAGAACTTTTCTTTCTTTTCTTTTCTTCCTTTCTTTTCTTTCTGTAACAACGATAAGAAGAATATCAATAATGAATTATGTTTTTAGAATGTTTTTAAATTACAAGTTTTGGATGTCATTTGTATGCGACTTTTAACCCTTACAGGACCATAAGATGTCCAAGACTAAATATGTCAATACAACATAATATTTTAGCTATTGTGGGTGTAAAGTAAGAGAATATCACCAGAAAAACATAGCAGGGTGTATAGGTTTCCTATAATTTTATGGGAAATATTTGTCCCTATGGACCATAAAAGTAAATAAACGAAGAGTTAGGTTTATTATATCGGTATTTTATTTATTGCTTTGTAATATAAAAATTATCAGAAAAGTAAAATAAATAGTTAGTTATGGTATTCTACGAAACAATTTCGTTTACTTGTGAAACACAAGTGGACATTGCACATAACACATTTATTATGTGTCCTATTTTCTATACGTTTTTTTTTTTTATTCGTTCAGAAACACATTTGCTGCCTTGGACATACGTTTTATGTTGACATTCAGTAAAAAAAATATCGATTCAATAATAAATGAACAATCGATAACGATTTTTGTAGAAGGGAAATATATTTCCCTTGAGCGTGAAAGGGTTAATGATTTAATTTGCCTCCTACTTATTAAAATATTTTAAAAATCCATTTTGTGCATATAAAATGTTTCACTTCACTTCATGTGCTCCATCTGGTGACTGTGATTGGTACTATGCATATTTAAATATTTGCATGACTTCTTGTGTTACTTACTGTGTTGTATAAGTAATTCATTATGCATATAATAATTCATATTATTCATCCATATGACAGTCGAGTACTTTGTATTATCGTCTTCCGTTAGAAGGTGCCGGGTTCGAATCCTAGTTCAGACAAGGATGTTCGTAGTCGTTAGGAATGTACTTTAAAAAATGGCTGCAGATTTAAGTATGCAAAAAATTACCATAGTGTGATAACCTAAAACACTTCAGAGATTTGACGTTTATAGATGATATTGTCACATTTTGATAAAATTGCCCTTTTTTTAAAGAACTATTTGACGTACTCAGTTCAATTTTTTAAAATAATTGAAATTTATTATATTTAGTAATTTTTTTACGTCGTAAATAGCTGCCAATTTCTTATTTTTCAGAATTTACTTTCCAGCAAGAAATTTAAATGCAATAGAATATCGTTTTGTTTTATTACTTTTAGAAGTTTTAAATCCATTTTTTTTTTTTTCTGAGAATAAATTAAAAAGTTTATGATTAAAATAACAGAAAAAAGTAACAACTTTCTTAATGTTTATCTCTATAAAAAGAAAACATTTTAACATTTTTTTTTTCTTTTTCATAATACTTAATAATCAAGTAGCTGTACTCGATATAAAAATGATTAATTTAATTACCTATTCCGCTCTGATTATGAAATGACTTTAAAAAGTCAGTGTCTCTGGAACTATTGTTCAAATTTAGAATTCATTATTCCTTTTATATATATAAAAAAAATTATAAAAGAAAGTCTTTAAAAAATCCGTAAAATTTTCTCTCTTCATAAAAATTAACTGAAGTCCGGCTCTTTTTCTTTTCTTGATTGAATTTTGGAAATTGATTAAAAGTTGTTTCCCAAAAGGTGTGAACTTTTAAATAAGTTGTCTTGGGTTTATTGTGAATGCAAACAACTATCACCAGTAAAATAAATAATTTTCACAATAATACATTTTTTCATCAATTCAGGAACACAGACGTCACTTAAGTAAATAACCGAGGGATTAAAAAATAAATAAAATCTTCTTTCATAATTTGTGTTTTTCTATGTTACTTTCTGCAAAAAAGATTCTTTCTATTTTGTTTTATTAATTAACGTAAATAATTTCGAAAACAAATTGATAAACATTGTCATTAAATCCACAATAATAATAATAATAATAATTCTATTAATGTGTAAGATTGTACATTTTAATATTTTTAAAAACAGAACACATGACCCTTTTATGGAAATAAATGTTATACAAACCATGAGATATAATAACAATTTAAATCAAAAACTAAATCAAAGCAATTCTTATAAAAGACCTTCATCAGTATTTAAAAATAATATACGGTTCATCTGAAAATGTAGAAGTATCATTTAGTTTTATTAATATGTATAATGAAACAGATTAAAGTAGAAAGTAATCGCTTTAATATTTAATTTACTTATTTCTTAAATAACACTATTAAACACCAAGAGAAGTTCCATGCGTCAAAGCACATGCACTTCGTAGTCATCTCATACATTTTAATATGGCGTCGGCAATATATGCCTACCATGCTGTCAGTTGCCAAGAGGAAAGTCATCAATATTAATTGAGAGCGGAGACTGAGCCATCTAGCAATTATGTCTGTGGGATAAGTACAGATGATCCCCCAATGTAAGAGAGAAAAAAATAAATGGATTTTGCTACTTTTTAATGAGAAAGTTTACATTGTAGAAGCATGGTAATGCAAGTAAATTAGCGCAAATTCAACAGTAGTCGACTATTACTTTTAAAGTTGATTTTAACACGTTGTTAATTGACAGTTTTATGAAAAGTTTAGCTAAAAGACAAGAGGTTTCATAGATTGCTCAGTTCGTCTGAAAAATGTGTCTGTTTGAACAAATCAGACATTTTTTAAATGTAGGAAAATTGTATAAAAAAATTGCGAGGAATTTAATAACTGTTTCACTTCTGATGAAATTAAAAAGGAAGATCCCCAATTTTGATTAAAGTAAAAATATTTCAAATATAATTATTAAAAAATATTGTATTTCTGCAAGACAAGTATTAAATACTAAAAGTAAATATTTTTATTTGTATAAATTATATTCATTTCTCCCACAGAATATTTTTTAAGCTGCAAATTTTTACACTGTTAAAAATTTCAACAGAAAACTCTGTGTAATCTATTATCATAAGTGTTTCGTAAAAGTACAGAGAAAAATAAACGAAGATGTTAAAAAACTTATTTTATACATTCATTTTAATAACTAATATTAATTTCAATAATTATTGGTGAGAATATATTTCGGACTTGGAATGATTTCTCTAAAGTAGAAACAGTCATTTTTAATTTTAATTAAAAAAAATTAAATAATAAAATTACGTAAAAATATAGAATAAAGATTGAGAATCTCGATTATTCACTTTTAACTAAGAAATACTGCAAATTTACAGAGACTCTGGATAAATATTTACATTAAATTTACAGAAATTTTTAACAGTGTAGGCTAATTTATATACTGAATTAAGTTATCTTACGAAGCCTTTATAGAAATTTTGAAAATCATTATATATATAAATATATATATATATATATTGCTAAATTTTATTAAATTCCTTTAAAAGTGTTTTTTTTTTCCTTTGAGTTTTTTAAAAGCTGAAACATGTCTTAAAATTTTTATAAATTTATAATGTAATGTTAAACTGCATTTGAAAATTTATGATCAGTCAGAGCATTGACATTTTCCACATACACTGTAAATTCTTTAAAAATATGAGACAATTCTCTCGCATATGCTAGATGTATTATTTTTAAATACTGTAAAAATACTGCTCAAAGTTAATAGTTTTTAACAAAAGCAGCAAAATATTTTTTAAAGATAAAATCAATTTGAATTTCTTTAAAAGTTTAGTTAGAGAAAAATTATTGAGAATAATTGTCTTATAAGACGAATTTAAGAAGAATGAATACACTTTCTAGAGAGAAAACTTGTACAGTTTCGAAATGCACAGTTTATTAAAAAAGAAATAAGTCATAAAAGTTTAGAATAAATTTTAAAGTGGTCAGTTTGAAAAAAAAATTACCAAATAAAAATTTTTAATAATATTATGGATAATTTTGAGAAATTGTAACTTTTTAATCCTTTATTATGTATATATAAAGGATTAAAAAGTTGAAAAATATATGGTTTTTTTCCATATTTAAAAGTAAATAAATAATAAATAAATAAATATTACTTTTTGACAAACTTTATTTTTTGTACATAAAGAAAAAAAAGTACTATTCTTTATCTTATTAAAAATCTTCACTGTATAAAACAAATCAATAATGGTTTTCTGGAAATGCTTTTTAAACATTTAACTCTTTAAAATTATTTTCTTTTACAATTAAATTCCCAAAATTGTATTCAATATCTATATCACATAAAAATTGCTTTTTAAAGCTACATTAATTATTCACATATATCACAACTAAAAAATATTAAATCACTGTTATTTATATATTTATTGAGTTTTTCGATTCTTTCACGTTATTTTTGTTTACCCACGGAATTTATAAAATGTTATTTTATGTTTACACTTTTATAATTTCAGGAAGATGTCTTACAGTAAAAAAAAAAAAAAAAAAAAAAATAATAATAATAATAATAAGTTTAATAGAACTGTTATAGTACATTTTGCAGAATATGCAAAATATATTCAGTTGAAACGTTTTTAAGTAATATTATATACATCTAATTAAAACATCGCTTTAATTTTATGTACAATATTTTCACCATTATTTATTTTTCAAAGAACGTTTCACAGTTAGGTACGCATTGGGCAATTGACGACGGTCTGGGATTCATCCTATGGGGTCACAGTTATTTAGAAACCTCTGAGAAAACAGGTCCATTCAATTAGTAGAAAAAGTGATAGAGAAGTTTGCATTATTTAACAATCATTTAACAATCATATTTTTAGGTTTAAAAAGAAAACTTCGAATATCATTTGCATAGTACAGTAGATCATTTGTAAGAAAAATATTAATAAATATTTCTTTATGTAAAATGTGATATTATAAATCGATGAATGGCTGCAGACGTATATAAAAATGACGAGGTTTTGTAATAAGAACATTTTACGAATGCATACTTAACTGAATAATACCTTTATCGAAGATCTCTATATATTGTGCAGAGGGAAAAGGTGTATTATAAAATTACCTTAGAAAATTTGCATATTCAATTTTGGGATACAATATGAAATTAATTAAAAAAAAAATAATAATAAAGAAAAATAAAAATAAAGAAAAGAAAAAGAAGACGGAGAAGAAATCAACCAGTTTGCTCATATTTAGATCATGTTTGAAATTGTAACTGTAAAAGAATCGAAAATAGAAATTACAATTGTATAGTTTTCTATACATTATCATACTATTAAAATCAGTTTGTATGTATGACCGGCTACTTGCTTACGAATCACTGAACGCGGAAAATAATGTATGATGTACAAAAAATGTACAGAAAGGTGCGAAATAACTTAAGGTCTCCAATTTGACCATTTAAATTAAATTATTCTAATTAGTTAAAACTAAAACATAAAGTGAGTACAGGATAAGAACTAGGCATCACAACGTACTGCTAAAAAGTGTTCGCTTACAGTAACTTTCAAGTGCCTGCAACGATTGGGCGGAAAAATACAACCAGCGGCAGTGAGATAGGTTAGAAAAACTTACATAGGGCGATTATATATGATTTAGTCCAAAATTATATACAATCGCCCGAAACGAAGTTTTTAGTGATTTCAAGTGAATTTATTTTTATTTTTTATGTATAAAGTGATATAAAAAAATAGTGATTCAATTTTTCTTGAAAATTCCTTTGAGAACAACGACCAGCGAATCGGGCAAAGACTACTAATTATACGTTAAATGTTGGCAAATGGAATAAAAATAAAAATAAAAATAATGTATTACTTATTTGCATTATCAATCTGTAATTATATGGGTAAGTACATATTCTTTTTATATTCATAAAAAAAAATAATTTGTTCATTTATATTAACTGACCAGTAATTACTGTTTTACATTGACCAATTGCCTATCACATTTTGTAGAAACGAATTAGTTTTTCTTTAGAACGAATATAAGCCAGAGGAACAAACAAACACACACACATATATATAATCATTATTTATTAAATATATAAATAAATATAAATAAACTGAAGACAATTTTTCATGGTGTCTATTTTGCATATATTTCAAAAAAGTATTTTAAATCTTTCATTCTGATTTTTATGAAATTATTATGATAGCTCTAAAAGATAATCAAGTGCATATGTAAATTGTTTTTGAATATTCGATTCCGATATGTTTCTTGAAGAAGTAGAATCATTGCACTTGAAACTGATACATTTCTTTCCCCTCGATCAATTAACAATAAAATTCATTTTTTTATTTTTTATTATTTGATGATGATTATTGATATTTTTTTTTTCAAATTAAGAATAAATGATTATTTTAAATAGAAAATACTTTCTATATTGCATCAAAATGATGTAATCGAATACAGTGGTAAGCTTGCACAACATACAGTGGAAATCAGATTTCTTATACGTATGTCAGAGGATGTAATTTTTTTCTTCTTTGAAAATTAATATTGAAATTTAAAAACGATAATTTTATCTAGATGATTGCTGTCCCACCAGTAGCCGAGAGGTTTTGCTCTCAAAGCTGGAAGTCGGGTGATCCCGAATTCGATCCGAGGTCGTGCTTGTCGACATAACCGTTTGGATTTTTTTTTTTTTTTTTTTTTTTTTTTTTTCAAACTTGCATGACTACGGTCATGATCCCTTACAAAAGATCCTAAGGAGGGCTTTTCATTCAAGCCTAGATCCTTCGTATATTATACAATTTATATTAACCCACATCACCAACACCTAAATGACTGACAGCTTTGACTAAATTTAGAGCTACGGATACATAGAAACAGAAAAGAGTTTATATATATAATTAATCGAAGCGATATAATTGAACTGTCTTAAAAATTCGAATTTGTATGAGGATTAGGTTTGCAAATAAATGATGTAAATATCGACGGAGTACAGTTGAGTGGAGTGGATTTTTAACGTCGCACTTTAGTAACGCATTCAGCAATTGGCAACGGTCTGGGATTTATCTCTAGGGGGGAGGGGGTTAAAAGCACACCATCACAGTTTTGATCCTCCTAGGAGGGGATTATAGATATCGACATTATAATGCAAAATTGTCAAAAAAAAAAAAAAAAAAAAAATCGGCTTTTCATGAAAACAAAATATTTTTCTTTTTATTTTCTTTTTATTTTCTTTTTATTTTTTCTTTTATTTTTCCTAATGTGAAATAAATTGATATAGTAGGTACTTCGCAGTATTTGTTTAAAGGTTTTCTGATAAAATATTTTCATTATGAAGTCATAATGTAAAGGAACAACGCTGTCTTTAAAAAGATAAATTCATAAATTGTGAAACAAAAAGTTTTACTTATACATTCATATACTTTGAAAAATTATTTTAACAAAAACTGATAATTTAATTTTACGCATAATGTTTTTCAACTTAGAAAAAGGTGTAATGATGCATGCAATTAAAATAATGTAAATGTTTTTGACAGAAACATTTGCTCCCTATTTAAAAGATTGCAAAAATACAAAATACAAAAGCTTGTTTCCTTTTGGATGTAAATCATGAATAAATGAACATCTGTTGAATTTATCTCGCTAGTTACCATTTAAGTAAAAAGTAAAAGACTACTTCAACACGTACATCGGCAGTCAATATTAATTCACTGCATCAATAATGTGAGGCGATATATAAATTATAATGACAATCCATAAAAAAAAATAAGGATTTTTACGAGATCAGAGATCAGAATCCTTCAAATAAAATGCATGAGAAACTACCCCTTCTAATAATACCGAATATTAATATCTCAACAGGCCTAAAAATTGTATAGAGAAAAATCAACTTCCTTTATTTTTATATCCAGTATAGCATGTCAGTATTCAGCGAGGCGGGGCATATGCCGTAGGCTTATTTGTCAGTAGTTTTATTTTATTTTCATGTCAATAAAAAGAAGGTAAGTTGAGATCTCCACCCTGCAATTTATAGTCGCCTCTAGGTTAGACTCCAATGTATCAAACTTGAAAACTGGCAGTTAAGCTTCGAAAGGCCGTTACTTGAACCAATTTTTTCTTTATAATTTTCGCTATGTGGAGGTCCACATTTATAAGCAGCAGCCCTAAAGAAATCAAAACTCAGATGTGATTTACGGGAAAGCAAAAGTCAGTTCTGTTTGTATTATCTGAAGAAATAGTCGTAATATACCGCAAAGGATATAATAAATTACAGAGTATATACCCATGCCATGACAATTATGATCGATGATGAAAGGTTATGATGAATGTGGGGACTTCAAAAGTGTAGTGTTTAATTGCTTGCTTGCTTTCTTAAGCTGCTGTTTCTTTTCTTTTTTTACTACGCTATTTACACAGCCAAATGAGAAATTAAAAAGGTGATTCAGAAATTGGATTTTGACGTATTTGCTTACAGGCTTATCTTGAGTTAATAGATTTCAACGGAAGTTCCTTTGTTAATATAAGGAATAGGATATTGAGATTGTATTTACCTACCACAGATAAATAGTGAGTAAATAAAATTATATCACCATCTTAATGAAATAAGTGTCTAGCAAATTCGGATATTGTATTTATATATTTACTTATTTTCTTTCTTGTGTTAATCAGTTTTCTATTTAAACATTTATTTATTTTTTAGAACCAAATAAGTAATAAATCACAAACCGAATTTTTGTCATATATTTTTAAGGTCTTCATTAAGAGTTTATTAATGATGTTGAAGTAAAAAAAAAAAAAAAAGACAATGAGATAATTTGGATCGCACATAAATAGATCTCGATAATTTTTTGAATCTCGATTTTTGACCTCACAAAAATATTATTGGTATATTACAGTCGGTAACAAAAGTGTCCGAACACTAGCGAAAATTCCTATGTAAAAAAAGTATACTTCATACTGTATTGTTAAATAAATCCTTGCCGAATCCTGTTCTTAGTCAGTCTAAGAATATGATTTGATAAGGATTTATTTAACAAAACCGTATGAAGTGTACCTTTTTTACATAGGAATTTTCGCTAGTGTTCGGACACTTTTGTTACCGACTGTACGTATATTTTAAACGCTGTTAAGTGTTGCTCGAACTCCACATACATCCACTATACTTCTAATATAGTTTGAAATTTTCAACATATATATTTCCAATTCTAATATTTTTAGTTATTAAATAACATTAATATTACAATTCAGAGATTCTGAGATACTGGTACATATTACATTTGAAAACTATACATATATTTAAAAAAAGCGGAAGACAGCGTGGAATGGCTTAAAAAATAACAAAATAAATAAAAAATTAAGGATTTTTTATGTAATCAGGAATCATACATAAATTATTCTTAAATATTTATATCGCTAGCATTTCATTAAAAAAAAATGCCCGAAGTTCATAAATGAAATAGTCATTTCTATATTAGTTTTTAATAATTTGGTAATTATTTATGAAAACACTTGATGCAATAAACCTACTGTATAAGTAACGACAACTCTAAACACACTTAATATCATGCCGATCCGTAAAAAGTCTATAAATTGTCAAAACTACAAACAGTTATTTTATTTTTAAAATGTTCCACTCACTAACTTATATTTTTCGTATGTATAAAACAAGTATTCAGCCCCAGACATTCTAATTTACTTAAAATTAATCAGATTACATAATATATATATATATGTAATATTATCATAAATACTTAATCGTAAATTATCATAAGTTAACTTAAGAGTGAATTATTAGTTTTCAAAAATTAGCAAGCCATGTTTACTTGAGACAACATTGTGAGGTTTAGCCAGCTTTACTATATGTACTCTCCCTCTAGCTTGCCAAACCTAAGGTCTGGTTGGTCGGTTGGTTGGGTTTTACGTCGCACTAGTGCTATGCAGATGGGCAATTGGCGACGGTCTGGGACTCACCCCTAGAGGTGGTCCGGAGACATGCCATCGCAATTTTGATCCTCCACGGAAGGGATAGCCAAAACTAAGAAAATACCATTTTATTAGCAAAATAAAAATATCAAATGAAATAAAGTGAACATATAAATAATATTTTTAACTGGAAAATAAAACTAAACCTCCTATAAGTTTTTATAAAAATCAAAGCAGAAATCCTTAAAGAATGTAATTATATGAATAAAAATAAAAATAACATACAGTCGGAAACAAAAGTATCCGAACACTAGCAAAAATTCCTATATAAAAAACGTAGAGTTAATGCTGTTTTGTTAAATAAATCCTTGCCGAATCATATTCTTAGTCAGTCTAAGAACGTGATTCGACAAGGATTTATTTAACAAAACACTATTAAGTGTACTTTTTTATATAAGAATTTATATATTTTATATAGGAATTTATATTTTTTATATAGCTATTTCATTTTTGCAAGAGATCAAAATTTTTAAATATTCAAAATATTTTAAAAAGCTTTCGAGGCCTTTGAAATTTATGGTTTAACAAATACTTATGTAGAAACTAATGACTAAGAATATTGATTTCGATAGCTTTTTAAAATATTTTGAATATTTAAAAATTTTGATCTCTTGCAAAAGTGAAATATCTATATTTTTCTCTAAAATTTTCTTAGTGTTGAAACTTTCATTTATTTATAGCATATCTTTGCAAGAATAAATTTTTATTTTATGCTTTTTAGTTATAAAAAAAATCTTCTAAAAAAGCAAATCAAAAACTCTTAGGATACTGTGTAAACTTTGAAGGATTTTCTTTTATCATTTGACACCTTTTCTATTAATTATCTGCAAAAATTAACACATCGGCCCTTGGAGAATCGAACTCATGACACGCTCTAACCAAAAATCAAAGAACAGAAAAGAAAAGTCATAGAACATGTTAAAAGATTGCAATAAATGCTTATACAAAAAGAATATTGTTCTCGAATGCTTTTTAATATATTTTGAGTATTTAAAAAAATTTATCTCTTGCAAAGTGGAATATTTATATTTTTCTTTAAATATTTATATTTTTGTGTTTCAACAATTTTCTTATTGTTGAAATTTTTATTTATTTTTTTTATAGAATGTTCTCGCTAGAATATCTTTTAATGCTTTTTAAGGCTACACAATAAAAACTTCCAGTTTTATTTTATTATTATTTTTTTTATTCTTGTGCGTTTTAGTAACTAAAAGAAGTTTCTTGAAAAAATAATCAAAAATTTTTAGGATAGTGTGTAGACAACGAAGGATCTTTATTTTATCATTTGACATCGTTCCTATTAATTATATGCAATAAAGTAACACATCGGTCTTCGAACTTACAACCATCGCGTTATCAATATGCCGCTCTGTCCAATTGAGCTAACAAGTGACGAAAAAAGGTGCTAACATTTTCGTTAAAGTGGGAGGCGTTTTGTTTTTCAGTGTGACACGAAAACACAATGACAAAATCCAATTTCAATAAAAATCTTCGAAAAAAAAAAATATTTATGTATTTTTTACTTAAAACTTTTTATTTTGTGTTCTTTTAATATCTAAAAAAAAAAAAAAAGGCTTCTTTAAAAAACACTTCAAAAATTCTTAGGATACTGTGTAGTCAACGATTTTTTTTTTCTTTTATCAACTGACACCTTTTCTACTAAGCATCTGCAAAAATTAACACGCCGGACCTTCGGGGATCGTATTCTCTACCACCGCGTTATTAACGTGACGCTCTAACCAACTAAGCTAAGGAGCGAGAAACGAAATTGCTTATATTTACTTTAAAATGGAGGCGCCTTGTTTATTAGCGTGATACAAAGACGCGATGACGAAGTCAATTTCATATAAAAAGCTTCAAAAAATTATGAAGATTGTAGATGTGTGCTTCAATAATTTTGCTACCGACTGTAGGATCTATTGCAAGAACTTTTACTTTTTTCTTTCACAACTTTTATAAGTGCATTTGGAAAAAGAAATCTCATTGGAAAAGTGTTAGTTAAAATATGTTTTACAGGGTTAAGAAAAAAAAAAAAAAAAAAAAAAAAGAAAGAAAGAAAGAAAGAAAAAGAAAGGAAATGAAAAGAAAAATTCAATTGCTTTTGAAAATCGAAAATAGCTCCTGATTTTCGGGTATATAGCGTATGTTTCAGAGCGAAGATAACTAAAGCAGTTCTATTCAGATCCCCTTCAGAACTTGTTCTACATACCAAATTTGGAGGAAAAGTTGTCAAAGAAACACTCTAAGACAAAAAAAAAAAAAAAAAAAAAAAAGACGCACCAAGAAAGAGTAATGCAAACTGGACTCAAATTCCCATGCATACAGGTTTAGATGGGAAATGCAAAAAATTAAAGTTTGACTATCATCGAATGAGCCTGCGATGCTGCAGCACACCTTAACTGCGCAATTGGCAGAATATTAAAAATGAAAATTTTTGATTCCAGGTCATTAATTCTTCGAAATTTTTTTTCCGTCTACTCAAGTAAACAGTAACTATGCCTCGCATACAGATGCGCAAACAATATGCGCAGATGTCAACATTTGAGAGAGGTGTGTAGTTGGGCTCAAAGAAACCGGTTGGTCTAATCCGCGAATTGTTTGACAATTGGATAGGAACGATGCCATTATTAGATGATATTGACAGGAACGGGAGAATCATGGCTGAACACAGCGCCAGGGAGGAAGCGGTCTGCCTACAGAGAGGACAGAACGTGAGAACCAATGAATCGTCAGAGCTGTACTAGTACTCAAAGCTCCAATTCATCATTATCATCGATCCTACGTGGAACTGGTACTTCAGTGACTTCAAAGACCATTAACAGGCGGCTCAGAGAAATATGGTTCAGCACACGGAGCTCCTTGTGAGGACTGCTATTGAACTCTGTATAACGATAAGCCCGTTTGCAGAGATATCAGGATCGTTCGAACTGGAATGTCACTGAATGGAGTAGAATTGTCTTCAGTGATGAATATCACTCCGATTACTCCCGATGACCAGCGAAGATGCGTCTGGACACGCCCCGAAAAAAGGGGGATTCCACCTTGACTGTCGCCAGCTATACGGCTCGACAATCAGGAGTGAAGGTTTGGAATGTCATTTCATTTCATAGAAGGACCCCTTTGGTTGTCATCCGTGGCATTTTTACAGCACAGCGTACGTCGACAACATTCTACGTTCCGTTGTGTTTCCTTTCATATCACTCAATCCTGATCGTATATTTCAGCATGATAATGCTCGCCCACGCACAGAGATAGTTTTACGGCTAGTTTTCCTGCTTGTCTAACATTTTTTGGCTAGTAAAGTCGCCGGATCTCTCTCCCACTAAGGGAGTTTGAAGCATTCTGAAAAGGAACCTACAACCAGTTCGGGATTTTGCCAATCTAAAGCCCCAAATTGACAAAATTTGGCATGATATATCGCAGGAGCACATTTGCGAACTCTATCAGTTAATACCAAGCCGAATAATTGCTTACATAAGGGTCAGAAGTGGACCAATGCGTTATTGACTTGTTTACTTTGTGAGGCCATTTCTCTTGATTAAATCATCCAAAACATTTCAAATTTTTTGAAACTGTAATCATTTGTTTTTCTCTACATGTAGATCACATCTACTAATTTTCGTCCTATTCCGATAACTCTTTCTTGGTGTGTCGTGTTTTTTTTTTTTTTTTTTTGTCTTATAGTGCATTTCATATAGACCAAAAAATTACTGCAATCTATACATTAATAGGCAAGCATAAAATTTGTAGTCCCTTTTTAACATATTAATAATGGGAGTAGAGGATTGAAAATGATATCATTCGAAAGGTATGGTTAGCCGGAAGGTGCGAATACAAATATTGTTTTCTTACGATGTCAAGAAGGTATTTAAAAATACTTTTATTTTTTATGCATTTTCCCCCATTTTTCCCTTTCATACACGTATTCTTTTACATTAAAAAATACCTAAAAGTGGAAAGTTGTTAAATCTGGCAATTTCATAAAACTCAAATAAAACCATTTTTTTTTTTTTTTTTTTTTTTTTTTTTTTTTTAGACACAGAAATTTGTATAGCATTCTTATACGCAAGCGAAGTGATGACGTCACTGGTCGTCCGTGGAACCACAAAAAAGATTTAATTTTTGAAACTTCAAATGTTCTTTCTTATTTGTCTTTTGGCAACAAAAAGTGACTTTATTTATTTATTTAAATATTTGGTTCTTTTATCGTTTGACTGACAAAAATTGTCTATTAAATGCTCATTTAAATCCAAATGTTCTTTGTTATTTGTCTTTAGGCAACAAAAAGTGAGTTTATTTATTTATTTAAATATTTGATTCTTTTGTCGTTTCAATAGCTTAAAATTTTATATTTCAGAACACAGTGGGCAAGGTCATTTAGCTAATGACGAAAGAGTATTTACAAAGAACATTGTTTACAGAGAAATTTTAAATTTCTAAATTTATTTATTTAGTGCTAACTTAAAAGAATTCTGAGATTTGAATAAATTTGTGGTCGAATTTCGATCACTGGGCGATACTAGTAATAATAATAATAATAATAAAAATAAATGTATAAAATTTTGACTACCAAGTGAAAATATAGTCCACTAGAATTTTCGAAAAAAATTATTCTAGTTAATCAGTTCTGATAATCAGTTTGTATTTATATTGTAAAAATATACAAGAAATCTTTTATTATTTTGGAGTGTATAATATATACATCAAGTTTCACCAAAATGAGATTTGTGTAATAGAGTCACTTTAATTATAACCACCCTCAAAATAGATCTCCTCCGCGTAGGATCAAATTTGTGCTAGCATGTTTTTTGGACCACCCCTGGGAGTAAATTCTAGACCGTTACCAATAATACCAGGTAGTGGGAATCCTACAACCCACTAGGAAGTTGTAGTGCGACGTAAACGCTTTCAACCTCAATCTCAACCCTCAATGTAAAATTGCTACATCTATAATGTATACAGGATGTATAATGTATCTAAAATGTAACATGTATAATGTATCTAACATGCCACATGTATAATGTATCTACACATAATGTATACAGGAAGACTGCTATATAGAGCCCATTAAGTGAGTGAATGGTTAGCGCACTAGCCTTCAGTCCCTAGGTGCCGGGTCCGAATCTTGGTTCGGGTATGATTATTTGTAATAGATCGGAATCCACTTTAACCGATAGATCCCGGTTTAATGAACCTTAATTTGCAAAAGATAACCTTTGAGCGACACCCGAAACCAAACCATACTTGTTATATACAAAAAGACCAAACTCTTTCACTAAGTAAAATTTAAGCATTATGCTGGATATTGTTGCCCAGAAATCTTTTAGTACCATTATGTACATAATAAATGCCGAAAATTTCATAAAAGTACAGTATGTAGAACAGGTTCTATAGAGGACTGAATAGAGTCGCTTTAGTTAAAACAACCCAAATATTAAATTGCCACATGACATTTCATTTATGTAAGATGTTAAAATTTTGTAATGTAATGTAAAGGTATCCCAGAAGGCGGTTATATAAGAAGAGGTTAAGCTGTTACAACATAGAAAAAATTAAACATAACATTGCATGACACACTTTTCTTAATAAAATAAAAGTAGCCAGAATATCTCACAACAAAAAACGCTTACAATAACAAATGCTGAAGAAAATATCAATATTATCAATTTATTATCATATGCAACATGTAAAAGTCTCATTTTTCATCACATTGCCAATTAAATAAATGTTGTTTTCAAATTAATGATGGATTTTAATGTTCTCACTGTAATTGAAAATTGTTAGCTCATGTTTTCATTAATAAAGCTGTATCTGATTATATTTTTGATGAGCTTCTCGTAAAATTAATAGAATTTGTGCATGCAAGCAGATGTTTACTCAAACACACGACAAGAATAACTTATCAAACTTGTTTGGAAAATCAATTACGAAGCATGCATAATTTATTTCCGTTTGACAGGAAATATGTCCGCGGGGTAAAAAAAAAAAAAAAAAAAAAAAAAAAATCAAAAAATGTTAAATAAAGGAAACAAAACAAACAGAAAAAAAAGTATAGTCTTTAATTTTGTATCTCTTTTTTTTATATATATTTTTTCAATCTTTATATGAATTAAAAATGTTTTTATACTTATGTAATAAAATTCGATTTGCTATTGCGACAGTTATGTATTTAATAACATTTCAAAAAACTTTTTAAGGGCTTGGATGCTAATCAATGAAAAGTTTATTAATAGAGCATTGTTTACTAATAGTGCATTAAGAGAATTTCATAAGCAAAGAAATGAATTCCATTGGTTGGTTGGGTTTAACATCAGACTAGTATTGTGCAATGGGTAACACTGCTCTGCATGAAAATCGGCCCAACACCATTTTTGCAAATTCTTATGTAAAAAAAGCTCCTGAATCCGAGTATGACGCTCATTTTTGGGAGACGCACCCCCTATTTTTATCACTTTTCGATAATTTTATGGCTATAAACTTGATTTGTACGGGAGGAAAGAATTGTTTTAACTGTTAAATATCTTCTGAGGAGCTACAGAAGTGAAAAATTCTAAGACATGAACATTTCCAGTAAGAGAAAAATTTAGGGGGGAGGGGGGGATTTGCCACTGAAATTATAAATTACATTTATTATATTTTATTATTCAATTATTATTATTATTTATTATGCATTATATTTTTTTTGTTTTTCAGTGTTAAATTAATACTTTTCTATTCCCCATATCAGAATCATGGCAATAAAATTACCGAACAATATAAAAATTGGTGGAGGGGGTGGCGTGATGATGATGGGTGATAGGGCAAAATGGAGGTCAGATTCAGATTCAGGAGGTCATCTTACATAAGAATCAACAAGAATGGTATCAGGGCTCGAATTTTTTTTTTTTTTTTTTTTTTTTTCAGCGCAGTGTATGGTCCGGAGACATGCCATCACAATTTTGATCCTCCACGGAGAGAAGAGAAAGGAATTCAGAAAATCTTGTTTTAAGAGATGTTATTTCAAACGAGTTAATTATTAAATAACAATTTATAAAAACATACAAAAATCAGTTTAGAGAGTGTGGAGCAGGCAAAATAGCTCTAAATCATAATCTATTTTGGAGAAAAATGACTTTTGATTAATCAAATCAATGAGATCTTTTTTTTTTTTTTTTTTTTCCCCCGTATAATTTCGTTATTAAAAAATTAAAAAAAAAATGTTTTAAAAACTTATTTATAGTTTTTAGTGGCAATCGTGTGTTATATGACATACAAGAGTCATAGTTAGTGAGTCACCCTTTAATTATGATAATTCATTTGTTCTTAAGGTTGTTTGAATTCTTGCATATAATCTAAAGTATTAATAACGCGTTAATGCATTTTACGATAATCAAAGGAGAGAAGGTATAAGGTGCAAAAATGTGCCTTTTATACCTTTTCTCTGCACAAATGTGCGCAAAAGTGGCTGCAAATCAGTCTCAATTGGAAATTTCTAATATGACTGTTGTTTCTAAATTCACTGTTGAAATTTGTGGCTTAACGAATATTTATACAAAAACTAATAACTAAGAATATTGGTCTCGAATGCTTTTTAAAATATTTTGAATATTTAAAAATTTTCATTTCTTGTAAAACAGAAATATCTGTACCTTCCTCTAGAATTTTCTTAGTGCTGAAACTTTCATTTCTTTATAGCATGTCTTTGCAAGAATAAATTTTTATTTTATGATTTTTAGGGCCCCACAATAAAAAGCTTCTACTGTTAAAAAATGTATTTTTACTTAATTTTTTTTGCGTTTTTATGTTGGTAAAAATCGAAAATCCGAACTCGCAAAAATAAGATGTACCTAATTAGAGATTTTTGAAATATTAAGTAAGATTAATCCAGAATGACAATAAAATTATTCTTCAGAATGTTTCGAAATTAAATCTTATTATTATACACCGAAACGTTTACTTCTTTCGAGGTTAATTCCTATGCCAACGTATCGTTTATCACAAAGGGATTCCGAATCCAGTCAATTGTCTTTATTTTTAAATTTGGAAAGCAATTAACAACTCTTTATTCTAGTATTGCCAAATGATTAATAATTATTTTATAAATTATTTCATAGCAGGTTTTTTGGAGGTGACTCAAACTTTTCTATACCGTCTTGTGCTTTATTCTTCCATAAACTGATACTCGAAACGGCCAAAGACCGTCGTATACATTAATGGTGACTGGAGCGCGTAAAATCCGTCACGAACGCAATGCCCTACATGTTCGCATCCTAAGTAACACCTCTGAGGGGTCACGTGGATCAAAATGTGATGGTATGTCTCCGGACCACTCTTACATTGTATAAAAATAACTATTACCAGCTGCAAGAAACTTTCTGTGATTGGAGAAAATAATTATTTTCTCCAATCACAGAGAGTTTCTTGCAGCTGGCATAATAGTTATTTTTTTACAGTGTAGAGATGTGTTCCAGACCATCGCCAATTGACCACAGTGTAGCACTAAAGCGACGTAAAACATAAGTAGCCAACTATCTACCATAAATTAATTTTTCTAATCGGTTTAGTTTAATATATTTTCTTCCGGTTTTTGCACAGTTTGTTTTTGGATGGTATATTATAAAAATCTAGCGGCACAGTGGTTGAGAATTACTGTCGTAAAACAAAATGCAGGTTTATAGTTACACACATGTGTAAAGCATGCACCCATACGCATTCAAACAAGTACACACACACACGCATGCTGCACTCATAAATTAAGAAATACTTTACCAAATATGTAGAGAAAGAAACAGTTATTGTGGGTGAAGCGTTTAAAATCTATGCTAAGTGAATGGGTTTTACGTCGCAGTTGCTCTAGACTATGGACGATTGGCGATGGTCTGGGACTCCCCCATAAGTGTGATATGGAGACTTGCCCTCACAATTTTGATCCTCCACACAGGAAATGGCTCCATCGCTTCGGGGACCTCCAGAGATATAATTTGGGATGGGAACATGAAGGATTTTTCGGCCACGATGGATTTTACGTAAGGGACGGTGTTCGGCTTGTTCTAGTATTGAACACGCAATCTCCCAATTATACGAGCTCGTCGCTCTACGGAGTAGGCTACTGTGACCGCTAAAAATCTGAAGGAGAGGAATTTCAATTTTGGTTTATAACTGTTTATTATTATTATTGGTAGTAGTATTATAACATTCAAATTACTTCAAACAAGTCAGTTTACGTGTTTGGGATAAAATTATTTTAGAAATCAAATTATTTTTTAAGGGGGAATTTTTTTTAGTCTTATGAATTTTATTTTCATAATTGATAATAGGAAAAAGTGTAACATAAAAATAAAGTATTTTTTTCGCATCTAAATATTTACATACAGAAGTTACAATCGAAAGGTACTGATTTCATGAGACTCCCACGCCTGAACTCTCTAAAATACGCGTCTTCTATCGTGATTCCTCTGGGCTGATTTCAAAGATTCCAATGAGAAATATCCTGGTTGTTGCGCTTCCAGTTCTTTGTAGTTGAGGTTGAATGGGTTTGCAATGGGTAATTGGTGACATTCTTGGATTAACCCCTAGGTATGTTCAGTGACATGTCATAACAATTTTGATCAACTGCGTAGGATTTTCGTCAGATTTTCGTAGCCTTCCAATCTGCATTTATCAATGGCTCTTTCCTGCAAAAGATGAATTGTAATAAAATTATGAATAGTATTTGTTGAAAATTGTGCAGAGATAATTTGAAATAACAGGCTTAGAAACTATGGATCACAAAGTTATATGTTAAATCGAATCAAGTCAAATCAGTTGCTGTCCGTACAATATTTTTAGTTCATTGCATCATTTTTGAATATGATAACTTCCAAATATATATAATTTCCAGTAAGTGGCATGGTATTTTTCCAGTGCGCCGCGCTGTCCGTATACTTCTCTTGCATATATTCGATTTACATATAATGAGAATAATTGTCAGATCGGGGCTATTAACCCCTTCCACTCCAGGGACGTACGTGCGTACGTCCTAGTGTTAATGGCCATTAATACCATGGACGTACGTGCATACGTCCAAAGAAAGTATACGATACTATTTCAAAATTATAATCTGGTATTTCAGACATTTACACTACAGCTAGCCTGGAGCGGAAGGGGTTAAGCTTTGATTAAGATGACCTGTCCTATATTTTCCAATGAATTTTAAAAAGTATGTAAAAGATATGTAATTTTTTTCTTTATAAAAAATTACACCAGAAACTCAAAAACTGAAGTTTCGATTCATATATAATATATATATATTAACTTAAGTAATCGCATTTCACAATATTTAGGCATGGAGACGTCAGAGGATCCAATACAAATATAAATACAAGGAAGAAATATATTTGTGATCACTGTGTACATGAAATTGGTCTAAATGACCTGTAACCGTAGAATATTCTTCTCTGGGTCTCTTACAACTTGTGTGTTGTTTGTGTAAGAATAGTTTTTATATTCATATAAGTTTTATTTATTTATTTATTTTTAAAAAAAGGGGGGGGGATTTCATGGGATTTCATGGGAAAAACTCATGGGATTTTCACCCAAATTCAGTGTGATACATTGATGAAAAATATTGGAAACAATAATCTGCAATAGAAAATAAATATTTTAAACCATTCTTAAAATATGAGCATTCGTTAAAAAAAAAAATAATAATAATAATAATAATAATAAATCCGCGCATGCTCAATTGTTAATAAAAATTCATTTGCAAAATTTAATGGAAAAATGTCCAGGGCAACTTTTAAAAATATGCAAATAGATATCGTGAAAACTCAAAACATTATCGGTGATAGAAAAAGATGTATTCAATAACTTTCTAAATCAGGCTTAACAGTAAAATATCGTTTACACGTTGATATTTCACTATTCATTTCCAAACGACTAAGTAACACCTTGTTTCTTTGCTTCCTTTTCTTAATCCACTTAATTTTTTAAACAAATACGAACATTAAATTTTAACTTATTCAAATGCAACACAAAATTTAAACTTGGGCTAATTTTCGGGTTACTCACAAGTGTAATATTTTTACTCTAGGGTAATATTAATTTCAATAATTTATTTATTCCAACACCATCTCATATTTCATAAAGAAATAACGAATTATATTCCAACAAAGACATCACAGCATTTCTATTTACTAAGCGTAAGCGAGAAAGACTGGACTGTTTTTTATTGTTAGGATAACAATTTCATTTTTTCACATCACACGTCCGTTTATTAACATTTTCCAACGAAGTTAAAAAGTGTTTATGACTTCAGTCTGTCCGTCTGTCTGCGCTCTAACTTCCATAAATATTCATGTAATATCTTGAAACTGATATATGTTATTTAAATTCACTATGGGATATTCCCTATTGAAAATGGAGTAAATACCACCACTGGTTTGTGGTTAGAGACACCCAAAAAATTCCTAAAGCATTGCTTTCTATAAGAGCTAATTCCTTGTCGAATCATGTTCTTAGACTGACGAAGAACATGATTCGACAAGGATTTATTTAACAAAACAGTATTAACTCTACTTTTTTTTATAAAGGAATTTTTGCTAGTGTTCGGACACTTTTGTTACCGACTGTACATTGAATCTTGTATATATGAATTACATCATCAGTCACAAACAAAAAAGTTAAATATGAAATGAAAGGATATATGAATTTTTGTCATGTGACTGAAATTAAGAGTTCATAATAAATTCATATAATTTTTTTTATTTCAAAATAAATTTCTAGTTTTATGACAAATACGCTAATTAATTTAACATTCATACAATTTTTTAAGAAGATTGGATGGAAACAAATTAGCAAGGAGCATTATAAGTAACTAATTATTTTCGAAATTTGGAACCCCCCAAAAAAATTGTTTAAAATTTTGTAAAAGAAGTTTAAATAATGTTTGAGGAGCTATAGAATGATATTATTTTTAATAACTATCTAAATATTTTTAATTGCATCGATTTTGATAATTTTCATCATCCTCTGTCCTCTTAATTCAAACCTTGATAAATTTAAGTAAATTTCTATTTAATTATAAAGCTAATAATCAAAACTTAAAAATGTTCTTCTCCGCCAAATTGGCTCTTTTAAATTTCTGAACAAAGGTTTACTTACAACTATATCCCTTCTTTGCATGATGTTGGACATTTCTATCGTAACATTTAGTGAACAAAAAGTTGTACTCAAAACAGATGTACTGTAAATTGGTTGTTGCTGTCAACTTTTTTCACGACTATTGCTTATTGAAGAAAAAAAAAAAAAATCAAATGTCACAACCATTATAGCGGGTTTGAACTTGTCCTTCCGCTGTTTGTTGTGGTTGGAAGAAACGTGCGATTTCTTGAATATTTTTTTTATAACTAATCTGAGATTTTTTTGCTAATAAAAGCGATAATGAGTGGAAAAAAGATTTGTTTTTTGTGTTTCTGTTATTTTATATGCAATTTATATCGAATACCCCAAATAATCTTTCCAAAACCATGTGACAGAAATTTACATCACTATCCAGTTGTTTCACTTCTAACGTATGACGAAAATGTTTTGGCCCAAACGGAGAACGTACAGTCGCAGCAAAAGTATCCGAGCACTAGCAACAATGCCTATATAAAAAAAGTACTCCTGATACTGTTTTGTTAAATAAATCCTTGTCGAATCATGTTCTTAGTCAGTCTAAGAACATCATTCGACAAGGATTTATTTAACAAAACAGTATTAAGAATACTTTTTTTACATAGGAATTTTTGCTAGTGCTCGGATACTTTTGCTGCCGACTGTAGTTAGGTTCTCTTTGTGTTTGGCGAAATCCCGTGGCGAGAAACTGCCAATTCTTGCAAACATAATTTACCTTTTCTATGATGACGCAATATGGGCACACTTACGAGAGATTTGATTGATTTATTTCATTTTATTATTTAAAAGATATGTAATTTTTTTCTTTATAAAAAATTACACCAGAAACTCAAAAACTGAAGTTTCGATTCATATATAATATATATATATTAACTTAAGTAATCGCATTTCACAATATTTAGGCATGGAGACGTCAGAGGATCCAATACAAATATAAATACAAGGAAGAAATATATTTGTGATCACTGTGTACATGAAATTGGTCTAAATGACCTGTAACCGTAGAATATTCTTCTCTGGGTCTCTTACAACTTGTGTGTTGTTTGTGTAAGAATAGTTTTTATATTCATATAAGTTTTATTTATTTATTTATTTTTAAAAAAAGGGGGGGGGGGGGTTTCATGGGATTTCATGGGAAAAACTCATGGGATTTTCACCCAAATTCAGTGTGATACATTGATGAAAAATATTGGAAACAATAATCTGCAATAGAAAATAAATATTTTAAACCATTCTTAAAATATGAGCATTCGTTAAAAAAAAAAAAAAAAAAAAATAATAATAATAATAATAATAAATCCGCGCATGCTCAATTGTTAACAAAAATTCATTTGCAAAATTTAATGGAAAAATGTCCAGGGCAACTTTTAAAAATATGCAAATAGATATTGTGAAAACTCAAAACATTATCGGTGATAGAAAAAGATGTATTCAATAACTTTCTAAATCAGGCTTAACAGTAAAATATCGTTTACACGTTGATATTTCACTATTCATTTCCAAACGACTAAGTAACACCTTGTTTCTTTGCTTCCTTTTCTTAATCCACTTAATTTTTTAAACAAATACGAACATTAAATTTTAACTTATTCAAATGCAACACAAAATTTAAACTTGGGCTAATTTTCGGGTTACTCACAAGTGTAATATTTTTACTCTAGGGTAATATTAATTTCAATAATTTATTTATTCCAACACCATCTCATATTTCATAAAGAAATAACGAATTATATTCCAACAAAGACATCACAGCATTTCTATTTACTAAGCGTAAGCGAGAAAAATTGGACTGTTTTTTATTGTTAGGATAACAATTTCATTTTTTCACATCACACGTCCGTTTATTAACATTTTCCAACGAAGTTAAAAAGTGTTTATGACTTCAGTCTGTCCGTCTGTCTGCGCTCTAACTTCCATAAATATTCATGTAATTTCTTGAAACTGATATATGTTATTTAAATTCACTATGGGATATTCCCTATTGAAAATGGAGTAAATACCACCACTGGTTTGTGGTTAGAGACACCCAAAAAATTCCTAAAGCATTGCTTTCTATAAGAGCTAATTCCATGAACCATATTTTAATACGTTTATATTTCACAAATAATAATTAAATTGACATTCATTATTCATATTCGCAAAAAAATGTTTTCTATAGAATATAGTAAAATTGGCATTAAGATTTAAGGGTCTCACAAAAATATTCAAATACATTAAGGGCTATAAATGGAAATTGCTGCAGTAGCATTTATGTTTTTATTAAGTGCTTTGATAACTTTCTAATGGTGCTTAAGAGAGATTATGATTTTAATTAATCTGTTTGGCTGTGTTTCACTCCAATTGACTGTCCATCTGTCTCTCTGTCCGCCACTGGCGTCCGTAAATATTTTCAGAATTTCTTTAAAATGATAGATGTTATCCAATCTCACAATGACATGTTTCCTATTTAAAAGAGTATAAATAACACAAGTTTCTGTAGATGAACATTCAAAGAATGTCAGTGTATTGCGTCCTATGAAAGGCATATTTATAAATCATATGAAAGGAAAATAGATAGTTAAAATAAACAATTTCGTATCAACGATCATTTAAAATTATCGTAATTCGCCAAAAATTGCAAAGGAGAATGAAACTGGAATACTTAGCCTAGTATATCTGTAAATGTAAAAGTGCTGATATATCTTACGGTATAATATGTTATAAATATCTAACTTTTACAAATATAAAAGAAAATCCAACAGTCGCAAATGTTTTCTTTTAAATATTTTCTACAAAAAATTCCATTAAGAATACCATTATAAACTTATTTTCAGAATTTTTTTTAGCTGAATTGTGACAAATATTTAAATGTTTAAATTTAATGCAATATTGAAGAACGAAAGGGAAAAAAAGAAAAGAAAAGAAAGAAAAAAGAAAAAAAAAAAAAAACATATAGGTAGGGGCAAACAAACAAATTATAGTTTATTATTTATATGAAAGAGTTAAGATTAAATATAAAATATATTACACCCTTTTGCAGTTTCCAAAGTTGTTATGTAAATACCAAATAATAAATAATCATACAAAAACAATTTTTTTTTTCTCTATTATTTGTTGAAACAAAAGGTTTGAATTCTACATACCTTTGTGGGAAGAATACAAAGAACTTAATCCTGTAAATCTTTCTTTCGTTAAATCTTCGTAAAAAATACTGTCTTCCTGTCAGTTTAAACGATAAGAGTCACAATAAATCGTGTCAGTTTTTCCAAATCACTTATCTTTGATTTCAATCACCCTTCACATCTGCTTTCTTATGAACTCTTAAGTGAAAAAATAATACACCGTTGCTGGGATTTATACTGTTGTATGTTATATTCTGAAATTTGCGCAATCCACAAAATTTAACCTTTAATTAATAATTATTTACTTCCGGAACATAAATTAAATGTCAACACAATTAATACACAAATGTATAAATATTTTTTATTCTTTATCACTTTCTGTCGAATTATTGTCAACAAAGTCACCGTAAAAAGCGCATTATAACCCAAATAACATTCAATCCAGCACATTAGTTAAAACATAAAAATGTTAATTTAGAAATGAATGTTTCATGTCTTTCCAAAATTTTTGTTTATACAAAATTTGCGATTCCATTAATTAGCAGACAAATAACGTTTATTGCATTTCAAATACACTCTCTACCAACATGTATTTGGACACTTTCGAATTTAGATGTTTTGTCACATATCTAGAAAGGTTCTTTAGGAATCATCTTGAAACTTTAGTAATGTAAAGAACATGTTATACCTCATACATTTCAACAAAAGTTGTGTCCTGAAGAGGAAAAAGAGACCAGTAAAAAATGAAAAAAAAGTCAAAATGTTTTGGATCACGCTGTAAAAAGTAATGCTTTAAATGTGTGTTGGCTGCAGTATGTGATCGAGAAAATGTTTCTCATTATATGTATACATTTTTACGAGGCTACCAGATATATTCGTGGAGATGCAACAATTTCTTTAAAAAAGTGAAAAAAGAAAAGTGCACTTTTTAAATTATAACCCCTAAGGGTATAAGACCCAGGGCAAAGCCCTTCTTAAGAAACTTGGCGTACTAAAAGGCGTCCTACTATGTGTTTGAAATATAGAATAAATGAGCATCACCGGAACGTTCGTAATGAAGAGAAGAAATTTCCAAATATTCTATTGTTTCCCACAGCTGGGCTCGTCGTCATCGTTTTGATTTTTCTAAAACCAACATAATTTCCTCTTCTATCTTCTCTTCCCATTTGGATACCATGAAGCTTTTTACATATTTAAAAATTCAAAAAATCTTGTTAATGATATTTCTTCCACCCCATTCTTGTCTGATGCTTGGAATTTACTCGCATAACTTCGATTTTCGTTTAATTTTGATATTTTTAAGATTTTTATTTTTTGTTATATTTTTTAATGTTATTTATTTATTTGTTTTCTTTTTTCATTCGATAATTCTGATTACTTCAGTATTTATGTTTACATTCTTCTTTATACATTTTTGCTCTTCACTTAAAACGGTTTTGTGCGTTGCCGCTTTGATTGTAGCACTCGTGCCTATTTTGTTCGCCTGACGAAGGGTCGTGTGTTTTTTCAATCTGAAACAATTGTTGCCAGTTTATTGCATTTTTTGGTGTTTGTTCAAAGTTTTGTACTTATTACTTTAAAACGCCAGTTCTGTGGTGCTTTCTTATTAATATACAGGGCTACCCAAAATTGAGCTAAACGTTCTTTTCCATTGAATATAATTGATGGAAGTGCTTTGCTATATTTTATTGTGTCGACGAACACTGCTCAGAAAAATTTCATATCCATACTGTAAACAAAGCATTTTTCAAAGTTCTATTTTCAACTCTGTTTTTTTCTATATCACTTTTGAGGTGCTCTGATTATGAAAGCCCAATTTTCAGAGGTTGATCTATATGTATATCTGTTATCAGCATAATCTAAAAACAATAAAGTGCAGGAAATTCAAATTTGATGTTTTAAAATTTGTATTAGGTTGCCACTTAAAAATTTGATCAAAATTGGCAAATTCAAAAGCAAATTAATAACAGCATTGATTTTTTTAAAATAATTGTCTGCACTATAATTGAACGGGGGGTAGCCCCCCTTAAACAGAATTATATATCAAATGTTCCTTATCCTATTTTAGATCGTTTTTAAAGTACATAAAACTTTATTATCTTACATTATTGATCTTAAGACTTAATATGCAATTTATCTTTAAGAGTATTTTACTGCAGGGTAAGAGAAAGTTGTGTGAGTGACACACTAGATTATTTAACAATGCATTAGACGAAAACTTAATGAATACAAAATGAGTAAAAATAAATAATTAAGTTAATTAATATTCAACAAATACCATACCATTTATTTAAAGCTGAAAATTGTTAATATTATTTTTTAAATAGATTTTAAAGTTGTTCTCAAGAATGTTTGCATATATTTTTTTTTTAAATCATCGGATATAAAACAG
Organism: Salticus scenicus; assembly: GCA_963930645.1. Classification (NCBI taxonomy): domain Eukaryota; kingdom Metazoa; phylum Arthropoda; class Arachnida; order Araneae; family Salticidae; genus Salticus; species Salticus scenicus. Next base: position 157,856,904 of record OZ005657.1, on the reverse strand, counting down.
TTTCATTAAGCTTTCATTTTCCAAACCGTTGTATTTTGGATATAGGGAACAATTCTGTTTACCGACTTGTTGCAATTGATAAATTTACATCCCCCCCCCCTCCTCCACACACACACAAAAAAAAAAGTACCTTATTAACATTTAAACGATCTAATTTGTTAAAAGAGGAAGTTTACTGTGAGTCTATATGCTTAAAGTTGAAAGGTGAGCTAGTTTTAAACTACTCAAAAACTTTTTCTTTTCTCTTCCCCCTTTTTTTTTTTTTTTTTTTTTTTTTTTTTTTTTCTGCTGTAACTCTTTTAGTTATAGAAGTTAAAGGTCTGAGTTTAATAAACTGCAACAGAATACACTTTAGTAATTAATATAGTTTTTGTTGTTTTACATACTGCATACATTCTACACTCTAATGTGTTTGCTTATATTACAATGAACCAAATAAGTAACTACGTAACAGTATACTATATATATATATTTTTTTTTTAGGCGGAAGAGGGGTAACGATTGAAGAATTTATATTGCTGTCATTTTTTTGTCTAATATTTAGATAATTTACGAAATTATAAAATATTAATGTGAAACATAATCATATATATATATATAATTTGAATAATTTAGTACCATTTTAACACTCAGCAGACAAAAGATAGTTGAAGATACCAACATAAAATTAAATTTTAATTGAGATTTATTTCGAATAAAAATTTGTCACGGTATTAATTTAATTTGAGTACCAATGATTAGTAGAAACATGTTAAAGTACTTACGCAGAAGAGAAATGACACTAACATAACACATAAGCCCAACGATGTGATGCAAAAACTATGAATTATTAGTAACAGTCAACATTTTAGAGAAAAGAGAAAGGATAAAATTACCAAAGAGTTCGCTAAAAGGGAAAAAAAATAAATAAAAGGAATTCAAAATTGGAATTTTAAATGCTGAAAAATAGAAATGTTTACTCATCAGGAAACTTGCATTTTTATCAGCATATGCAAGATTTCGGAAAACTGTATAGCTAATTCCAGCAAATATACAGCTCAAGTCTCTATCTTGCAACAAATCAAAATAAAAAAGGAAATTAAATTAAACAATAACACAATTATATATGCTGGGAAACAGAAGCAGTTGTTTTTATGAAAGATAGCACTTAGAACAAAAAAGTATATAATTAATTTATTTTCTCTGAGTATGAAATCAATCTTTTAATTGAATCTAACGTTACTACGCCAACGTTGAGATTAAAAAATATCCAATAAGAAATTCTATGCATAAGGAGAGGGTTGGATAAAGGTGGTGGTGTAAGAATTATAGACTATTTATTGCACATGTGTTCTAGACCTGGGCAGGGTTCCCACCCTGGGGATCTTTTTAATGGGTTATAGCTTGCATTTACAAAAGTCAGCGACACCATTTTTGCTATGAGGACATTTCATTTTATGAAAGATTAGTCTATACCGGGTGCTTATACTTAAAGTTCAGCATTAGAAAGGCTGTGAAAATGTCACTGGTGAAAAAATCTGAAATTTCATCTAAATATAAGAACCCGACACTTCCTGTCTATCAGCAAGGATGGGGGAGTTTAAGCTTTCTAATTAAGTATTCCCTTTTAATTTTTTCAATAAAATTTTATTATCTTGTTTTTTTATTTTTATTTTTTATTTTTTATTTCCAATGGCAAGATAAAAAGACAATTACAGCAGCGAATACAAAGAGCAACAAATAAAAAAGAACAAAAAGAATAAAACAGCTGCAACAGTAGTGTATGTATCTAAAAGGCCCCTGGCCTCCCTGTAGCGGTAGACTAAAGAATGCTTGGATAATATCTTGCAATAAAAGAGATGTTCACCATCTATGTCCCGTCCCAAATTACAAAGATTGGCAGGAGCCAAAGGCAAACTATGCCAAAAACTGTAGATCTCTTAGCCACCAATATGTTACCAGGGTGCACCATGGGAAGGTAGAACTACGACGCACCCCTATCTTGACGTAAAATTGAAATTTACATTTTTCCATTCTAAATTCCTAAGACGAGCGACGTAGAATTACTTGAAGATTTCTTGAGCTCTTATTAGGCTATTTTTTCTTTTCTTTTCTTTTTTATTTTTATAGACAGTAGTCTTCTGAAAGACCTTGCAAAGTCTTAAACTCAAGGCGATAAAAAGTAAACAAGATTTATCACAGCTTCAATACAGTTCTAAATACATCACCACTATTTTTTGATAAAAATTCCTCATATAAATTTCTACATTAAAATACATCAAAAATTATTATGCTGTAAAATAGTGGTATGACATTACGAAAATTGGCAGCCTTGATACGTGAATTATATCTAGTTCCCCTTCAAAAGAAAAAAATGTTTTACAAAATATCACACTTATGAGAAATACTAGACACGTAAATAAATAGTTTTATAAAATATACGCAGAAATAGTGTTGATTTAATAAAACCTGAACGTTTTAAAACTACACTATCTGCCAATAAGTATTTGGACACTTTCGAATATAGAGTTTTGTCAAATATCTAGGAAAGTTCTTTAGGAATCATTTTTAAACTTTAGTAACGTAAAGAACATGTTATATCTCATATATATATTTCAGTAAAAGTTGTTTCCTGAAGAAGAAAAAAGCACCAGTAAAAACCTAAACAAAAATCAAATGTTTTGAATCACCCTTAAAAAGTAATGCTTTAAATGGGTTTCGGCTGTAGCATGTGATTAAAAAGATTTTTCTCATTATCTGTATAAACTTTTATGAGACTACCACATATATTCGAAGAAATATAACGGTTCCTTAAAAAAAAAATACAAAAAAAAAAAAAAAAAAAAAAAATTCGGCAATTTTAATTATGACATGTAAGGTATTAGACCCAGTGCCCTTTTTAGGAAACTTGGCGTACTACATTAAACACAACATACTGCAATCAGATTGCAAAAAAATTAAATATCTTACGAAGTATGAGCACTTTTACTGAATAGTTTTTAACTACGCATGCGCAAGCTTTAAAAGAAAAATTTCATTTGCATAATTTAATATCCAATTGTATCGAGCAACATATATGAAAACCTCAAAGAAATTTTGTGTAAATGCAAAATGTTATGAGAGATTTAATGAACAAAATTTCAGTTCTCTCAAAATAAAAGCTTAACTATAAGGGGTTTTACTCACATTTTTATTTTGATTCAATCAATACCCAATGACAATACAGTGTTCGCTGATTGTAAATAAATATGGATAAAACCCCCTTTCATCTTCCTTTTTCTTGAGACGAACTGGAATTCTATTCATTATATATCTCATATATTTTTGAATTTACATGATATTTGTTTGGGGTTTAAATATACAGTCGGTAACAAAAGTGTCCGAACACTAGCAAAAATTCTTATGTAAAAAAAGTACACTTCATACGGTTTTGTTAAATAAATCCTTGTCGAATCCTCTTCTTAATCAGTCTAAGAACATGATTCGATAAGGATTTATTTAACACAACCGTATGAAGTGTGCTTTTTTTACATAGGAATGTTTGCTAGTGTTCGGACACTTTTGTTACCGACTGTAGGTTGCTCGATACTTTTGGCTATTAAATTATGCAAATAAAACTTTTTAAAAGCTAGCGCATGCGTAGATAAAAATCATTCAATAAAAATGCCTATATTTTGCGAGATAGTTAACAATTTTGCATTCTGATTGCAGTATGCTGTGTCTAATATAGTATGCCAAATTTCTTAAAAATAGCTTTGCTCTGGGTCTAATACCCTACGTGTTATGATTAAAAAAAAAAAGGATTTTTTTTTAAACATTTTTTATATAAACCGTAATATATCTCTATGAATACATGTGGTAGTCTCCTAAAAATGTATGCCGGTAATAAGAATAATCCTCATAATCACATGCTACAGCCAAAACGCATTTAAAGCATTACTTTTTACAGGGTGATCCCATACATTTTTATATTTGTTTAATTTTTTTCTGGACCCTTTTCCTCTTCAGGGCACAACTTTTACTGAAATATATGAGGTATAACATGTACTTTACGCTACCAAAGATTCAAGATGTGGTTCTTAAAAAACTTTTCTAGAAACGTCTAAATTCGAAATGTTTCTTAAATTCTCTTAAATACCCTGAAACGAGGAAGTCAGGGGGAAAAAACACCCTTTTAATAAGTGTTAAATATATGTGTCCAAAAATAAGAGAAATTTTAAAATTTTGTAGGAGAAAACAAAATGTCTTGTTTATTCATTTCTTGTAATTTTTTGCATGCAAAATATGCTGCATGCTATAATTCACGTTTCATTCATTAATGCAAAATGACTGAAAATGCATTATTCCAGTGCTACATCAATGAATACATGCTGCATATGTTGAATTCATTAATGCAACGAATTTTCACTTCAACATATTTTATTTATTTAAGTGGACTTTTTATTTATTTCTCTTCATTTTTTAAGTTTGAAAGGTAAAGGTAGATTTCCTCTGCTGAGCAACACACAAACTCAGAACTACGTGTTTTGATATATAGGTACTGTATATTAGGATGTTGCTAATAAGAATCCACTACAATTAAGGGAACAATGGAAGTTGAAATTAATTATTTTTGTTTTCATTCATTGCTTGTCAAATCAAGTATTTCTATGAAATCATTTTTACGCATATAGTGTGTTTTAAATAATAAAAAGTAATTTTTGAGATGAAAAAGTTTTTTTTTTTTTTTTTTTTTTTTTTAATGGGAATAACAATACAAAATAATGCCCAATTTCAAAGTTCTCCATGCTAATTCTAAGTTATTTTGAAGCTCCGATTTTTGTACTGTGTGTCTTTTGTCTTTTGTATGTAACTGAACACATATGTACAGTCGGTAACAAAAGTCTCCGAACACTAACAAAAATTCCTATTTAAAAAAAGTACACTTAATACAGTTTTGTTAAATAAATCCTTGTCGAATCCTGTTTTTAGACTGACTAAGAACAGGATTCGACAAGGATTTATTTAACAAAACTGTATTAAGTGTACTTTTTTTACATAGGAATTTTTGCTAGTGTTCGGAGACTTTTGTTACCGACTGTACATTGAATCTTGATGATATGCACAAAAAGAATGAATATTATTTCATAGTTCAATTATACAGTCGGTAACAAAAGTGTCCGAAAACTAGCAAAAATTCCTATTAAAAAAAAAGTAGAGTTAAAATTGTTTTGTTAAATAAATCCTTGTCGAATCATGTTCTTAGACTGACGAAAAACATGATTCGACAAGGATTTATTTAACAAAACAGTATTAACTCTACTTTTTTTTATATAGGAATTTTTGCTAGTGTTCGGACACTTTTGTTACCGACTGTACATTGAATCTTGTATATATGAATTACATCATCAGTCACAAACAAAAAAGTTAAATATGAAATGAAAGGATATATGAATTTTTGTCATGTGACTGAAATTAAGAGTTCATAATAAATTCATATAATTTTTTTTATTTCAAAATAAATTTCTAGTTTTATGACAAATACGCTAATTAATTTAACATTCATACAATTTTTTAAGAAAATTGGATGGAAACAAATTAGCAAGGAGCATTATAAGTAACTAATTATTTTCGAAATTTGGAACCCCCCCAAAAAATTGTTTAAAATTTTGTAAAAGAAGTTTAAATAATGTTTGAGGAGCTATAGAATGATATTATTTTTAATAACTATCTAAATATTTTTAATTGCATCGATTTTGATAATTTTCATCATCCTCTGTTCTCTTAATTCAAACCTTGATGAATTTAAGTAAATTTCTATTTAATTATAAAGCTAATAATCAAAACTTAAAAATGTTCTTCTCCGCAAAATTGGCTCTTTTAAATTTCTGAACAAAGGTTTACTTACAACTATATCCCTTCTTTGCATGATGTTGGACATTTCTATCGTAACATTTAGTGAACAAAAAATTGTGCTCAAAACAGATGTACTGTAAATTGGTTGTTGCTGTCAACTTTTTTCACGACTATTGCTTATTGAAGAAAAAAAAAATCAAATGTCACAAACATTATAGCGGGTTTGAACTTGTCCTTCCGCTGTTTGTTGTGGTTGGAAGAAACGTGCGATTTCTTGAATATTTTTTTTATAACTAATCTGAGATTTTTTTGCTAATAAAAGCGATAATGAGTGGAAAAAAGATTTGTTTTTTGTGTTTCTGTTATTTTATGTGCAATTTATATCGAATACCCCAAATAATCTTTCCAAAACCATGTGACAGAAATTTACATCACTATCCAGCTGTTTCACTTCTAACGTATGACGAAAATGTTTTGGCCCAAACGGAGAACGTACAGTCGCAGCAAAAGTATCCGAGCACTAGCAACAATGCCTATATAAAAAAAGTACTCCTGATACTGTTTTGTTAAATAAATCCTTGTCGAATCATGTTCTTAGTCAGTCTAAGAACATCATTCGACAAGGATTTATTTAACAAAACAGTATTAAGAATACTTTTTTTACATAGGAATTTTTGCTAGTGCTCGGATACTTTTGCTGCCGACTGTAGTTAGGTTCTCTTTGTGTTTGGCGAAATCCCGTGGCGAGAAACTGCCAATTCTTGCAAACATAATTTACCTTTTCTATGATGACGCAATATGGACACACTTACGAGAGATTTGATTGATTTATTTCATTTTCATTGAATTTGAGTGTGTTTTACGTTGAACAACTTGCCCAGTTTTTCATTTGACAAAAGAAAATTGATATGAAAAAAAAGAGGAATATGGTGCATGATAAAGATGAGATTGCTTTCTTGGGACGTTCTGCTGCTTCAGATGAGATATCAAAACTAGAAACCCCATATCAGTGTTTCATTCACTTCATCACAAAAGATTTTATCAATAGATTAGTAGAACAAACAAATTTATATATAATACAAAGAAATCCCAGTCCTTCTACATCTTTTACAGAATCGGATTTTAACACGTTCTTCGGTATACTTTTATACATGTCAGTACAGAAATTTTCCAGCACTAGATCATACTGGTCTCCAAAATTGAGATATGACCCGATTTCTTCAACAATGCAACTGAACAAATTGTAGAAGATAAAGTTATCATTGCATTTCAACAACAATGAACTTCATAAACCTGTAGGCCATCCAGAACAGGACAGGTTTCTTCGACCTCAAATTCAGCACGTCAATGAGAGGTTTGCCACAGTGCCAATGGACCAAAAACTTTGTGTGGATGAACAGATGTGCGTTACGAAAGTAGAGCACTTTCTGAAACCATATCTGCCCATTAGGCCCCACAAATGAGGTTTCAAATTATATGTGCTTTGTGATTTCATGGGATATGCTCACAAATTCGAAATATACTCTGGACAAGAAAATTCGGACAAACTCTCAGATGAACCAGATCTTGGTGCAACAGGAAATGCTGTAGTTCACTTGCTTCGGGGAGTGCCAAGGAAGATGAACCACATTATTTACTCTAATAAGTTTATACCGCATTACCATTAGTATATTTTTTAGCTAAACAAGGGGTTCACACTGTGGGAACTATGCAACGAAACAGAATTCCGAGTAATTAGTTACCAGAACGAAAAGATTTCATGAACAAATCAGTACCCAGAGGTAGTTATGAAGAGAGAGTCTCTACGCTAGATGGTGTTGATATGAGTTGTGTAGCATGGAAGGATAATAAGGTGGTAACCCTGTTATCCACATATACTGGAGCATTGCCTGTCACTGAAGTTTCTAGATATGACAAGTCAAAAAAAGAAAAAAATGGTATTACTTGCCCGTTTATTGTCCAAGTATACAGTAGACATATGGAAAGAGTAGACCTTATGGATAGCTTTCTGGGAAGAAACCACATAACTTTGAGATCTAAAAAGTGGTACCTGCCTTTTTTTTTCATTTACTGGATCTTGCAGTGATAAATTCTTGGATTGTTTATAGAAAAAATGCTCAGGAAAGGAATGAACCTAAGAAGAGTCTGCTTACTTTGGGCCAATTCAGGAATGAGTTGGTCTTTGTGTTATGCAACAAAGGAACCGACAAAGGTGCTAAAAGAAGGTGTTCAAGCAGCAGTACCCTAGAAAAAGAATTGCCATCAAAAAGAAAAACAAGGTTCTCTAGCTCCTCCACCACCAAAAGACATAAGGAAAGATGGTTCTGAACATTGGCAAAAAGTAGGTGGGTCACTCCGGTGCAAATACCTAAATGCAAATGGTATTCTGCAATCTCATGCAGTGAATGTGGAATTAATTTGTGTTTAAATAATAATTATTATTATTTTTTTAATTATCATCAGGAATAAAAATGATACAAAGATGTATTATTTTTTTATTTATTTTGTACTGAGCTTAACTCAGAAAAAAAAAAATCTTGCAAAGAAGGGATATTGCAATAAATACCACGTATATGAACCAATTATTACTGGAATTATCCACTCTTATGAATCAAATATTCCAAACATTATACAAGCTATGACACTAATGGTAGACACTTCATAATATTACGTCACGTATTGGAATAGAGTATTTACTCAATTGACAAAAGTGCCACAAAGTGGATTTGGTTATACATTGATTACTATATTTACATGTCTTGGATGGGCTTGTAGAATCATTATTTTATTATTTCTATTTATTTTTAAAAATTTGTTTATTTCGCAGTTTTAAGACAAGTGTAAAACAAAATTATAATTTTTTAAAGTGTTAAAAATATAATAAGGATATAATAACAGCTGTTAAAGAACGGCTATTCTAATAGTCAACTTATTTAGAGGCTTATTAAACAGCTGTAGATAATGAGAAAAAAAAATTGTCATAGTTAACATTTCATTTGTTTTGATGAAGTTATACTAAAACTGTTAGAAAAAATAATAATTGAAAACAATAACACAGGTCTGTGAAATCGCATTTTTAATTTTTTTTTTAAACACTATTTTGGGTTTTTTTAATGTGTTTTGATGCGCTGAATTTAGAAATATGCTTGTGTTTCCTTCCTATCACGTAAGAGTTCTTCACAAAGTAAGAGCGAAGATCGGAAAAATTCACAAAGAGGTTATATAAAATTCGCAACTATTTATGCATAAAATATATTGAAATAGGCTATTACTTACACATTACCTTTTAAATGTGTTTCTTTACATCAAAGCTCCCTTTAGAGATTTTTCTCTTGATGAAATAGCTCTTCTTGTTCTTTACTCACATCACCAAGATTTTCCGAGAAATAGCTTAAATGGATGTTGAAAAAGTGGCGTTTTAAGCTCAAAAAATCCCATTCTTTTTGTCAAAATTGTACGAGATCGAAATTTTTGAATAGCTTTACCTTAATCAGCGTCCAAAAATACACCAGAAAAGCATATCACCTTAAAGAAAAAAAATTCGTCACAGACCTGTGTAATCTAATCTGGAAGAAAAATACACAAAAATGAACTGATTGAAGAATCTTATTCTTATATATATTATATAATAAAGCTATTGCTTAGAGCTTATGTAAAGTAAAAATTTTGCGTAAAACCAACAGAACCTACACCAGAAAAACACATCACCTTAAAGAAAAAAATTTCATCGCAGACCTGTGTAATCTAATCTGGAAGAAAAATACACAAAAATGAACTGTGAGAAGAATCTTATTCTTATATATATTATATAATAAAGCTATTGCTTAGAGCTTATGTAAAGTAAAATTTTTGCGTAAAACCAACAGAACCAGCTATACCACTCAATCTTTCAAACTGCTGAAACATGACTACAACAAAAAAATCTTCAAATGAACTGGGGGAGAAAAGAAAAGAACGAAATACATTTCTCAAAGATGGTTATCATCACCTTGGTTGCTTGACTTGTGACCCTATATTATCTCCCCTAGCTCATACATGCGGTCAGTAACAACGTAAACAGCAATAAATATATACATAAACAATTCTAACATGTGCCACTTACAATTACTTTTATTCGGAATTAAATGCGCTTTTTAAATAAACGGTCGAAATGAACTCTTTGGGTGGTCTAGGAGGCCCGCGGCTTAATAGATTCTGAAGACTTTAAATTAGAGTATTATGCTTTTAGTTGAGTGATTTCTTCACGAAACTTTGCACGTGCCCTCGTAATATATACAAGGGACAATGAAACTTTTAACTAGATAGATTATTTATATGGTAATTAGGTGGTCTTTAACTTTAAAGAAGAGAAAAAGACAGCTCTCCTTTGGAATAGAAAGGCTGGAGAATAGGTGCACGAAGGCTTGTCAGGTTATATATCTTGAGAACCTTCAAACAGCAATGGATTAATTATCAGAAAAAGAATTTATTTCGTACTCATAATGGATGTTGTATTTGAACAAGCTTGGTGACAGCCTATGAAAAGCCAAATTTATTTCACACATTTGAAAGAAATTACCATTCTAAAGTACAATGAAAAACCTTTTTTAAGTGTCTGTCAACAAGAACTGATTGATAGTTAATTTCAAAATAAAGGTGCGGAAATCATGTTATAAAAATTTACTTTATACTAAAACCATGATAAAAGATAAAATATGTGTATTCAGCCATCATAAAGAAAAATATTTATTACTCATTTGTAAATTATTTTTACTAAAGTTGTTTTCAACTTAAAACAGTTATATTTCAAAATGTGCTTATGCCCTAATAGTTAATCAAGTTTTTGTTAATAGGAATAAAAATTTAAGCCTTAATTGTATTGTTTGTAATTATAGTATTAAAATCATCATTACATATATAATTGCAGTATATTTTAAGCTATATAATTTCTCACGTATTCAACACTTTAACTCTTTAACACACAGTGTCCTCGCCATGGGGACGAAATTACAAATTCGCAACTGCAAAAAATCTTCCCGGAAAATTTTAACAAAATTTTGCATTTTTAACATAACGGAAAAAACTCCTTTATTTTTTTCTTTTGATTTTGTTCGTAAATACTGGTGGATGTCTAATTTATATGAGCGTAATTACCTTGCCCCTCAAAGGGTTAAATTACATATCATTACATGTAATATGTCTATGAATTTCTGACAGAGTCTCTGAAAGAATACGAAAATGAACAACACTTACGGATAACGTAATTCCTTGAGATGACATACTTTCGTTATCAACAATTGTCCTTTATTTATTCTATTAATTTATTTTATTTATTCATTTTTTTTTTAAACAAAATCTATGATAACTGTTTTATTTGGATTCATGTTTAAATAACAGACGTTCCAGCCACTAGCTCTAAAGTATAGATTTTATAATTTAGAAAGCTGTAGAAATTAAGAATTTTAGACTTATTTATTGAATCTAAATTTCAACATTTTATCTAAATCCCTACGAGATCACTACATTTTATACTATATCAAACATATATAACCATTAGAGCTTCAAAAATACAAATTAATCTTGAAATGTATTTTAAGATTTAAATTTCAATATAGTGGCGTACTAAGGGTAGAACGGAGGGGGCTCTCCATCCTTGGTCTCTGCTCATAAGGGGGCTTCCGAAGAAACTGAACCTTTAAATATATGCATCTGGTAAAGTTGTCGTGCCATTATTTTAACCTGAAAAATTTCCTGCAATTCTCCTTTAAGCCGTAGGTTTCTGTCTAAATAGCCTTAATGTACAAAATGTAACCATAGAGCGACAACTCAAAAAAAAAAAAAAAAAAAAAAAAAAAAAAAAAAACCTCATTTATGCAAAGCCTGATTGAGGCTGGATAAGCAGGACCAATGCCCCTGGCCTTCTTCTGGGTTTGGTTACTGAATGAATCTCAAAACTTACTTCAGTGTCTTTAATAGAAAAATTTAAGTGAAGAAGTACAAGGGGGCCTCAATACAGTAGGGGCTCAAATCAGGGGACCCCCAGTGAGATTTTTCAGCACCAGGCTTCGAGAATTCTAGTTACTCTACTGGCCAGGTGTAATTAATAAACGTGATTAAAGTAATTCCTCTCGATATGCATCAATGTAACGAGAAAATTAGTAAGATTTTCTACGAAATTTTACTGAGGGGATGCATGATAATAGGCAAAAGTTGTGTCACTTATTAAAAGTTTACTCACATTGAACTTTTATGTTTTAGAAACTTAATGATGTTGGAACATTATTTAAATATTCTCATAAATCTTATCTTTGTAATTGTCCTATATGATAGATTGTCCGTTAACATTAATGAATTAAATTCGTCTAAATTATATTTTAACACCTGCTGATGACTAATAAATTGGGAAGCGGTATAAAGAGATGCTTGCGAAAGTGATAGATATATGTTCTCTATTTTCATTCATGATAATTCTGCAAGGTTAAAATTTAATTAGGTTTCACTATAGTAACGGATAAGGAAGAATCCACAATGAGGAAGATTCATTTTTGAAATTCTTTGATAAAAAGATTTTTTGACTCAGTAAATTTTAGAAAAGTTCTAGTCTTGATGCGAAAAAAAAAAAAAAAAAAAAAAAAAAACCCTCTGATTTTTTTTTTTTTTTTTTAATTTTAAAGTTTTTGTTGTTGATGATTATATTTCGTTTATTAAAATTATATTTTCATTATTTAGAGTTACAAATATTTATATTCCATTAAGATAAAGAGTGGGGACATTGTTTATAATGCGGTAAGTGAAAAATTTTCTAAATAAGAGGAAAAAAAAAAAAAAAAGACATCTTAAAATCGTGACAAATAAATTAACTTATGATGATTTTTGATTTTAGTGACCTAATTTCTCCTGCAATTTTGAACACATTTTTTTTTTTTTTTTTTCGTAAACTCATATGTAATATTCAGTGCTTCTATTTTTAATACTTTAAACCCGAACAGTGTTTACCACTTTCCTTCAGTAGTTAAAGAATTTTGTAAAAAGTAGTATCAAAATAGGCATTAAATAGCGACATTTGCTGAATCCATCGTCATAAGTAAAAAAATCGTCGTCAGAGGCAATCTTTTCTAAAACCTCTATGCAGCATATGAGAAAAATAAGCAAAATAAATAAATAAATAAATAAATAAATAAAATTAATTTTTTATTCATCTTTCTATATGCAAAATTCTGCATTTTCTGTTATTTTTGGTGTGCCCTTGTTTGACAATTTCTAATTAATATATATATATATGTATATATACACCGTGACCAATAAGTTCTCATACAACTTTTGAAGCACGTTAAAAAATTGTACATATGTGTTGCTGTAGTCCCAAATATTTTGCAGGCAATTTAGTGTAAGTTATAAAGCTATTGCAAGTGTATATGTTGTAGTAATTATAATTTTTCCTTATTTAGGTAGAATGAAGAAATTGAGAGAAATTGTGATAAATAAATTCGTCAAAGAAGAGCAGCCGGTGAAATTTTCAGAGACTTCAAAGCCTTGGGGGTGAAGAGATATTTCATTTACAGAACTATCAGAAGGTATAATAAGACGTTCTCTGTCGATGACAGAAAAAGATCTGGCAGGCCGAGGTCCGTTCGGACAAAAGAGGCTGCGAAAAGGGTCAGGGAAAGGATACGACGAAACGGACAGAGATCTGCTAGAAAATTAGCATGAGAGCTCAAAATATCGAATGAGTCAATGCTAAACATTCTGAAAAAGGACCTTGGGTGCAAGGTTTATAGAAAACTTAAAATTCACGGAGTTTTAGTGTCTTCTAAGATGAAATGGAAGCAAAGGTTAAAAGAAATTCTTGCTTGGCACGCTGGGGATGAATTTGTCTTTTCAGACGGGAAACTATTCAGTTTACAGCAAAGCCTCAACCCCAAAAATGACAGAGTATGGTCAGTTTCTATTGATAACATCCCTTAGAGCCAACATTACGTTCCGCGTTATCAAAATCCTTCGTCTCTGATGGTTTGGGCCGCTATTTCCAAAAGAAGAAAACTCCCGTTAGGATTCTTTGATAAGGGGTTAAAAATCAATGCCTAATATTATAAAACTGAGATTTTGGAAAACGTTTTACTCTCAAATGTCCAGAGAATGTATGGGGCGGAATATTTCTGCTTCGAACAAGATGGTACCCCTTCTCATACCGCACGTGTGGTTCAGGAGTGGTGCAGTCAAAATTTAGCTGACTTTTTACCAAAGAACGAATGGCTCCCCAACACCCCGGATATGAACCCCCTGAATTATTTTGCGTGGTCATATATGCTCGCCCAACTGAATAACTATAAAATCACTGATTTGAGCAAATTTAAAAATGTAATTCAAAAGATATGGTAGGAAATGTCAATGGAAGCCGTGCGTGCCGCATGTGATCGATTTCAAAAAAGACTTAAGCTAGATAAGAAACTAAAAGTCGGAATTATTCCAAAGGATTTATTGTGAAGATACTTAATGATTGTTACTTTAATTTGATGCAAAAAGTTTTTGTATGATTTATTTTGTGTTATTGTAATAAAAATATGAAAGTGTATGAGAACTTATTGGTCACGGTGTATATAAATTACGTGTCACGATGTTTGTCCGGGGTAAACTCCTAAACTAAGGAACCGATTTTAATGAAATTTTGCACACTGTGTGCAGTTTGGTCCAACTTGAGAGATAGGATAGTTTTTATCTCAATTTATTGTCACAATATTGTTTTATTGCAATTATTTGTTAATTATAGACCTTTATTAAAGTTGCTCCAAAATATCTGTGAGTTCCATTAATTTAATTGTTGCAAAAAAAAAAAAAAAAAAAAAAAAAAAAAAATACGAGTTCATTTTCTTTCGACATAAAAATAAATACATTTAATCAAACGTGAACGTTAAAAAATTATAAAAAGTTAAATTATGCATCTCACGAAAATTGACGTCATAATCAATTTAAAGATTTTATACACATTGATAAAGTGCTTATGTAGTTCTATCATAGATATAGTAATATATATAGATCTCTCATCCCCATGTTATCGTACAAAGATTTTTGATGCCGAAAAAAAAATAAATAAATAAAAGCTTTGGAAACAGCCATTAAGTGGTGTTGAAAGAAAAAAAAAAAAAAAAAAAGAAAAGAAAAGAAAAGAAAGAAAGAAATATGAATTTGAAACTGTATCTGGAGTCTTCCATTCCCCTTTAGCGAATAAATTATTCATAAATTTTATTTGCTAAAATATTAGTATGAATTCCCGTGTGTATTCACTCGGGGAAAGACGGCCATATTTTGGTAAAAACGTCGTCTTTTCCCAAATGAAAAGGAATAACTTTTTTCTCCCCAATGATTACTCTATTCTATATATGCTATACTATATCTATGAGTTCTGTACGCAAGCGAAGTGTGACTCACTGACCGTCTGTGCAGCCAAGAAAAAGATTTCCTATGTTAATTGCCCACTGGATTTTTTGTAAGAAATTATTAAAAATCGAGGAAATTTATTTCCCGATTTTAATCCTTATATTTGGGTATAGATATGTATTAGTTATCGCGGGTGTTAGATTGAATTATTTTGCTGTCAAATTGACAAAATTTTAATTTTAAATTTCAAAACTCTGTCGCCCTTGGCTTTTTTTAAATTATTATTATTATGTGGCGATCAAAAGCGTAACACGAAAATATACATGCTAGATGTATGCATTGTACGAAATGTAATATGTATTATTCATTGTACGTATGTATGACATGTAATATGTATTGTACGAAATATTGTTTCATATTATTCATTGCTCTTTTAATATAAGTTGTTAAAATAACCATGATTTTTGAAAGGAATTAAATATTTTCGCCAGATAATTTGGCGATATTCTTTTTTTTTTTCGCCAAGGATGACAGAAATGAAATCTATTCCGCTGCAAAATATTAGTATCTTACATCAGATATTTTAATTAGACATTTGAAAACAAATTTGACTTCAAACTATGATAGAATATTTATCATTTTCCTTTTAATTAGTATATTATTAGTATATTAAAATTTAAAAGCATGGTATATAATTTTTTTTTTTTTTTTTTTTTTTATCTTATAATTATTCTTATCTTAATCCTCAATGTTTCCCATCTTTATTAACTTGAATTTACTATTAAATTTTTAACATACTCAAAAACTTCTCATCACTTCGTTAAAATACACTAAACTTTTCCAAAATCTTTTTCTATTTAAAATGATACATGTATTTACTTTAAATGTCCAATATTTCATAAGATTTCCAATTTTAAAGTTTTAAAATATTTATCAAATTTACTTATTTTTCTGGTTTAGCCTTATTGTTTTTCTTTTTATAACTACAGCTGTTGCCCTTTTTAAAATATTTAAAATGATGAGGTCATTTTATAGTAAAATTATCCATTGTAGCATATATTATATTTCACTCCTCCATAAAAATTGATTTTAAAATCGTCTGTTTCTTTTATACTTTTATTTTAATAGAATTTAATTTATATATTAGTCATTTTAGCAATTTTATCCAAAGTAGCATTAGAAATAATATATATCACTTCTCCATTAAAATTTATAGGACCCTACAATAAAATTAATTTGTGCTTAATATCAACACTACGAAATTTTTTATCAATCGCTTCCAAATTTTGACCTAAGTTTCAAATCTCAACCCTGTGGGTTTTTACATCGGCTACAACGTTTTCGTCTTTGTTCGTAAATAATAATTTGACTGTACTAAATAGTTTACAGCCGTATAATTCAACGTATAACTCAGTCACAGCAACGCGTGGCCGGGTCTGCTAGTATATATATATATATATATATATATATATATATATATTCAGATTATATCAACAATAATTAGTAACCTGCAAATTTCGTCTGAAACTGACCTTAGATAATGCTTCAAAATATTTCGCATTAGTAAATGAGAATTACCATTTTAATCACATTAAAAACTGAGACAGATAATATACACTAAAAATATACATTTTAAAAGATTAAAAACACAAAAACATAAATTTAAACGTTTCGAGCCTTTTACAGGCTCCTCATCAGTAAAAAACATCAAGTGTAAATGATGAGATGAACAACAGACTTTCATTATGTGAGTACAACGTATTCAACAGGAACTGCGCATGCCTCATTAAGTGGCGAAAAATGTTGATTTGTGTACCAGCCCTCCAGGAAAATTCTTGAGTGATAATTTAAACAATTAGATATGATTATTTTAGTACTGTTAAAATCAGGTAAATGGTCAGTTTCTATGGCATGCTGAACTATTTTTGAACGTATATCACGGTTTTTGAAATTTGTTTTATGTTCCTTAATTCGAGTATGAAGAGAACGGCCAGTTTGACCAATATAAACTGAACTACATAATTTACAAGGGATATTATAAATAACACCTGTACGGGAAAAAGGGGGGATAACAGTTTTAAAATTAGAAAGGAAATTACGAATTAGAAATTGAGGTTTATAGGAAACAGATAAATTAACAGTGCGTAAAACTCTGGCAATAGATTCAGAAATATTTTTATAGTAAGGAATAGTAACAAACGATTTAGGTGAATTAGATGAATTAGTTTTACGATTATCCTTATTAAAATCATACTCTTTTAATCATCTTTCTTTCATCTCATCATACTCTTTCTTTCATCTCATCATTTACACTTGATGTTTTAGTTTCCCATCATACTATAGGTATGGGGAACTTAGGTAATCGTGAAAATTTTCGACCTCGGTTTTTTGACTTTTCTACACGTTTTCAGGTGTGAGGAATCCGAAAATGACAAAATTTCTATGGTGTCTGTCTGTAGGGTGTCTGTTAGTCTGTTAGTGGGTTAGTGGGTTAGTGTGTTAGTCCGTTAGTTTGTTAGTCTGTGTACACGATATCTCAAGAACAAATTGTCGCAGAGAGATCAGATCAGTTTTAAAATATTACTTTCGACACTGGCAAGAACCCTATTCATTTGCAACATTCGAATTTAAAAACTTCGTAAGTTATTAGAAATTTACGATTTTCTTAACATGGGAGAATAGGACAAAAATTCACTTAAACGTGCATTAAATGGAAACTTTTTACTGTAAAAATGTCAGACCAGTTTTAAAATATCAGTTTTGATGCCGAAATGAACATCAGTAACTATAAATATGCTACTCTTAAAATTTCGCAAGTTAATGGAAATTTACGAATTTCTTAACATGGCAGTATAGGGCAAAATTTCACATAAACGTCAATTTTGAGAGAGATTTTCATCGTAAAGATGTCAGACTACTTTTGAAATATTATTTAGGACACTGGCATGAATATTAATGATTATGAATTTTCCAATATAAAAATTTCGTAAGTTATTGGAAATTTACGAATTTCTTAACATGGCAGAATAGAGAAAATTTCACATAAACGTCATCTTAAGGGATATTTTCATCGTAAAGATGTCAAACCACTTTCGAAATATTATTTAGGATACTGGCATGAATATCATCGATTATGATTTTTCCAATTTAAAAAATTCGTAAGTTATTTGGAATTTACGATTTACTTAACATGTCAGAATAAGGCAAAATTGAGCATAAACTTCCCTTTTGTGGATCATAAATACATTAGACAACTTCAAAATTACATTTATGATATTTGTTTGAACATGATTGAATACAAATATTCTAATAGGAAAATTTTGTAAATTATTCGTAATTTACGATTTTATCAACATAGCGAAATTGTAAATTTTTCATATAAATATGAATTTTGAGGATTATTGCATTGGAAATAGTAGCATGAAAACTAAACAACGGAATTGACCCAGATAAAATAAATTAATAGATTAGAATAAGATAAATATATCGAAGTGAACGGTGGATAGCCAATTAGGCGGGGATTTCATTCTGTCACTGTATCAAGCTTTGGTCTAATTCATTTCTTTTAACATGATTATAATATGCCTCGCACTAGAAATTTCTGAGAACATGAATATGATGGGGAACTGAGCAGAGCCCACCTATGCCAACTAGTTTTACTGATGAGGAGCCTGTAAAAGGCTCGAAACGTTTAAATTTATGTTTTTGTGTTTTTAATGTTTTAAAATGTATATTTTTAGTGTATATTATCTGTCTCAGTTTTTAATGTGATTAAAATTTAATTTAACTACGAGACGTAATGATTTTTAAATATTTTAAATTACCATTTTTTTCTCTTTTTTGAGACTCCCTTTTGTTTAGGTAGATAACAATCTCCATATAATAACATATGTTAATTTTATTAAAGGAAAATACACAAAACAACAATTAACATATGGAAGCTATTGCAGCAGTCTGGTCGGTAGAGCCCCATCGTAATTGGCAGATTGCGGGTTCGATACTCGAGCCGGCAGAAGACCGTCGTGTGCACTAATGGTGGCTGGTGCACGCAAAATCTGTCGTGACAGCAATGTCCTCCATGTTCACATCCCAAATTACGTCTCTGGGGGTCACCGAAGCGGGGGAGCCATTCTCTCCGTGTAGGATCAGAATTGTGATGTTATGTCTCCCGACCACCTTAGGAGTGAACGTCAGACCGTCGCAAATTGTCCCCAGTGTAGCACCAGTGTGACGTAAAAAATCCACTCAACTGAAGTCAATTTTTGAAATTATATGCGAATTCGCTTGTGTCTCAGCGTAAAAAAAAAAAAAAAAAAAAAAAAAAAAGACATAATTGTTACACACACTAACTTTATTAAAAGCCAATCTATATTAAATTTCTGCAAGATATATTAATTTTTTTTGTTTTAAATAGATCAGCATCATTAGTTATTATTAATGAAAAACAAATTAAAAAACAGTCAGTCTCATATTTTCTTGAATTCATTGCTATCCCGGTGTGGCAAAAAATTATACCGTTGAACAAATTAAAAACTACCACTACGCAAACACATTTTCTCGTTTTTATCTTTGTTTCAACAATATTAAACTTTCATGCTACTTTATTACGCACAAATATCTATATTGTCAATATGGCCAACTGAAAACTCTATGCTACTCTAAGAACACAACTGTGAGCTACTGTAAAAAAATCACTACACCATATTTTCCACGCTCTGCGGTCGCAAATAAAGTATGTTGTTTTTAACTCAGTTTGAAGGGCTCCTATTTATCAACCTTTCTGTATGTTGAGTTTTATGAGGCTGGTGAGCGTCTTTTGAGGCCGTTTGGAATGCATACTGTCGTTTTTTACTACTTTTGTTTTATTGCTCAGGTATCTGATGGTAAGATAAGAATGAAAATGCCCGTTCTTATCAGAGAGGATGGTACAAGGGAGTTTATGTCTTTTACAGTGAGTTTGAACGGAAATGTTTGGATATGTCTGGTCTGGCAAAAAATACCTGATCTTCAGGTAACAAAAGACTTAAAAAATTGTTGAGTGACAAATAATTGCTAGTTTTTTTTTTTTTTTTTTTTTTTTGACTTTACGTTGACTAACTGCTGAAGCTTTTAAACCCTTCACGCACACACACACACACACACGAAAAAAAAATTACAGTTGTACACTATTTTAATACAGAATCATTAAAAATATTTTTACTCTTTTAATATGCATAATAGTAAATGCCTTTTAAAACACCTACTTTTTGCTTCAGAGAATCCATATTTTGTATTTTGAGCTTGTTGTTATTTTCTTAATATCTATACAATTCATCCAACTTTTGTGTATACATAATTTTATATTGGTAATTATTTTTTATTTTAGCTTTATTCTTCATAGAAACAAAAAGTGGCAAGGTGTGTTCCGACTAACTAAATCATTTAAAATCTTCATTATTTCTAACAATTCTAAAGTTGCCTTATTATTATTATTATCATCATTATTATTTTGCTTGAGAAAATTAATGTAAGTAATTATTACCAATATATTTGTATATATGAATATTTAGATGTCATTATATAGTTTTTTTTTTTTCTTTTTTGCGACAAAAATTAGAATGTGCACAAAAATTTAGAAAGAAAAAAAAAATATGTATATATATATATATATATATATAATAGTAATGCCTGCAAATTAAAAATTTTAGGCAAAGAATAAAAGTTTTATTTCTTTAAAATTTGCTAATAATTTTAATTAACTACAATAGTTGTAGCTGTTAGTGTAGATCTAAAATTTTATAAAATTCTACAGAAGGAAAAGTACTGTGTCCCCTGAAATATTCGAAATAAAATTTGAACGTTTAAGTTGCATCTAAAACTAAAATAGTAAATTCTACTAAAAATTTTAAAGTTCTAATGTTTTTTCATTAAAATGTCAAAGCACTCAAAGAAGGAACGATCTGTTTTGCACGTTGTGGTATAGCATAGCACGTGATAATCTGCTCAATTAAGAAATATATGGGCTACTTTCTCTAAATGGAGACATTTTCTTGTCCAAGAAATTGACGACAGAGAACTAAGAAAAAAGAAGGTTTAACTTGTCTATACTATCATAACGAAAAACACCAAAATTATTTAGTTTTAGAATTAAATTGGGAAATTTATTTCAAAAATTATTCACAATCTCCCCCACTAAAAAAAAAAAAAATACAAGGTAAAGACAACGAATAAAAGTTCTTGCCAAGAACAGGAAAAATAACTTTTTTTTTTTTTTTTTTTTTTTTTTACAAATGCATGTTTGTTTCTGAAAACAAAACAATTCGGAAAGGCTTCTATTGTAATACAACTCTCGTCTAACATGTGGTAATGTAAGCTACTAGACGTGTGGCCAGATATAATTATAATGATTTTCCTTCGTAACAGGAGAACGACCAAGGGGAATTTTTTATATTTTTTATGAAAAATAAATTAGTGTATTTCCTCTATTGTTAACTTTTGAAGTTTATATGATTGTTTTTAATAATTTAAGTCCCATTATTACAAATATTATTTTAATATTCAATTTTAAAAACTAGATTTGTGTTCAGGTAGAGACAGAGACACACAGGGAATGACGTTTTTTAAACAATAATAATAATAATAATAATAATAAATTCTAAATATCCTGTTTTAAAAAAAGTATCATACAAACCATTATATAAATAAAAGATAAGGGATTAAAAACTTTTATTTGTTTAATTTCATACATGTTTATATGTGATATTTTTCAGTGAGAGGGGGGGGGGGCTTAGGTGAGAAAGTCACCGTTTAGGAAATAATAATAATAATAATAATAATAATACATATGATAATGATATATAGTGCAATCCAAACGTACAGAAACGCAAAATTGTTCAATCATTCAAAAAGGATTTAAAAAAAAAAAAAAAAAAAAAAAAAATCGCAATGCGATTTTCACACAAATGCACAAAAAATTATTAAAATTTTCATTAAAAAAAATAATCCGTGAAAATAGTTGCGTTCTCTTTTGATTAGTGGTGCATTAATCGAGTCGAATGTTTGTACAAGGACACAATATATCTTGTCAAACCAGCTAGTATTACACATTTTAAACATAACAGTTAACGTTCATGAGACTATTCGCCAGACATGTCTCGAAACTTTGCATTTACACAGCATCAAAGACGGTTTCATCTATAATTTTTGTTATACAGGTTATTTAAAAACACTGACCTTGGCTTTAATTCATTAAATATTGGTCCTAGACATATGTAATAAATTCTACAAATGTGTAAAAAAATACAGAATTTTATAAACCCAACTAACAATTTCAGGAATACAAATTCAAGAATTACAAAATTTAAAATTTTATAACAAAAATTATAATCATTTATCAAACGTGTCTGATACATTAATAACATTATGTACAAAATTTACGCATTGTATCATAACTCCCAGTTGTACGACAAGCTAGAAATCGAATATCCGTACATAATCACTTGAATTTCATAACTTTTGAAATTTAATCATCTGAAATGTTTCATCGGTTTTATAAAAATTCGTATTTTTATTTTCAAAGTACAGTCGGTAACAAAAGTGTCCTAACACTAGCAAAAATTCCCATATGAAAAAAGTAAAGTTAATACTGTTTTGTTAAATAAATCCTTGTCGAATCCTGTTTTTAGTCAGTCTAAGAACAGGATTCGACAAATATTTATTTAGCAAAACTGTATTAAGCGTACTTTTTTTTATATAGGAATTTTTGCTAGTGTTCGGACACTTTTGTTACCGACTGTACCTTGCAATTTCTAGTATATGTATAAGGTCATTATTTAAAGAATTAAAGCCATAGCAATTTTTTTTAACAGTCTGTATAACAGAAAAAACTTTTAACGTGGGCATTAGGAAAACTTGATAACCGACTTCCGTAGTCAATGGATTCAGATCTAAAAATAATCGTAAATAAAAGTTAGACGATATAAAGAGATCACAATGTCACTGATTGTGAATTTAACATTATGTGGCTGAAATTAAGCCTTTTCTCTTTACTGTGCAAACTAAAGACATCGTGACTTTTAGTAGATTAACTCTAGGATGGATGGCCATTGTTTTTACCGACTTCAAAAAAGAAGGAAGGTTCTCAATTCAAACCGTATGTTTTGTTTTGTTAGCTCATAGCTTCTGAACGGATGCTCTGATTTTGATACTTTTTGTTTTGTTGAAAATGTCTTGGTCTGAAATAGGTCCCATTGTAATATCTTTACGATCTAAAGAAAATACAGTGTGCCAAAAAAGAAAAAAAAAAAAAAATCAGTCCCAACTCTTTTAACTGCTAAACGGCTGCAGCTATAGTGATTAAAATGGTATGTACAGTCGGTAACAAAAATGTCCGAACACTAGCAAAAATTCCTATGTAAACAAAGTACACTTGATAAGGTTTTGTTAAATAAATCCTTGTCGAATCATGTTCTTAGTCAGTCTAAGAACAGGGTTCGACAAGGATTTATTTAACAAAACCGTATGAAGTGTGCTTTTTTTACATAGGAATTTTTGCTAGTGTTCGGACACTTTTGTTACCGACTGTAAGTATAGCAAAGTGGCCATGCAGTACAAAGTTAAACCGCTTGCTGCGCCAAAAATAGCGGAATTAGTGCTCCTATCTCGAAAACGGTTCTAGAGAAAAAAAGTGAATTACAAAGTTGAAGAGTATCATCGATTTAGTACGTAAAGATAGTTTAGACATTCATGCTAGCGTTCCTATCTCGGAAACGGTTCAAGACAGGGGGAAAAAGTGAATTATAAAATTGCAGAACATCATAGATTTAGTACAAAAAGATAGTTTAGACAATGATGCTAAAAATACAATGCTAAAAACGTGCATTTGTTTGTTCGCAATTTCTTACACTATGCACACTTTAGCTACATTGCACACGTTGTAGCGTAGCTGATGAGACATACACTATATAGTTCAAAATACGGTTACTTGATACTTTTTGTTTTGTTTTAAAAATCTTGGTCTGAAGTAGTTCCCACTGTAATATCTTTACAATCTAAAGAAAATAAAGTGCCATCTGGTGAAAAACAGCGAAATTAGCGCTCCTATCTCAAAAACTGTTAAAGATGGGAAAAAAGTTAATTACGAAGTTGTAGAGCATCATTGATTTACTACGAAAAGACAGTTTTTAGACATTATTGCTAAAAATAGAACGCTTAAAGCGTGCAGTTGTTTGTTCGCAATTTCCTACACTGTGCACACTTGAACTACGTTGTACATTTTGCCCCGTAGCGGATGACGAAGCAGGACGCTTTGGTCCCGCCGTTTTGGTCCCGTCACTTTGGTCCCGCCATTTTGGTCCTGCCGTTTTGGTCCCGAGGAAATTTTGGTCCCTGGCCATTTTGGTCCCGAGACATTTTGGTCCCGCCAATTTTTCGCTATTTTTTAAAAATATATATCAGTTTTTTAATATGATAGCATATTTATTGATACGGAAAAGTTGAAGTGCTCTTAGAATATATTTAATTAAGGAATATCTTACAGATAACTATATAATTTTTCGAGATTACGATTGAGATTACTATTACTATTGAGATTCGGAGAATTTTTTACTAATTTTTTACAAACATTTAATGTATTTATTTTTTTTTTCTTTTTAATGCATTTGCATTTTCTGTTTTTAGATTTTTTTCATTTGATTTCGATTTAACTTACTTCAATTGTAATTTGATTTTTAATTCACTATTAGTGACAAAATTTTGTGATTTTATAAGTATTGTTAACAATAACAATAGTACCTTCTTATTAAAAAGAGAATCCCCATTTGATTATATTTATTGATAAAGTCTGAATTAATTTAAAAATAATAAAATACAGAAAAATTTTGTTTAAAAAAAAGGAAAAAGAAAGAAAGAAAACCTTACGATATTAAATATAATTTGCTTTTAGTGGCAGAATGCTATTTCTTTCAAAGAACTAATTATTGTCCTACTCCCATCATAGACTCTTCTTCATAAGCATAAGCTTGGGATCATTTATAAAGTTTTTGAACTTACATGTGAATTTAATCATAATATGTGTGTGTGTGTGTGTGAGAGAGAGAGAGAGAGAGAGAGAGAGAGAAAGAGAGATACGTTTCATTCGATTTGATTGTGATTTAATTTTTATCATTAATCTAAGAGCAATTTATTTCAAAATCTGTGTTATATTAATAATAATAAAATGCATGTTTGTTTGTCTGTGATATTTAATTACGTTGATCGTGTATATATGTGTATAAATTACTTTTCTTTCAATTATAATGATTTTATATAAAAAATTAAAAAATATAAGTAGTCCAATATTTAATCAATTGTGTGCATTGCAAGCATCAATGTTCAGAAAATGTTGGCGTTCATTTTTTTTTAATTTTTAAATTTTTTTTTAAGCTTTTTAATTAAAAATTATGTTTAAAATAAATAAATAAATATATCTGTCTGATATGTCTCTATGACTAAAAATAATTCGCTGTAGCACCTTGGTATTCCTTTCACACCTGTTTCTCCCACAGATAATAAAAAGGAATTTCACTGTTTTGTTTCAGCGCATTTAAAAAAAAAAAAAGGGGGGGGGGCGGGTAATGGAAATTTTCTTAAACAATATTGTAAGGGATTATAATGGAATAAAAATGCTTTTCCAATTCTGTGTGATATGTAACTATTCCTTTTGTTTGACAAATATATCCTGATTGACAGAGAAGAAAATGACTCAAGTTTAGCAGATTTGTACAAATTAATCCTGAGATCATTATTTAGGTTCCTCGCATCTTCTTTTATTATTAAACTTTAACATTTAGGAGATGCTTGGATAAAGCATCGATTTCCTACAAATTTTGTATTCTAACACTTGAAATTTGAATGTGACAATTAAGAGTCGCATTACAGTGTTTTTTATTAAAAACTTTGTATTTTATTTAAACTGAAAATTTCCAGACTTAGATAAATTAACAATGCTTAGATCTTCGCTGATAACTAATACCTTTATCATTCAAAATTCGATCCGAAATAATAAATTTTCTGTTCTATGTGTCCTACAGTTACATCATTTTCAACAAAGGTTGTAGATATTCATCTCTCCAATTGAAAACATTCGACTAAGTTCTCTTTTGGCCGAAGTTCTCTCATGTATTTCCTGTCCTTTTCCCTCTATCGTACAAAGAAAAAATCTAAATCTTTAAATTTTAGACTTTTTTTTTCAGTTTTATTTGTTACTACAACTTTCTGTTGCAAAATAATAATGATGATGATGATGATGATGATGATGATAATTTTTACTTTTCCTACCCACATGTTTTCAAGTCAAATAACAAAAATTCGAAATATGAAAAATAATTTCGCTTTTTTCCTGTAATACTTTGATTATTCCTAATATAAGGACCGAAACGTGGGACCAAAATGGCGGGACCAAAGCGGTGGGACCAAAACGGCGGGACCAAAGTTTCTTCGGGACCAAAGTGGCGGGACCAAAACGGCGGGACCAAAGTGTCATGTACCCAGCGGATGACACGTATACTCTGTGGTTCAAAGTACTGTTACTATAAGCGGTAACATCGATTACCGCAAAGTCGTTTTCAACCAACTTCAGAAAAGAGGTTGTTCTTAATTCGAGCTATGTGTTGTTGCTGGTGTTTGTAAGCTTATAACTTCGTAAGAGATGCTCTAATTAACCGACTTCAAAATGGAGGAGGTTTTTAGTTCAAAGCATATGTTTTTTTGTTTTAATTTTTTGTTTGTTAGCTCATAACTTCTGAACGATGATCCGATTTTGATACTTTTTGTTTTATTGTAAAGGTCTTGGTCTGAAATAGGTCCTATTGTAATATCTTTACGATCAAAAGAAAATACAGGGTGCTCAAAAAAGTCAGTCCCGACTCTTTTAACTGCTGAACAGCTGCAGCTATAGTCATAAAAGTGGTATGTAGGTATAATAAAGTGCACATGTGTCACGCTATTCAAAATCCTACAGCGCCACCTGGTGGAAAACAGTGGAGTTAGGGTTCCTATCTCTGAAACGGTTCAAGACAGGGGAAAAAAGTGAATTATAAAATTGCAGAGCCTCATCAATGTAGTACGAAAAGATAGTTTAGACATTAATGCTAAAAACATAACGCTTAAAACGTGCATTTGTTTGTTCACAATTTCCTATTTTGTGCACACTTGAACGACATTGCGTATGTTGTAGCGTAGCGGGTGACATTTATGCTATGTAAAATTCAAAGTATGGTTATTGTAAGTGGTCACATCCATTAACGCATAGACGTTTTAAACCGACTTCATAAAGGAAGAGGTTCTCAATACAAATCATGTTTTTCATTGTTGTTGTTGTTCAAATTTGTTAACTTAAAACTTCGTAAGAGATGATTCAATTTTAATACTTTTTTTCTTGTCGTAATGATCTTGGCCTGAAATAGGTTTCATTATGATTTCGTTAAGATATAAACAAATGACTGATACTCACAATAGTCTGTTCTCACTCTAACTGCTGAACGCATGCAGCTACGCTGGTAAAAGCAGTATGTAAGTATCGTTGTTGAAACTTCTATCCGTCAGCTGCAATGCATATTTTGCTCTTTGTTTAAACTTTACGCTGCGCAGTTTCGAGCACAGCGGGTGACACGTATTCACTGTAAAGTTCAATATATATGCCTAACAGAATTTTTGGTTACGAACACAACGTATCCGTTCTTTACATTTCTAAAGACATTTTAATTTAACGTATGTTCATTCAATAGATAGTTTTTTTGCTGATATCCGATAAAGGCAAGAAAAGTGACACAACTTCAAAATGCAGCATTTGAGAAAAATGAACTTACAAATAACTTGACTAGAATAAAACTGACACAACTGTCTCTCGAGTGGATAACTTTCTAGATGGAGATGTAATTTTTTATTCACATTGTGTGCATTTCGTGTATTTTTCAGTGACATAAACCATTTTTTGAGTTATGTCACTTTTCATGGAACTTGTGATTTGTGAAAGTGCTTTCGAACGTCTTCTGATGTTCATCTACATTAATAAGTTTTCACTGAAAAGAGAAAAATAAAACCTTTTTGCAAAAAAAATAGAACCGACTCCAAAAAGCAACTACTATTCAAACAACTAAAAAAAAAATGGTATGAAATGAAACTGCAAATTGCGCCTAAATATATAAAATAATTTCCTTCGCCAAACAACCTATGACACTACATGTAATCATAACTTTTGAAGTCGACGCAAAATTAAATAAAAATAGATACCTTTTTTCAATACAAAAATCAAATCCTATTCAAAATACACATCTCACATTGTCACCTGCAAAACGCAGCCGAAAACTATTTTGTTTCAAGAAAACAAATAAGATTTCGTAAGCAGCAAAAGTTGGCAAAGATGCTGGTATCTGACGTCCTTGGTGAAAGAGAAATCGCAAAATTATCTGGCAAACATATTTAATTTCTTTGGGATATCATGATTATTTTTATAAGGTTAAGAGAGTAATAAAGAATATGAAACAATACTTCGTACAATATATATTATGAAAATATACATCTTGCGTGTATATTTTTGCATTACGTTTTGATCGCCAAATCCAAAAGCCACCATGGATGATAGTTATCAAAGTTATACCAAATTTGCAAAGGAAACTTTAACTTTGTAGAAACATAAATACCGCATTGTAAAGAATGTTCACTGTTCTATGTAGATGCTACTAATGGACCAATTGTGTACAGTGATAAAAAATAAAGGAAACATGAAAATGGATCATTCGAGACAACAGCATTTGTTGCTACCGATATAAAAACAAACTTTTAAATTTTATTTAATTTTGCGCCGACTTCAAAAGTTATGATTAATTGTAGTGTTATAGGTTGTTTGGCGAAGGAAATTATTTTATACATTTAGGCGCAATTTGCAGTTTTATTGCATACCAATTTTTTTTTAGTTGTTTAAATAGTAGTTGCTATTTGGAGTCGGTTCTATTTTTTTACAAAAAGGTTTTATTAAAGATTGAAATAAAAATTCTTAGAATGCAAATACAAGAAATATTTATGCATATTTCAAATTCTTATATATATGCTCATCCTACTTTTAGCAAAAAATAGTTAAATATTGAGAACCAAAAGTGGGAAATATAATTTGAAATTAACATGGCAGATGGCCATTGGCCATCCAATGCAAGAAAGAAAAAGTGAAGTTAAAATGGCAAAAAATAACACATTTCATGTAATTAAACATGAAAAACACATAACAATTTGTAAAGATGCAATTATATCACGAAAAATGGGTGAGTAAGATTCGAATAAACAGAATTTGGAATATAATATCAGTCCTTCATTTTTCGTAAAATTTACCGATTTTTTGGCAAAGGTCTTGATAGTTTGCATACATTTCATGGAACCACTTCAGGCACCTTATGCATTTTATCCAGTCGTTAGTTTTGGTTGTGGTGTTGTATTTTTCTCCACAATCAACGCAGTGATTCAATAAACACAAATTTTATTCCCTCGAAAATTGTACAGTCTGATAATTTGAAATGTATTTCCTCTCTTTCGCTGCTGGAAATATCGTGTTCTTGTCTTTTCCTTGCGTTTGTTTTAGACTTTTTCACAGACTTTTACTTTTTCATCAAATTTATCTGTTTCTCTGATGGAAGTTTCCGACGTTTTTCAATATTTTCTGGGGATGTTAAAACCATAGTTAACCATTTGCCATTAAAAGTTGTCATGAATACCATGGGTACGTTTTCTAACTGTTTTTGTTATGGCTACATCAGGAATTGATGCAATATCATAAAGTACATATTTTGGTGTTGATACATCATGAATTTTGGAAGCTTTAAATGTAGCCATCGCTCCTCGATTTGAAGTGGCTATCTCTCTGAAAGTAAACGAAAGATATCCACCCAATTCAAAGCGCCACTTTGCCATTGTACGTCCTTGCTTACAAGCAAAAATTCGATTATTTACGTTCTTTAAAATTTCGTATAGTAAAAAAAAAAAAAAAAAAGTAACGCACTTATTGTAAGCATTCAGATACTTAACTCAACAAAAATAGCGAACCATAAAATTAAATAAACATTATAAAATTTCACTTACTTTTTATAATCGAAAAACACAGCTGAACAATGAATGAACTCAATGAATGAACTCATTGAACTATTTCCTACAAGCAAAGTTTGTTTTGCCTTCTACAATCAAGTTTAAGAAATATTTAGACTGGCCATCTGCTCTCTATGGCCATCTATCCTAGAGTTACATAGTGTTGTTTATAATTCAAGATTTACTATGAACAGCTTTAAGCCATTGTAAAATCTGCTGGTATAATTAATTAATGCGTTGTATAAAAGAAGAATAAGTTCTTTTTTTGAATTTCTATTCTCTTTATAAGATTACTCTAAATTAAGTAATACCATAACACTATTCAATATCATGTACTTAATTTCAATATTAGCGTTACCCATTATTTATCTTATTTTATTCTTTGAAGTGTTTTTACTTCTTTTGAAATAGTTACTGATTTTTCCATTTCTATGTGAAATTAATTTTCACATGAGCTACTTTCTTTTTAACACTTTCCAACAAGGTTGAAAAGTGTTTATGACTTCGGTTTGTCTGTCTGTCTGTCTGTCTGTCCGTCTGTCCGTCTGTCTGTCTGTCTGTCTGTCTGTCTGTCCGCGCTCTAACTCCCGTAAATATTTATGGAATTTCTTGAAACTGATATATGTTATTCAAGTTCACCATCGGACAGTCCCTATTGAAAATGGAGTTTATACCTCTACTGGTTTGTGTACAGGGACACCCGAAAGTATTTCAAAGCATTGTGTTCTATGAGAGGTATTTCTACAAACCATATTTTAATACCTTTACTGTAGACTTACCTTAATGAGATTGAAATATGTTATTCAAGTTCACTATCGGACGTTCCCTAATGAAAATGGAGTTTATACCTCTACTGGTTTGTGTACAGGGACACCCGAAAGTATTTCAAAGCATTGTGTTCTATGAGAGGTATTTCTACAAACCATATTTTCATACATTTACTGCAGACATATCTTCATGAAATTTAAATATGTTATTCCAGTTCACTATCGGACGTTCCCTATTGAAAAACGAGTTTGTACCTCTCCTGGTTTGTGTACAGGGACACCCGAAAGTATTTCAAAGCATTGTGTTCTATGAGAGGTATTTCTATAAATCATATTTTAATACCTTCACTGTAGACATATCTTAATGAAATTGAAATATGTTATTCAAGTTCACTGTTGGATGTTTCCTATATAAAATGGAGGGAATACCACCATCGGGTTATACACAGAGACACTCAAAAGTTTTCCAAAGCATTGCGTACTATGAGAGATATTTCTATAAATCAAATTTTAATAACTTTAGTTTTCACGAAATTTTAGGGAATTGAAATATGTTATTTATATGCACAAAAGAATGCTTTACATAGAATATAGCATGATAAGCATTATATTTACAGGGTGGCACAAAAATATCCAGATAAATTAAGAGCTATTAATAAAAAAATTGCTAGATGTGTACTTTCTATTACGTTAAGTGTTTTTAACACTATCTAACATTTTTAACACTTTCCAACAAAGTTGAAAAGTATTTATGACTTCAGTTTGTCTGTCTGTCTGTCCGTCTAACTGTCCGCGCTCTAACTCCCGTAAACATTTATGGAATTTCTTGAAACTGATATATGATATTCAAGTTCACTATCGGACGTTCCCTATTGAAAATGGAGTTTATACCTCTAATAGTTTGCGTACAGGGACACCCGAAAGTATTTCAAAGCATTGTGTTCTATGAGAGGTATTTCTATAAACCATATTTTCATACCTATACTGTAGACATATCTGAATGAAATTGAAATATGTTATTCAAGTTCGCTATTGGATCTTTCCTGTATAAAATGGAGGAATTACCACCATCGGTTTATGTACAGGGATACTCAAAAGTATTCCAAAGCATTGCGTTCTATGAGAGATATTTCTATAAATCAAATTTTAATAACTTTACTTTCCACGAAGTTTTTGGAAATTGAAATATGTTATTTATATGCACAAAAGAATGCTTTGCACAGAATATAGCATGATTAGCATTAGATTTACAAGGTAGCACAAAAATATCCAGTTACATTAAGAGCTATTAATAAACAATTGCTAGAATTGTACTTTCGTTTACGTTAAGAGTTTTTAACACTTTCTAATATTGTTTAAGTTTGAATATGATTTCAGTTTTGTGTATCTGCCTGTCCGTCTGTCTGTCTGCCTGTCTGTCTTTCCGAGCTCTAACTCCCGTAAATATTTATGGAATTTCTTGAAACTGATATATGTTACTGAAGTTTATGATCGGATGTTCCCTATTGAAAATGGAGTTTGTACCTCTACTGGTTTGTGTACAGGTACACCCGAAAGTATTTCAAAACATTATGTTCTATGAGAGGTATTTCGATAAATCATATTTTCTTACTTTTACTGTAGACATATCTCAATTAAATTGAAATACGTTATTCAGATTCCCTATTGGATATTTACTGTATCAAATGGAGCAAATACCACTACTGATTTATGTACAGGGACACTTAAAAGTATTCCAAAGTATTGCGTTCTATGCGAGATATTTCTGTAAATCAAATTTTAATATCTTTACTTTCTACGAAGTTTTTGGAAATTGAAATATGTTATTTATATGCACAAAAGAATGCTTTGCATAGAATATAGCCTGGTTATCATTAGATTTACAGGGTGACACAAAAATATTTAGTTACATAATATTAATAAAAAATTGCTAGAATTGTACTTTCGTTTACTTTATGCGTTTTTGAAACTTTCTATCATTTTTTTAGTGTGAATATAATTTCAATCTCTGTATCTGTCTGACTGTTATTCTGTCCGTCTGTCTGTCTCTCTGTCTGTTAACTGAGCTCTAATTCCTTAAATATTTACGGAATTTCTTTAAACCGATATATTTTATTCAAGTTGACTATGGGATGTTCCCTATTGAAAATGGAATGAATACATCTTCTGGTTTGTGTACAGGGACACCCAAAAGTATTCGAAAACAGTGTGTTCTATGAGAGGAGTTTCTATAAACCATATTTTAATACCTTTAATGTATAGAAACTTCAATGAAATTTTAATATATTATTCAATTCCCTATCGGATGTTTCCTATGTAAAATAGAGCCCATTTCTTACTGGTTTGTGTACAGGGGCACTTGAAAGTATTCCAAAGCATTGTGTCGCATGAGAGTTATTTTTATAAACCAAATTTTAATAATTTTATTCTCCGCAATTGAAATATATTATTCGTATGCACAAAAGAGTGAATTCTCGTTAATATAGTATGGTTAGTATTAGATTTACAGGGCCACACAAAAATAATCAGTTATATTAAGAGCTATAAATAAAAATTTGCTGGAATTGCACTTTTGTTTACATGAGCGTTTTAAAACTTTCTTATAATCTTAGTGGGAATATGATTTCAATTTGTGCATGTGTCTATCCGATTGTTTACCATTCTATCTGTTTGTCTCCGGCTCCTATCATCCGTGAATACTTTGAGAATTTTTAAAAAATTATACACTCAAGTTCCCTATGGAATGTTCCCTATTTAAAATGCCATTAATAAGTCCTGAACAACTAGTTTGTTTACAGGGACAACAAAAACAACAATAAAAAAACAAACAATGTATTACGTTTCAGGACAGAATTTTTTAAAAGTTATATTTAAAAATATTTCTACTATAAAAATCATAGAAACATTGACATGCATTACTAATATTCTAAAATATTGTTTCTTATAGAACATGATATGATTAACTTTCAGATTTACAGGGCTACACTAAAATATTCAGAGAGATTAAAAGCTGTAATTATAATCTAACGGCTGCGTTTTCTTTTGCGTTAAGCCTTTTTAACACTTTCCAAAATGCCTAAGAGTAATTTTAAAATCAATTATTCTATCTGCATGTTTTTCAGTCGTTCTGTCTGTTGTGTGATAAAGTAGGCAAAGAATATTAAAAGTTATTCGATAGAATTGCGTACAGTTGGAAAGTGTTACTAATCAATGCGTACTGCATGATTTTTCTTTCTTGTTTCCTTTTAATGGCATATACGTAACTTTTTTAACACTTTCCAACAAGGTTGAAAAGTGTTAATGACTTCGGTTTGTCTCTCTGTCTGTCCGCGCTCTAACTCCCGTACATACTTATGGAATTTCTTGAAACTGATATATGTTATTCAAGTTCACTATCGAACGTTCCCTATTGAAAATGGAGTTTATACCTCTATTGGTTTGTGCACAGGGACACCCGAAAGTATTTCAAAGCACTGTGTTGTATGAAAGGTATTTCTATAAACCATATTTTCATACCTTTACTGTAGACATATCTTAATGAAATTGAAATATGTCATTCAAGTTCACTATCGGACGTTCCCTATTAAAAATGAAGTTTATGCCTCTACTGGTTTGCGTACAGGGACACCCGAAAATATTTCAAAGCATTGTGTTGTATGAGAGTTATTTCTATAAACCATATTTTCATACCTTTACTGTAGACATATCTTCATGAAATTGAAATATGTCATTCAAGTTCACAACTGGATGTTTCCTGTATAAAATGGAGGGAATACCACCATCGGTTTATGTACAGGGAAACTCAAAAGTATTCCAAAGCATTGCGTTCTATGAGAGATATTTCTATAAATCAAATTTTAATAACTTTACTTCCCACAAAGTTTTAGGAAATTGAAATATGTTATTTATATGCACGAAAGAATGCTTTACATAGAATATAGCATGTTAGCATTAGCTTTACAGGGTGGCACAAAAATATCCAGTTATATTAAGAGCTATTAATAAAAAATTGCTAGAATCATACTTTCGTTTACGTTCAATTTAGATAATGTTATTTTATGGAAAATCAAAGAAAAAACCCTTTTGTACCTATCTTTTTGTCGCGGGGTGTATATATTCACTCTTTCTCATATTTATAAGGACACTTCATGTTTTGAAATAACTAATGTAAAAATAATTGTGAACAAGATTATACTAAATGCACTTGATATATCTAGTAGTCTAAAAACCAAAACTGTTATACTTTTATTAATATGAAACAAAATTAATAAAAAATACTGCAAAATATATTTTCTCGACGTTTTTAGATGTTCATAATTATAGGGACAATCAAGATTTTTTCGTTTTATTTAACTTACTAGCGGATAAATTACAGTTGACATGCGAATTTGTTAACTACTGGGCTAGATTAATTCATATATAAGCGCTCAATTTTTCTTGGACGGGCATTACTGATAATTCCTCGAAAGAAAAAAAAAAGAACGTTCATGTAGTGAAGTATGATAAATGTGTTTTTTAAGTGGAGGGATAATTTCAGTCCGTCGTATTTCTAATGAAATTCGAAGATCTAAAATTGCTGAAGGAAATGTGATCAAACGTTGAACTGCTGGTTCGATAGGAGAGAGATCTGATGCAAAATCAGAGTTGTTTTACAGAGATCGAAGACTCATAATTCCTCTTACTGTTCTACTCAAAATGGCTGCTGCTGAATTTGCTATTAATTTTTAACGAAAGGTTGGGGTCCACATTTATGCATGTTTAAAATAATTAATAATATGTTAAAATGAATAAAAAAACCTGTAATAATCAATAAGCATTTAACGGAGGAAAGAACGTCTGTGTTAAAGTTCAATAAAGACAATATGAAATGGTAAAATGTTGCATTTTCGGATGAAAAACATTTTATTCTTGATTAACCAAATGGTTTTAACAGTTACTGGCACAATCTGAAGATAGCGAAAGACAGAGCAGATTTTTTAAACACAGATATGAATCGGGCATTTTAAAGGTGGATTTATGGTGCTCTGGGGAGCTGTTGCTACTGATGGCAGAATGAATTTAGTAATTTTTTCTATTATTGTCTTATGAACATCAAGAGAATATCCGCAAATTTTAAAGGTGGAATTATCAGATTTTTGTTAGATTTTAGAGAGAGGTGGGGGTGGGGGGTAATAATTTTTTTTTTTCAACAAGACTCACATTTATGCTCTACTTCTAGAGCAATAGAAAATGGTTTGAAGAAAGAAACTTCTTTATTATTGCCTTTCCCGTGGCCTAAAAGTTGAAAAAACCTTAAGTTATCATATTAGAAAAGTGCATGCAAGTGGAAAGCAATTTTAAATAGTTTAAAAGTATTCAGAATATCATCTATGCTGTATGAAATGACATTGAAACAGAATATTAAATATATATTAAATACATATTAAATACATATATATATATTTATATATATATATATGTACCAAAAAGAAAGTCTGACTGTTTCACCCTAAAAAGAGACCCCATAAAATATAAATTTAAAGAATAACGGAAAAAAAAAAAATAGTAAGATTTGAGCTGTCCTTATAATGGTAAACACCTGAAAAATCATTTTATTTTTTATTTTTTTTACCGTATTTAAAGTTTTTTAAGATAGAAAAACAATAAAACTTTTTTAAATATCGTCTATTAATGAAATTCAAATAATTAAAAAATGTATTTGTTTAAATGATAGTGTTCAGTGTTTAGTTAATATAGAAAAACGGGTGTCCTTATAATTATGAGAACCAGTGTGTGTATATATATATATATATATATATACACCATATATATATATATATATATTAAATCTTACCATCGTTTGTTTTTCTTATTTTCATTCTTATAATGAAAGTTATTAATGTTATTTCTTGTTTTTATTTAATAAATAAACGTGAATACAGAAAACGCTTTATAAAAGCCACAAGTGATGTACATTATTAAAAACTTGAAATCATGAATATGATATATTGAATAAATGCAGTATCATACTTTTATTGATAATTAATGAGCGTCATATATATTCAGTATTGGGGCATTAAACATTAAGTTACTAATATAGCTGAACTTTTTGTATGTTAAAAACATCTTATGAAAAGTCACACTCTATTAAAAAACGACAAAACAAATTTAAATACTTACAATTAAGTTATAAGTGTATAAAGACTGTTTCTATCGGTAATTTATTTATTGTTTTATTTATTATAAACAATTATTTGCTTCTTAGAAATGTTTCTCTTGTTAATTTCCTATTTTTTTAAGTCTTCTCCAAGTGCTTCCTTTGATTATGCCTGCTTGTAGAGCTGATGCAGTTTCAGTTATGTCACAAGGTTCAGTTATTTGTTTCTTTTATGGAAATGTCTTCCCCCTTTGCTCCTAAATATAATACCCTCTTTTAAAAACCTCATATTTTTCCATATATTTATGATTCTGTCAAAATTCGCATCGTTTTATCCATGCAAATAATTTCCGTATTTATTGCCAAATTTGTCAAGAATTCTTGAATTTAATTTATGCATTCATTGACGATTAGGTCCTTATTCTTATCACCTACGATAAAAAGTTTTACCATAAAATACAATATTTAAATTTAAGTCAGAAATAAAAAACGAGATGAAAAAGATACATATTATTATATCGCCATCATCATGAAACCATAGTTTTTCCTTTTATAATCTCACCATGCTGCTTTATTGCACACTTATCAAGTATAATGCTTCCTGTGAATGGTTGGCAAGACTACTACCTGTAGGTAACACATGCTGCTTTATATTTTGAACTGTTTTCACATTTCAATAAAGCATGTTATTTCAGCCCTGCAATGACAGGTCAGTAAGTTTCGAAATTTTGAACAGCTGAGCTTGCTTGCTGTTCGTCAAGCTATTTAGAATTCATTGAGCTATTTCTAAATTCATGCCTCGTGAATTTACCGGAAAGATAAATATCAATGAAATATGATACTTTTACATTGTTAGAATGCTTAAAATCTATTAATTGTAACGCATTTATGTGATGCTTATGCTGATGATGCACGTGCCATATATAACTCAAGGTCACACATCTATTATCTGAATTTAATCATACAAAACCGTGAAAATAACAAATGAAATGGAAGTTTCTAACGAAGAATCTTTGATTTGTTATTTCATTTGGATTTTTTTAAATAGATTTTCCTAGTATTTTATTTGAAAATATTTATAAATCAACTTGGAACTAAACACACTTTAACATTTTTTGATTTAGTCGCTTTCTTTAATTCATTATTATTATTTTTTTTTTTCTGATTTTTTTTTTTTTATTTTTTTTATTCTTTTGAAAAATAAAAGACATACATTTATAATTATTACCAATGAAACAATACGTTTCTTGCTAAATAAACTGTTGGTAAATTATGTAAAGTCACATAATAAAATAAGCATAAATATCTGCAAAATCCATTATACTCTTTATAAGATTACGGACAGTATGGCATAATTTGGAACACCACTTTTTTCGAGGCCCCTCAGGTCCTGTACTGTGTTCTATAAAATGGAGCTACTGCATAATAGTGTAAAAAAAAGTATTAAAGTCTATTGTAAAAAACAATTGTTCTAACAGTTACCCTTTTCCTACAGCTTGGCATCTAAAATCTACAGAGTTTAGTTAATGGGATTGTTGGTGTTGAAATTATCTTAAATCTATTTGGATACCGTGAACTAACACGATCTCTGTCTGATCTTAAAATCAACAAACTACGCTATGTGGGTAAAATTCTAACGATGTCACTGAAATGAACTTTTGAGCATGCTATGTTGTATGATGTCAGATATCCTCAGACAATAGCTACACTATATACTGAATATTCTGTTTTTATTAGAATGATAAATTTCGTAAATCTTAATATGATATTTCGTTTTTTTTTTTTCAAACTTATATATGTGAAGTTTACAATGTATTTTCATGATAGATATCTATTATCATTAATAATAAGCATATTAAAGCATGTTACGAGTGTTAACACCTTACCAAAACTTTTGAAAAACGAAACATCCCAGTATATAAAGTACCATGATAAAGTAAATAAGAATTTCAGATAAATTAAATTAAATTAAATAATTTAAGTGAGAAAATTAAATTAAAATTAAATTTTTATTATTTAAAAGATTACTTTTTAAATTTATAATTAGGTATTTAATAATTTTGGAATAAATTAGATTATGACATCCCAGTGTTAAATGTTATTTAGTTCAAAAGGAAAATATTTCACGTCAGAAAATTTACATTTAAAAGCATGCTAATAATGTATTTATGTATCTCTGATATGTTTCTAATCTTTACTCAATGTTTTAAATATGTGATCATAATTATTCCATTGTTTTTCAAAAGTGGGAGTAATTATAACCATACGCAATAACATAGTAACAACACATAAAGACTTTTTTTAATTAAAGAAACCACATAACATTCAAACAATATATAGGAAACCAATAAATCCCTGAAACTATTTATGATTTGTACCAGAAGTTGCAATCAATATATCAGAGAAAAAAGTAGGTAAAGATGAAAAGAGCCTCTGTTTTTAACACAGATGAATCTAGATTTACAAGTAACCCATCTTCTTTGTCTCTTTTATGTTTCCAAAAACCAAAACACAAATGTTTTGGAGTTTGGAAACATATAGAAACGAGTCACAAATGATTGGGGGAAAAAAGGACATTTATGCATGTTTTTTCAGAAACAGTTGCTGTTTCTGAACAGTCCCAGATATTTATTTTGTCTTGTCAAAATAACTTATAACACTTCATGTGAAAGATGTCATTTTGTTTTAATTTAATTTAATAAATAGAAATAATTCATTTTGTACCATTTTTTATTCAACTACATTTCCAAACTGCAAGTTTTAGAAGTACGTGTAGTTAGAAATACTTTGACAGCAAATCAAGCAACAATAGGTCTCAATGTCCTCAGCAAAATTTATATAAATCAGTATAAAGAGAAAACAAAGGGTTTGCAATTTCCCTACTGATGGTCGTAATTATCCCAATGTTTTGTAATTCTGTGCTTTTGGTGGGATAATTATAACCATCTCCATTAATTTCAGATAAAGAAGAAGTAAAAATGTAATGGGGGCATTCTTGAAATGTTAAAGTTACCACCTAATTATTTTAAACAAAATTATTAAAAAAAAAAAAGAAAAAAAAAGTAAATTACAAGGTTTTAAAATATAATAAGTGGTCATAATTACCCTACCTGACCCTATAACATGTAAAAAAGTATTATGAATATTCTCACGTGGATTTTTTAAGCAATCTGTTCCATTCCTTATACTCTGCTTATTTCGTGTCACTTAAGAAAATGTAATTTGTTTTTTACGTAATTTATGTATTTTCCTTAATGTTGTGAGAGTATTGAAATTTTTTTAAATATTATGGGGTCTAGAGAATAGCGGATTTTAAGCGTTATTTTTACAAAATATTATTTAAAAAGCTCACTCTTACTCTCTAATCAAAGTAGAAATATCAGAATTGATACACTCCTCTTACTTTACATTATTGTTTCACATTAAATGGTTTTTGAAATATATCACATCGGAGTTAAAATTTTTTTATTTATTTATTTTATTATGTAACACAGCTTGTAAGTAATCATACCATGGAGTTTAAACATTTATTTTCAAATAATTAAAACATTTTTATATAAAAGAAAGTTAATTAAGTTATTGTCACTAAATATTAATTCATTTTGTAGATATCCATTTTAGAAATGTGTATTGCCTGGTTAACTCAACGCTGTAAATGGTACACTGAAAAATGCACTCTATGTAATTATATTGCATCTGTACTGCATGTTCATCTGCTCGAATTCGCGCATAGGTTGCCGTGCTACCAAAGCGAGCAAGTAATCCATTCCGTGGTGTTTCAAAGTTAAGATAACTTTTCTCTGGATCATTCATTCTTAGGGGATGACTCCCATATTATCGAAAATAACTCCCTTTCCTGCTCTACTGCAACGTTAATCCATAGTATCTCATACTTAATATAACTGGGATACTTACTCAGAAACCTATAAAATTTTGTAGTAATCCTTCGGTTTTATGATTATCCTAATAAACCTTTTGTGAAATTAATCAAAATGTTTTTCAGTTCATAGGAACATTGTTTTCATTCATCAGAATTATTAATCCTACAATACCTAACACTTTAGTACATTTTATAAGAAAGTATAATGTAAATATTGCACCGGTAAAAATCCAATTTATTTTAATGCTGCGAAATAATAATAATAATAATCGATATGGACTTACTGGAAGAAACAAAGTAGCATTTAGTGAGATATATTTAAAACAGGCTTTTTCATCTTGTATAGAAAACTGGTCAAAAGTGTAAGTTCGACACTTTTAGATGGAATTAGTAGATAGAACTTGAATCTTATTTTAAACTCTTCTTTACAATTACGGTAGTTAATAATCATCTCAAAGAATTTCACATGTAAAAGTTTACATTATACAAAGGTTTTGTAATTGTACAACATTTTGTGCTGTATTTATTTTTATTGTATAATATTGCATACTTTATTTATTTATTATTTTATTTTGCATATTTGTTTCCTGTTTAGTCAGCTTATTGCGTTACATTTATTTTTTAAAATGTATATTGTTTTCAGTTATATAGGTTTTAATTTTCAATTTCTATTGTTTTCATTTATATGGATTTTAATTTTCAATTTCTTTCTTTCTGTTTTTTTTTTTTTTTTTTTGGCCTTGTTCAGAGATTTTATATGTATAATGTCCTAAACAAATGTACCCAATTAGTAAAAGATGCTATACTTAACAGGAATTTAAAAAGCGTCAGAAAAATGTAAAATTAATTAGATAACAGGACGTACAAAGTTTTTATTTAAAAAAAAAAAGTATACTAATAGTTGACTTCCTTTAGTAGCCCTAAAAGGCAATTTACTCACTAGTTCATTTCCATCCATTTACTCTATAGCATTTCCACAGTCACAATAACAATAGCAGCGGTTATTGAAGAATGAAAGTTTTAACATCACGTAAATGTTTTCTCTGACGTAACCCCGTAAAGAAAAAATCCAGTGGATTGGTGTCTGTAAAGCTTGGTGCCGAAAAATTGGACGTCAGTATTCTATTCTTACGTAAGAAAAAATTGTATTGAAAATTGCTCGAACACCCGTTCCCCAATGAAAATGGGTCTTATTATTCTTAGAAAATAACAGTGTTCCCTGAAAGCAATATACAAATATATATATATATATATATGTTTGGGATAATCCTGTAAAAATAATGCTTGAAATTCGTTGTTATTAAGCATTTGATTATGTCCTTTCATCTTTATTTATTTGTGTGTAAATTGTACGCCTATTCATGGAAATATAAATGCTACTTTAACAGCAAAGAAAAATTTTCGAACATTGCATATTTATAATATGTGGTGTTTTTAAATTTATACAAAGTCATTTTTACAAAACTTGACTAACTACAACAGACGCAAAATACTGCCTTTTTACTATATAGTATGAAACTGCGCATGCCTAATCACTAACAAAATTTCTTTCACACAATTTTACTAGTCAAATGTATAGACTTAGAAAACCCCAAGCAAAGATTTTCAAATGTTCTATCGACGATAACTTTCTGAATTTCAACGATATGTGCTTTTTTAATGTATGTATAGAGAGAGTAAATATATACATTTTGCTAGTAAATGATGCAAAAGAAATTTTGTTATCGTTTACAGATGTTCAGTAAAAATTATTTAATAAAAATTCTCATATTTTATCAAGTATTTAATATTTTTATATTCTGGTTCCATATGTTTTGTCCAGCAGAGAATAACTATTTTTCGCACAAAGACGTTCCACTGGTCTAAAATCTTAACATGTTATAAAAAAGTACACTGTTAAAAAAATGCAGAAAAAATACAGAAATTCTCTGTAATTTCAGAAAAAAAGTCGTAAATTACGAAAAAATTACGTAGACAAAACGTATTTTACGACTTTTTTTCTGAAATTACAGAGAATTTCTGTATTTTTTCTGCATTTTTTTAACAGTGTACGTTCGTAAAATTTACGCTGTTGTTAAAGAAATATTTATATCTCCGCAATTCACATAAAAATATATATATGTAATTATAAAAAGAATTATAATCACATTCTACAGCGACAACAGATTTCAAGCATTATTTTTTACCAAGTGATCCCAAACATTTTTATTTTTGTTTAATTTCTTATTGGTCCCATGTTTGCTTTCGAAAAAGAGTCTTAACTGAAATATACGAGGTATATCATGTTATTTTACCATACAAGACTAAAATCTCAAATAGTAAAACATAAAAGCAGAATGACAGAGATGTGTAATTCTTTTTTTTTTAATCTAATAGCTTGGTTACCACTGCATTTGTGTTTATCACGACGGGAAAAAAAAAAAAAAAAATATCTAGTCTAAAAATTTCAGTTTATCTTTCAAGCTGATTGGCTTACTGTGACACGTGACGTATAACGTTATAATGAAGTGATACAAAAACACACCTAAAAACAGTTTACAGAAAATATTTTTATTTATTTATTTATTTATTATCACAGCACAATGTGCGGAATAGTTGCTGTAATTTTACTTTTTTTTTTTTTTTAGAGGTAAGTTCACACTCAAAAACTGAGTTATTATTAAGTTTTTTTTTTTTTTTTTTTTTTTTTTTTTTTAAATTTATCTCATATCTTTTTTTCTTATTTTAGGTAATTTTCTGTGGTAGGATAATAGGAATTTTGAGTGCAATGCTAATTTTAAAGGTACAGATTGTAATTTCAATTTAGGAAGTAGACTTAAAAAGGCTTTAGTTTTCTGTTAGGAGAATCTATTAATATTGTTCTACATACAGACTATTTTGTGTATTTGAATTTTTTACATTATATTGTCATTTAAATCATTAAGATAAAGTTCTAATTATTTTCTGGATTGCATCATTGTTATTCAAATTTATTTTTTGCTCCGTGAATGTCTTCAAAAGTTTCAC
The DNA here is from genome assembly GCA_963930645.1 of Salticus scenicus. Classification (NCBI taxonomy): domain Eukaryota; kingdom Metazoa; phylum Arthropoda; class Arachnida; order Araneae; family Salticidae; genus Salticus; species Salticus scenicus. Next base: position 157,812,860 of record OZ005657.1, on the reverse strand, counting down.
AAATATTTTAGAACTTTTGTGCAGATTACTCTAACCTAAAATATAATATCTTCTCTTCTCAATGATTACATCCAAAACTTACTGTGTGGCGTTTGCGTTCCTGCAAACGCAATCTTAACTTAAATACTTAGATTACTAAGAAAACCAGAGACTTTAATTGAACAACAAATAAAAGTTTATTTGAAACAGATTAATGGGAGGGCGGCCTGGAAAATAGATCTTAGCTCAGCCAGCGTATTACTAAATCAAAAATATATAAATCAACAATTTAATTATCTTAAATATCTCACCACAGCAGATAGTCGACGGTGTAGAGACGGTCGCACACGTCCTCCAATACTACGGCTTCACTATGGGACAGAGGATTCCCTTCTGGCCCAGCTTGAACTTTCCGAAACTTAGTAGCCACTCACTAACACTCAACACTACTTAACTTCACACAACTAAATCTCCTCGACTCTACTTCCGATATTCACCAAAATAAGAATCATCACATTCGCTATACGATCCTCCAACATCCACACCATCTACTAAAACCATCTCTATTTTTATACTTCTTCCTACACCCTCCTTTCACTACATTTCAATCCGTACCTTTAAAAAACACTTCTAATTTAACTAATATTCAAAATCTAAGTCTTTCAATGCAGCATCCTGCCGACACAAAACTAGCTCGACCTCAACCTTCACCGAGCCACTGGCGACGGAGTGATTTTAACCGTCCCCACTTCCTACTTTGCTGGATCCAGCTTAATTAAAACAACTGTGGTGACGTTCTGACGTCTCAACCTCACAACTGTTTTAAATTGTTCTTCTTAAGTTTCTTTAAGAAATCTTTTTAGTACTGCAATAAATAAATTCAACAAAAAGAAGTCTTTTTCTTCTATTTTGGGAAGGGGGGGGACGGCCATATCCTAATGCCAGAAGAAGCGTACGTATTTTGACTAGAGACGCTTTGCATAAAATTATATTATTTACTATGATATCTTTAAAAGATTTAGTGTTTTTCATTTCAATAAGATGCGATATATTATGACAACAGAATTAACTGTTTTAATTCTTAGAGCCCGTCGTGTTTCAGACAGGCCGGGAAAGGATAGTCCGCTAGTACATTTCGATAACATATCCCATCACGAAAAGCACACTGAGAAAATGTAATCAGTGAATTAATTTTTCGATTTCTTGGTCAAGAAAACCTGTAGATCGATGACTCCAGGGCTTCAAGCTCAACCATCCCGTTTTTCAGTGTCTGTTTCTTGACTATTTTCCCTGCATTTTCTGACCTAGTTTATTGCAAACTTGAGATTGCACATTTTCCCCTGTGCTTTGTTCTTGATTTTTTTACTTTTTTCACATGCAAAAATACGGTAATGCATTTATCCAGTAATGAATGTATGATTACTTTAGACGAGGCATATGTTTTTCTTGGTTATTGTCATGGAGCAAGAAAAATTGTACTCAGTGAACGAGAAGAAAAATTACCAGAAGATTGGTGCATCAAACGCCATGAAAATTGACCAAATCAGTTCATTGTGGGGAGGAAGTTTCGGAAAGGGACACACTACCATTAATAAATGTATCAAAAGAATCTGAAAACTAATGTCCATTATTACATATATAATGTTTTAGTGTCTAGTAAGATTCAAAATTACCCCAAAAAGAGGAAATTCATCAGAAAATCTCCTGACATAAACCCTATAATTATTTTGGGCTTTGGATACTTCCAAAATATATTTCAATGAAGCTAAAATTAATTAATGGACTTCGGAAAGTTTTAAAAGAGAAACTGCGTGATATTTCTCCCCTAAAGCTTAATTTATTATTGTTATATATATATATATATATGTGTGTGTTTAAAGATTAGAAAAAACAAAAGGAGAATTACAAACCAATGCGCAGAATTGCAGCAAAAGGAAATGCAAAACTTAAATGTAGGAATATATAAACAAATGAATGAAATGAAATTCCAAAGAATGATGAAGACCTCAGTGTTTTTTTGGGGGTTCGTTTCATTCATTTGTTTATATATTCATATATATATGATTGGTGACAATTCTATTGTTGAACTTGATAATTGAATCAATTTGGGAAATCTTGTTGCTTTGTTTGGCCTGTGTATGTCTTTTTAGTGAATTGTTTGACTAATTCTTCTTCTTTTTTATTGAAATTTTATTTTTCCGACTGAGTGAAAATAATGCCTGGACCGGGAGTCGAACCCCGGAATCGGAAAAATAAAATTTCAATAAATATGATTTTCTTCCAATCAGTTGATTGTGTGATTTATAAAATTGTAACTATTCTTCGTTCTCATTCTTTGCTTCTACTATCAAAAAGATTATATATATATATATATATATATATATATATATATATATGTATGTATATATATATGCATTTCATTTTATTCCAAAAATTAATTGGTTGAAAATTGGTTATTAAATAAGTTATCAAGGGATGATACAACTCAACTTCTAAAATGCTATTTTCTCCTGTTAAGTCCTCTGTTTTGCTCGTGTTTTGAATTCAGCTTTTGTAGCTCGTGTTTTTATTTTATTATATTTTTTCTGGTTGGTGTTTCAATACATCAGGATGGATTACGTCTAAATTGCCTCTCTTTCATTTCGGGGTGATTTTTCCTTGCGGGTTTAGGTTTTGGTTTTATTACTTTTTAGGTTCATGGTGTGTTTTTGTTTTTCTGGAGGGTTTTCTGTTTTTGTTTTTTTTTTGGAAAATAATTTGTCATTGTTTCATTTGATTCATTTCAGGGTTCTTTTTTTATTATGGGTTCGTAATCAATCAATAAATTTCATGGTTTCATTGTTCTTTATCTGCTATGGAGTTTTACTGTTTTTTTTTTAAATCCATGTGTCTCCTAATCTGGTCTTGGTAGGCTGGGGGAGTGTTGCCGGCGTAAAACTAGTTTAACCCCGCAGGCAAGTCACAAGTCTTGCCGCTTGCCTCCTTCCTTCCTTTCTTGGGTTCTTTTTTTTCCTGGATTTCGATTTAGTTTGAGTTTTTCTGTGGGGATTTGGTTGAGTTGGTTTGTTGTATCGTTTGTTTTGCGGACTGTTAAAATTTTATTTGGTTTCTTTAAATATGTGTATTTCACCCCCTAATAAATCCCCCCCACACACACACCTTTCTGAGCTTCTCCTATATAGAGAATTTGTTCATTCTTATTAGTCTTTGTGGTTTTGATGATCTTGTGTCTGTTGCTTGACTTCTACCGCGCTTCATGGGTCATTATTGTTCATTACAGGGTTCTCTTTTTCACCTTGAAATATTGTCCTAGAGTCAACCTTCTTTTCATCAGAGTCTAATTACACGGTCCTATTTCAATTTTCAACAGGTATTGTTGTACAGTGGACTGGTGTCAGTGCTATTGTTGAACTTGATAATTGAATCAATTTGGGAAATTTTGTTGCTTTGTTTGGCGTGTGTATGTGTCTTTGGTGAATCGTTTGGCTAACTATTCTTCGTTCTCATTCTTTGCTTCTACTATCAAAAGCATTATATATATATATATATAATTATAATTATTGTTTTAAAACTGAGCCATTCTTCATAAAATACCCTCAGTACATTATCAGAAGAATTATTTATAATAGCAGAATATTGGGTATATCAAGCACATACAAAAGAAAAAAAAAAAAAAAAACAGGCTTTTTTATGTATCTTGTTAAAAAGAAAAAATACGCATTGGCTTAAATAAATTTCCGAAACTCTAATTGGGTTAAGTTATCTTCTCTTTAAAATTCTGAGCTTTGCTATGCCTTAGCTTTGCTGTTAATTATTTTCTTTAATTTTACTTGAACATAAGTTTATTCCAACTGTCATGAATGCAGTTGAGAGCTATTTCTTTCTTTCTTTCTTTCTTTCTTTCTTTCTTTTTTTTTTTTTTTTTTTGAGTACCATCTAGACAAAAAATTTACGATCCCTCTTTAGCAGTAATATGACGAAGTAATCTAAAAAAGAAACCCATAGCAAATAGGAACATGAAATGAATTTGATGGATTTATACATATGAAAAATTCTAAAAGTTTTGAAAAAAAAAATCACAAAAAAATTTTACATTAAGAAAGTATTTTATATTGTTGTTTTTTAAAGATTGGGTTTAAAAATATATATATATTAAAAATGTATAATAAAGACAAAATGGTAAGTTGGTAGTATAAAGGATCATATGCTAATAAGGGCAGATAAAATACGATTTTTTTTTTCAATGTCCATTAATTAAAAACGATGGTAATAATAATAATTAAAAAAAATAACAGATGATGATGATGATGATGAAATCATTAATAAGGAAAATAAGACTATTTTAATAATGTGGCAGATATTCGTTTATAAATAATGCTTGTGGTTTTTTATTCTTGTTACAGAATCTATTCGTTGAAGTTTATAGAATCTCTTTGTTCATTATTAAAATTTCAATGACCATTACCTAATTTTAAAATATTTTTAGTTATTTTCATTGTTAGACACATTTCTTGATTTTTTAAATGTGAAATATGGTATAAAAATTAATTAAGCAGTGTTGATAAAGTAATGTAATATAATTTTAACGGGAAAGTTATTGATTAATGAACTATTTTTCAGGAAAATTCCTTAAAGAAAATATTAATTTCCGTTCAACATATTAGTCTAGTAGTAAAAAAATAATAGCAATGTAATAAAACAAAAACAAATCAGTTTCAATAATTCCTTTTACAAAGCTAAAATTGGCAACTCTAAGCATAGAACGGATCCACTAAAATATTATCTAATTAAATCTTTTAAGTGTTTCTTAAATGCAAAGAATCCAATCAAGTGATATTTTGTTATGTTTCAGTAGAACTTACAATGAAGAAACTGGTACAATGTTCACACTAGAGTGATTAAGTAATGGTCATTTGAGAACCAATATATCTTAAACAATAAATAATGATAATAATAATAATTCATCACAAATATGACGAATTATTTGAACAGTTGCGTTTTGCGACTATATCTGACATTATTGTGATTTATTTCGATTGATTATGTTTGTAAACTGACATATAAACATAAAAAAATTCACACGTACTGCTGCCTTGTAAAGTGTTATAAAGCTTTCCGATATATATATATGTGTGTGTGTGTGTGTGTGTTGGAATTAATAGAATTAATTGTTTATATAATTGAACTAAAGTCATCACAGGATAATTTAATTCGATGAAAATTAATTCTTATTGGTCTAAGTGGTATTCAGTAGCATTAAATCTTCTGTTACTCTAGCTATTGCTGCGTTTTAAAAATTAATTTATATATATATATATATATAAAAATCTTGTGTCTTTGCTCTAAGATATAGTCATCACTAATAGTATCTAAATATAAATAAATTTGTTTCAGAAAAGAGAAAAAGTACAACAGTACGGAAGTAAATAAGAGGGTTATAACTGCTTGGATGAAGAAATAAATGAATGATATTATATAATGAAGCAACAGATGAATACCCAGATTTCCAATGGTTTTCTATTATAAAATCCGAGTATTTTTATTTAGATCCATATCAAGAAAATTAGACTTAAATTAACTGTAAAAACCCCTATATTTAAACGGATCAAAAATCTTTGAAAATAAAGCAATAATACATTACACTTTCACTGATTTATATTCTTCATTAAGGAATTCTTCAATCATATTCTTCAATCATTAAGGAATTTATTAAATATTTGTCAACTTTTATGCTTTTGAGGTCCAGGAAATTCTTATTTTATTTAATCAGTAAAAACTGTTACAGAAATATACAAGAATGAACCTTATTATTTACATTTTTCTAAGAAAAGTGTATTAGTCCTTTTTACGGTAATAATATTGTTTTAGAATTACTCAATAGAAGAAAAAAAATTTTTTGGGATGCTCTTATTGGACTTTTTTTCTGCGTTTAATCTAGATTTTTGTTGACTTTTTGTAGTCACATCTTCGCTATATAGAAGAGTTGAGAATCATAATTGAATTCAACGCATCGAGAAACATAAGCAATTCTTTAAACTGGGTAACTTTTGTTATGTTTTTACACATACACGCACACACGTATATTTAATGTCCCATGAATAGAGGTTAAAAGATTAAGGGATATTACAGATCAGCAAAGCGATTGAGACTTTGTCCACCAATCCAATTAATCGTCAGTGAAACGAATAGATTGCTCATAAATTTGGGCAATTCAAACACTATATCTGCTAGATTTTGACATGGAATTTTGACATTTGCTAAACATATTTTAAAATTTATGTTCAGTGAATGTTTCTAGTTATCTTTGTCTTGTGGCCTTATTTCTTGTACTCCCATTACCACTTTCTCATGACGTTTCCAGCATCAGTTGCTATGCAAATTTTAACCTTTTTGATGTGCGCTATCTTTCCATAAAATATTTCATGCATTGTATATGTACACATAAAGTATTATATTAGTGTCGTATTAGTATTATAATCCAGACAATGTTACCATTTAGATAACGCTAGTAATACCTGTATTATTCTATTATCAATTAATATAATACACTTTACCACATTTTTATTAACTCGCTTTCTTGTTTGTTTGTCCAGTACAAATCTTGCAATCGATTTTTAACTAACTTCCCGACTAGCTAGACATTTGAAACTTTTAGAATAGCTCAGAATACGATGGCAATGCATTCTTACTTTTATTCAATTAATAAATGTTTGAAAATTTCTTATAATTGTTCTCTTTATTACGCATTTGATCATTTTCTTTCAAGTTGATGGGATAGTTCATCAAAAAAAATTTTTTTTTTAAAGTATTTAATAATACATAGAATTGTCAAGTTTAAATGATTCAATAGAAAATTTAAAAACGTGGTATATAAAAAATTATTTTTATCTTGTAATTATATAGAATTATTCTTCCTCATTCAACACGAGTATTTCAGAGATTTTTATAGTAATTTTTGCCGTAAGCTCTATATTTTCACAGCATCTAAATTGTTTATTATTATTAATGTAAATTCACAGTTTTTTTTTTTCCTATAAATATTCCTGTTTGTGTCAAAACAAATATTATTAATTAAAAAATAAATAAATAAATAAATAAATAAATTATCGCTATTAGCCAAATTAAGAACTAGCGCAAGTAGAAATTTATGAGCATGGATAAAAAAGGAAACAATAAAAAAAAATCAAGGCAGTCTATTTCATAACAGTCATATAAAATCACAATTTCAAGCCTTTTTTCCATACATAACCCATAAAACAAATGTTAATTTATATACATACCCTGTGATACGAATAATCCAATGCTCTTTTCACCTAATGTATTTCAAATCTGTCGTTTTAAGTCTGAAGTGAAGATAAATTTGGCAGCGCCTTGACCATTTATATTTACGCGAGAAAGGAAGGTATTTATTTATTTTAACAATCAATTTTTAATACTCCTTTTAATTCGCTACTCGTGAATAATGCTAGGTATTAAATCTTCATGCTACGTAAATCACTGTCGTTGAACATATCACGCATAAATATTTATCCTTTAAGGTTCTAATACTTATTTTTTTACGTCAAGTAAAGGTGGTTTGACCTGATTAAACCGTAATACCCAAGAACAGCCAGGTTAACGATGGGGAGGTTCTGCCGAAAGCTGCCTCAAGCAAAGCGCAATTCGTGCTGCATATAACTAATAGAATCATAATAAATTGCAAGTATGCTTAAGCATACTATGAAGGAGTTTTATTGAAAATGCCAGACAGAGAACAATTAATCAAGTCTTATCTTCGCTTTCTTCGCTTGTTTAGTATTTCATCTTCGTAGACAGGTTCCTAGGCATTATGTCTACAAAGAAGTGGCCGAGACTTGCATTTTTTGTTTGTTTGATTATTTATTAGAGGAGAAGAAATGTTGATACTAGATGAAAGAAAATGGAAGATCAGTGAATTTTGTCGGTTCCTAACGGAGAGAGTTATGAGTTGCAATTTGAGCATTTGCATTCTGGTTTAATCGCTCTACATCGTGACGACGAAATGTTTCTTAAACAGTAGCTAAATTATGAATAATCGGAACTTCCTCAATGTAGATTGTTATTATTATATTGAAAGACATCCATTAAAATAATTGATATTAAATAGTATATAATTTAAAGTTTCCACAAAAGCCTAGAATTAAATTAAAGCAAACTGTTAATCAATCATTTGGCTATTGAAACATTCAGATTTCGTTTTTCAAAGATTGGTTAGATTTGACTAATTATAATCCTTCCTATGGAAATTAATGCTGTCTGCTGTCATTATTATCCTAATAAATGTCTCGATTCGGAAAGATTTAAATGTTATGCGTCCTTTCACCAAGTTATAAAATAGGATTGTTCTGATTGGCAGAATCAGTCGCTTATTTTCAAATTCTTAGAGTTTGACTGTGCTAATTATTATGACTTTGATTGTGCCTTTTGTCTAGAGGAACAGTGTAATCCATTAGACCTTTGATGAGAGGTTGCATTTGCATTTTGGTTATTCACCTAACACCGTGACGTAATGTTTCTTAAATAGCAACTATAAATTATAAATTATCGAAACCTCCTCAATGTAGATAGTTGGTATTTTATTGAAAGTGATCTATTAAAATAATTGATAATAAATAGTATATAATTTAACGTTTCTATTAAAGCTCGGAATTAAAATAATCTATTAATCATTTAGCTATTGAAATATTCGAATTCTGTTCTTCCAAGATTGACTAGATTTGAATATTTGTAATCATCTTTATACAAATTGATGCTATCATTACAGTATTAATAATGACGGGGAGCGATTTCCATCTCATGCGCTCTTTCAACGAGATAAATTATTCTTTTCGTCTAGACAAACAGCGGAAACTATTTAAAAAACAATGATATGGAACAGTTGTGCTAGTGAAATTCGGTTGGTGTAATTGTAGAAATTTCGTAATATTGCTTTAATCACAGTTGTCAACATCCAAACTTTTTATTATACTACACTAAGGAAAAAAAAATATACCGCCTTCATCTAGAATAAATAAGTGCTCATTTTCTAAATCCCTTAACTAAAAATATAGATTTCCGAGCTATGCGCATAAAGTACGCCAGTAAACTGAATAGACCAAATGATCTAGAATTTCTAGTCTATACATTTCTAGATGAATTATTGATATTCTGAATATTCTGGATCTTTTGCATTGCGAGAAATTCTCGCTTGATTTTCTAGAATTGGGTAATAAACCAAGATTATAGTTTCTGAAACCCACCTCTTGTATTCGCATTTATTTGCAGAAATTTTTAAATAACTTTGCCCTCGAGAATATAGGCAAACGCTGTAGAATTCTAATAGGGGTTTCTAGAACTAGCTTTCAAAGGGAACTAAATTTATAAGGATTACATGGAACTATTTTTTCTAGAGCCACAATTTAGATTCTAGATGTCAGTTACAGAATTTTTTCTCAGTGTGAAAAATTATAAAATCTATTTGAATTATTTAATTAAAAACATTATGTGTAGATCTACCTACCTCATTATCCTAAATATCAAGCATTACATACGAGTAATTTTTAATAGAAATGTTTTCAAAATTTCTGTAACAATTTCCGTAGAAAAATAGACTTTCAGTTAGAATTTTATTCATCAACCATGAAAATTCATTTCAGATAAATTGGAGTGGAAGGCTGATTTTTATATCAACTACGTAAAAAATACCAAATCCGGGAATCGAACCCGGGCTTTCTCCGCTTCCCGCGTTAAGTGGAGAGCCCGGATTCGATTTCCGGATCTGGTATTTTTCACATAGCTATATAAAAATTAGCCTTTCACTCCAATTTATCTGAAATATATGAAAAAAAATTGCTTAAAATTTTATAAATAAAACTAACAGACTTTAAAATTTTGAACCAACTGAGATTAAAAATGCAAAATTGAAATCTGCATTTCCTACCCGAAAACTTTTATAGAGATCGCTTTCCACTGAGAAATCGTTTTCCACTGCTAAGCAGAAAATTTGTTCCACTTCCAGTGTATAAATTTTTTTTTTCGAAAACAAAATTCTTGCTAAAAATCACATAAAGTTCGAACAAACTAATATTAAAATATTATAAATCTATATAGACAAATTATGTAAATTTGAATATCACTTTGTTGCCAGAGTTAAATTTGCTGAATAGCCTTTATTAAAAGTCCACCTCTGTAAAAGGCCAATTTCATATACCACTGTGTATGGCCCTTTTAGGAAAATTTTATTGTATAATCCCTCAAGTATTGCTAAATGCGGGACTTTCGAGAGTTTTTTTCGTCAGCTTCATCATGTTAGGTACACAGGAACGTATTTTATTAAAAATACATCTGCATTTTGGAAATAATGATGTACGTTCTGTTTTCTCATTGGAATCTAAGATCCACACCAATGGGCGAGCGGTTCTGTGCTCAAAGTTGGTAGATGGGAAGTGCGATTCCAGGACGCGCTCGTCGACCTAGCCGTTCGGATTTTTCCATGGTTTTCTCTAAAACTCGCGTAAATAAGGGGTAGGACCACTTACAAGGGAAGTATAAATCAGTAAAATTGCTATTGAATGCTTAAATTAAAGAGAATGGTCGAAAACATAGGATAGAGTGCAAATTTGTTGCAACAACACCTATGGAGGTGAGATATAACCCCCTAACAGTTTTAATTATTTCTATAAAAACCAACAAAACACGAATCCTTGTAAGAACGAGTGGTGCAGTGGAAGCGTGCTTGACTTGTGATACGGAGGTCCTGAGAGTGCGTCCGTGCAAGGGTGTTTTGTATTTTAATAATTTTATTTCAATTAATTTTAATCAAGTGTAGATTCTGACTAGCTTGCCTTATCTGGTAACTGCGGTTGTTAACTAAACTTCCTAGTCAGATAATTATGAATGTCGATTGTCGACTAGCCTTCTTTGTCTGATAATATTAACCTTCCTAGTCTGGGGTATTGTTTTGGAGCCTAGTTCAGCTAGTACACTTTTCAACTGAAGTTTCCTAGTCAGCTATTTTGGTTAATCAATTCTGTATTGTCAGTTGTGCACTTTGCAAGGTCACTGTGACCAATTTATTTTTCTGTGTGCAAGTCTCAATGTGCAAAAATATTCTCAACAATAGCTTCACATTTAGTCCATGCAAAAGAATACATAAAGAATACATAAGATTATAAACTTTTTACATCCACTTTTAAACACGGTCGAACTTTCTGAACTTATTAAAATTTATTGGTATTCATTTGACAGCTTTGAGCCTACAATTAAAATGAATTTGGTTCTGAATGATCCATGTTACATAAGTATTAATTACAATAACAATGCGTAATTTCTTATATTTTATGCACTAGCGTCCCTGCCCTAACCGGGATTGGGTCTTCGAGAAAAACGGCTCCTTATCGACCGAGCCACAGGACCATCTTCTAAAACTTTTAAAAGGCTGTACGTTATGATAAATAAAACTACCTTTCAGTTGGGCTGGGTTGAGTAATTTCACGTCGCACTATGGCTACGCAGTGGGCAATTGTAGACGATCTGATACTCATTCTTTTGGGTGGTCCAAATGCATGCCATCACAATTTTGATCCACTGCGGATACGATGGCTGCCTCACTTAGACAACCCCATTGGTATTGATTTAAAAAATATATTTAGTGATAATTTTGTGATTGCTTCGACATATTAACAAGCTTTAGTAATGGAGTCGAACCTACCTATGCTTCTACTATTGTTGTGCGTTTTCGAGTAAGCAATCAAGTGGTTTAAAATATGACACTCTCCACCGCTGGAAATAGTTGAACAGTAATTTGTATATTCTAATATATATATATAAATTAACAGACACAAAATGCGATACCAAACACAAAAAAATATTCTAGTTACGTAACATTAAAAGTGGATGCAATGCGAAAATAATAATAATAATAATAAATAAATAAATAAATAAAATAAGAAAAGTGGAATCTCCGAAAACAAACATTTTACTGGAATCATGAGTAGAAAAATAAATAAATAAATAAAGTGTACTGCTTCCAGAAATTTAGCACGTTTGATCAACTTAAAGATTCGGGGGCCGCGGTAGCTTAGTTGGCAGTCGATTCCTCAGCCGTGTACATTAATGGCTGGTGTACGTAAAATCCGTCGTCGCTGCAATGTCCTCCATCTTCCACAAATTAATACCTCTTAGTCCCACTACACACTGAAGAGACACGAGACAAAGTTTGAAGCGACATGCGACACACGCATACTCTAAACACTTTTCATTAGATGAAGTTGTATTTAGAGCATGCGCGTGTCGCACGTCGCTTCAAACTTTGTCTCATGTCTCGTCAGTGTATAGCGGGCCTTAAGGCTACCGAAACGGGAGAGCCATCCCATCCGCGAAGGATTAAAACTGTGATGGTATGTATTACGGCAATCCCTAGGGATGTATCCCAGGTACAGGCCGTCACCAATAGCTTATTGGATAGTTCTAGTGTTACGTTAATCATCCCATCCCTTAACTACTGGTGAGAGGCCTCTTTCTGTCTTTTAAATTTTAAATCCTTAATTATTATTTTTTCTTAAACTAGCACAGAAGAGACAATCAGTATTTCATGACTAATATACTGATATATGTTCAAGATAACAATATTGACATGCTTAAGATATTCAAAATTTCGTAGTGCACAATCAAGCATATTTCCGAGAAAGGATGCTCAGCAAATCTCGATTATTTGAAGTGACACCAGCTTTCCAAATATTTGCTTCTATCCTGGAACTTTATTCACAAACCATGTCATTTTTAAATGACATTCTTTAAATGTTAGAGGTTGCGATAAATAAATGTATCCCCATTCCATAAATATATATATATCAGGAAAGTAAAAAATAAAAAGGTTTTCCTTTTTATTTATTTATTTATTTTTATTTTTTTGTTTCAAGTATTTAAATGGCATTATTATTATTATTATTATTATTATTATTATTATTATTATTATTAAAACAGGGGCATATTTGTTTTGTAAAAATATAGACCACATTTTTTTTTCTTTATTTTGTAGCGTATTTTATTTTAAACATATTGTGTGTTTTGCACATATTGTATTGTTCTTACCTTACATTTAATAAATCTAATTAAATTCGTTAGTTTATGATATATATGTATATATACTTTTTTATTGCCTTCTGCAGTCATAGTAACTATATATATATATATATATGTGTATAACATATACGTGTTTGTATATGCATTGTTGCAGAAGTTGTAGAATGCAAGAAAACAGGTGATTAAATACCAGAATCACACACAAAGACTAAAAATAGATATGATATATCATAAACATTTTTTTTAAATTTAGCTGCTTTAAAAAGTATATACATTACAGAGCGTGTAAATACTGTAAGACTAGTTAAAAATGTTCTCAATTTTCTTAAATAAGAAAAAAAAAGTGCTTTAAAGTAGCATCGGAGTGCTTACTGGTAACTTTAGGAGACTAACGCAACGGACAAAATTTTTAATCGATAAGCACTATAATTAAGATTAAAAAAAGAAAATGAAAAATAACTTAATTTGACCGTGTAAAAACTTTAAGGCTAACAGTAAAGAAATAATATACCTTTTTTTTTTTTCCATAAATCGATTTTCTGCTGGAAAATTAGTTTTATGCTTTAGAATATAAATGATAGGAGATTTATAGAAGGTAATTATTTTCAATAATTGAATTTTTATGTTTATAATAATGATAAGAGTAAAATAGCTAACAGAATTTGAAAGAGGATGAATTGTTGTTCTTTCGATATCAGGATTGAGTTGTCAGGCTGTAACTAAGAAGATTGGTTGGTCTAATACGGTAATAATTTATTAAAGTTAAATGATAATTACGGCAAAATAAACGTAGGAGGTAGGTTAAAAGCTTTATCATTCAGAGTTGAAAGAAAAGTTTTGCGAATTTCTTTCACAGGGAATTTTTTAAGTAATGATATTATTAAGAAAACGGGATTAAATAGTTTGAAGAGAAAATGTTTGCAACACTATTATAAAAGGTAACGATTTTATGTATGCCGCGAAACTTGCTAAACCCTTATTATTTCCCATACATAAAATTCAAAACTTAACACTTTCGCGACCACTGACGCAGATTCACGTCATTTGAAAATCTGTAACTCCACCAGTGGGAGTTTCTTTCGAAATTTGTATGTTATTTATTTCTTAAAAATATACCCGATTTGTACAATCAATATACTATGGATACAAATACTTTGATTAGAAAGAGTATAATTATAATGCATATCCTATTGTAATATAAATGTGAATTCAGAAAATTTTGTTCTGAAATGTTGTAAATTGGGAAAATAACGCCCATAGGCGGACCATACTGTCAAAAAGATAAAAGCATGCGGTCGTACAAGCGCTCTAAACGTAAAGATTCTGAATGATCGATAGCTCAAGGTAGTTTTCTCTGATGGAAACAAAATGAAAATTAGATAGTCCTGAAATTTGGAGATACTTTGGCTCAATTTGAGAAAAGATAGACTTTTTTTTTTTTTTTTTTTTTTTTTTTTTAGACGTCAGTTTTGTTGGACATCTGCTATGACGCTGGAGTACTTTTCTTATAAAAAACATGTATATTTGGCTTTCATTCCAATGAAAATAAGCTCAGAGACATATGAAGTTGTTCTTGAAGAGTACTTGCCAATTTTAGTTGGTTTAGCCCTATAAAGGTGGACTTTCCAACAAGATAAGGCCCCAATTCATAATAAGGACAAGTCGGACAGTGAAATCATCGTTTCAGAGCAAAAATGTTCAAGTTTTACACTATCTGCCAATAATTATTTGGACACTTTCGAATTTAGACGTTTTGTCAAACATCTAGAAAACGTCTTTAAGAATTATCTTGAAACATTGGGAGTACAAAGAACATGTTATATCTCATATATTTCAGCAAAAGTTTTGTCCTGAAGAGGAAAAAGGGACCAGTAAAAAATTTAACGAAAATAAAAAATTTTTTAATCATCCTGTAAAAAAAAAAAAAAAAAAAAAAACATAAAATGCGTTTTGGTTGTTAATTATGAGGATTCTTCTAATTATCTGTACAAATTTTTATGAGGCTAACGCATATATTCATGGAGATATAACGGTTTCTTAAAAAAAAAAAAATCCTCCAACATAATTTCTGTTCCTCTCAAATCAAAAGCTAAACTACAAGGGGCTTTACTTACATTTTTTTCTTGATTCAGTCAGTGCCCAATGGTAATACAGAGTTCGCTGATTGTAAATAAATATTGGTAGAACCCCCTATAATATTCCTTTATTTATTTATTTATTTTATTTATTTATTTATTTTATTTATTTATTTATTTTATTTATTTATTTATTTATTTATTTATTATTATTATTATTATTAAAAAATTATTATTTGAGAGGAACTGAAATTCTGTTCATTCTATTCCTCATAAATTTTTGAATTTAGACGAAATTTGTTTGGGGTTTTCATATAAGTAGCTTCATACTTTTGGCTATTAAATTATGCAGATGGAACTTTTAAGAAGCTTGCACATGCGTAATTAAAAGTTATTTAGTAAAAATGTTCATATTTCGTATGATAATTAACATTTTTGCATTCTGATTGCAGTATGCTGCGTCTATTGTAGTATGCCAAGTTTCTTAAAAAATGCTTTGCTCTGGGTCTAATACCCTATGTGTTATATTTAAAAATGTGGCAATTTGTTTTGCAATTTTTTAAAGAAACTGTTATATCTCCATGAATATACAGGGTGATTATAATTAAAGTTACGATTTCAAAACGCTATAATTTTAAAATTATCGGTCAAAAAGACTTGATATTTTACCAGAACAATCGTGAGACAATGGAATTTTGTTTGGCGAAGGAAAAAAGTATTTATAAAATATGCCTGTAGATGGCGCTGTGAAGGTAATCTCAAACTAAATGCCTAAATAGGTTCATTACACACAGGAATGTTGTTAGCAGTAGAATAGAATAGCAGGAAACAATAGACTTTAAGGGTTTACGACAACTTTTTCAGCAAAAAGACAAAAATACGTGTTTACAGCAGAAACAGTGATAGTGACAAGAGAAAAAGAGGAGCTTCTTGAATCAAACATCTTACGAATGATTAAGGGTACATTTTGGGAAATTTTCTTTTTTTCCTTTGCCAAACAAAATTCCATTGCCTAACAATTGTTCTGGTAAAATAGCAAATCATTCTCAACGGTAGTTTTAAAATTATAGCGTTTTGAAATCATAACTTTAATTATAATCACCCTGTATGTGATAACCTCATGAAAATTTGCACAGATAATTAGAAGAAACATCACAATCACATGCTACAGCCAAAAGGAATTTTATGCATTACTTTTTACAGGGTGATCCAAAATATTTTGATTTTTGTTTAATTTTTAACTTGTCCCCTTTTTCTCTTCGGGTCAAAATTTTTGCTTAAATATTTGAGGTAAAACATGTTCTTTATACTTCCAAAGTTTCAAGATAAAGTTTCAAGATAAATATCTTTTCTAGAAATTTGGAGAAACATCTAAATTGGTGTATAGTTTATGTAGCCCTTTAGAAGTCCTGATCTTAACCCTATTGAGAATTTCTGAGGTGACCTTTTTTGACGTATATACTAAGGAAAAAAAAAAAAAAAAAAACCTACACTGTAGAAAAATTGACTTATACTATTTTATTTGTAATAATCTCAAATCTAGTTATTGAAACAAATAAAACTGTGATGTTTGCATAATATCAAAGAGATAAAATGATACCTATGTACATTTTGAACTTAGTAATTCGCTTTATTGCGCTCTATGAAGCACTCAATAAAATCTACACAAAACTTTCTTTTAAGACATAATGTAATAAACATATACATTATATTCCATTATGGTTCATTATATGAAATAAACACGATATATTTTAATATAGAATATAAAACTACTTAGTTGTTAGATTTAAACAATTTCTGAAAAAAAAAAAAAAAAGTATTCAGTATAGAGGTCTGCACGGGCCGGAATTTCGAGGCCCGGGCCCAGCCCGGCCCGTTTATTCTTTAACGGTTTATGGACCGGCCCGGCCCGATTCAAAAATATGTAAAATGACAAAAAAAAAAAAAAAAAAAAAAAGAATGCCTTTTTATAAAACAGATTTTTAGTAAGTGTTTTGCAGAGATTTTATATAACCAAACAGAAGTACGTTCTTTAACAAAACTGCTGAAATTTTACAAGACAATTATATATAAACAGAAATTCATTATTATAGACAAGGCACAAAGACAAACAGAAAGTCAATTCGAAAATATTAGCATTCATCAAACAATATAGGAAGGTATTTAAAACGGTTAATACTTCTGAAAATGCACTTTCAACCATTTCCTCTTATATACCATATTGTATCCGAATCTTTCATGTGCTCCGGTAAACAAAACTTTAATGTTAATTTAACCATATTCAATTGAAAAGTTGCTTTTGCCCATAAAGTGATGCTACTTTTGTCCACTGGAGAAAAGGAAAAGAAGCCTTAGAGAAAAAGTTACAGCGGAAAGATTTTTATAGCCTTTATACCACCTAAACTCTACAGATCATAAGAAACAAACCCTTATACACAGTAATGTGTCTAATTTCTTTTGTTATGTACATGTACGCAAACTGGTAGTGACATGCATACTATTTTGAATAGGAAACCATCTAATATTACTTTAAATAAAATATATTAATTTCGAGGCATGCTAAAAATATTTGCGAAAAATCAGATTTCGGACAGATAAACTGATAGACAATTAAATTGACGTTACAGACACTTTTTTAACAAAATAGAACTTTATGTGACACACAAGTCTGTAAAATTACGTAAAATAAATGACTGAAGAAATATTTTACCATTTTCCTTTTTCGTTGATTAACGAGGAAACTAGAAAAAGATTCGGGCCGACATGGCCCGGAGAAAATTTTATTCAGGCCCGGTCTGGCCCGGAGAAAATTTCATTGAGGCCCGGCCCGGCCCGACTATACACAAAAAAACTGAGCCCGAGCCCGGCCCGGCCTGAGCCTGAAAAAATTTTTTAAGCCCGAACCCGGCCCGGCCCGAGAGCAAATTCAAAAATTCGGCCCGAACCCGGCCCGAGGGCCGGGCCGGGCTCGGGCTCGGGCCGGAAGTCCGGCCCGTGCAGACCTCTAATTCAGTATACTGGGTAATTCCACCTTTATATCGAATGACTGTTTTAATTTGTAAGGGCATAAGTATTATATAGTTTTTTAATATATACCTCAGAAATTTTATTGTACCAAGCATCGTAAATATTTTTTTCTACGTCTTGAAAAATTGTAGGCTACAAATTTCGATCACCACCCCCCTCCACCGTTTCAGACTAAACATTTGCGATCGGATTGAGATCAGGACTATTTCCAGATATGGTGATGAACAAATTTTATGATATTTTAGGATTTAATTTAAAATGAAAAAAATAATGATTACTTATAGAATTATAGGTGCTTAAGAGAATGAATACGTAATTCCGACGATTTGAATGAAATAAACGTAGCACAGACGACGCGTGGCATGGCGCATTATCATTTTGAAATATTGAGTGTAGGAAAAGTCTGATATACCTTCAAAATAGTCGGGTAGGCATTTTCTTTTATAACGGTCGTGTTTTATTTTGAATTAATTGATCTCTTGGGCATTAAAATTTGCCGGACTCTTTCAAAAAATATGCACCCCCATACCATAATGTACAGAGAATATTTCACTATTTTAAGAGTACAGTTTTCGTTAAGTCGATAACATTTTCGCCGGTAACATTTCAACTAGCTTGTTTTCTTCTTCTGTAAATAAATTAAACTTGACTCATCAGAGAAAACTACTTAAGAGGCCTCTCCACTTATCATTCCCAGTAGCCAGAGCCAATGTTATTCTATGAAGAATTTCGCCCCATTATAACTTATTAAGTAATATATATATTTAAATTCCGTTTTCACATTCAGGAACTTCACAACTATTAAACAATTTATCGCTTCCTAAAAATAATTTTTTTTAATTTTTAATATTTTATTTTGAGGTTGTAAAACGCGAATTTTCACAATGTGATAGTTTTCATTTTCGAGCTTAAAAGTGAAATCTTAAAGAAAAAAAAAAATCAATTTTTAGAAAGCGATAAATTGTTTAGTAGTCGTGAATTTTCGGAAAGTGAAAACGGAATTAAAAAATATGTATTAGTTAATGGATTATAATGGGGCAAAATTTCCCATAGAATAACACTGGCTTCGGCTTTCGGAGGTAGAGAGTCCCCTTAAGCCCAGTAATTAACTGATTCGTTTGAAATTTTTTGTCCCACTAAAGTCTTGTTTTATTAATTCTTTTCGCTACTAATGTATTTTTTGCAGACCTTCTAGACTTTAAACTTGGTTTTTTCAATCGTCGTTGCACTGTTTTTAAAGAAATTATGTTGCTAAATACTTTTTCTGAATCTCATCTAAGTTCTGAACATAATGCAAATAGATTTTTTAAGCATTGTATTTTTAACGGGCCGCCATCTTGCTTGGATGAGCAAGACTGTCGCGTAGAGTCAAATTTCCAGCTTTAACAGTCCAAAAATTTTTTATCTTGCTAAAAACCATCTCACCAATGGTTCGTTAACATTTAATTAATTTGCCATCTCGTGCAATTTTTTTTTCTTTTCATTTTAAATTTAATACTTTTGTGGCATCGTTAAGTGCCTCATTCTTGCCATGTTTTAAGTACTTTTCAAACTTACAACTTTGCTAACGACTGCTTTTTGTGCGTAATAAAACTTGGTCGAAAATTTGCTGTTTTCAATGATAATATTGGTGGTTGCAGAAAAAGAAAAGGAAAATATAGCTTTTTTTTTTTTTTTTTTTTTTTGTCCCTTAGTGTATATCGACATGGAAGAAAATATTTTTTGACAGTCTAATTAAGATCCGTAATTGAAGATCAGTGCATTAAAACCGATCCTGCTTTGTGCCAGAGACTTATTATATCCATGAAAATAAGAATGATTAATTGATTAAGAACAAAAGGGCTCAACAAAATATTAATAATTATTTTCTATAATGTTTGAATGTATTTTTATCTTGTAGTCTTATAGTTTTTACACACTCTGAAATAAATTATTTCTTAATTTTACTGAAATTAATTAAAATAATTAATCAATAAATTATATGTAAATTGCAATTACACTTTTTTTTCGCAATTCCTTTCTTATAGATCATTAGTAAGCATTAGAAATTAATTTTTAAGGAATTTATTTCTTTTTTCGAATATTCACAATAAACATAAACTGGTCTTAAAGTTTATACACGCTTATCATCTAAAAATAAATAATAATATTAGTTTATTCTAAAAGTAAATAAAAGATGAAAGTTGGTTATTTCAAATTTAATTAAGAATAACCGATACCAATTATTAAAGCGCATATATTATACAATTTGTTTTAAGTTTTTAACAAAATATATGTCTCATTAAATTAAGAATAATAATTTAAAAAAAGAAAGAAACTACTCTTTCTGTTTAATACAATAAAATCTAGTGATATATTTCAATTATTACCGATTTCTACAGCTCCAATACAACTCGATAATTGTTACGGAAATCAATGATTTTTATTTTAGTGGATATTTGAGTAATAAAAGTACTAAGAAAATTTCAGTTCCACGATATTTTTTATGAAATGCATTTTCGAATAATTTCTATTGGCCATTTTACTTAATTTAATTTACATAAAATATTCATTTTTTGAATAAAAAAAAAAAAAAAAAAAAAAAAACTTGTTACAAACATTAACTCATACAGCTAATATGTCATTTTAACTTTCAGAGAAATAAAGAAAGAATGCCATACATAAATATTAATTTCTCAACTTCCGCGTTTAAGATATTGATTGTTATTTGTTTTATTTTTGCGTTTCTTGCGAGGTAAGGTTGAGTTTAAAGAATAACCTATGACATTCGATTATCAATGTTTAGCGATATAATGAAGTGAGTTTAATGTATTGCTTCGAGTTTAATATATTACCATTATTTAAAGTATGGTCATATATTACGGAAAGAACAGGAAAAGTGTGTGATTTAAGAATTTTCGGTTTTATTTTTTAGAATTTCGAGATATTAAAATTTTACTTATTTCAAGTATGTATATAAGCACTATATATATATATATATATATATATTATATATTATATAATTAATAATAATAATTAGTCATTATAATGATCAAAGCACTAGAAAGGTAGACTTGTTAATTAATCAATAAACAATTATACAGAGGTGTGAATCTTATACACATCAAAATATATTGAAAATATTAATGTGAGTTGTTTCTGAAACATTGATAGATGAAATCCAAGTATGTGTTAAATTTTGGCAAGTTAGCGCATTTTGTTATATATATATATACAATATTTTAATCCCAGATAGCTAAATAACTCTTTTGTTTCAAGTGAAATGTAACATTCATGATGTAATGGGTATTGAAAGCAAGTTTAAACCACTCATTATATAAGTTGTATTTAAGTAATAACGATCAGGAGCCTGTTATGCCTAATCTATTTTTTGAAATTTCAAATAAGAAAAGTGTCTTTTTTTTTTTTTTTTTTTTTTTTTTTTAAGTTTTATAAAAATTCAATCCAAAATGCGTTTCATGTTCACACTTTGAAATGTAAGCATCAAAACAAGAACAATGAGGCATAGTGCGATTCCTTACAGCAGAAATGTGTGGAGGAACAAAAATTCAAACCTACGCGCAATGGGTTCCTTATTATTTGGAAGTAGCACAAGAAGCTTTTCGCATGCTATGTCATTGGAATTTCTGCAGCGTTATCCGGACGAAAGTGCAAATTTCTTGTCGAAAATTGTTACTAGGGACGAGACCTGGTGCCACCATTATAAATGAGAATCAACGAGGCAAGGTATGCAATAGAAACACACAGGATCACCGTCCTCACAAAAACACAAGACCGTTCGAAATAGAAATAGTGCGGACATAGTCATGTTAACATTTTTTTCGACCATCATTGGACCGCTACACCACTCCTCTTCAACTTTTTGTTGCGCCAATTAACGCAACCCGGTATCAAGTGACAATGAACAATTTGTGTGAAGCAATCAAATCAAAAGACCTGACGAACTGTCTCATGTTGTTATTTTCCTACATGGAACGCCCGCCTCCATGCAGCAAATGCCGTAAAATTAAGCTGGTGAAATTTCTTTTGGAGGTCCTAAACTATCCCCTTACGGTTCTGACTTGTCTCTCCGCAATTTTCATGTGTATGGGGACTCAAAACACATTTACGTGGAAAAAGATTTCAGTCAGACGATGAAGTGCAAAATGTGGTTTGAAGGATTTGGATTTTGGAGAATTGTAATACAGTATATAAGTTGCGGAATGACAAATCAATTCACATCAATTAAAGGTAAGCGAAAAAATTCAATACGTTGAAGGTATTACGGTTGTTGTTTAACTCAGTTTGATAAGTAATTTAATTTAATCGTTTGATACCATTTCTTCATAGCTTGTTGATATTTATTCCTTGTTTTAAAATTCCTTGAACTTTTGGGAATCGTGTGAACTCTTCTGAAAACGTTTTCTTCGTTTGGGGTAAAGTTAACTCTTTCTAGACAAAAATATGCTATCTCACCTTTGGTTTAAAGTCATATAATCGTTATTTTGGTTGTCGAATCGGAGATGAAGATAAATCATGAGTGCCTTATATCGTGTGCAACATTTGTGACAGTAACGCGAATAATTATATTAACCGTAAAGGTTGCATGTTTTGGTGAGAATCGACAAATCTGCTATTTCTGTATGATACAGCCTATTTAGAGAATAATTTTGCAAGGAAATGTAACCTGTCCGAACATCCCATATATAAAATTGAAATAAATGTAATTTCTTTTATACTTCTTATACACTTTGGCCATATAACAATAGGTTGTCATCAAGAGTCTTAGTGAAAAGGTTTTGAAAATTTCACTCTGTAACCATGATTTGTATGTTTAAAAAATTTCATTAACCACATCTCCCACTTCATACACTAGAGCTAATTATTTAGTGATGCAGTATTTTGTACATTTATGGTCACAGACAAGTAAATGCCTCATTTGAATGGATTTACAAAAATTCCATAATAGACATCTAAATACCATCATTACACTACAATTTCAAAAAACAATTTCTCACTTTTAAGTAAATACTTTTAAAAAAGCTTTAAAAAAAAATTCCTGAAATTTACAACAGTACTATCAACGAAACCATTAAAATAATACATTTTAAGGAATCGTGAAAGGTCTACATATTTATTCTTGCTATAAATAATTCTTTTTATCTGTAACTGTAACTATAACCAATAATGTAACCATGCAGATGTAATCAACATATATTATTATTATATGAAAATTTAACTAGTTAGTGGAGATATTAAAAGTAAGGTTTACATGCATACACAAATACTCTTGTACGCATAAATATTTCCGAAGCGGATACTAGTTTTAAAGGCAATTATAAATCTGTTTTTTAATGATTTTAAGCCCGGTTTCTTATTTCAACATCCATCCCATATAAACCCATAGCAAGTAAACAGTACACTTGAGTTTATTATTTATTATTTTATGTAATAAAAGATTTTAATGCGATGAAGAAACTTAAAATAAATTTACAAAAATATGCAAAAGTTAAAGGAACCAATTTAGCTTCATGGCCAAATAAAATAAAATAAAAATAAAATAAAATAAATAAAATAAAATAAATAAAATAAAATAAATAAATAAATAAATAAAATGTAATTTAATAGAATATTGAAAGTATTTGACTTTATAAACTTTATTATTTTCTCACCCTTTAGTTTTCAATTACTTGCGATAAAAGGTTATGCTTTAGAAATCGTGCACAAAAGAACTTTAGAAAAAGCGCTTTAGAAATCGTGCACCCATGACTTTTGATTATACTTAATTAGAAATGAAAGAAAATACTCTTAATATGCTAAATCTTTTTTGTAAGGGATTCGGCTCTATGTTGACAAGAGAAATAGATTTAAAAAAAGAAAAATCTTAATCGAAATTCAGTAAAGCATTTTTAATGAATTTCTATTTTATTTTTCGTTATCGATTCTGCGTCAATTTCTCTTAGTTTCGAACCATTTCTACATAAGACATTGCTAAAATATATTACATTAATTAAAATTACATTATTTAATATTTTGAAATTATCGTACTTTAATAATCATACGTGTCATTAAAAGTTATAAAACTTTATGTTTAGCTATTACCAATGTTAATTTCAGTTGCATGGTGTCAAACAACAAGTCCAGTAGAATTTTGCCCCCAAGTGCACTTTTTAATATTAAACAATGTAATTGCACAAGCAGACGTTTTGTTTTCCATTTTTACTTGTACACGTAATGGGGACATTTTTATGTACTTTTAGTTATTTTAAAAGTATTTTCTTCTAGATTAATTTCTTGTATGCAGAAAAATAAATAAATTCAGATATAAAAACAGCAGCACTTAACAATAGAGGATATTTATTTGTATTTAGAACCTAATATTACTTTTTAACATTTCGATGAATTTTTATAATTATTTTCACAGAGCACAAAGATTATAGCTCCTCTTAAATTTCATATATATTCTTTATCTATTTAATCCCTCTATATTACTAAATCTATCTTATTGTTGGATTATGTCAGAACTAACATTTAACATCGATTTTCCTCTTTAAAAAAAAAAAAAATGTTTAATTACTGGATTTTTACATATATTTACTTAAAATATTGCATTTTTACTCGGAAAGTTTCACAATGAAGAAATGTGATTTTTTGAGATGGGTTAACACTAGTGAATCCCAAATATATATATTCCTACTAGCTATTAAATATCCTGTTACTTTTTTTTTAGTTACTGAATTTGAGTTGTTAATTATTATTTTATATTTTAACGTCTTACAAAGCTGTTGTCTTCAAATTTTCTGTTGATTTGATATATTTGGCTCACGTTGATGAAATAAAAGAGCTTCTTTTGACTCATAATTTAAAAACGTTGAATTATTTTTTAACTAGTTAAAAGAGAAATGTTTTCAAGTTTCAAAATACTTTTCGTCTGTTTTGAAAAACTTATTTTTTTTTTTTAGATATTCAGATTATTAATAATCTAATGAATTATTAATTTTTTCGCTCTTTCTTTTTTAACGCCTCGCTTCTCTGTAGTCTAAAGAAAAAAAAAATATGTTACCAAATCAAATTATGAAGAATTGGTTGTAGTATTGTCACATTTTTAAACATTATATATATATATATATATATATATATATGACAGCCAAAAACCCTATATGAAATTAAAAAATTACGAAAAAATCAAATATATGAAATAGTATATAACTTAAAAATTTGATTAAACAAAATGTATCGAAAAATTCTAATTAAATTACGAACAAAGGTTTTATTTGTTGGCAGAATCAAATATTTTATTCTACGAGGGAGAAATGATAAACTTTGAAAATAATATTGTAGAATTTCCTAGCCATGGTAGTATATAATGATCTTTGACTTTTTTTTTTTTTTTTTTTAGTGTGCACAAACACATTTAGTGTAAAAACTTGCAAGCCAGCCTGGGGTGTACTTCTGACAGCCTGGACGTTTTGGTGGAACTGTAGTACATTTTATACTTCTTTGATGCTTTTATGATGCATTCTGTAAAATGTTTTTTGAATTTAATTTTTACGTATACGTTGATGAGATTATTAGAAAATATGATTAATTGAAAATATCTATAAAAATCTCAACTATGCTGTATACTTAGCTCGCTAATAATAATAATAATAATAGTAATAATAATAAAATATTTAAACACATCAAAAATGTGTTTTTTATTCAGTTAACTATCTTTCATAACATTTAAATTTAAATAAAATATAATTTATAAATATTTATCGAATGATGTTTAAACTAAATTGTTACTAGTTTCTTTAAGTGAACTGATCAACAATATTATTGTTTTATGCGAAAGCTTTAATTTATAGACTTAATTAAAAAAAGTTTTTTTTCCATATTTAACTATACAAAGTATGGTCTATAGGCCTTAACCATTAGTTTGGAAGCCTTAACCCATAACATATCATTGTATTCTTTTGAAAAAATGAATTTTTTATTGTTAATAACAGTATTTTAGACAATGTATTCCGCCATTGTTCCAAAAATGGGATGTTTTGTAACTTCGTAAGTAATATATTTAATTGTTGAAAATTTGTTTTAATCCTTTAAGAATAATTAAGAGGTAGATAATATTAAAATAGTTTTGGCAGATAATGGGTTATACTAGGTTCCTAATAATGTTGGCTATATTTTTAAAATAAAAATGTATTTAGGTTTTGCCATAATTAGCAACATATTCTTCAACATTTTGCCAGTTGACTGATAAAATCACCCCCTCTCACTTTTTCTTTTCTTTTCTATTCGTTTTTATTTACTTCTTTTCTTTCTTTCTTTTTTTTCCTTTTTTTCCTTTCTTTCTTTCTTTTTTTGTTTGTTTCTTTTTTGTTCAAAGCAGGAAAGAACTCACGTAATCTTTTAAGCGTTTGCATCTAATATAAAAACAGGATTTAACTCTGTATTTTACTGATTAAGTTTTATTAAATTTTGAAATTATATATATGTATGTTTTGCTTAGATTATACAATAGAAAAAAGAACAAATTTAAATGTTTTGTAAAAAGTTTAAATATTACAGTTAAGTTTTTACAAGACGACGTATTCCTTAATAAATACATCCAATATGTTCTGTGTGAGTTACATTGCTCAATTTATATATATATATATATATATATATATATATATATATATATATACAAAATAATTGCATAAATTTAATGATAGGAATAAAAATTGAAATAATACACAATTGTTTAAGCGCATTAGCAGCTGAAGTCAAAGTGTATGTAGTTTTTTTAATTAGTTTTAATGCCAAATTAGGCCAATAATTGTATATATTTAATTATATATACAATAAGTAGTAAATTTAAGATTTTTAAAGTTCTTTAAAACTTGTTGATAATAAACAAAATACATTTAAATATTTGCGCTAAAGCAGATTTAAATGTAAATATAATTTTAATAATTTAATACCTTTGTAACACTCAGCAAACAAAAGATAGATGAAAATACCGACATATAATTAAATTTTAAATTAGATTTATTTCGAATAAAATTATTGTCACGGTAATAATTTAATTTGAGTGCCAATGATTAGTAAAAACAAGTTAAAGTACTTACGCAGAAGAGAAATGACACAAACATAACACATAAGCCTAACGATGAGATAATTGTATATTTGTGTGTGTTTTAACTATTTTTTTCTCGATTTTATAAATTCATGAGGTTTCAAACAAGCTTTTACGAATTTTATAAACTGAAAAATAATAAAACAATTTTCTAAATGATATTTTCCAATTTTGCACCATAAACTGCGAAATGATAAATTACCTGAATGTTTAATTTTCAATTGTTAATTTATGAAAATGTTCACAATTAAAGTATATAAAAGAAATGAGTTATTTAAATATATATGAAAAAAATTAGCAATGAATAAAATATGAAGTGATTCTTCAGAAGTGGCATTATTATGTATATACAAGATTTTTATACAATACAATCCTTTCCTTCAACTTCGTTTTTTCAAACATTTCAGCCAATTAGGTTTTGTTACGTGCTTGAATAATTGTGAAAAGTGCTCATTACACTTTAAGACATAATATCGATTATTAAAGAAATTAAATACTTTTAAAAGTTAGCATATTAAAAGTATTAAACAATTAAATCGTATTTAATTGTTATTTAGTACACTTTTAAGTATAACAATTTTTTTTTTGAAAGAAAATACAAAGAAAGATAGAGACAGCACCCCCTCCCCCTTAAATATTAATTATGTTGAAATGTGTTTATGTCTTACGACAGCACTTTTCAAAATCGAAGAAAAGAGCACTAGTATTTATAAAAACAATAGTCTTCATTTAAATTTTAAATATGACTAAAGACATTTTGAAATCAAGCTTGAGAGTCAAACAAAAAATATTTCTCATTCTACATTAACATCTGTAAATGCTAGAGCAATATAAACTGTAAGGAGTAATTCAGTCTGTAGTCATTACTTTTCAACTGAAACATATATTCGATTGAAACAACTTAATACTTTACTGGTACGATTTTTCTATCTAGATTCCAGAACAAATTGCAGTGAAATGTATATGTACTATATGTAAGCACACATGGGCTGGATTTTTAGTAGTGACAACTATCTATTTACAAGTAATTCAAAACAGATAGAAGATTTAAAATTGTACTGTCCTTTAATCTAGTGGTATATAACTACTGTGAATAGAGCGATCTATTGCCTGAAGAGTCTCTGGAACACCTCTAAACCGACTATCACAAAGTGGTTCCTTTATCTTAGAAATTAAATCGAAGTCCAAAAGGCCTAAATCCGGAGAATATGGTGGATGGTACAGCGCTTCCAGTCTTATCGATTCGTTTTAGATCTGTTATAGATGTTCTTCAGGCAGTGCTGTAGAATTAGTCATTCGAATTATCAACACAACAGGAGCTGTTAAAGGTATCATTTGATATCTACATCGCTGGCAGTGGGTTACATACAATAGTAGTGATTACATTGAATGGCAGTAAAACTTTAAAACCTGTATCTGTTCTGCAACAGCTGTAAATGAAGAATTGCTAATATTGAGGTTCCCACACTAGTATAGCTCCTTATGTATTACAAAACACTTTGTGAAAGATAAAGTAGTTAAAATGGTATATTTATTCCATTTAAATCACACAAAACAATGTGCTTACTTGAAAACAGCAGAATAACATTTATTCACAATTTGCAGAAGAAAACAGTAATCAGACCTGTCTGTTAAAGAAAATTATTTCATGTTTTTCATTTACATATCTGAAATTTCATAGTTTTGATGTGGTTCTTAGAGTTAAAAACATACTCAGAAATACACAAAGTTAAATATATATATATATAAAATGGCGAAAGGACACAATAAAAAACTTTTAAGTTATAAATATTTGCCAAAAACTAAATTTATCTTATAAGAAATCAAAGGAAAAGATCATAGATGCTTTCACGTATTCCAAGCACATCATCCAAGATGATTTATCTTTATTTAAATTACCAGAAAGGATATCTAAGCTGGTATTGAAATATATTTTGGTTCATCATGCCATATGAGTATTATAAATCTTCAGTAAACAACTTAATTTATTTAATGAATAATTTTAAAAGAAAATATATCATTGTCCAAAAGAAAATCTTTCATCAAAAGAGTCACTGAAGAATTTTTTAATCCTAATCTTTCGGAAGACTTTCTAAATAGATGATGTTGATGTCAAAAGGAATAGAATTTAAATCGTTTACTGAAGTTCATACATGCCCCCAGATACATATTTTCTTGCAACATCATTCATCCTTCATATAAGCTGTTTTATTCAGCCGAAAAAAATACCCAACTTTCCTCATTTGTCAAGTTTGTATAAACAAATAATACCTTTGACATAGTGGGCAAAAAGTCGTGACTTTGTATTTATGCCATGCTGTATATATTACACAGAGATGAGCGAGATAAATGTTTAAACTAAAAGATGTACTTGATAAGATATTGTGTCTTTTAATAGATTTTTAAGATTGACTTCTGCGGGTCATATGTCTTTTAAGTTACTCAGGCATGCGTGATACCTAAAAATTTGAATTTAAACTTTTTATGTTACATGTATCAATAACATGTCATTATGACAACTTAAGAAGTTAAAACTGCTTCAAATATAAACATATTAAAGCTTTTTATAATATAAATCTACATGTAGTATGTAAATTACAAAAGTGTTTTTTATGGATGTTATTGCAATCTGTATAGTAAGTTTCTATTAAAGTCTAACAAATATTAATAGCAAATCAGCTTATTTATTTTGTATCAACTGTTATCCAACTAATTTTAATAATGGTATCAAAAGTCAACTTTTAGGATATGGAAATTTAAATTTTTAATAATTTATCTTCAAGTTAAAAAATAGTTACAAATATTTTTTTATACATTTAATTTTTACTTCGGCTGTTATTCAGCTTTTTCAAAACATAAGGTCCTGAAAAACTGATCAAAGACATTATAAAGGATAGGTAAAAATAATAATTTTGCATTTTTTATGGAAAAAAAAAAAAGGGGGGGGCTATTATTTTTATTTCAATAGCATATAGATTAAATAAATGTCAAACAATATTTATATACAGTAACCGCCGTTTAATAAAATCACTGGTTAATAAAATCAGCCGCTTAATATGATCAAATTGCCAAGACCGGAATCAAATCAATACAAACTATTGTTGAAGCCGCCGCTTAATAAAATCAGCATCGCTGGTTAATAAACTCAAGAAAACCATCTCAGCAGTCAAAATTATCATTTATGCACTCTAAAAATTTTTTTTTTATTTACATAGTGATTTTTTTTTTAATAATAAAAAAAGAAATTAAAGTAACCGTTATCGCTCATTGTCGAAAATTTTACACTTGCAGCATAGTTACAAATTAAACATGCCCCATAGCATCTCTGTAACAATTTCAAGGAACGTATTCTTCAAAGCGCAGTAATATGTTGCAAATTTGGTTTGATTTGATTTGCAAATGATATATATTATTTTTTATTTTTATTTATTAAAAGAGAATTTCTAGTTCTTATTTTGAAATAGCTATAAGTTAAGATATTTTAAATTTTTTTAAAAAAGCGTGATCTTTTGGTAAAATAATGATGATTTTCTTCGAAGGAAAGCGCATAGAAATTTGGAATGCGTTTAATTTACTTATTTCGGAGGAAGAACTAATTATCTATCAAAATTAATTAATATTGTTTATTAATTCCGTTATTCGTTACCTTTTGAAATTTCTTTCTAAATTCAGGGAAGTAATGCCTTTTTCTTGAGTGATGGAATGTTCGCCGGATATAAAAATCAGCCGCTTAATAAAATCATTTTGGCTCAGGACGAATGTGATTTTGATAAGCGGCGGGGAACTGTATATATATAAAAAAGAATAAATAAATGGTAAATGATTTTCCAGTAGTTACTGTTTCCATAGTGCACATATAAATATATAGCTAAAAGTAATTTGACTGGTAAAAGAGTAACCACTGGTCTCTAATTCTGTGGTAATCATCACAGAAAAGTACCATTCGATTGAAAATAACGCGTAAAACACATATAATTTGAACTTCATAATGTGAGGATAGTGTATGGTATAAAGAGAAATTTCTATTATTGGAAAATATTTATATTTAAAATATTTTAGTTTTGAGAGAATTTCTGAATACAGTTCTAGGATTTGATTATAGATTTACACCAATAATTTGGAAGTACGTATGACGATAAGAAATTACAATTTTTCACCTTTTAAAAAAATTTAAAATATAGTACATGTTTTAATTTGTTTGGAGTTTTTAAAATATTGCTTCAGAATTTATTAATATTTTGAGTAAAATGATTGTTTGTTTTAAGAACATTAAGGGGCATATATCGTGGTTATAACGCTATAACGCATTTCTATGAAACTAATAATATTATTAGAGCATAAAATAGACTGTTAAGTATTATAGAAATAGTTTACTCAAATATGAATTTTACATCTGTTTCATTGGCTTTTGTTTTCTTTCCTTTTTAGAATGATTTAAATTTAATTTCAGTGTTTTATTGAATTTTTTAATCATTTAGCGCATCATTAATAGAACGCATTTTTCACTCATAATCAACATAAAGGCACTCATTTATGCATGCAGAATTTTCTTAAACTACATAAAAAATAAAGCTTCAATAAATGCGTTTTTTTAGCAGAAAACTTCTTATAAGAATAGTACTTTCATCGTGAAAAGTATAAAAATAAATTTTGTATAATAAAACGTTTTTTTTTTTTTTTTTTTTTTAGAATTTGCATTTGCTGTCGAGAAATTACATTGCTCAAAATTTTAGCGTATTAGGGAAAGAATTGGCAATATATACATGAAATATAATTAGTAATACAAAATAGTGTAATAAGGAGTAAAGTGAAGTGAGTCGTGATTTCTATTAGACTCGATATGTTTTGCTTAAATGCGGCAAAACTTTTATTATGATAGTCTGTTTTGTGTTTTGTAACATGTATATTAAAGTTGCAAGAACTTCAACACACAAATAAAATTTATGACAGCTATCACCTATTTCCAAAGTTGCTTTTGCTGGTTTCATTAATTATTTATCGCCGTTGTAATATATTAAGTGGTTTATTAAAATAATTTTCTGATTTTATTTATCGTAATTTTTCTTTAAACTAACTAACTAAATAAATAAATCAGTGAATAATCAGTAGAGTATGAAATGAATATATTTAGGATATTACATAAATGTAACCAATTTTAACCGGTTTCCAAATAGCAGAACGACACTTAAATTTATAACCCATATATTTCATATTCTAAGTTTGTTGTCTCATGTACACTGTGAGAACGATGAGTGCAAGTGCATTGAAGATAGGAGAATTTTTTTTTCGATTACATAAAGATGTATATATTTATCACTATATATATAAATAAAACTTAGAGATATTATGTATAATTTTGGATCGTGTTTGTATAAAGGTTTAAAATACAAGAATGAACGCCTAAGAACGTTTATGTCTAAGATTCAGAACTTTTTAATGTGGGGACATGAAATAGATGAAACAAATTAAAATGGATCAAATTCCCTTAATATGGAGGAATTAGATCATAAGGGTACTTTTTACTGTATTAATTTTTATTCGATTTGAGTTACGAGAATTATTTGTCTTTTAGTTTCGAAAAAATTGAAAACATTCGAGTATTGTGATAAACTTTAAACACATATAACTATTCTTTGTTTTTATTTGCTCCCCCTCTTCATTTTCTCCTCTTGTTATGTTCAATCTTTCCAAAAGCCTATTATTACTTTATTACTTTATTATAGATGTTTTCACAACACAACTGAGATAACCACATCAAATGTTATATAGGCAATTTTAATCTTTAAGTAAGAATATAACATTGAAGAAATAATCTGCATTATAATTTCTCAAAATTCTCATGAAAATTTTTCTTTTGAATAAATTTTGATCTATTCCCTCTAAGTTTTATACAAAAAGAATTTTGAATAAAAATAAATAGTTTTTTTCAATAGTTCCTAGAAATTTCAGTAAAGGTAAAAAGAACAAGGAAAAGAGGAAACCTTATACAATTCAGAAATAATGTTTTTAATACTAAAGCTAATTTTCCATGTTTTGATAATTATTTCAAAAACATATTTGTTGACACAAATAATTTCTTTCCCCCCTTTGTGAAAGATATTGGATGTATGCTTGGATCATTTATGAGAGTAATTATCTAAAGTGCATCTCAATGAACTAAAATTATATCATATTAAATAAAACTGGTATATGTTACTGAACTGTATTATGATCTTACGTGAAAATTAATGCTTCGAATGCTTATAATTAAATTTCCTGATCACACGGCACAAAATATGAATATTTGAGATTATAAATTCCTTCTGTGTATATTAATTCTAAGCATCGTGTGATCTACCAGAAGTAATATTTAATACTTTAATATTTTTTAAACTCGTAGAATTTTTTTTTTCTAAGACAAGCATTATACTCAATTTGATTTCAAGAATTATATATATATATAAGATTAATGTATCTGAATTGCTTAAAAACTGCATTTCTGTAATTACGCATGCAATTAAAGCCTCTGCAAAATTCAAGTCAATTTACACAGCGATACACAAAATAATTGCACTGCAAACAGTATGTTGGAAAGTATTTCTCAATCTATGTAATCCATGCGGTGTCCACCATAAATATTTATCGAATACCTTGAAAGTGATATATGTTATTTAGGTTTACTGTAAAATCCCTATTCAAAAAGTTACAACTAGCACTATTTGTTTGCATACAAGAACTCCCAAAGATATTTGAAAGCATTACGGCTTATGAGATATTTTTCTTTAAATCTTGTTTTATTACTTTTATACCTCTGAAAGCATAACGAAATAAACATATGTTATATGGATGTAAATAATCAGGTTTCCTATGACACTGGGTATAATTAACATTAATGATTGTTTTACAGGATAAACCAGATAAAAATGGAAATGGCTCAAAAGATATTATTAGTTGCATCATGAGATATTTTTAAACACTTTCCATCAACGATGAAAAATGTTTTTGGCTGATAGGTTTGCCAGTCTTTCTGCCCATCCGTCTGTCCACCTGTTCACGTTCAAACCAACGTAAATATTCTTAGAACATTTTGAAAATGGTATGTGTTATTCAAGTTAACTATGGCATATTTCCAATTGAAAGTGGTATAAGTAGCTGGTTGTGTACAGGGACATTGAAAAGCATTGTGATTTATGACAGGTATTTATATAAAACATATTTTAATACCTTTGCACTGCAGCAAATAGGATGAAATTGATATTTAGTATTTCTATGCACAAAAACCATAACACCTTTAGGAGTGTGTCCCAGATCGTCGCCAATTGCCCACTACCTAGCACTCGTGCGAGGTAAAACCCCCTCACTCACTCTATGCACAAAAAAACATAATTTCTATAGAATATGTTATGATTGGCATCAAAGTTTAGAAAGCCATAAAAAAGATATATTAAGGGCAATAATTAAAAATTTGTGAAATTGCATTTTCAGTTGAGTTAAACGTTTTTAATACTTTTCACAATTGTTTAGGAGTAATTATATGATTTCAATAAGTCTATCAGAGTTTATGTGCACTATTTTTTTTTAATATTTATAGAATGTATTTAAATTACTATATGTTATTCATCTTTAGTATGGCATATTTTATATCGAAAAAGGGTATAAAGGTCGTAAATGATTTATGTACAGTTGGAAAGACTTTAATATATTATGCATGAGGTATGCTTAGTTTAGACGATATACAGGGATACAGAAAAGCATCTTTTTACTGCTTTCTCTTTGTAAATAAAGCCTCATATGTTCTTTTGTGCGACTCCTTTTTTCATAGATAAAAACAAAATGTATTTATGTGGCCTTGTTGTTCTTAAACAATATATGCGGCTGCTGAAAAGCAACTTATTGCATGTTTCTTTTTTAATCTAAAGGGGAAAAATTTGAAAGTAATTTTTGAGATTTTTCTTTTATTATTATTAAAAACAAAATGTATTTTAAGGTGTCATCACGAAGGCAAAGTACATTGAAGATTCAATTATGTAATGCGTAAATACAGTTGGAAAGTGTTTATAATCTATGAGAACCGCATGATTTTTCTTTCTTGTTTTTGTTTATCCTGTAGATTTTTATGCGTATATCAGTAGCAATTTTTGCCTAAAAAGGGGAAAACCTATTGAGAATATCTTACTTGTAGGTTATACTGTTGACTTTTCTTAAATCATGCCAGACTCATTCATTTTGAACATTTGAAAATTGTCATTCAGAAACTAGAATACAAATCTCTAAAATTACGATCATCACGAAGAGAAAATTATTGTTGAATGTATACAGTATTTATGTTGAAAAAAATGTCAGTATAAAAATCAACTTTTTTTTCACACACACACACACATATATATATATATATATATATTTCGGTTAAAGACATTGGCAAAAAATCAATGTCTAGTGTCTTTTTTTTTTTTTTTTTTTTTTTTTTTTTTTTTTCTATTGGAATTAATACTGTTAAAAAAAGAAAGAAAGAAAGTAAAAGAAAAAATAAGAAATAATGAATAAAGAAAAAAAGGAATTAAAAAAAAAAATCTTTTACAGTATATGACTATCATTAGGATTTGTATCATGGTCCAAACGTTGACACTGACTATTACACTGTTAAAAATTTCAACAGAAAACTCTATGTAATCTATTATCTTAAGTCTTACGTAAAATTACAAAGAAAAATAAACAGCGATGTTAAAAAACTTATTTTATACATTCATTTTAATAACTAATATTAATTTAATTAATTATTGGTGACAACATATTTCGGACTTGAAACGCTTTTCTAAAGTAGAGACAGTTATTTTTAATTTTAATTAAAAAATTAAAGAATAAAATTACGTAAAAATGCAGAATAAAGATTGATAATCTCGATTATTCACTTTTAACTAAGAATTACTGTAAATTTACAGAGACTCTGGATAAATATTTACATGAAATTTGCAGAAATTTTTAACAGTGTAGGTAAAGATTTTTAAAATATGTATTCATTATTCTCGTTTTGCTGACAGTACCTTTAGACATTATACGTAAGAATTCGATTTGATTTCTTCTGTAAACGTTGAAAACGCAACTTATGGACTATATATATTTATAATAATAATAAAAGTATTTCTCTCTTTTAGATACTGAGAAAGATTTTATGAAAGGTTGCGTAAGGTAAAAGAAAATTTAAAGAAATTTTTTGTGTTTCTTTTAATGAAAATTTCTTAATGAATATCATTAGGGAGACTTTAACAAGTACACGTTTTTTTCTAGTTACTATAACAGTAATAATGAGTCATTAAAAAAAATAAATTTTGTCTAATTGTTATAGAAGTAGGAAATTCTCGTGAAATCTGAAACAGGAAAGATGCACTCGAAACGAAATTATTTTTGAAAAACGTTTTTGTTTGCATTTACTGAAAAACGAATACTGGGGAAACAATAATTTTGTTTACTAATTCATAAAGATATTTTTAAAGCACTTACAAAAAATTATTCATATTTAAAAAATAATTTTTTATTATGAGTTGTATAGTAAAGAAATGTAACAGAAATTTGAAGTTTATAAAGAAATATATTCCACTTATATATGCTGTCAATTAAATTATAAAAATAGTAATAAAACTATACCCCTCAGCATATCAAACTACTTAAAATATCTTTATATTCCAAAATATATTTACATTCCGACGTTTCGGTTAATATTCAATTTTTAACCATCTTCAGGGAAATGATGTACATAAACTATAAACATAAATCAAATTAAGCCATTCATGTTTGTAATATCCATGAATGGCTTAATTTGATTTATGTTTATAGTTTATGTACATCATTTCCCTGAAGATGGTTAAAAATTGAATATTAACCGAAACGTCGGAATGTAAATATATTTTGGAGTATAAAGATATTTTAAATAGTTTGATATGCTGAGGGGTATGGTTTTATTACTATTTTTATAATTTGAAGTTTATTAAGAAAGGTATTAATCGGAAATAAGGAAAATTTGGTTCAAAAATGCGGATTCTTTTTTTCTTCTATTTAAAAGTCTTACCATAAATACTTTATTTGCCGTTAACGAAAAAAAAAAAAAAAAAAAAAAAAAAAAAAAGAAAGAAAGAAAGAAAGAAAGAAATAGATAAAACAAAAATTTCTTCCGTCTAAACTATTTAACTAACAACTTTATCCACAAAAAAATTATTCTCAATAAAAAAGAAAGAGGGAAAAAAAAAAAAAAAGAATTTATATTTCCACAGCTTAAGTTTGTTCTAATAAATGACACAATCTGAAGCTCACTCGACACCCTATTTCCTATCGCTTGGAACGCGTTGAGTTCAAATCACTTTACTAATGGTGTGCCTAATAAAGGATGATAAAACGATGACAATAATCTGCGAAATCACTGCTATTATTAAGGCCCAAGTCATCCTACATCAGATTAGATGACTTACTATGAATTTTTCAAAAAGGTCGGTAAAACAAAAAGGAAAATTACAGCGATCAATGCTTAAGAGGTTCATTGTTAAGTGATGAAGGAAAAGATGTTTTTAAGAAAAAGATAATTTGTCAAAAGCTAAATGACTCTTTATTAGCCATTTTCTTTTGTCATTATTTAAATTATCATATAGAATGAAGGACTTTGCTTCAATCATTTCTTATTTTTACTTTACTTTTTTTTTTTTTTTTTTTTTAATCTTTTTTAAATTAGAGAATATGCATAAAAAATAGTCATACTTTAAAAAATATATGCTTATGTATATGTATTATCCAGTGATTTAAATACTCATAAAGAATGTATAAATCTCATTATTAAATATCTCCGTATAACAAAGGTGTTTTCTAGATTAATAAATAGAAAAAAAAATACGTTTAAGATATTTAATTGTAAAATAAACCTAAGTTAAGCAAACAAATAAACAAGCAAAAAAAGGCCATAGCTGTCTAGGAGTAAGTAATTTTTTCCTCCCCCCCCCCCCCCCACTTTGTATTTCCTTATTTTATTTTTATTTTTATTTATTTATTTATTTTATTTTATTTTTTATTTTTTTTATATATTTTTTATTTTTTTTTTTTGTTAATGGTGGCTATGTACCTAAGGCTTCCACCTACGTATTCTTACGGTAATTTTTACCTAAGCTGATTATGTAAACTTATTACAGAATATTGCTGTTGAAAAAAAATCTGGTTCTGGAAAATACAAACCGTAGCAAACTTCTTTTTTATTACTTAATATCATTATTTATTTAATTTTGATCTCATGTTGAGCTTTAATATAGACGCATTCCATTTTTTTAAATGAATCATAATCTTTGGCACTA
Organism: Salticus scenicus; assembly: GCA_963930645.1. Taxonomy (NCBI): domain Eukaryota; kingdom Metazoa; phylum Arthropoda; class Arachnida; order Araneae; family Salticidae; genus Salticus; species Salticus scenicus. The sequence continues at coordinate 157,774,308 of OZ005657.1, read as the reverse complement.
TAATATTTTCGTAGAAATTTTTTAAATTGTTACATCATTTTAAAAGTCTCTGTAAATGTAAAACTGAATGTCCCGAAAACATTTAACATAATTCGTTAATCTAGGACTTTATTTTCTAACATTAATATTATTTTTAATAATGTTATTATTAAATTAATTCTACTAAATATTCTTATTACTTTCTCTACTCATAATGTAACAAACACAAAAAATGTCGCTTAAAGTGAACATTTGGCAAGAAAAATCCTTGCTTCATCTGAACACATTCAACATTATTTCATCCCGCAAAAAAAATAATCCTCGTGCCACCTACTATCCCCTAATTCACTCTGCAAGCATGATTAGTTCAGACATCCAACTTCTCACAACATATTATTGCTCTGTTGGGAACCATGTAATCTTTCCATTACTTCATAATCTGGAGTTAATAGAAGGGGAATAAGGCTTACATAGTGCGAGGGATTATGGTCTCACCCAGACGTAGATGACCGAATATTCAGTCGCGTGTCTATAGAATAGAATTCAAGTACGATGCATTTAGTCCCTCGAGAGATCTATGGTAATGCAACCAAGCACGAATCTTCAGCGTCGTTGAACGTTGATTAGATCAATCACGGTGCACCTGTTTAAAGGGCTCCCTTTTTATAAAATTGTACGTATTTAAAATAAAACAGTTTAGCTTACCGTTTTCAGCGCTTTATTAGAAGACAGTAAATTACCAGAATTTGATTTTTATAATATGAAATGAAATTTAATATTACTAATAGTTAAAAGCTATTAATTTTTTTTTAATTGTTTCTTTGATGATTTTATGAAATAAAATATCGTAATTAGTATACAATGTTAAAAAGTAAGAAATGAAATTTTGAATTTTCATTTTAAATTTAATAATTATTCTAGCATTATTTAACTTTTTTTTTCAAGTTGCATTGTCATACTACGTTTTAATTAATTAGTTAATTATTATTTTTTAATTCTCTTTTATTTAATCCACACCAACATTTTAAAGTGTTTTTCCCCCCTCGTATTCTATTTTAATATTAAAAATGTTTGTTCATTGACATTTCACACTGCACTCGTGTTTATTTTATTTATATATTCTTTAGTTTGTTTATTTATTTTTCGCTTGTTAAAGGGACATCATTAACTAAATCAACCCGAAAAGGTTGTTGCGTGTTTTTTTTTTTTTTTTTTTTTTTTCATTCTAGGTGCTTTGTACAATGTTCTTTTTTTCTTCTTCAATTTTATAATGATTTATTTAGCATACGTTATTTGAATAAATAAAGAGCTTTGTTGAAATGAATGACGAAATACTTCTTTTTTTTTAAATATATATATACGTATTTAAAATTAAAATAATGATGAAAAATAATGGCATTTTAGTTTTGTAAATAAAACCGCACAGCAAGTTTTCTAATAACACATGTGTTAACAAGCAAAAGCTACCTTTTTCTTGACCGCGTGGGAAAGATCGTCTCCCATTCCCCCTCCCCCTGATTATTGATGTGTAGATACATAAGTTAGCACTTCTAAAACTAGTGGATCTGCAGATCAGGAGCCTCAACGTCCTTTTTGCATTACTCATTACTTAGCAGATTATTTCTATTTATTTACACATATAGAGAGATAGATATAAATGAAAGGTTGAGGGGGGCGACAGTTCCACTCAGAAACATATATGGTTATATAACGATACAATATATATATATATGTATATATATATATATATATATATATACCCTGTTTTATCTATCTGTCTATACCAATCCCTCTTATATGTGTAGAAATATATTTCTTTGTAACTCATAGCCTGGTCTTAATTCCTTGTAACACATAAATACTTGCATCAAATTTGAAGCGAAACGATTAAATAGCGTATCGAATTTTTCTGTGTGGCCCTGTAAACTAATTATCGGTTTTATGATTATCATTTTCCACAGAAACCATGCTTTTAAACATTTTAATAATATATGTTTGTTTCATTGTGTTTAATAAAGAGCAACCATGCTAAAATGCCTTTATAAGAAATACCGTCTAGAGACCATAATGGTACGAAATTCTTTTGTATGCCCCCCTGTACACGAGCCACAGTAATTACATAAACTAATAGAAAGTATACAACTAATTCATTGTAACTCATTAATATTTGAACCATATTTGAGATCAATTGGATGATTACAGAATGTCATCGGAATTCTTTTGCGTGGTCTCCTGTAAATAAATTATTTAGTTTATACATGCCTTTTTCTAGAGAAAGCATACTTTTAAGAATCTTAATAATGTATGTTAATTCTATAACGTTGAATACAGCATAAATGCGTTAAAATGCGCTTAAATAAGCATATGTCCATAGGCTCTAATGTCACGATATTCTTTTGTGTGTCCCTGTAAACGAGCCATAAACATTATATACATCAGTAAAAACTATACAACTTATTCTATGTAGCTCATGAAAAATTGTTTATGAATAAGTGACATTTTCGAAACACTTTCGTAAAGTCCTGTATTATTATGTCTAAGAACATGTTTTTCAACAAAAAATATGCTTTTAAATATCGCAATAATGTGTGTACACTAAGCGACAAAAAAAAAAGCCGCACTGCAGAAAAAATGACTTATACCTTTTTTATTTGTAATAACTTTAAAATTAATGTTTGAAACAAATAAAACTGTCTTGTTTGCATAATACCAAAGGTATGAAATGATACCTATGTATATTTTCGATTTAATAATTCGCTTTATTGCACTTTACGAAGTACTTTTTAAAAATCTGCAAAAAACTTTCTTTTTGAACATAATGCAATAACTATACACTTTGCATTCTATTATAATTTATTATATGAAATAAACAATTTATATTTTAATATATGAAATAAAACTATTTATTTGTTAGATCTAAGCAATTTTTTGTTAAAAATATGAATTCTGCATTGGGTTAATTCCACCTTTATATGGAATGACTGCATTAATGCGCAATGGCATAGTTTTATACAGTGTTTTAATATAAATCTCAGAAATTTCAATGTGCCAAATATCACAAATAAATTTTTCTAGTTCTGGCAGAGTTATAGGCTGCAAATTTTGAATCCTCTCCCCTCTCCCCGCCTTTTTATAGACGAAACATTTTCGAGCGGATCGCGATTTTGACCATTTCCATGTCTGGTAAAGAATAAATTCTACTATATCCTTTGTGGTATTTAACTTAAAGTGAAAAAAAGTATGATTACTTACAGAATTATAGGTTCTCATGGGAATGTATAAGAAATTTTGACAATTTGAAGTGAATAAACTTACCACAGACGCCGTGTAGTAAGGTGCCTTATTATCTTCAAATGCTGTTTACGGAAATGTCTAAGATACCTCCAAAATAGTCGGTCAGGCACCACTTTTATGCAGATTGTGTTTTATTTCGAGTTAATTGATCCCTTGAGCATAAAAATTTCCCCGAGTGTTTGAAAAGTTATGCACCTCCGTACCATAATGTACGGAGAACGTGTCACTGTTTTAAAAGTGCGATTTTCATTATGTCGGTCACATTTTCGTCTTCATTCTAGCTTTTTTCAACAGCACGAAATAAAGAAAACTTGATTCATCAGAGAAAACCAGTTCAGCCTAATAATTAACTGATAATGTTTTTAAATTTTGGTCAACTAAAGTATTGTTTTTTCTAATTCTTTTCCTTAATAATGGCTTTTTTCGCAGATCTTCCGTTCTTTAACCCGCTTTGTTTAATTGTTCCCGCATTGTTTTTGAAGAAAGTAATTTACTATACACTTTTTTAAAATCTTTTTTAAGTTCTGAACATGATACAAATCGATTTTTTAAACATTCGCATTTTAACTTGCGGTTATCTTGCTTGGATGAACAATATGACCGCCTAAAGCCAAATTCCCAGTTTAAACGGCCAAAAAAATTTATATTTTGCTAAAATTCATTTTACCAATATTTCGTTAGCATTTAATTATTTTGCCATCTCACGTATTAAAATATTTTTTGATTTTCATTTAAAAATTAATACTTTTTGTGTCATCGTTAACTGCCTTATTCTTACCATTTTTGAAATAAATTCTAAAATTACAATTTTCCTGACAATTGCATTTTGTTTTTAACACTAGACTCAAAGCTAAAGTGTATGTGGAGGACACCATAGTAAAATTTGTTCGAAAATTTGCTTTTTAAACGATAAAATTGCCGGTTGTAGAAGGCGAAAAGGAAAACATCCAAGTGCGGCTTTTTTTTTTGTCGCTTAGTGTAGATTTCATTTTGTTGAATGTAGTATAACCATTATAAGATGCGTTTAAATGAAAGTCTACCCATAGGCCGTAATGATAAAAAATACTTTAGTGTGTCCCTGTACACGATCCACAAACGATATAAACACCAAAAAATCTACAGCTATTTCTGTGTGGCGCTTGAACATGTGTACCAATTTGCAAGTCAATTGGGGTATTTTTTTGGCCGCTATTGCGGTATATACAAATTCTATTCCTAGGTCATAATGACAAGAAAAACTGTGGTGTGTCCCTATACAGGAACTACAAATAGAATACATACCAAAAACTATATAGCTAACTCTGTGTGGCTCATAAGCCTGTGTACCAAGTTGCAAGTTAATAGGGGGATTTTTGCGACCGCTATCGTGAGACATACATACATACAGACAAACAGATAAAATCCTTTTGAGTCTCCACTCTCCACATGGAAGCCTCCTTCACTGACGTTTCGGCAATGAAAGCTAACTTTTTTTTTTTGCTAATTTTTTACATGTGGTAAAGGACTTGTAATAAGTAAAGATTTGTATACGGAATTTATTTATGTAGGGGAACATCTCCGGTTGTGGGCACAGTTTTGATTTTAGCTTATACCTTTTGATATAATAGATATTATGCAAAAATATGAATACCAATGGAAAGCTAGAACGATTAGCTAACGTTTGATGAAGTAACTGTATTGATTCCGTCAACCAGAAAAAAAAATTATTATCAATTTTGTGAAATGATCATTTTTTGCCAAAGAAAATTTTGCACCCGGTTGTGGGCACACTTGAAAAATCCGCTAAAAATGGGAAAATAATAAGAAAACCCACCATAAATACAGAAAACAACAAAATTTATTCATTTTGTAAGGATTCAGGTGCCGAAATAATAACAGAAAATGGCATTTTTTCAATTTTATTCGTCATCTTCTTCATCCTTCAAATCAGAAGTGCAATGCTTGTAAATAAAATAATTTTCATGTATATTGGCACATTTCAAATGTACCAGACGATCATACTCGTTGCATTTGACTGAATTTGCTCTTGTTCGGCATGGTAGCAGGTGCTCCAAACAAATGATGCAGAAATCAACATCATCTCCTCATTGTGAATGTTTCTATTTTTAGCGCGCTTGGTCAGCAGTTTGACAGGTGACCCTTACTTTTTCTAGACTTCTTCTGTATGGACACAGAAGCTGCGAGGAGGTCCATATTCTCGGTCAGTCGATTTTATTGATTTCGTATATACTAAGCAATCCTAAATGGCTTTAACCATCGCCTTAAATGCCTTTCTTTCGGATCGATTGTCTTTTCCGGGGTTGACATGGCTAAAAAAATCCTAAAAAGGCCTAAAAATACATAAAACACTAATTAAATATGTTATGTTGTTTTAAACGACCATATTTCACAATTTGTAAGTGAAAAGCACGCTTTAAATGAAAGAAACATGGGTGCCCACAACCGGGAATGACAGTCACTTTTATAATGACAGAAAAAACTATTTTCATTCGAAATTTTGGCTTAATTCGATATTGCATTACAAAATATATTGAATAACTGCATGAATATATATTACACTCACATTTTTTAATTAATTCACTTCGATTTATTGCACATTGAAAAAATTCAGAAATTACTTTTGTGTTGCTTTTTGTTCAAAATTTTGTTTCGATGCTTGCACTTACTAAGCAAATGCATCTATTCAGTTCGGTGTTAGCGCCATAACTACGTGTACCATGACTACAATACATGTTTGACAGTACTCAAATCCACCATATTTACTTTTTGTTAAAAGATATGGTTGGGTGTCTACAACCAGAGAATGCCCGCAACTGGAGATGTTCCCCTACATTTTTTAAATTTCTTTTTAACCACTACTGATTGTTCTTAAGAAAAAACTTTCTGTTCCTCAGTCAAAATATTTTAATTAAACTTTCGTAAGACGTACTTAAGATTCGAACATTAAATTGTATCACAATATTTTAAACAGCTTCATGCCGTGAGACATTAAACTATTAAATTACAATAACGGTCTTGTATATGGGAAATTATTCTTATTTCAATCGTCAGTCTGTCTAATTTATCACTTCGCAAAATAAAAGTAATAATACTGATTGATAAAATTAAATAAGTGGAAGCGTGTTTTTGGTTTATAACATCAACAAAAAAATCAACCAATGGATACTTTCAATACTTATAATTCGAGAGGCTTTTATTTGCATTTATCAGACATTTATGATTATTTATTAGTAATTCAACTTTTAATGGCTAGATTTTACCTTTGGGATATTTTCTAAAATCTGTTTGCTTTAAAAAATTAATAGCTCTGGTATTAACTGCAGGATTCTCATTTAAATTTGCATTAGGGCTAATGCATCAAAGTGATTTTTATTTATTTTAATTTTTTTTTTTTTTTTAATTTTAGTTTTTATTTCATTTACTTTATTTTTTAAGGCATCAAAAATAATTCTCTATGCATTACACAGTATCGTATGAAGCCAACAGATTTAAGAAAGCCCCAGTTTTATGTAAAAATAATCTGCTGTGTCACTCACACGACTTTCTCTTACCCTGAAATTTAATACAATAAATACAGGTTGCAGATTAATAGGTAAGATAACGAGTACTGTTATGTAAACCTATGTTAAACAATTCATATTAGGCTTCTGAAGAGTTTTATATGATAATTAGTTCTGTGTGAGGGGGGCTACCGCCCCTCTCCACCTCCCGTTTCATTAATGCACCTACATTTATATAGAATTTAATTCGGTTATTAAAAAATAAGTCTGTTTTTAAAAAATAATTTATTAAAATTATTATTTAAAAAAATTATCTTTCATGATAATGCAGACGATTTCCATATTAGAGAAGTAGTATAACACCAAATATCCAAAAAAACGTCCATTTTATTCTCAAAATTAAAAAAAAAGTTCGATTTTTTTTCTAAGTTTTTTTTCGTTAAAAGTAAAAAAAATCGATAACTTTGTTTTAAATTATCGCAGATCGATGGTTCAACCATTCGTTTTAAAGGTATTGGCGAGCTCTTTTGAAAGATACCCATAATAAAAATTTACTCCCCTCGAGGGGGGACTTCCCCCCCAGGGGGGGAGGCGAGGCTCCTACATACACAAAAAATTTTTCCCAGTTAACTATCTCTATTACAAAATATATATATTCGTTTCATTTGGTTTAGTGCAGTCTATAGACGTTAAACTCTATTTTCCTGCAATTTCCCCTATAGACGTAATGTATTAGAATTCTCTTGATTGTCCCTGTACACAAACCATTAGCTTGATCTTAACGAAAAGCTTACTGTAGCATCCTTATATGATACATATTTAGAATACCAAGTTTGAACTTTCTGCCATAATTTGTTTTTGAGATATGCTGATAACAGACAGACACACACACAGACACACAGACAGACACACAGACATACACACAGACCATTTGCTAAAAACATGATTTTCGTATTCAGGGGACCTCAAAACGTGTAAATATAACAAAATCTCGCGTTCGAAAATTTGACCCAAAAACAATACTTTCTCTACCTTATGGGTAAGAGAAAGTAAAAAAGGGAGAGAGGGAGAAGAAATTTCTAGCAATGAAATACAGTCACATTATTTCTAGAACGAGAACTTCTCTCAGAGAATTTAGGTTTTTACAGTAAACTAGAAAATCTTATTAATTTTCTCGGTCCTGTCCATGTCACACAAATTATATCTACCTAATAAGATAATTCATGTTCAGTAAGAAACGGTGTCGTAGATACATAAATAATAATAATAATAAGATAGAGCAACCGGTTTCTAAAGGTTTTTGTACGGCCTCTTTTTTTTTTTTTTTTTTTTTTTTTTTTTTTTTTTTTAGCTAAATATTTAATGCTTCATTCTTTTTCAATGAGTATACTAGCGTACACTTTTTTTTTTTTTTTCAGCAGAAGATTTTTAGCACTTAATGTGAATGACGGTGCCTCGCATATATAGCTATAAAAACTTTCTCTGATTTTTTCCAAATTCCAGAGCATATTCCCATATGCGTAAAATCCAAATTAATATACTCATTCAAAGTGGAAAAAATACACGTTCCATCTACAAGTTTTTAAAAATTTCTAATGTAAAGAAGGGGGGGGGGGGGAAAGAGGACAGGGAGTAGTTATAATCACTAGGGAGTTGAAAAATATGTTTAACAGAAAGACTTAGACACTAAAGTATGGTGGCCAGATTAGAGTACCTTTATAAATGAAAAGCGTTAATTATCACAACTCCCTAATTAGGAATATAATTACATATTCTTTGTAAATGGGGACCAAACTATTTTAATAATTATGATGAATAATTATTTTTGTAAAAAATTTTTAAACTTAGAAAAACGGCTTACAGAAACGGGCTGTCTTCTAAAAAACAGGACATCTGGTCAGCATACACTAAAGTTCAGCTAGAAGTACCGAACAATTGAGGCGTTGACCTGAAAAGAAGGTAAGTGACAAAATCATAGAAATTCACGTTTTAACTTGAAAAAGTGCTATGTTCTGAGGCCAATAGCACTGAAAAGAAGGCTATAGCTCATAGCTCAAATGGTTTAATTGTGGCATTTACTTCCTTTTCAGTGTCAACGCTTCAATTACCACTGATTCGAAACTGGTGGAAATGAGAGTGCTAAAGCATGTTGGAACAAAACAAAATTAAGACCAATTTTTTTCATTAATTCGTCATTTATATGTGATATTAAACACTTTCGTAGTTTTTAAAAAAACATTAAGAGCTGGAAACACTTTAAAACACGTCCATATTCATTAAAATTAAATTTACAAATTTTAAAAATACACAAAGCTTTACGCCATGAATTTTCATGGCATCTTCAGGTCGAACAAGGGATAATGAGAACAGACAGCATATGTACAGGTGTTGGGCAAAATAATGGAAACACTTTCATTTTTTTACGTTTTGTCGAATATCTCAAAAAATTCTTAATGTGTTGTTCTTGAATTTTGGGAATAAGGAAAACATGTCTTTCCTCATATTTTCCAGCAAAGATTTTATCACGAACGCCTTCAGGAAGCAAACAACAAATCCAATAAGGTAAAACATATTTGTGATTACTCTGTATCTGGAAGTGCGTCCAATAATCTGCAAATTTTAGATGTGGTTATAAATGTTAGGACTTATAAATATTTTATTAAAAAATGCAAACATTTTTCGGTTGGTTGGTTGGCTTTTACGTCGCACTAGTGCTGCACAGATGGGCGATTGGTGATGGTATGGGACTCACCCTAGAGGTGGTCCGGAGATATGCCATCGCAATTTTGATCCTCCACAAAAATATTTCGGAAATTTTACTTTATAACTCTAAAGTTTTTTTCAAAATTTCATGAAACTTTCAGAAAACATGATAATATATGTTTAAATCATTATGCTATAGTTTAAAACAAATACCTTTAATATTAAAAGAGATATTCACAGTTGCAGCAAATAATTTATTACTACGCATTCGCGGACTGTAGCAAAAAAACTTTGATATAGTACTGCATAGAGTACCTTATAAAAAAAAAAAAAAATCCAGTTGAATGTCAGAAAAATTCATAGAGTGATTCATCGGTGATTAAATGAGCTGTTTTTCAGCTGTTTTCTAAAAAGGTCTTTGTGACAAGGGATCCTTCATAGATGAAAATTTGTATATATAAAAAGAAACGTTTCATTTTTCTTTTCAAACAATTAATTTTTCTTTTTTTATAGGTATGTAGTACATACCTATGAAGAAAAGAAAAATGAATTGCAAATATTGTATGAAGTTTCATTGTGTAACATAGATTTCTTCTGATACAAATTTTCATTTGTGAATGACCTCTTATCGTAAAAACCTTTTTAGAAAGCAGCTGAAAAAAAGCTTTTTTAACCACCAATATCTCTATGAATTTTTTTTTCTTTACTGCGCAGCACTAGTGCGACGTAAAACCCAACCATCCTCTATGAATTTTTATGATATTTAACTGGATTTCTTTTATAAGGTATTCTATACAGTTGAGTATTATACTGGAGTTTTGTTGCTACAATCCGTGCATGCACAGCACTGTAAAAAAAAAAAAAAAACACAGTAAAATTACAGCAAAAAATGCTGGCAATATGGGTGCCAGCATATTTTGCTGTTAATATACAGCAATTGCGTTTTTCCAAAGAAACAGCAGCTTTGTCAATTTTACAGTAATTTGTGCCGTTTTTTTACAGCAATTTTGTATTTCAACTTTTACAGTTCTTTTGCAAATTATACAGCATTGTTTGCTGTTTTTTTACAGCAATTTTGTATTTTAGCTTTTACTGCACATTTGTCAATTTTACAGCATTTTCTGCTATTTGTTTTACAGTTGATTTGTATTTTAGCTTTTACAGTAAAATTGTACTTTTCACTGATTTTTCTGCTGCTTTTTACAGCAGTTTTGGATTTTACACTCCTGCTCAAAAGCTTAGCAAGATTTGCAAACGATCAGTTTTTTTCCATTTTAAAAAATATCTCTCGATGAAATGTTTTCAGACTTTGGGTATTTAAAGAATTTGGTCTTCCTCGTGTTTTTCAGTGAAGATTGGTTTAAGACAACATTTAGGGGCCGGTAACAAATTGAGAAAAATCAATAATGTTTGTGATCACCGTGTATCATTAAGCAAGCGAAATGAACCGTAACTTTAGAATATGTTAATGTAGATCCAATTCAATTTGTAGATGAACTTGTGTGACGATAGCATGTTAAATAACACAGATATAAGTATTTATTGTAAAGCTAAAAAAGAAAAAAAATCAACATATTTTTCATTTATAATATACAGAGTTTTTAACGCAAATTATTTCCACTTTCAGATAAGGAGGAAAAACACTTTTAAAATAATATACTGCAATCGGAATAAAAAAAAATTAATATCTCTGGAAATATGAGCCTTTTTATGGAAAACGTTTTCACTACGCATGTGGGAAAGATTAAAAAAAGTTTTATTGCATAGGTTGAAAGCTAGATATATTGGGCAACCTTTGTCAAAAGTGCATTTGAATAGAGTAAAAATTTAGCAAATTATACGAAAAAGAATGAGCTAGATTTTAGATATTTTCCTAGAGTTTGAATTTCTTAAGCGAATTTTCACATGCCACGTAATTAATGTAAAGATCCAATTATTTTATCCACTTAGCAAAAGCTCTATTTTGTGAAAAACACTTTATCATCTTACAAATCTTAGTAAATAAACATTAAGATGTTAGAGTTACAAGCTTATAAGAGATTTTTCACAAAAATGTACATTTGGATCGTAGCTGAAATAATTGAATCTTCAAATTAATTATGCGGCATGTGAAGAACCAGTTAAGAAATTTCAACTCTTAAAAAATATCTAAAATCTAGCTCGTTTTTTTTTTTTTTTTTTTTTTTTTTTTTTTTTTTTCTGTATAATTTGCTTAATATACAGAAAAACATTTCTGTATAACTTGCTCTATTCAAATGCCTTTTGACAAATGTTGCCCAATATATGTAGCTTTCAACCTATGATTTTTTTTTTCTTTTAATCTTTCTCAGATGCGCAGTGAAAGCGTTTTTCATAAAAAAGCTCAAATTTCATGAAATATTAAAGATATTTAAAATACGATTACTGTATATTGTTTTAAAAGTGTTTATCCAAGTTATCTGAAAGTGGAAATAATTTGCGTTAAAAACTCTGTATAGTATAATTAAAAAAACATGTTGATTTTTTCTTTCTTTGAGCTTTAAAATAAATGCTTATATCTGTGTTATTTAACATGCTATCGTCACACAAATACATCCACACATTGAACTGGGTCTATATTAACATATCCTAAAGTTGCAGTTCATTTCGTTCACTTAACAATACAGGGTAATCACAAACATTATTGTTTTTTGTCATTTTATTACCGGCCTCTTAAATGCTGTCATAAACCTATCTTCAGTGAAAAACATGAGGAAGACTTAATTCTTTAAATACTCAATGTTTGAAAACATTTCATCGAGTGATAAATTTTTAAATTGAAAAAAACTGATCGTTTGCAAATCTTGCTAAACTTTTGAGCAGAAGTGTAATTTTTATAGCACATTTGCAGATACATTGTTTTATTTGCTAAAAGTGCAATTTTAAAGTTAAAAAATTAATGTATGCTTCAATACCTCTATTATAACATTATCTTTGACTTTTTATGAATATTTATTTTTTGGCATCTGTTATTTATCAGGCAAATTCAGTTTTTCTTTATAGTATACCTGCAGTAGATATAACTATATTTTTAGAAAATTTATGATGTTTCATTGCACATAGTATTTTTTATGGTAAAAATTTATATTGTTTCTCTTATGATAGCTGGATAATAAAACTTAGACAGAAAAATTAATCCGATTTTCATATGAAAAATAATGGAAGTTTTCATTTGTAGAAAACATTGTGCAATTTGCCGAAAATATGGTTAAAGCTACTTTAGAAATACAGAAGACCAAAAAAAAAAAAAAAAAAAGAATTTTCAAAAGAATCCGTAGGTGGCGCTGAAATGAGAAATGAAAATATATAAAAGATCGAAGATTGTGTGATAGTTGAAACAGTGTTGAAAAATATACCTTGTAGTATCGAAACATATGTTAATATTTTAACTTTTATATATTTTTAACAAATAAATCAGTGTTTCATTATATTTAGTGTTTTATTCATATTTATATAGACATTTGTAGACTTTATATAACTTTTTGATGTTATTTTGTTTATTTATTTATTTTTCTAAGATTTTGTGTCATTTTGTAAATTTTATGGCATTTTCCCTTCTTTGAAAGGCATATCAAAATATTTATTCAGGAACAATGATATCTTACTTTGTTTAAAAGATTATTCTGAACCACTGATTTATATACACATAGGAAAAGAAATTGTTATAAATTTTGCACAATATTTTAGAAAAATAGTTACGTAAATAAAAAGACCTTTTAGGGGAAAAAAGTTTAGAGATATTTCACTTAGTAATGATCTTTTTATTACTTTTTTAACTTTTTTTTTTTTTTTTTTTTTTTTTTTTTATAATCTATGATGGTGATCAGACATATCCTTCCTGAGGTAAGATGGAATCATCGTTTAGAACACTGTTCCATAAAACAATCAAATGAACAATAATAATAATAATAATAATAATAATAATGATAAATAAATAAATAAATAAAAATAAAAATAAATCTTTTTCAGACGTTCCCAATTTTTTTTTTGAAACATTTTAAAATCTTGTGCAATGAATTTCATACTTCATTTTGAGCAAAATGTTTCATATACAAGGAAAACAAATGCGGAAAAATATTTTTAAATTATGAAAAGTATGAAAAATTTTGAGAAAACTCAGTCATTAATTCATTATTTTTTCATGCAATGGGCCAATTAGTATTAAAAGTTTTGAGATATATGTTATTAATGTAAAACTGCCGAGAAATAAATAGAAACGTAACTTTCGCTTGAAGTCACAGTAAGAAAATCATAATTTAAGTGTAGTTTCTATGAGAGTAATAAATTAAATTTTTCTGCTTTAAACTGGAAAAACAAAAAAATGAAATTAAACACTTATTAGCAAAAATTGAAAAAAAAAAGAGAGAGAGAGAGAGAGAGAGAGAGAGAGAGAGAGAGAGAGAGAGAGAGAGAGAGAGAGAGAGAGAGAGAGAAATAATTTCAGGAAGAAATTCAACTCTGAAAATTAAGCCTATAAAAATCGCCATTTTTAAAAAGAAAGGCCTGACAAAAATAAGCAAATTTAAAACTAACTCAAAACGAAAATCGATGAACTTAAAACGACCTTTTTCAAACATAGGACGAGTTTAACATTGCTTGAGAAAAAAATTCTTGAAATCTCTTTTAAAATTCACGTTTGTATTATACATACTAATTCCATAAGTTTGGAACCGATAATAAAAACAACGTTTAAAATAGAACAAGAAATCTATAAACTTTCACAAATAATACAGTAGGCAAAATAATCTGATTAAGTAAAAATTATATTGTACTTTATCTCAACAAATAATATAAAAACTTACATTTCATGATAAGAATTTCTATCGTACTTAATAATTATACAATAGGTTGTATAAAATAATGGAAGATTTATGACTGGATCTTTGTGAATCAAGTATATAAGTCTCATACATTTATAACAATAAAAGAATACAAAACAATTAAAATTGCACTTACCAGAAATCGAAGAGCAGGAATTAAAATTCACCTGCTTGAAGTTTCAGCTTCCTTTTGTCGGAATCTCTGGATAATAAAATAATGGCGCACGCAGCCGTAGAACAACCAGATATAAAACATCAGCAGACGATTTTACAAATTACAGTAAAAAACCTAAAATACTGTTTTTCCTTAGCTTGCGAAAAATTTACAGCAGATTATGCAGTTTTTCACCCGTTTTTTTTTACAGTGAGCAATAAATTATTTATCACAACTGTCCATATCGTTTTCAATATTAATTATATTTGCTTTAAACTATAATATAAGGGTTTAGGCATATATTGTCACGTTTTCTTAAAGTTTCATGAAAGTTCGAAAAAAAAAAAAACTTAAGAGTTATAACGTAAAAACTTGCGACAATTTTTTTAATTTTTTAATAAAATATTTATAACTCCTTAAATATTCAAGCTAGCCTCACAAAACTCTATACACGTATAAAATGTAAAATTTATAACCTCATCTAAAATTTACAGATTATTGGACACACTTCCAGATACAGGGTAATTACAAATATTTTTTTATTTTATTGGATTTGGTGTTCGCCCTCTAAAGGGGTTCGTGACAAAATCTTTGCTAGAAAATATGAAGACAGACATGTTTCCTTATTCCAGAAATTCAAGAACAACAAATTGCGTATTTTTCGAGATATTTGACAAAACGTAAAAAGATGATGAAAATGTTTTTACTATTTTGTCCAACACCTGTATATCATAAGTCCTGGTGGTGGTTACAGATGTTAGAAGCTTGACAAAAAGTAAGTACGTATATGAAGAGGAATTCCCTTTGAAATGTCACTTGTAGCGGAGACTTCGTAACTTTGCTTCAAAATATTGTAGAAATAAGAAATTAAATCTGCAGGAATTCTTTTGAAATGTCACTTGTAGCCAAAAACAAGTTCCTGGCTACAATTCTTTTTGTTCCCAAGTTTTGACATCAGCAGCTACTTTCTTTTTAAGATATACTGGTAAAAGACACATAGACACACAGACCAACAGCTAAAAACATGTTTTTCAGATTTAGGGGACCTTAAAACGCATAAATATAACAAAAACTCAATTTTGAAAATTTGGCTCAAAAGCATCATTTTCTCTACCACATATGGATAAGAAAAATTAAAAATTAAATATCTTGGTATGTGATAATACATTTGCTATATCACACCTTTTGTTTAATCTCTTCTGAAATTCAAAACTTCAGATGCTTTCATCCATATACATATATAAGTGAGGGGGGGGAAAAAAACAGGGGAAATCTTTTAAATGAAGTACTTACAAAACAAAACAAAGTTCCGTAAGTGCAACCTATGCCTCAAGCGAAAAGGACAAAACTCTCTCGAAAAGCTTTTACAGATCCATTATTGCACTCAGGGTTATGTCAGTAGAAATAATTCAATTTTCGTCGGAATGTCCCACCCCATTTGTAGTTTTAGGTACTTAGTATGGATCAAAGCAAGCCTTTCTACGCACCACAATATGTAAGTAGGCTCTACAGACTTTAACAAAAAACAGCAGCTGAGCTTTTAGCGACCTTTTAAATGTAAAATCTTATTAAAACACCTTAATGCTTGATATTAAAACCATCAGTATAGTGTAACATTAGAATGTTAAGGCATGTAGCTAAAAAAGTTTTTTAACTAGCATAAAATAAACTTTTTTTTAAAATAGCAATATAAATTATATTTCATTTATACTTTATATCTTGAAATGAAGATGAATCTTCGATTTAATTTAATTTTATGTTATGTGTTGGATTTTATTTACGAGCGTCAGGCAAGAGTATTATATGTTCTTTGAATAAATATTATCTATGAAACAGCTAATAACCTGTAATATTTATAAATATATAAAGTAAAGAATTACTACAAGATTACTACTACAGATTTAAAACAACAAATTGTATTTCTGCAAGTAATTCTTATTTCATCTAGAGTGTTAAATGCATCATTATTATTATTATTACTTAAAACTTTTTTGAAGAAGGAAAATTACAATCGATGAAAAACGTTAGTCACGCTGGATTGCGATTTTTATATAAGAATCAGTTTTTTTTCATTTAACTTAATCAATTAATAAATTTTGAGATTGAATGTTGCATAATTTTATTGATAGAGAAAAGTGTCCTGGGAGGGTGGTTAAATCTGGGACTCTATACTACTGAATTATCAACTTTCAACCTCAAACTTTATTAATTTGCAATTAAATTGTTTCTTTTACACTGTAAATACAAGTGTCTGAAATTCAGACAAAATTGTGTCTGAAACGGGTGTTCAATTTTAAGATGCTAAAAAGTGTCTTAAAAGGCACATCGTTTCACACTCGAAACGTCTGAAATTCCGCCATCTTTGATCCTGTCTGAAGTGAATATTCTTCATAAATAAATAAATAAAAAGACGCGTTTTATACTGTTTACCTGTTGTAAATAGATTTTAGAATCTCCTAGAGCATAGAATATACATATTAATAATTTTTACAAAAATAGCCCCCGTTGCCCCCGGCGGGAATCGAACTGACAACCTATGGATTTAAAGTCGAGTGTCGTCCCAATCAAGCCATCGGTGCTCACGCTGTTCTCTTCTTGTATAACGAAATACATTCTAGTATCCGTAAAACAAATTGAAGTTTTATGTCTTTGCAATAAAACTGTTCATAAGAAGTAAAGCTTAATACATATTATCTTAAATTTCATGTGTAGAGGTTTAGAGTTTTTTTTTTTTTTTTTTTTGTAAAATGCGTAATAAATATGAAAAAATAGTAGCCTATGGATTTTAAACGATTTTTTTTTTTTTTTAACTGGTATTTGCAAGAAAACAAACAAACTATATACATGAAACCAAAAAAAAAAAAAAAAAAAAAAAAAAAAAAAAAAATGCTCTGTTACATTTTGAAGTGTAGGGAAACATAAAATAATTTTTAAAACGCGAAAAAAAAAAAATCAATTGTGCACAAATTGTTTAAGATTGTTTAGCTACGAATTCGCTTTCTTAGCTACAAGTTACATGCTTCGTTTATCTTAATATTTTTTTGATTTATTACATGTGATAGAATTTTAAATAAAAATTAACTTTGTTTTTTTAATTTTTAACAGAATAAGATCCGTGTCTAAGTATTTTAAATAAGTTAACTACTTATATTACATAAAATAATGTCAAATTTATTTGTTTAAAAAAATGTTAAAACAGGATATGCATGCTGGTTAAAGTAGATTCCATATGGAAAATTTGTTAAGTAATACAAATGTCTGAATTTCTAAATGTCTGAAATTTGTAATGTCTGAATTTTAAAGTGCATAAATTGTAAAATGTCTGAAATTTTATGTGTCTGAAAATGTTATATGTCTTATTTTCAGACATATCGATCTTATTCAGACACTTATCTGAGCTCATTTATAAAAAAGACACTTACGTGTCTTAATTTAAGACAGCACATGCGTCTGAAATTTTGCATGCGTAAGTGTTTCAGACATTTATGTGTCTGAATTGACATTTCAGACACACTTCTGTCTGAATTTAAGACGCTTCTATTTACAGTGTAAGCATTTTCAATTTTATTTAAAGTAATCTTTGAACTAGGGGTCGAAGCGGTCTCTTTTTTTTCATACCAGTATCTTCATAAAACAATATGTATATTATTCAATCGAAGGCATGCAGCTGTTGTTTTCGATTGCATAATACAGATATTGCTTTATAAAAATAGTGGTTTAAAAAAAAGTGACCACGCCGACCCCTGAATTTTGAAAATTATTATCATTTTAGTTCTATCTATTTTAATTTGATAAAAAAAAGTTTAAATGTTTGTTAATACCCATGTATTTTAAATTGAAAAGGAAAATAAAATAAAGTAAAAATAAAACACCAGAACAGATAAAACGAATATAATTTATGTTTCTGGTCTAATCCTATCAAATTGAGAGCGTTCTAGAGTTATACATAAAAATATCTTCAAGATTCATTTTTCATCCGGAGGAAATTGTCTTTTAAAATAGCACTAATGAATCATTATGATAAAAATAAAACGAAAGGGTATCTCCTCCACTTAAAAAGTGATTTATTATACTATAATTCTTAAAAAAAAAAAAAAAAAGCATCGAAAAATTAGATTCAACTAACTAATGGCTGCAGAAAAAGTTCATACCAAATAAATAACAGATTTCGATACTTATTTTAGAAACTTTGAATTCCTTCTTGATTTGAAACTTTCCTAAATTTCCCACAGGTAAAGTTTCCACCTTACACGTACATCCATCTAAACGTGAACAATTTACCTGATTGCGTAGCTTCCGCATAATAATAACCGATCTGAAGCACGTAGTGAATTAATACCTAGATCACCTGTCCCCTAGGCCCTATGGTTGGGCAGTGGAGCATGAATTCCATCTGGTAGATGAAGAAGGGGTGGGGCCTTGGGGAATACCGAGGAAGGGACCCCTGGGTCCTGATGATGACTATATCAGATCACCGCCTCAATACGTTGACTCATAATGGTCCCGCCCTATACCCTTTTGCGCTATTCAAGAAGTATTAAGGGAACCCGCTTTGATTGCTTTATCAAGTTCAGGAAGTGTTCATCATTCTATTGACTTGTTGAAATGATGGACTTGGCAAATTCCGAAAAACACATACAGAGGTGTGCTTTTAATTCATTTTCATAATCATTCGTGATTACATTTTGCTCTATCGGTATGTACAATTGGGAATAATAGAGTGGTACATTTTCAGATAATTGTTAAGTTATTTTCCATTCCACTTGATGTAATATTTAAAATTAGTGTTTTTGTGTATTCTTTTCAAAACAGTATTTTGATGTTTTTCAGAAAAATTAGAGCAAATCTCCGGAGATAAAATAATTTTTAAATTATTGAAAATAATTTATATAATGCTCGTTTCAATTTTTAAAGATAATTAACTTTTACCGATATTGAGTATACCTATGAAAAATTATGATCTAGAAATATTTTAGTTTTATTCAAAAGATGACTATATCGATCATAAACACAAATGAAACATTTTATAGAATTGTGGTTCAATGAATATATACAGGGTGGCCACAATTAAATTTGGCCTATACAGACTATTCTGTAGGTGCAACCAAAATGTGGATTGAGCCGAAAATTTGTATATAGACAATTCAAAGGATGCTCTCAAAGATTCTGAAAATAAATAAATAAAATAAAATAAAATAAATAAATAAAATAAAATAAATAAATAACATAAAATAAATAAATAAAATAAAATAAATAAATAAATAAAAATAAAAATAAAGTTTTAAAAATTTTGCTAGGAGGCGCATAATAGTCAAAATGCTTGAAATGATATGCAATCTATTTTAACATTTTCAAACCTTGCGACATTTAAAACTGTCGTTCTTACATTTTGTAAAGGTTTTTGCGGCAAAATCTTACAAATGTAATTAGCCGTCCATTTTCCACTTTTTGGCCGGCCTGTTTTCCCGATCATAATCTGTGTGATTTTTGTTATGGGGCCATTTAATGAGTTTGGTTTATCACGGAAGTGTTATAACTCTGGCTGACTGCTGACTTGAAGGACCGCATAACGTGCACATGCGGCTGATCACAGACAGTCAGCTGTTGAATACACTGTTGATCGATTGCAGATTTTACAACTTAATGATGGGGTCCACGTTGAATAATATGCTTTACACCACTAAATAGTCTCTAAAAAAAAAAGAAAAATGTCTGTAATAATAAATAAAAATATTTGTATTGAATTTTGTGGCTTGTTTGTATTTTGATGTATGCCCCCCCCCCCCCCTCAGCAGAATTCTTTTTTCTTATTTACTTATTTTGTAAAATATTTGAGCGGCCATACCTGTATTTATTAGAATTTTTCTTATAGATGTATATATATATTTATAAACATAACTTACCGAGGGTGAAAAGAAAATAATAATTACAGTAGGAGTTCGATATAGCTTTCAGGAATTTAAACTATTTTTGGCTATAAAAGAAATTTATTATTATTATTTCAATTGGTAATATTTATTTAATAAAATATTTTACCGACACTCTAGCGTTAATAATTATACAGCTTTAATGAAACTTAAATATTTAAATATTAAACATTTTTCTTTTCATATTTATTAAACAGTGATTTTGACAGGGATAATAATAATGATGATAATGATAATAATAATTGAGTGATTCATTCCATGAAAATTTCCTTTAACTGAATTTAAATTCATCTGGAATTGTATGGGTATCAAGCATTAAAATGTTTTCATATGCAATTTCAATTCCAGTTTTATAGAAATAAATTTCAAAAACTAAATGAATCGAACAATTAATGAAAATGAATAAATAAATAAACTAATCTTTTTCTTTTATTATTTCCTTCTAAATGGGCATTAAATACATCAAAGTATTTATAATTCAAAAAAGTCACAGAAACGTCATTAACTAATTTTATAACTACTGATACGCTATCAATTTATTTTAAACCTCTCAATGGTAATGTAATTAGACTCATTTAAAATGAAGAGTCATCAGAATTCAGAAGAAGATTGGAAGAAAAGAAATAAATAAAACTTTTAAAGTTTAAAAAAAAAAGTAAAATTTTATTAAAAGTTTTCAGGATAAATTTTTGCAATTGTGAATTAAAATTTGGTGGTCTAAAATATATACAACCGCCGCAGAATAGGTTAAAGAAATGAGAAAAAAGGGAGCAAAACAAATATCCTTAAATTCCACGAAAGGAGTATAAGATGTAAAAAATCCATAACTGTCATATCTCCAGCTTTTGGCGGAATACTGCGCACCAATATATTTTAACAAAAAACTTCACGGTATTAAATCGCAAATTATTAATAAGCAAGTTTTCTATTAAAAAATTGTGGTAATAAACATTATTTTAAAAAAGTAAATTTTAGCAGCTATGAATCCAATTAATCAAACCTCACCAGTTATGATATGTCTTTATATTTTTGTTGATATTTTCTCTTGAAATCTGAACTTCGTGTAATACGTTAATGTAAGTTAAATCCCAAAACAGTATAATTTAAAACAAACAAATTAAAACTATAGGGGAAAGTTGGATAAAACGGGATAGTCGGACAAAACGGGATACGTCGCCTAGGGACACGGCTAGTACTGCTATCGAGCGGATGACGACAGAAACTTGTTCTCAGCCATCATTACATCATTCTCAGTTCATCCCGTCTCGAGACCACTAGTTGATGGAAAGTTGTAGTTCTTAGAACTTTTTTATTCTGTTTTCTTGGCACTTTCTACATTTACGTGCGTTGTTTTCTACATTATTCTGCCTACATATATGGAAATACAATTCCGGTGAATATTACATTTGATTAAGCCTTTATTAACGAATATTCTCATGTGTAGTCTGTCTAATTTTCCTTTCACATTTAGGCAGCAGCCAAAGCCATGCTTATTTTGAAAAGTGTTGGAGTTGGACAAAACGGGACACTTATGAGTTGGATAAAACGGGATACAGTTTTTTATATACTTTTCTCAAGGGGCATCGTAGAAGTAGACCAACCAAAAAACCTGCAGGAGACAGCCTACGGACAGACCAACCTGCAACATCCTCAGGGAAGAAAGGATTAGAACTCTCTTGTTATCGACCTAAGCTACCCTTTTCCATCTCTCCAAAGTTTTTTCTGCCTGTACCTCAAGTAAAAGGACCTCGCCCAGAAAAGAAGGCTGATAAGAGAAAAAAGAAACTGTAGTAATAATATCATCTCCAGAAATGGAAGAAATAGAAAGGATGATTAAACTACAAGAAAGAACCAAGAAAATTAAAGAAAAGGCTGCTAAGAAATCCTTCTAAAAATTCCAAAAAGAAGTTTATAAGAAAAGGAAATGGAAAAGAGGAAGAAAAAAAGCTACCAGGTCCAGCCAAACCTGAAAGTAGGCCTATAAAAGAATCCAAAAGAACGCCTAATCCTGATGTTAAAAGTCAAAACATAGAAAAGTTTAATAAACCTTCAGCAAGCAGCCAAGAATGCATGTCGTCATTGTCTGAAGATGATACAGAGGGAGGAGAAACCTGCATATATTGTAATACACTGTACGTCGATTCTAAGGCTGGTGAAGGTTAGATACAATGTTCTGGATGCCAAGAAGGGGCTCACAAAGCGTGTTCTAATGCCTTTTTATGCGACTTTTGTTCTACTATAGGCCTAAATAAAAGCTTTCCCATTTTGTACATAAAAACATAAAAAACTCTTAATTTAAGTATTTGATTACTGAAGACATTGTTCTTTCAAGTGGAAATTTTGCTTTACAACAGTTTTCTGTCAGTTAATTATGCTTTTCAGTTAGTTTTACACAAAAAATTAAACATTGTAATCCCTATCCCATTTTATCCAACCCAGGTATGCTAAAACGGGATGTGTAAGAGTTTAGTAAATACTTTTTTTTACTATTTTAAAATCATTACAATTGGTTAAAAATATGTTTTTTGTGTGCTTCAATAAATTTTGCAGTTATAAAAAAAAGGTGTGTGGTTTTTTTCATATTTTCCGTAGTAAAAAAAAACAAGAATGGTATCCCGTTTTGTCCAACTTTCACCTACATTTGTTTGCATTTGTGAATTGATTACAATAAAATTTCAATAAAATCATTATTGTAGGTTTAAAATAATGTCAACTTAGTAATTATAAATCCAATTTTTAACAAGGGGCCATTTATGCAGTAAAATTTGATCTCTCTCTCTCTCTCTCTCTCTCTCTCTGTTTAAAACTAGTAGCAAATCTTTTTGATGCTATATAATGAAAATAATAATAAAATAAGGTAAACGCACCAGTAGTGGACACTTTAAGGACATTTTCTGGCTACTTTTTGTATAATTTTCAAATTTTTAGAGACTCAAAAAATATTTAATGTTCCGCATCTATCTTTATGAACTCTTTTGTTACATGACTGTAGTGCAAAAATTACTAATTACATCATTTATATATGTAAAAAAAAAAAAAAACAGAGAGCTTAAAATGACCCAGTAGTGAACACACTAAAATCCACTAGTGGACCCTTTTTTGTTCCAGTAACGGACCCTTTGAATTTTCCCTTTAAAATTAAGGCGGCCTAACGTTCCCATTTTGTGGAGATAGTCCTCACTTTTCGTATTTTTTCTTTCCTTCGCATAAACTTTTTTTTTTATGTAAAGCTTTTGTCTAAATTTCTATTTGAAATTGATGATAGTGCACTTTTTTAAGTATTGCTTTTGTCACAATTTCTTATTTTGAAATTGAAAACACAGTGCTAATTTGCCCCCAGTTTTCTCTTTAAAAAAATTGGTCGTCTTAGTACTCGCACATTTATTACTCAAAATCGTGAAGGCATCGTAATCGCTAAAGCTGTTGGTAAAAATTTCTTAAAGTGTCCATAATTCCAATCTCAGCAATTTAGAGACACTGAGGTTGAGGTTGAGTGGGTTTGATGTCGCACTAAAGGTACGTAGTTGGCTATCTGCAATGATTTGGGAGTCATCCCTAAGTGTTCTTCTTAGACAAACCGTCACATTTTGATCTTATACTCAAGGCCTGGATCCCTTTTTTGCACCACGACATCTTTCACACGAAATTGATAACTTGATAGAGCATAACTAATTAACGAGAACACGATCATGCCAATATCTCGAACCCTACATAAAACAATCATGAGAGATATAACTCTTTAAATACCAATGCCCTCCATTTTCCCCTCCAAATTAAACTTCTAGGGGGTCACCATATGTCTCCAGACAATCCTTAGGGGTGAATTCTAGACCGACGCCAAATTGCCCAAAAGTGTAGCACTTGTGCGACAAAAATTCACTCATCCTCATCCCTCTAAATACTGACCGCAGTTATGCTATTTCAATGTCGATGTTCTAATGGGAACCGAACTTAACCAACTACCCGATATGGAACCGAGAAAAAAATTAGCGAAAAATAAATAAATAAATAAAATGTCTCGAGAATATCTCAAGATTCAAGTGAATTCCCATTTTGTTCCACCTTCTAAATTTGGGAAATCATGGGAGCTATCCTCTCCGTAGAAGATCAAAATTGTGATGACATGTTTTCTTACCATTCTTAGGAGTGCTTCCCAGACCGTCATCAATTCGTAGCTTTAGTGCGGCGTTAAAAAAACTCAACTCAGCTCTAATTTTGGGAGATTACAGAGCTATGTCCACAATTGGACCTGACCTTAAAAATCAAATACTGCCAGTAGTGAACACACATAAAAATATTAAATGTTTATACAATATTTAAAAAGCAGCACAATAAATGAATTCTGTATACTTATTTTACTCACATGAAAGCAAAAGTTAGAAGAAATCAGTTTAAAATAAGCAGAGACAAAGCAAACAAAATTTTATTTCCTTATTTAAAACGATAAGAAAAAGCGGCAAAATCCCAAAAAGTGCGTATTTTTTTAGTTAAACTAACGTTATTCTAAAACTGATAGCAGGAATTATTTGTAGTTATAGAGGACTATAACTTCCTTCCTGAACATTGGTACAGGGTCCCCTACTGGTGCTTTTACCTTAATGATAAATGTAGATATATCTGTACTGATAAGTATAAAGGATTTAAGTCCATATTCTTGATTTTTCAGGAGAAGAAAAATAAAGTTAAACTAACTAAAAACTAATCAGCAGAATCGATTAGGAAAAAGGGATTATGTTGATTTATACACTTTATACCGTTCAGTGATTGTCAACCTTCTTTTAATAAAGGGAAAAAATTGAATTAAATATTTTATACAAAGATTAATGCTAAATTTCTGACTTGAATCTTTTCTTACCAATGGATTTTCTCAAAGACTAAGTGACATGGATTTAAATCCTTTATACCAATCGATAGAGAATTTTTTCTGGGTCTGACTATGTACTTAACTCAAAATCGACATTTTTGGACTTAAATCCTTTATACTTATAAGTACAGATATAACGTTTAATTTAGTTAGTAGCATCTTCCATAAATTATTTAAAGTATACAAAAGGAGTTTTTACGAGTGAATTTAGCAAGTATTATTTTTTTTTAATACATTAAAAATACTTTCTCTTATTATGCATTTTAATCCTGTAAAGATAGTTTACATGTTAAGTTGTAAGATAACAAATACTGTATACAAACCTACTTTAAAAACAATTTAAATATGTTTAGGAACATCTTTATTTGACTTAAAAACCTTTGTGAGGGCCCCGTCACCGTCCCCCTGAACCCCTGTTTAAACATAGTACCTACATTTATAAACAATTCAAGACTGTTACTATATTTTGAATTTTATTTCAAAAGATTTAGACAGATTCCCCCCCCCCCCCCCCCCCCCCCCCCAATACTCCTTGAAACTTACCAAACCTTGTTCAAGTGGCAAAATGATATGAACTCTGAATTTACTGCAATAAGCAATGGTGTTTGGTTTTAGGTTATGTTGATGACACATAAACATATAGATCAATCGCTAAAAACTGGAATTTGCATTCAAGTGACCTCAAAAAGCGATATTATGTAAAAAGCTAGAGCTGAAAATTTAAAAATTACTTTATGTGTTGTATAAGTACTAGATATGAAAAATTAATTTTCATTCCTGAGCAGTTTTCGCCGACTTCGTAAAATGTAGTAAAACTCTTCCTTCAATTACATTCCATAAAAAAAAAATTATTTCGCTTATTTTTGAGTAGCTATATATATTGTCTATATGTTATAAACACACCACATTATGTACTTAAATTTAGTCTTCTATAAAAAACAGTTAAAGCAACCTCAAATGCATTTTCAGCAATTTCCAAGTATAGCCCCAATTTATACAAATTGCTTTTGATAGCCCTGTAAACGAATGTCCAATAATTTTCGTATCATATTCTACACAAAGCATGCTTTTATGCATACAATAAATGCATGTTCATTTCATTTTGTATAGTGCAACCTATGGATGTTAAACTGCACCTACAAAAAATTTCGTCTGTATTTCGTATGTATACCAAAGACGTAATGTATATGAATTATCTTGGATGCCCTTGTGCACGAACCATTTCCTTAATACCACCGATAAGTTTAATGTAACATCTGTATGTCATAGCTGGCAACCTTTCTAATTTTTTTTTAATCAGATTTATTACTTCTACTATTGTAAAGGAAAATGTCTCATATATTTTCGAAGATTAAATAAGCTGAAAACAATTTACAAAAATTTCCGATATTAAGTCTCTTTTAAAAAATGGGAGACTTGGCACCTAAATGATACAGATTTAGAATACCGAGTTTGGACTTCCTGATGCTTTTTTTTTTTTTTTTTTTTTTTTGAGATAAGCTGATAAAAGACACACAGACCAACCGCTAAAAGCCTATTTTTTCATGTGCAAGAGACCTCAAACCATGTAAGTATAACAAAATCTCAATTTTGAAATTTGACCTCAAAACGATACTTTCTCTACCATAAATGGTTAACAGAAAGTAAAAAATAGTTTGCAGAAATTTAACATTTGCCATATACGAGAAATATTTTCTGCTTCTGAAATTATATGAGAAAAGGGAAATTCTATGATTCTTTTGAGCACTTTAACAGTCAAGAATAATAATTCTCTTTTGGATTTCTTTCCTTAGATCTAAGTATTTTGGTAAGTGCTTATACGAGAAAATACACACATAATGTCTTCTCAAATTACCATTCCCGGTTTATTTGATTTTTATTATTCATAAGAGAGTGGGAGCAAACTTGGATTCATGAATCCTTTAATAATCACTCTAAGAACTTGGGTGAGTTATGAAAGTCTGAACGTACGTGCCTCCGACGTTTAAACGGTTAGATGACAAATGTCTGTGACAAAACACCTGCTTGCAAACTCGCAGGGGTACAGTTTCTCCTACATTCTACGAAAAAATGTATGCCAAAATACTTTTTCTGTTGTTTATTTTTAATGTACAGTGAAGACTAATAGCAGAATAGAAAGCAAAATTCGAAGTAGAAGATTTGGTTGTGAGATACCGCTTTTGGCATCCCCCTCCAAACAATAAATCTTCATTCTGTGGATGGATGTTAGGTGGATGGAAATATCAGACGGGCACGTACTGATCTTAAAACCATTTATAAAACTATGTTCAACTTATTCCGGAATAGACATAGTAGTTATTTTATTCATTTGGAATATTATTTTATTTATTTATTATTATTATTTTTTTTTTTTTAGGAAATATTTATGTTAAGTATTTGTTTAATATTTTTCTGTACACTCTAACCTGTTTTTGTGCAGAAGGATAAAGACCGCAAAAAAGAAACGCATAAAAAATACATTCTTAAACTTCATAAGAAGCTTTAAAATGTATTATTTGCAATATATTTAAAACAACCCCCCCCCCCCCCCCAAGATTTTATCTAAAAGTTAAATTCATGTAGCGTTTATTTAAAGGCTCGATTATGCCATGATCTAACGGTTGTATAAGGTTTGTGGTATTAAAAACACAACTTTTATGTTCACGTACTCTAGAGTGACCATATTTTTTTCATTGAATTTGGGGACAAAGATGGCGGTGTCCTCGAATTTCGAGGACAAAAAAATAAAAATAATAATTAAATCACCTTAAATTGTAAAATTTTATTAATTTTTATGTATAAAACACCTAAAAGTACTTATTTCAGTTTATTTATTATACATATAATAAATTACTATAATAAAACATGAATAACTTTATAACCGGCGTCCCCAAATGTGTTGTAATTTTTTGGGGACAAAGGTAGTTTTGTCCTCGAGATTCGAGGTCATATGGTCAGCCTAGCGTACTCGAGGCAATAAAGAGTGGGTGCATTGTCGATAATTATCAAATGCCAATATTTTAAAATGAAAACCTATCTCAGTCATACGTTTTATAACTTTTGGTGTGAAACAAACATAATACAATGTTGTGAAAAGTTCTAGCTTCAAAAATAAAGTAGAGGTTCTTTTTTATGTACACTACCTACCAACAAGTATTTGGACACTTTCGAATTTAGATGCTTTGTTAAATATCTAGAAAAACTCTGTAGGAATCATCCTGAAACTTTGGGAGTATAAAGAACATGTTACACCCCATATATTTCAGCAAAAGTTTTTTCCTGAAGAGGAAAAGGGACCAGTAAAAAATTAAAGAAAAATAAAATATTTTGCATCAAAAAGCAATGCCTGAAACTCGTTTTGGCTGTAGCATGTGATTATAAGGATATGTGAAAGCAAGTTTTACTGTATTATAAAATAATTTAAAAACTTTATGAGACACCATTTAAGAAAAGAATCATGTTGTTAATGTAGTTATAAGGTTTAATAATTGAATTAATTGTAATAAAGATAAGTGTGATCTATGTATCTTTTATTTAAAGGTTAAAGGGTACATCTACCGTTTTTAAATGTATTAGATTATTTTAATCATAAATTAACTCTAAAATTAAAAATGTTACCTATGCCAAAAATATAAACAACTTCCTGAAACATTTTTATATTTTCAAAGTTTTAAAATTTAAAAAGCAAAAAATAATAATTCTCTGGAACATTTTCAAAATATATTCAAAAACTGTTTCGAAAAACAGGGGGAAAAAAAGGGGGGGGGGAGGGTGCGTAAACGAGTAGAGAAAAACAATCGAATGTATTTTTAATCTCTACAATATAAAAAGACTATCTCATAAAATTGCCATCAATAACCATAAAACATATGCTGGATGCCTTGCTTATGATGTTGAGGAGAAAACAGCTTAAAAAAATATTCAAGTGTATGTTATAGGAATTAAGTATCATAATACTGTATGCATAACCTGGGACTTAGGTCAGGAAGAAATGCCCTCCGTGATGATCTTTCTAAGGATTCAGAAGGACATTAATGATCCCAACAAATTATATTTTAACCATTCAATATAAAGGTATGTTATATATATATATATATATATAGGAATAAATTAAGAAATGAATGAAATGAAATAAACCCCCAAAAGACATAGGGGTCTTCATCAGGGAGGCCCCTCCGTGTAAGGGTGAAAGAGAAATTTCTGAAAGGATAGTAGCAATTAGCTAATAACCAACCTTAGCCCCCAATAGAAATCCACCATTAACTGAATAGAAAGTTGACATATATAATGTAAAAAATTCTAAAAAAGGCATAAAAATACATCAAACTAATTTATATGAAAAATACAATAATATAAAGAATTACAGAATACATACAAGAAAGTAAATGAAATATATGAAATAAACACCCTACCTGATAAACAAACCCTCTTCGGCCGATGTGGCTACTTGCCGGTACTTAAATATTGCCCTTGAATGAGGAAATAGAACAAACCGAAAGGGTAAACCACTGGGAACACTCGGGTTAAAAGTTGGGACGGGTAACAGTTAATTTGCAAGGTTTTTATTAGATCTCCAAGAACTATTTTTAAATCATTATCATTATTGCATATAGTGCGAATTCTTTCAAACTGTGCGAATATAATATTCTTCAAAACTTTACTACTTATATTGGATACACAATTAGTAAAACTGCATACTTTAAAATTAAAAACTTTCTTTTTATCATATAATCCAATAAGGCATTTTTCTTCATTTCTCTTTATATTTAGATCTAGAAATGAAATTTTATCTCTATCTGTACTGTTTAAAATTAAAGCTTTGGGATATATTTCTCCAGAAATATTTTCGAAGTTATTGCAGTTAAAAACAATCAAATCATCGATATACATGAAAAGAGTAATATTTATAAAAAAAAATTTCGAAAAAGTATAAAAATAAATTTTCGAAAGCACTCGAAAAACTTGTTCCCATTTGAATTCCCCTCGTCTGTAAAAAGTAATCTTTCCCGTTAAACAAAACATTTTCAAAAATACAGAACTTAATAAGAATGAAAGAAAACTGAAGTCGTATACTATTGATTTGCTATGTTTAGTTTTTGCGGATTTCTGTTAGTTTCACCTGTGGGATCTTGAATCAGGTAGAAGTACTTTACGTTGCTGAACATTAAAAAACGAGACAGAAAACAACAACAACAAAAAAAAAAAAGCTTTGTTCTTTCCTTTGGTGTCTGTGTACTCACAGATTATAGACACAATCCGTTTTTTTTTAAAATATTTTAATTTTAATTTAATTTATTTTGTGTCGGTGCAAGCACAGATTTTACACACAATCCTTTTAATTTAATTTAATTTATTATTTTTTTATTTTATTTTGTCTTAATTTTATTTTTTTAAACTCTAGATAGTAGAAACAGTTTATTTTTAACTTTTAAAATAAAATATAATGAGTGAAGATATTTAGCATTAACATTGATGTTATGTGCAACTAACATCAATGACTAACTTAAGACTATGTGAAACTAACATATGGTGAGCAAGGGGATGGTATTACTAAAGTTAAGAAGAAAATTTTAAATTCGTTTTACTTTAGACTGTAATAGTGGATGTGTGAATATATTCTGTATCAAATCTTATGAAAGACTACCTGCGTCGTACAGTCGGTAACAAAAGTCTCCGAACACTAGCAAAAATTCCTATATTAAAAAAGTACACTTAATACAGTTTTGTTAAATAAATCCTCGTCGAATCCTATTCTTTGTCAGTCTAAAAACAGGATTCGACAAGGATTTGTTTAAGAAAACTGTATTAAGTGTACTTTTTTTATATAGATATTTTTGCTAATGTTCAGAGATTTTTGTTACCGACTGTAAGTGCCACAATGTGCTAAGTCTGCAGTCATAGTAGTAGTGTGCATTTGTAGTGGTTTCTTCGCACTCGCATATAGAACGCGAGCAGAGGAAACTATGCAAGTAGGTCCTGAAGGCGCCGTAGCCTATTAGAAATATTGTATACTGTTGCGCAGCGAGACTTGTGGTACGACTCGTGGAATTAATATGTGTATGTAGCGACATTTAAAGTATGATTCCCAATTGTTCTGCCCTTTGCATAGTATTGTTTTTGTGTCCCATTCAATGTATGAAGTAGGAAAGGAAGAAAATAATCTGTTGTCATTTAAATTGTGGCTTCCTTGGTGAGGGTATCCGCGTCTTCGTTGCCAAAATTTGTGCTGGTACGTCTCTGAAACGAGTGCAATATGCTAAATTCGTGAGCTACTTTTTTTAATGTGTAGAACAAGTGGGTTTTTAGTTTTATGTGCTTAAATAGACTGTAGACTTAAAAAGCTATTACTGCATATTCTTGAGAATTCATGTAGACGCTTAAGTGTAATTCGTTCTAAAAATTTGTTATGTACATGGAGCTCTACATGGAAGATAGAACTGTTATTGTTTAGTCTGCAGCACCAGGTGTGTATGATTGAGGTACGTGATAAGGCACAGAAAGCGGACGATATTCCAGTGCCTGTTTTTAGATCACCAGTATAAAAAGTTAGCTATGATGTTTCCCAAAAAGACTTAACTACTCGATTCACCTATAAATGGGAAGT
The DNA here is from genome assembly GCA_963930645.1 of Salticus scenicus. Lineage (NCBI taxonomy): Eukaryota > Metazoa > Arthropoda > Arachnida > Araneae > Salticidae > Salticus > Salticus scenicus. The sequence continues at coordinate 157,742,445 of OZ005657.1, read as the reverse complement.
TTACTCTGTTGGATTTATCTTCGAACTTATAGAAGACACGATTTAGGGAAACATTTTTATCGTATCACTGAATGAAATTAACGAAGAAATTAGTTTGTTATTGAATGCCTGTTATTGAATTATATTTATTTTCACATTAAATGTGTTACTAATCACAAATCTAGTACACAAATGGCAGTAATAAATGATCTGACATTCAGGTACTCAGTTCAATTAATACACTAAAATAAATGAAAATAAATATATTAAATACTTATAACTAAAATAATGGCCCTTTTCAGCAAATGCTGAAAAAGGCCATTATTTTAGTTATAGGTATGTATTTTAATTTATTTTGTATTTCATTTAGATCAGGAAAGAATCTCTTATCTGGTATTCAGTATTTTAGAAGAAGGGGAAAGGAAATATGTGTTATTATTTCTGTTCAAAACTGAAGGGATTTATCTTCTTCCAAAATTCAGCGTACATATAAACAAATAGAATATAGAGATACTTCACATCAGTGGTAAGAATAAAAGAAAAGCTTCTTTTTCTTCGCCAGTGGTTTGAGTCCAGCTGAGGTTCGACCATTAGCCGAGAGGGTCTGCTCTCAAACCTTGCAGACATGGGGTACCGGTTTCAAACTAAGTTTCCTCTCGTCGATCAAATCGCTGGTAGTTTTTCGTGAATTTCTTCGAATACCAAAGAATAAGGGATATCACGGAATTTTGCATGAATAGGAGCTAGGACCCCTTAGAACGACCTCTACGGAAGGCATTTCGCACTTACGGAAACCCTCGTGTAATCAATCAGAATTAATCCAAAACACCAAAAACTTCATTCCAACTATTAGAGCGGTTGGCCCAATTTGGCATCACTTCTTTTTTATAAGATTAATCATCATTTCCATTTTCAAGAATAATTTCAGTCTTCACTATATCAGAAATAGTTTCATTATAAAAATCCTTTCATAGAAACTTAATGGCATGCTTATAATTTTAGGACATGATGATCAAAACATTTTCTCAATTATCTAATTTAAAATGTTTTTTATACGTAAAAAAATTCAATGGTATCAAATTACTAGAAGAAAATCTTTCACGTAATGTTATATTGATTTCTTTATTTTCAATTTTGTAAAACACGAATGCAATTTTTTAAAAGAGATTTTTTCCCCCCTTAATATCTAAACTGTCAACGTTCATCGAAACATTTTTCTCGATAAATAACACCATAAATAATGTCTGACAAAATTGATGTTGACATTCTTATGACAGATATTTTAAATCGACAAGGAAAATATTTAACAATTTCATCTTTTAAGCTTTTATCATCAACTTCGAACGAAATTTCAGAAGACTAAAATAGAAATTAGTGCCTGTTTCAAAATGAATTTTATGACGAGCTGAGAGTTGATTTGTTTATCATAGAAAAATTCCTTAACGCATTAGATAATGGATGTTGGGACGATTTCAGTTAATGATATTTACGAAATAAAAATTGATTTTCCTTCGCTGAATTTTCTTTGAGGATAATAATAATATAAAAAATTAAAATCTTGTAAATTAACAAATATGCAAATAATGCTTTTTTCTCATTCCAATTTGCTATAATTCATTTAGATTTTACTTTATTTCTTTTTTGGTTTGATTTGGGTGGTGTTCGTTTTTGATCAGAATAATTGTTTGAATACTGAAATTAAATCATCTTTAAATTCCAAATGTTTGCACTGATATTATATTACTATATATATATATATATATATATGTGTATTTAAAATTCATTTTCATTAATGAAAGTTTCTTCATTTATTTGAATACTTTCTTCATTATATTTGAGCCTAGTTTTTTTTCTTTTTGAAGACAAAAATAAAGTGAAAAGTAAAAGATATTCTACAAATTATGCTTCGTGTTGCTTTCGTAATAATTATCAACAACATTAACAATTTAAAGTTTCCAAACGGTAAATGAAATGCACATTATTTAATTTTTGTTAAATGTAACCTTTTCCTTTTAAGGTCTCAAGCATTGTTGAAAGTTGAAAAGGTTTTGCTATATAAAATCTAAAAGATTATTTTCCTGTGCAAAGTAAAATCCGATTGTATAGTTGTTAAGTTAGAAATACGCTTGCGAGGACCTACGTTGTGTGCACCTAACAAAATAGATTATTTTACTACTAGAAATAGGATGGTATTTTAATTTACTAAATTGTTATTTATAAGTTTAACGAAATTTGCAATAAAAAGTCCTATCGTCAAAAAATAAAATTTCTTAATAGTAAGACCGTAATATGTACAAATATACTAGGTGAAAAAAAATCAAGCGCTTGTCAAATGGAATTAATTAAGCACGGTCGCGAGGACAGCGCACACGATAGAAACTGTGAACGCATGGTTTATTGCTTTTGCTTTGCGCAGGATAGAAAATGCAGTTTGGTGTCTTTCATATTGTAAACAGCTACAAAATTCATAAATTTTATATACATAATTTCCTGAATATGCTACAAGAATGTTAGTTTTTATTTGAGTCCTTAAATATTAATGTATATAAAGGAGATAACTTTTTTTCCCCTTTCTTTTTTTAACAAAAAATAATCTAATCCCATAGTTTTTGTAGCTCAGAACTCTATTACATAATTACACGCGTATAAGCAGTTATTGTGCTTACTGTTATAAATCACCCATTTCAGAATAATAAAACATTTAATATTATTTATATAAAGTGAAAGCACCTGGAGTTCAATTTTTATCACATATTAAATTTTGAATCTGCATAAGATATTTTACTTAACAAAATCGACAAAATGAGTATAATTTTAAGAATAAAAAAATAATGTTAATATACTCTCTCTTGCCTTTTGAAACTTTTTTTCCCTCCTAAATTTCTTCATTAGAAATTTTGGAGCATAAAGTTTTTGTCTTCTAAAAAAATTCTTTCCTATCAGAAAAATAAGTTGTGTAATTTGATCTTTCTGAAATCATATAAAAATATATACACTATCTACCAATAAGTATTTGGACACTTTCGAATTTAGCCATTTTGTCAAATATCTAAAAAAGTTCTTTTGGAATCATCTTCAAACTTTGGTAGCGTTAAGAACACGTTATACCTCCTATATTTCAGCAAAAGTTGTGTCCTGAAAAGGAAAAGGGGATCAGTAAAAAATTAAAGCGAAATCAAAATATTGTGGATCACCCTGTAAAAAGTAATTCTTGAAATGCATTTGGGCTGTAGAATGAGATTGCAGCTCAATTCAGCTCAATGCAGTTCTGTGCAATTTTCTCATTATCTGTATAAATTTGTATGCAGCTACCGCATATAATCATGGAGATATAACGTTTTTTTTTTTTTTTTTTTTAACATTCCAAAAAAAATTTCCACTTTTTTTATTATAACACGTAGGGTATTAGACCCAGAGCAAAGACACTTTCAGAAGATTTGACATACTTTATTAGACATAGCATACTGCAATCAGAATGCAAAAATCTTAAATATCTTACGAAATGTCAGCATTTATACTAAATAATTTTTATCTATGCATGCGCTAGATGTAAAAAATTCCATTTGCACGATTTAATGGAAAATTGTATTTAACAACTTATATGAAAACTCCAAGCAAATATCGTGTAAATTTAAAGAGTTATGAGAGATAGAATGAGCAAAATTTCAGTTCTTCTCAAAAAAAAAAAAAAAAATATATATATATATATATATAATAATAATAATAATAGGGGTTTTATTTATATATATTTACTGTCAGCGAACACAGTATTGCCATTGGACATTGATTGAATCAAAATAAAAATGTGAGTAAAACCCCTTAATAGTTTAGCTTTTATTTTGAGAGAGCTGAAATTCTGTTCATTCTATCTCTCACAACTCTTTAAATTTACACGATATTTGTTTGGTGTTTTCATATAATTTGTTCAATACATTTGGTTATTAAATTATGCAAATGAATTTTTTTAAAAGTTAGCGCATGCATAGATGAAAATTATGTAGTATAAAGGTTCATATTTCATAAGATATTTAACATTTTTGCATTCTGATTGCAGTATGCTGTGTGTAATGAAGTAGTCAAATTTTCTGAAAATGGCTTTGCTCTGGGTCTAATACCCTAAGTGTTATAATTTGAAAAGTGGATATTTTTTTGCAATTAAAAAAAAAAAAAGTTATATCTCCATGAATAGCCTCTTAAATTTTTTTTATACAGATAGTGAAAAAATTCCTCTTAATCACATGCTACAGCCAAAAAGTATTTCATACATTATTTTTTACAGGATTATCCAAAAAATTTTAATTTTTCTTTAATTTTTTACTGGTCCCCTTTTCTTTTTCATGGCACAACTTTTGCTGAGATATATGAGGTATAACTTGCTCTTTAACGCTACTAAAGTTTGAAGATGATTACAAAAGAACTTTTGTAGATATTTGACAAAATGTCTAAATTCGAAAGTGTCCAAATACTTATTGGTAGGTAGTGTAAAAAAAAAAAAAAAAAAGCAAGACTGCACTATAAAAATTTGAAGAAAGAAATTACGGGAAAAATTCTTTGCAGTATTTTATTTTCTGTAAACTAGTAGTGAATTTGTACACTAGAAATTTATAATAATAATAGTAATAATGACAACAAAAAATTAACAAATAAAAAAAATATATCTGCATGGCATATATATATATATATATATATATACATATATATATGGAGAAAATTGATACGTATTTTGTTGGAAGTTTTCAGTCTATAAGTAATAATTTACTTTTTATTCCCATAACGGGTTACAACTAAAACTCTGCATAAAATTTGACGTAACGTAAAAACAAACATGTGACAAACTGAAGCTAAGCTTTAGTACTTATTTACTGAATATACATAATTGTAAAATAAAATTCAAATGAACACATTTTAAATGACCCTTTATCAGTGAAAGTCCGCAATTTTGTTAGAATTGAAGCACGAGCTTTTTAGACGCCATTGGGATCAAGTGCTTTTCAGCATTTGCGTATTCTTCTTTGAATCTACTGAACAAATTTTGCCTTCCAGTTACTTTTGTACAACTTTTCACTCAATTCTTCAAAAAAATCCTCGACTGGCCAACACTGGGGCAAGTGAGCTAAATTTTTGTTCTTGAGCACATTTTTTTTTTTTTTTTTTTTAATGAAGTATTCCTGCGTCTCTCTCGCATAATGCGAGCTGGCTTTGTCAGGCCAGAAAATAATATTACTGTCTGAATGATATTTTCTTTAAAAAAAAAAAAAAAAAAAAAAAAAAGAGAGAGAGAGAGAGAGAGAGAGCGAAAAAGAAAGAAATTTTTTTAAGTCATTGTGCTGCTTCTAATAGACATCCTGATTGATTGCTAAATCCCAAAGCTTAAAATAAGGCTGAGAAACACCTTTGTCAGAAACGATTAAATAACGCATCACTTTGCTCTCAAATTTCTTTTTAAATTAATATTTTAAATTAGAAGGCGAATGTTGCTTGTCTGAAGAATAATAAAAGTCACTTCCGTTTATCTGAGATTTAGAAAGTCTAAACTAATTTTTTTCATCAATCAAAAGAAATGATTTTCCTTTAAAATTTCTGACCGTTCAAAGACATCGATTTCACAGTTTTATTTGTGTTTCTGTAAAGGTGGAGCTTTTCCTTTTTTTAGGCTTTGATCCAAACGGATTTTAAAGTTTTAGATATGTATTGTTGTGAACAATTATTACTATAATTGTTATTGTTATTGTTATTAATATTGTTGTTATTATTTTGCTGCGTCTCACTAATGTTGTCTCTATCCCCATAAAACTTCGTTATTTTACCATGTTTTTATTAACTCGCTTTCTTGTTTGTTTGTTTGTCCAGTTACAAATCTTGCAATCGATTTTTAACTAACTTCCCGACTAACTAGACATTTGAAAGTTTTAGAATAGCTCAGAACACGATGACAATGCATTAATACAATTAATAAATGTTTGAAAATTTCTTATAAATGCTCTCTTTATTACACATTTTATCATTTTCTTTCAGGTTGTTGGAATAATTCCTCAAAAAAAATTTTTTAAGTATTTATTAATACATAGAATTGTCAAGTTTATATAATTCAACAGAAAATTTAAAAACGTGGTATATAAAAAGCTCTTTTTATCTTGTAATTATTTATTCGTCATAATAGCTGCTTTTCCATCACTTCCTAATTTTCTTTATATTGTTTCGGATTTAAATATTGCATAAAGAGTTCTTTTTAAAACATTTTAATAACAAAGTGCTTCAAACAGCATGATTTCTCCAATTTGTGATTTTTTTTTGTAGAATTTTACAATGCGTGAACGGAGGACTTCTTCCTTTGTTGACATTTTTCAGCAGTTACTTTGCATTTAAAAGAATATATATATATATACATATATATATATATATATATATATATATATATATATATATATATATTGAGTAATAGATAAATATTGGAATATCAATATATTAAATATTATTAATGAATGCAAAAGTAGGTTTTATTTTATGACTCATTAAACTTTGTGCAGATTTTCAGTTGTAACCCATTATTACTTATGTCTTATAACCCATTATTACTTAACAGAAGTTTCCTACTTAGTTCACGAGGATTACGAAAAGTAGTCATCAGGAAAGAAATAATAATATAATATCTGATACTGCAAGAGCCTGCTGCATTTGAAAGAGCATTAAACAATGTATGTTTAGATACAATAGACATTGCATTCAAATAATCAAATAATGGAACAACACAAAATTTAGTCGCGAAAATTGGTGCAGCAAATTAATTTAGTATAGTTAAAGGTAACTTCAAGATATCATATATTTTTCTTTTTGTGCTTTATGAAATGATTTATAAATGTAATATACAGTCGGTAACAAAGGTCTCCGAACACTAGCAAAAATTCCTATATAAAAAAAGTAGAGTTAATACAGTTTTGTTAAATAAATCCTTGTCGAATCCTGTTCTTAGTCAGTCTAAAAACAGGATTCGACAAGGATTTATTTAACAAAACTGTATTAACTCTACTTTTCTTATATAGGAATTTTTGCGAGTGTTCGGAGACTTCTGTTACCGACTGTAGATGCTCGATCACGAAACATTTAACTTTCGAAACTAAATCTCTTTAACAGAGTTATCGAAAATGTGTGGATATATTACATATTCACGTACTCTACTTTTCAAAATAAGAGTCCGAATCCTGACATATATATATATATATATATATATATATATATATATATGCAGGGTGGTCCTAAACTATATGTCAAAAATATAAAGGCAGGTAGAGGGAACCTAAATAAGCAGATTTCACATAGGATTGTGTGTGCGGTAATGCCTATACGAAATCTGCTTATTTAGGTTCCCTCTACCTGCCTTTACATTTTTGACATATAGTTTAGGTTTAGGACCACTCTGTATATTGTTAGCAAATAAATTTCACATCGTAATAATGTTATGAGATTCGATTTCTTTTTACTTTCTCCTATATATAAAAATATTATTAATGTATATATATATATACATATATGGATTCATTTTATTTTATTTTTGAAAAACATTGGTGATTGTAGAATTTAAAAGTATGTTTGTCTTTTGGTTTTTCCTTTTTCTCTATGAGTCTGACATTATTTACACGTCCTTTGGGTATTAAAAGGCATAGCTTACTGTAAATTTTTAGCAAATTGCATACAGTAAGACAGAAATAACACCTAACTTGCATGCAACATTCAATCAATGGCCTTGAAAAAGTATAGATGTTGTATGTTTTAATTAAAGGATGCTTAATTTTTTCAGAAATCTTTATTCATGTTCTATCTAGTTCTTCATGTGATACTTGGTTTCATCTACTGCAATGTTTGAAAAAAGTTTTCAATATATATATAATATGAGAAGAAAATATTAGATTTGTGAAATTTTTCTACCACCGACTTTTGATGAGTTTACACGTTTTGGGATATTTTGAACACTGTTAATGCAAGAAAATGTCTGTCCGTCTGCGTCTGTCTATCTTTCTACGTATATGCCTGTGTGTATATAAATTTTTTTTAACCACGCTATCTCCCGAATCGAGAGACGAAATTTATCTATACTTAATATTTAGTTGGACTTTAACCTATATTGGTGCCGATTACATTTGGGGATGGATCGATCAACAGGTGGCATTGTCATCTCATTTTTTTTCATAATTTTTAATATGACAACATTGGACAAAATTCTGTATTAATGTACATAATGAACATTATTTCTAACGAATGATTATGAAATTAATAAAAAACATCGACAATAGTAATAATACGTTAGGGAAAAATTGTGTTTACATTTTCAATATCTGTATCTTCAAAAGAACTCGTCATTACCTTTAAAACGAATGGTTGAACCGTAGATCTGTGGTAAATTAAAAGAAGTTTATCGATTTTTTTTTTTTTAAACAGCAACAAAAAAATAAAAAAAGAAGAAGAAGAAAGAAGAAGAAAGAAAGAAAGAAAGAAAAAAAAAAGGGGGGGGATTATTTCCTTGGATGTCGGCACAAAATTGACTTTCTTTTGACATTTAGTGTTATAATTCTCTAAGATGAAAATATTTTGTATTCATCATTGGGAGTAATTTTAATGCACAACAATTTTAACAAATAATTTGTACGGCTTGAATTTATATAGTAAAATATAGAGGAAAGTTTTGTGGTGGCCACATAATGCTAGTTTCCATAATGTACAGAACCATCATAATGTTCAGGAAACAAAGAAACTATATATTTATTTAATTATTTATTTTTTACACGTCTTATTGTACTTTTAAAGTTTCATAAGAGTAATATTACAATAATATTAATTAAATCTTCAAACTTCAGATTCTATTATTGTGATTTTTATAATGAAATGGCGAACAGATTTTTTGTAATTTATTTTAAAACAATCTGAAGCTATTTATTTCATCTTAATTAAAATTTTAAAAATCGCTTTGTCTTTGGTATTTTGATATCGCTCTTTCTTGATATTTTTTCCTTTTTAACCAAAAAAAAAAAAAAAGTTTTTTATTCTTTTAATTATATAATATAATAAAAGTATAATTATTTTTTCAATTTCATAAATTTTATGTAATCTTATTTTTAAATTAAATATTTTCAGCGCATCATGGTATTTTTGTGATAAAAAACATCACTATAAATATTAGCAAAAATAAATAAATAAATGAATAAAATAAAAATATAACTATGTACATGTGTGTTTTATAGTTTTATAAATTTATAATATTCATTGTCTTATTTTGAAATGTTGATATGTATAAAATGTTTTCAACAGTCAAAGAAAGTTTTTTTCTTTTAAGAAAGTCGTGATTAATGTACAAATTCTAAACTCCTTTTTAAAAGGTAATCTCCTTTAAATGTTGATATATCGCCATGTCTTTTTTCAAGTTATTTTATTTAGTGACTTTTTACCACCCCCTATCCAGTTTCGACGCATCTGACCTGAGGTCACCTGATCTCGGCATCGTGCTGCGTGATTCTACAGTGCGGCTCCAGTAACTTTACGTGACCGTCCCGAAAGCAGTGTTGAGAGTTCTCATTTGCATATGGTCACGTGTCTCGAATGCATAAAGAGTCTCGGTTCTTTTGTTTCTAAAAATGGTAGAAGGGAATTAATTGTTAGTTTTATGTTTAGTACGTGTTGCAGCATCTGTTTATGGTCCTACTGATAATCGATAATGATGTAAAAATTTACACAGCAGATGTAGTATTTTCAATTTATTGTTTTCTCTACTTTTAAGGTATAAACAAATTGACACACATTGTTTTCTTTCTTTGTTTTGTTTTGTTTTCTTTCCCTTTCTTTTTTTATGTTTTCTTTTCTTTTTTTGTTTGTTTGTTTCTGTTGTTGTTATAACTACTGGATACTTTTGTTTTACAAATAATTAAATAATAATTATAAATAATAATTATACAAGCTTATTTAATCGTTCTTTTATTTTTCATTTCTCCCAGTGACATTCTATAGCATTTCTTATCATAATCCTTTTTTAAAAATAAATATTCTATATAAATAAGAAATATTCTCCCCACCTTCCTCCAAATTAAAAAATATTTGAGGAATAAACATTGAAAATAGATATCCAATTGATATATTTCCTAATTTTAGCTCAAAAAATATTTGAGAAAACACACATTAAAAGGTGATATAAAATTGAAACATTTCATAATTTTAGATCAAAAACGTTTATAAAGCAAAAAGAATTCCTCAGCATATAGATTCATTTCGTAACAAAAATATGATAATACCTATTATAGCTGAAGCATTGATAGTGTGCCAGTACAACTGCATAAAACATTCCAATTTTTACCTTCCCACTCGTTAGCCGTAGACAAATGATTTTAAAAGCAAAAGAATTTCAAAATAGGTTAACATTCGTGTTACGGTATTTTTCAATTAAAAATTCAATTTTGTATTGCTAATTCTATTTTTATACAGTCCTTTGCTTTTTATTTTATTTAGTAAAAGTTTATATTCATTGCAACAAACTTGAACCAAAAAACTTTATTTCCGCGCAAAATAATAATAATAATAATAATAATAATAACCGAGCTATTTAATTTCGTATGTGTGATATTTTACCATGTTTTTATTAACTTCGATTCTTGTTTGTTTGTTTGTTTGTGTGTTTGTTTGTGTGTTTGTCAGGGACAAATCTTGCAATCGATTTTTAACTAACTTCCCGAGTAGCTAGATATTTGAAATTTTCAGTATAGCTCACAACACGGTGGCAATACATTTTTCTAATAATTTTAGTCACCTATTTAGAGTCCCGATGCCTTCGGCAGCGCTTATATGATTCGACAGAAAATTTATTTAACTAACTTCCCGACTAGCTAGACATTTGAGATTTTCAGAATAGTTCAGAAAAAGGTGAAAATGCATTTTTTTAATACCTTTAGCCAACTGTTTCGGGTTCCTGCTGCCTTCGGCAGCGTTACCAGTACAAAGCTTGCAATCGATTTTTCACTAACTTCCCGACTAGCTAGATATTTGAAACTTTCGGGATAGCTCAGAACATGGTGGCAATACATTTTTTTAAATACTTTTAGTCAACTGTTTCAGGATCTTACTGTATTCGGCAGCGTTCATTTGATTCAACAGAAAATTTATTTAACTAACTTCCCAAGTAGCTAGACATTTGAAACTTTCGGAATAGTTCAGAATACGGTGAAAATGCTTTTTAAAAATATTTTTATCCAATTGCTTCGGGACCCTGCTGCCTTCGGAAGCGTTTCCAGTACAAAGCTTGCAATCAACTTTTAACTAACTTCCCGGCTAGTTAGCCATTTGAAACTTTTATAATAGCTCAAAAGGCGATAGAAAGGAATTTTTTTAATACTTTTATCCAATTGCTGGGGTCCCGGCTGCCTTCAGTAGCGTTTATATGATTCAGCAGAAAATTTAAAAACATGGTTTATAATTTTTTTTTAATCTTATAATTATTTAATATTTATCTTCTTTATTTATATAGTCTTAATTGAGAAATCGGTATGTGTGTGTGGGGGGGAGGGGGGCGTAGGATTGAGGATTTACTCTACGATCATAATTGATGTGTGCTTCTATTAAAAAGTGAACATAGGCTTTGGAGTTAAAGTAGTGTCAACGTCTCTAAGTGACGTAAATTTGTGATATTTAATTCCACATTCAAGCAAGAAAGAAAAGAATACCAATTTGAAAGATCACCAGTCAAACTACGAACTCATATTTGTTTTGCATGAAGAATATTGCTGCCTAAACACTTTAAAATCAGAAATCACTGACTGTCATTTTGCGTTAATATGAAATTAAAAAGCTTGGGTCACAGTAAGTGTATAATTTGATGCAAGTCGATGTAATCATGTGAGTTCTACAACCAATAAGTATTTGGACACATCCGAAATTAGACATTTTGTTAAATATCTAGAAAATTTCTGCAGGAATTATGTTGAAACTTTGAGAGTATAAAGTACATGCTATACCTCATATATTTCAGCAAAATTTTGTTCTGAAGAGGAAAAGGGGACCAGTAAAAAAATTTAAAATATCAAAATGTTTTCGATCACCCTGTAAAAGTAATGCTGGAAATTCGTTTTGACTGTAGAATGTGATTATGAGGACTCTGCTAATTATCTGTATCAATTTTTATGAGTTTATCACACATAATCAGGGAGATAGAACAGTTTCTTAAAAAAATTATATATTTAAAAAAAAAAAAAAAAGCTATTACTTTTTAGCAATGACACGGATGGTATTAGACTCAGTAAAAAGCCATTTTTAGAAAATTGGACTTACTAAATTAGACACATTACATTGCAATCAGAATGCAAAAATGTTAAATATTTTACGAAATATGAGCATTTTTACTAAATAATTTTTATCTACGCATGCGCAAGCTTTAAATAATTTCATTTGAATAATTTATTAGCTAAAAGTATTGAGTATTATATGAAAACCCTAAACAAATATCGTGGAAATTCAAAAAGTTAAGAGAGATAGAGTGAACGGAATTTCAGTTCCTCTGAAAATAAAAGTTAAAGTGTAAGGGGTTTTACTCACATTTTTATTGTGATTCAGTCAATGCCTAATTGTAATACTGTGTTTGCTGATTGTAAATAAATATTAATAAAACCCTCCATCATCTTCCTTTTATTCTTTTCTTTTCTTTTTTTTTTTAAGGAAACGGAATTCTGTTCATTCTGTAACTCATAACTTTTTGAATTTACGCGATATTTGTTTGGGGTTTTCATATAAGTAGCTCAATATTTTTGGCTATTAAATTATTCAAATGAAATTTTTAAAAGTTTGCGCATGCGTAGTTAAAAATTATTTAATAAAAATGCTCATATTTTGAAAGATATTTTCCATTCTTATTGTAGTAGGCTGTGCTTAATGTAGAACTACAAGTTTCCTAAAAATGGCTTAGCAATGAATCTAATAACCCTATGTGCTCTGATTTAAAAAGTGGCAATTTTTTATGCAATTTTTTAAAGAAACCGTTGTATCACAATGAACATATTTAGTAGCTTTCAAAAATATATGCAGATAATTATAATAATTCTCATAAACACATGCTACAACAAAAACGCATTTCCAACATTACTTTTTACAGGGTGATCCAAAACTGAAATATATGAGGTATGGTATGTTCTTTATACTCCCAAAATTTCAAGATAATTGCTGCAGAATTTTTCCAGATATTTGACAAAACGTCTAAATTCGAAAGTGTCCAAATACTTATTGGTAGATTGTGTATTTGATGATACAAAAAAGAAAGCCACATAAGCTAAATCATTTTGGCACGACTTGATGTTGAGCATATTCAAAGAATCCGTCTTTGCCTACAGTGTTAACTTTTAATCGTGAAAGCATCTCTTCATGCACTTTTATCAGCATTTAAGTGTTTACATTACTGTAAGCATTAGTAATATAGCTACGTGTGTCCTATAGTTTTGTCGGTATAGATGAATATATATCTTTACTTAAATCGAACTTCATAGAAGAGTCCTGGAATGGTCGGGAAACCTGACTTGCACCCGACTCGTTCAATGACTTTCGGTCCATAACCCGACCTGAACCCGCAGTCCCACGAGAACGACCCACGATAAAGAACTTTCAAATTTATGTTATAAAATACTAATATATATATATATTGCATACAATACAGTTATATTATTCAATAGATCATTCAGAAAATTTAATGTTACATAACATTTACCAGTATATGACTTTATATTTTATAATTATAATCAAATCTTCAGTGTACAATGTAACACTGTTTCATTGATATAATCACTGTTTCAAATGTTTACTGAAACAATCAAATATTTTGACATATTAAAAAATAATAATAATAATGAAACAAATATACAATAGAAGATGAATAATTTTTAGCTTATAAAGTTTTAAACTCTGAGCATTGATATTTATATTATTAATTGCATAAACTCATATTATAAGCCATGTTGCTTCAAATTACTATGAAGGAGGAGAAAGTCATCCAATGCATTTAAAAGGTTAAATTTATGAAGTGAAAACATAAAAAAAATATTTAAAATTATTCTTGGGTTCACTCGAAGATAAAAAATTATTAAAAATCTGACTCACACTCGACCCGCAAAGCGAATAAACCTAGGGGACTAAACCCGATTTACATTTAGGAATCTACTTCAGTTAGTGTTCGCGTTAAGGCCAATTGTCTGCACTAGCTCTGCTTCAGAGGAAAGCATTCAATGGATTATAGGCTATACGCTATAGCTAATGTTAAATAGCTCGCAGAAGCTATTTAACATTATCACTATATCTAAAATTCGATCCCCAAAATAATTGTTGCGAAAGAGACAGATTTCTGTGTTTAAGTACCAAAATATCGGAACCACCATGCATGTTCTCGTGGCTATCAAATTAATTCACATATATTCAGTGCGGCAGTTACTTTGATAAAAGTTTATGTAGAATATTCCGGGGACTCAGTAGCAGAGTAATTATTGAAATGGTAAAAATCAGTGCCATATCCAGAGGGGACCCACGGTATCCGTCTTCCCACAGAAATTTATAGAGACAAATTTTGTCACATTTTACTAATAATATATATATATATATATATATATATTATTATTATTATTATTATTATTATTATTATTATTTATTTATTTATTTATTTATTTATTTATTTATTGCATAATATCTGCACAATTATTTGTTTAACATTACATATTAGCAATTTATTACTTTGTAAACACTAAATAATAAAAAGACATATTAATATTTTGAGAATGCAGTGCCTCACAAAATGCTACTCACATTTACTACACTTAATACTCCAGTGTTTGATGCTAATGCATCAAACATGTCTTCTTTTTGTGAATGCACCCACCTTTTATGGTCGGGTAAAGCCCATTTGCCACGCATGGTATAACGCATGCTAATTTTATTGTCAAATTATTCTTATTTACTTTTGACCAACTCTCCAATAAAGGCCAAAAAATGTGAAAAAAAAAAAAATCAAATTAAGTAATTTGGTCAATTTTTTATCGCTCAGGAGCGTTGTTTTAGGTGTGCTTGTTTACACTAACTATAACTGTAGAGAATGGGAGGACTGTATAAATATAAGGTTTTGAAATTCGTTCAGAAATGAATTTTTAAATATTAAATACCTATAGTACTAATGTCTGCCTCTTTTGAAACATTTTTTCTGATTTGAAGCCCATACCTACGTCTAAAAATTCTGAATATAAATTTCAGTTAAAACTTTTCTATGCATCGTGTACGTACATATATTAGTTCATAATATTCAAATATAGATGCATGTAGTTAAAAAAGTATATTGAACAAAGTTTATAAAGTGTTTATTCAGCACAAAAAAAAAAAAAAAAAAAAAAAAAAAACTTTTCAAGATAAAATGTATGATTGAAAATATAACATAAAGTTTCTATCACAAGAACACTTGCTTCCATAAAATTAAATTTTTAGTCGTGTTGTTATCTGGTTGGAAATCAAATCTATGAAAAACATAACCACTAGCTGAAAAAATGTAAAATTTATGCAAATTTTACCAAGAAAAGATGAAGAAACTAAGAGAAATTTTGTTATGCATCAACACTGACCTCGTGAGTCATTTTCAATTTACAGCAATTATCCAGAACTACAACTTTTTAAGAGAATGAAGTAGTTACATATATGAAGAAATTTGATATCCTGTTCATCATCTCTAATACTGCATGTGGCAATAATGGACAGGCGCAAAGAAATTTTTTTTATCAAAAGTCCCAGTTGCCAACTGCGCCGCTTTTTTAATACTTCTTTTTCCGAGAAATGGTTTTTACTTTATTTAATGAAGAAAAACTGTTACAGAATTTATGAAAAAAAATTCTATTAAAATTTACTGGTAACCAAAGTCGGCAAGTATGCACAAGTAATTTCCGAATTTGCCAACTCCTATTTGCATAGCTACAAAGTCTCCAGTTTTTCAAGGGAAGATGAATACCGGAAAATTTTTATAATTGTTTTTAGCGTATTTATCGTCGAAAATATAAGTAACATATTACTTTAAAAAAATAGTAATAAGGAATCTGATTTAAAAGTTAGAAAGTTTGGCATCTATGTATTTGCAGCTGTGGGAATCAGGATTCATTTTCTTGATCAGCTTTAATTCCCACTGTCTAAAGTGTGCAACAAAGTTAGGCCTAAAGCATACCAATCTAGATACCGTATCACATCCGTTAACACAACCCTTTAAATAATATCTTACGACTGACAGTGATAGATTGCATTGGCGAAAATGTGGTCCTGCCAAATTTTAATATGTACATAATTTAGTGTTACGCAAAATTAGAATTGTTAATTTATTAAAAGAAATTTTATTTATGATTATGCTTCAGTATGATGGTGCACAAGTGTATTGCATTCCTTTGTAAGGGAAATTAAGAAATGAGATTTAAAGCAGCCACTTTTAGATTCTGAAAAGAAAAATATTTACATAGAAGGAAAAAGAATTTCTGCTTTTTATCGAACAAATTACATTCTAATCTAAGTTTTAAAAGCTCACTTATTTTTATTGTTTTTATTAACGAAAAAAAAAAAAAAGTGAAAAAATGAGAATAACTAAAACAATTGAGCATGTATTAAAAATGATAAATTTGTAAAACTGTGTAAGAAAAAATATCTGGAAAATTTAAAAATATCTATAACACCTCTTTGTAATCAGCAAATATAAATATTTAAATTTATTCATTAAACATAAATTTTTATGTAGTAAGAAAATAAGAAAAGAAAAGAAAAGAAAAAGAATTTTTTAAATGATTTGTCTAACATAAATACAAAAAAATGTTATAACTATAAAATCTTTAAAATGGTAAATTTCAAGTAATCTATGCTTCAAAACAAACGTTTCATCGCACTTCAAATGACATAGAAAAATAATAAAATCTACATGTCATTAAATTATGAAAAAAAAAAAAAAACTAATTTTTTAACATAATATTTATTAATATGCTTTAAATTACAAAAGCAATAAAAAAATTAAAATGAAATTTTATCAATTTGTTTCGTAAAACGCTACATTAGTACAGAATGACGAAAAATGCATAAGTAGTTGGATATAATCGGTCCAACATAGTGTTGTTGTTCTTCTACCGTTCTGCTGGGATCAAAACTCAGGTTTGAGGTGTTATGAATAACAGAATATTTTTGGTATTTGCAACTCTTATGTTTGGATAAATTCAAAAATATGCATTAATACGTACATTCGGTAACAAAAGTGTCCGAACACTAGCAAAAATTCCTATGCAGAAAAAGTACACTTCATACGGTTTTGTTAAATAAATCCTTGTCGAATCCTGTTCTTAGTCAGTCTAAGAACATGATTCGATAATGATTTATTTAACAAAACCGTATGAAGTGTACTTTTTTTACATAGGAATTTTTGCTAGTGTTCGGACACTTTTGTTATCGACTGTATCATATATGCGTGAGTATCAAAAAAGATTTTCCATGACTTATCACTGGCAACTATCTAACAGTGTCTTATCTTATTTCGAAACGTCTTGACTTTAAAAACTGCTTAATATTTGTAGAGAATGGTTGGCGGAATTGGTAGTAGATATTCCAAATTGATCTCAGTTTAGTGGAGACATATGTGATATCAATGTAATGGAACATCATCTTATTTTGGAGAGATGTTTTAGAAAAATTCCTTGTCCATATCTATTGTAAAGCATAAAACAACTAAAACGAACACTTGTACTAGAGTTAACAGAAATAGCAACGAATGACCCTTACACTCGTATTTAAATAACGTGAAACCAATGTCTAGCAAGCATTGCAAATAAGTAAGTCATATACCTTGAATGCAGTTGAAGAAATTGAAAAACAACAACAAAAATGGATAAATAAATAAATAATAAAAGAGCCTGTGATTAAACTAGCTTTAATTGATTATTCTAAATTTTTAGGAATCAATCCAAAATTCTTTATTCATTAGTAGGTTTAACATGGAATATTCTGAATTCTATAATTATAAGAGTCTTCTATTTGCAATTTCTTTTTCTTTTTTGTTTACATTTTTACAGAATCTGTACTTTTCCTGCACTGTATTACCTTTTGTTTGTAATGTTTGGGTATTGTTGTCGAATTATTTAATATCAAAAAGTTGATATAATGTACATTTTACGCTTCATTACAAAGTAGGCAAAATAATCAAATATTTAAAATTAAATTCGCCCTTTTTTTCTTTTTGTGATTATTTATTCTTAATTCGTTTTTTAAATACATTTAGATTATTTCTTCACACTTTGTGTACAGATGTCGTCACACACTCATGTCGTCAAACTTCTTACGGCTAAGAAACTTCTAAATGGGTCCAAACACATAGAAGACATGAACCATGAGGAAATTCTTCAGCGGCAAGAAATTTGACTCTGACAACGAACTCAAAAATGTGTCTCTTTTCGTTGCTAATGAAGATCTCTGAGATTTCAAACCGATGTATCGTTAGGACAAATGTCTCAAAATATATAGACATTATGTGGAAAAATAATAAATGGGTGAAACTTTCATTTCTGCTTCATATTGTTATTAACTGCTTATTTATTTATTTATTTATTTACATTATGTTCGTTACTTATTGATTTACCGTTATATAACTGATTAGTGTACAAAGTGGTTTCTTTGAATTCAACTGGAATTATTTAAGTACATCCAATGAACTTGGATGACTAGCAGTCCTTGAAAACAACCCTTCGTCCTCAAAAAATTAGAACACATTTGAGGACTCCGATTATAAAGTTATTAGTGTTTTACTATAATAATTCATTATACGTTTTATAAATAAGCTGAAATAAGTGCTTTCAGGTACTTCATATGTAAAATTTACTAAAATTTTACAATTTAAGGTAAGGTGACCAGCCGCCATCGAACCCTGAGGACAGTCCTCAAAAACTACCTTCGTCTCCAAAAAATTCGAACACATTTGGGGACGCCGGTTATAAAGTTATTAATTTTTTATTATAATAATTTATTATATGTATAATAAATAAGCTGAAAGTAAGTTTTTTCAGGTTTCTAGTATTCTTTCAGATATGTCATACATAAAAATTAGTAACATTTGCAATTTAAGGTGATTTATTTATTTTGTCCTCGAAATTGGGGGATATTTGTCCTCAAATTGGACTGAAAAAAAAAAAAAAAATCTGGTCGCACAACATGAAGAAAACAAAATCAAATTTCATATGCGGATTGGTGAAAGTAGATGATGAATTGTGATTAATTATAAAAAGTTTCACGTAGGGAAATCTTTTGGCACTGTTAAAATGAATGCAATCTGACTAAAATCTAATCCAAAACTTTCTGTGTGCACAATGTTTCGCATTCGGTGTATAATGTTCTCTATTTTCCCGAGTAAAGTGTCTTTTTGAACCTTTAACTATTACAATTAGTGTACATTTTCTTCCAATATATATATAGAAGCTGGAACCACCACCAATCTATGTCACGCATTTAGAATATTTCCCTTGAACCAAAAACAAATTCAAAATGCTATCTGAGGAACGAGGTGATAATTATGTAGAGATTTAAAACCCAGAAAAAACTCGTTTTTAACCTTCAATTTGATCGTGTTTTTTAGAACACTGACGTTTATAACAAAAAATATTTATTGCCAATTTTTTTATTCTTGAAATGGCAGCGTAAAAAGTTTTTAGCTGAATAATTGAGGTGTATTCATAACTGTGTATCTGCCTCTTCACCCTGCATAAAATAATCAACTTCAAACACGTCCTTGTTGGAATTCAGGAATGATATAATTCTGTCTTTTGCCAATATTTCACTCCAGCAATTCAAAAAAATGAATTAGTAATATACCAGAAAGGGTATACATAGAGTGATTATAATTAAAGTTACGATTTCAAAACGCTATAATTTTAAAACTATCCATGAGAGCGATTTGATATTTTACCGGAGCAATCGTGAGGCAATGAAACTTTGTTTGGCAAAAGGAAAAAAAAAAAGTTCCAAAATGTGCCGTTAATTATCCGTAAAGTATATGTTTCATGAAGTTCCTCTTTTTCACTTTTCACTATGACTGTTTCCGCTGTAAGCACGTATTCTTGTCTTTTTCCTAAAAAAATTGTATTAAAAACTTGAAGTATATTGTTTCCTGTTATTCCATTGTGTTGCTAACAACATTGCTGTGTTTAATGAGTCTATTTAGGCGTTTCCCCTGACATTACCCTAACAGTGCCATATATAGAAGCATGTTGGAACTACTTTATTCCTCCCGCAAACAAAATTTCATTGCCTCACGATTGCTTTGGTAAAATATCAAATCATTCTGATGGGTAGTTTTAAAATTATAGCGTTTTGAAATCGTAACTTTAGTTATAATCACCCTGTATATCTGGGGTGAATTTAGCTGTGAATCCACATCACTCGATTACTTTTCTAAAATTAAATAGCGCTTGACGGTTTATAGGAAGTTTTAGTTGTCGAAATTTAATAACTGTGATGTTAATTGATCCATTCAGATAAAAACAAGTTACATTCTTCGAAAATATTCTTGAAGTTCCGAAAATATTCTTGAAGTCAGTTTCCCTTCTTGTAAGAAACGTTTGTCCAAAGATGAAATTATCATATTCTGTGATTGTATTATGTCATATGACTGAACTTTTACGAATAAAAATATAGTCATAATAATTTCTATGAAGATTTTCCATACTATATCGTAAGCAGTGGCGTCTCATGCACGACGTTTTGGGTTCGTTCCATACGGGTGGTTAGAAAGAATACATTATAGTGGAATGTGTTTTTTATCTTATTGGCTGATTCGCTTATTTCAAACGGCAATGTTGATATTACAAAATTCCAACAGTCATAAGATGAATAAGCTTTTAATAGTAATGGACTGTTCCTAGCCACACGTATGGAGCTAGCCGAAAACGTCATTCACGGGATGCCACTGATCGTAAGGCATATCAGATTTCAAATTACAGTGCGTATCGAAATGATAGGTCCACCAGTAAAAACGAAAGTTATGTTGGTAAAAAAGGTTCTATTGTGTGCAAACTACTATTTTATAAACTACATTACTTCATTCAATGTAAAATAATACATGAATAACATACAAATAATAGGAATAATAAGAAAAACAAAAATTACATGAAAAAGCTGTTTCAAAAAGTTAGGTCCACTGAACCAAGCATCAAATTAATGTTGAATTAATAAGAAATTTTTCCACCTTGTTTCAGAATAAGCTTATAAATCCTATTCGGCATGGTTTCTACAAGTTTTTGCAAACACTTTTTCTCGATTTTTGACCATTCGGAGGAAATAGCCTTTTTCAAGTCTGCAGTACTGTTGTACTGCCTTCCACCTGCATACACTGCTCTTGCGAGTATACCCCACATGTTTTCTGCCGGATTCAAGTCGGGGCTGCAAGGTGGCTAATCGATAACATGTACACCATTATCCAGAAACCATTCGAAAGTGGACTTTGCAGTGTGCACAGGAGCATTGTCCTGTTGGAACTTGAAGAATGGGCCCCCAATGTGCTCTGCTTGTGGAAGAAAATATTGTTCGAGCAGCTGTTGATGGCCTGCAGCATTCAAACGATTGTCTACAAATGCTATATCAGTTTTTCCTGCACCTCCGAATCCGGCCCATACCATAACGGAACCACCACCAGTTTACCTCTTTGAGAATATCTGTCTATTGTTACGCAGATCGTGCCAGTAGTACTGCCAGCCATATGGACCATCCAGGTTGAATTTCCTTTCATCACTGAATATCACACGATGCCAATCTTGTTTTTAGGACATCACTTCATGTGCGAATTCCAATCTCTTTTCTTTGTGCTTTTTAGTCAGTTTCGGAGCCGCTTTCCTCTTCACGTAAACTATATTGCCGAACTTCTTTACCACTCTTTGGACAGTAGATTTTGATATTGGAAGGTTTTGTTGTCTGGCCACAGTGGATAAGCTCATATTTCCAGATTTTAACTCCTTTACGATAGTCCTTCTTTGTCGGGGTGTCACTTTTGATGGGCGGCCGGGTGATTTTTTACTGCCATAAGCATTTCTAAATCGCAAATTATTGTTTACAACATTATTTGATCTGTTTAAAAGTTTACCTATTTCTCTATTCGATTTTCCACACGTTTTAAATGCATCAATTTTCCTCTGCTCAACCAGCGAAAGACTGCAACGACGACTCATTTCGTTTGGTTACAACGTGATGTTCAAATCTGTTTAAATACCTTCACAGCAGCCAGCATAATCCCGCAGTAAGACTAAGCAACGATATTTATGCAAATTCTTTGGAAATAAATGTGATTGGTGCAAAATTTCTGAAGGCGGACCTATCTTTTCGAAACGGTCTGAAAATGAAAATTTGCATAAAATAAAAAGGAATTATTTATTTTTAAGAAATTTCTTCATAAATAGTTATAACAATTACTGATTAATTATCTCTACCAAAAAAGTGATTCTTATTCTCAATTAAGAGTCGAAATTTTGAAAAATGCGGGTGGACCTATCATTTCGATACGCACTGTATCTTCACTGACGTGCAAAATAATACTAATTCTAGAATCTTCGAACATCGTAGTAGCAATTTTTGTTGCCTTGTCGTTTGATTTTATCTCGTTTAGGGTTCTTATGACCCGTCTTCTTTTTAAAGATTCTTCTATCACTATTCTCTAGCCACCTTTTATAATTTATATTTTCCTTTAATAATAAAAATTTTTATGAAAAATTATTGGTATTCAAAATAAAGGACCGTACGAGCCCTGTCGTCCTTCACCAGTTCTACAGTCGGCAGCAAAATTATTCATTTTTCATATATATATTTAGTTTGATTGCTAATTTTTATCACCAACTTACTTTTTTATAAACATAAAGACTAAGATCATAATTCGACAAACATTTACTTAACAAAATAGTGTTAAGTGCACATCTTTTAAATAAGAATTATTGCTAGCGCTTCAATAATTTTACTGCCGACTGCACATCATAGCAACTTAATTCTTTCTATTTTTTTATTTTTTTTTTAAATTCACTGCTACCACCGATTAACGCCTACAGTCGGCAGCAAAATTATTGAAGCACACATCCACATTTTTCATATAATTATTTTAGTTTGTTCGCTAATTTTTATCATTAACTTACTTTTTTATAAACAGCATAAGACTATGATCATGACTTGATAAACATTTACTTAACAGAACATTATTAGGTGTACGAAACCGGGATACGAATTATTGCTAAAGCTTCAATAATTTTGCTGCCCACTGTAGTTTTAGAAACCCTTCTGAAAGCCGGGGGATCGCAGTAGCCCAGTCGGTAGTACGCCGGGCTCGTAATTGGAAGATTGCGGGTTCGGTATTCGAGCCGGCCGAAGACCGTCGTGTACACTAATGGTGGCTGGTGCACGTAAAATCTGTCGTGGCCGCAAAGTCCACGATGTTCCTATCAAAATTATACGGGGGTCACCGAAGCGAGGGAGGCATCCTCTTCGTGTAGGATCAAAATTGTGATGGCATATCTTCGGACCACCTCTAGGGGGGAGTTCCAGACCGTTGCCAATTGTCCATTGCGTAGTACTAGCACGACGTAAAAAATCAACCAACCAACCAACCCATAAGAACCAGCGTGATATTAAGCTTTCTGGTGTACAAAAAGTTTATTATTACAGCACGTTCACGTAAGAAAGAGCCGTGGTAGCCTGGTAGGCGGAGCTTTGAGCTCATAATTGAAGGATTGCGGGTTCTATTTCTATACTCGAGAAAGCCACAGACCGTCTTGTAAACATTAATAGTGGCTGAACGAGAAAAAATACGCCGTCGCTGCAGTGTCCTCCATATCTCCATCCAAATTATATCTCTGGGGATCACCGAAGCGGCGGATCTATTACCTCCATGGAGGATCAAAATTGCGATGGCATGTCTCCGGATTATCCTTAGAGGTTATCCGGATTATCCGGATTATCCCGATCGCCGCCAATTGCCAATAACGTAGTATTAGTGCGACGTAAAACCAACCCATTCACTAGTTGAAGTAAGGTACACCGCATTACTTGAGCAGAAATCAACAGTTAGTCGAACTATGAACTCATAACAAGACTCGTAATATCTTCTTCAAGCTTTATTGCTGGTACTGATGTACATTTATTTTAGAAAAATTGGATTAGTATTGTTCACTCATTTTTTATTAAGAAAACGCCAATATTCCTCCAATGTAATCAAAATGAGCAAAAATTAATTTTGTTTCCATTATTCTTAAAAAATTAGAAAAGTTATTTTATATTAGATATTATTTTATATTTAAAAGAAAATAAAGTTTTGTTAGAGCATTTCTTGAAAAATATTTCTAAGTTATATTATTTTTATTACCTTTGGGTGTTTGTTATTACTTTAAACAAAAAACTGAGTAAATCATTTTTTATCACTGTTTTAATTCTGATTTTTAAACAAGATTTATATGCAATTATAAGTTAAAAGAAGATTTTTCTTCCCAATGTTGTTCCACTGTCAACGTATACAGTATTTTAGAGTTGCTGTATTTTAGAGTTTTTATATTTTGTGATTAATATTAGTTTTTAGAAATCTGTAGTTTTGAATTTTACAGTTCGATTTCACAGTGGTCTGGGTGGCACCATTATGTAAAGTACGTCGTTTAAATAATAATAATAATGATAATGTTAATAAAAGGGGAAAGAAAAAAAATCCCGTTAGCATTTTCACCTTCATTAAACTAACAACAAAATATGCTGAAATTTTTCATGTTTTTCGGAAAATAATACTCTTGTCCATCTAAATTCTGTAGCAAACAATGTTGTAATCATGTTAATATTTGAAGCAAAAAATGTTAACTGTTTGGGTGCAAATATTTATAACAACTGTTTATGTATTTTTATGTTTTTCTTTATGTGTATTAAAGGTTCATTACACAGAGGATATTTTTATTTTTACTAGCCTAACGTCATTCACGTGGAAAATACAAACCATTCGACGGGATATAAAAAATGTGTTAATACTAAATAAACTTGCACACAAAGATAGATTCTCGAATGGGAAAAAAGTGAGACGAAAAAAATTAGGCAGCACATAAAATAGAAAGTACGTGATAAAAGAGCTATCATCAAAAAGTAGAAATAAAAATCGACATCATTTTTTGTATCTCCATCATACAATTGAAACCCTTTTCTAAACGACTAAAAAAAAAAAGGCATTAATAACAAATTTGCTCCCATTCTTTTTTTTTCTATTGCCCTTATTCAATCATACATTCCCCATCATAAAACAAATTAATAAAAACTGAAGGACGAGAACCCATCTAACGATTATAGAGAATGCTTAACGATTACCTACATCGTGGGTCACCAACAATCGACCTTCTTCAACAAGGGTCAATTAGGTCTAATCAGTCTATGAGTGGCCAACTCATTTTCCACAAGGCAAATTGCTTTCTTTTTTAGTGACTTTTCTCTGCTTGTTTTTTGATGAAAGCGATTTGTCATGGGGTTACTTGCCGTTAATGAATATGTATTTAAAGGTAGCAGATATGAACATCACTTTGTGGTTATTAAGCACGGTTGTTTTTAACACTATATTTTAGATTTTTACGAATGACTACTGATTTTGATGTTTATCCCGTTTAACCGCCCATATGTTTAAACATTTTTACTGAAAACTGGACCAAAATAAATCTCAACTTTTGTAAGATATTTACTAATGTACTCCCTTTTCTTTCAAAGATAAAAGAAAACATTGCAAAATTATCAGAAATATATATATTTTTTTAAAATAAGATTTAAATTATTTTACATAAATGTGTAGCGATTGGTAAATTTTTATTTTACATACTACTGATTAAGCCCGCATTCCTAATAAAACTACTCGTATATAATTTAAAAGGTAGGCAAATATCGCTTAATAATGTTGCCTTTGACTGAAAAAATAAATGTATATATCCATTCAATTAA
Source organism: Salticus scenicus (assembly GCA_963930645.1). Taxonomy (NCBI): domain Eukaryota; kingdom Metazoa; phylum Arthropoda; class Arachnida; order Araneae; family Salticidae; genus Salticus; species Salticus scenicus. Next base: position 157,716,489 of record OZ005657.1, on the reverse strand, counting down.
ACAAATCACCCCACAGCCTCAATTTTTTTGATAACATGGGAAAAAAGGGTATAAGTATTTCTTCTGTAATATCGAGATTAAATGCAATATTATATTTTAAGTTTCAAATTCAAATGAAAAAAATTATCCCTCATATTTTACAAACACATATATTTCCTAATCAATTAAAGCATTTAACATAGTCTGTGAGATATTTTTTAAGTAAAGTTTTTATTTTCAAATGTAAATAATTCAAATATTTTTTTGAGTTTTAAATAATACAAACTTTAATAATTTATAAAATAAATTTATACAATTTAAATTAGTTTTTTTTTTTTTTTTTTTTTTTTTTATGATAATGATTTGAAATTTTATAAGCTTATAAATTATCTCAAAATTAATCTCTAATTATTTTTATTCCATATTATGTATTTAGTTTTAAGACACCGACATCCGAAGTGAAAATAACACAGAGAATAACAGCCGAGTTCATTTAATGAAGTCGGGACAACGGATGCAACTGTCTGTCAAGATAATCCTGAGCATTCTGTATAGGAATAATGTCATCATAATTTAGCTTAAATCGGTATGGTCGAACATTATCATTTCTAAGAATTATTTCATCGCCAATAGCACCAATATTGCATGTCGTCCGTCACAAGGATCTCTTTCTGGCATTTCACAACTGGGTTCCTTCTGTAAGCATGTGCAATTCAGCGTGATTTCAGTCCAAATCATGATTCCAGCTTCTCTATAACTGTGTTTTTCAAAAACATAAATTATTAGTAACTAGTGCTTTGTTCACACCAGATCTGTGCACGGTGTAAATCAGTAAAATAATACTAGTCTTATTTGAGAAGAGTACAGAAGATTTCTTATTTGGCCGATCTATCGTATTTTCTTTCCTGACGTAAATATAGGCGCAAAAATTTAAAGGAATACACAAGCGTGGCCCTTTTGTATGGAATCCTTGATTGTGAAGACATCTTTTCACCTCTGTAGTAAATATTTTGGTACCTGTTTTAATGATGTGACGTCATCTGATGCAAATAGTAGTGTTCCGAATCCTTAATAATAATAATAATAATAATAAAACTAGCCTTTTTTTAAGGGTTTTATAACTCGTTATAGGTTCCTTAGGATTCAACTAATCACGGAGTTTATGTCCTATCGTACCTGGCACATTAAGACATCTGGGCTGCTTTAGCCAAGTAGGCAGAGCACCGACCTCGTAATTGGAAGATTGCGAATTCGATACTCAAGCCGACCAAAGACCATCGTGTACAGTAATGGTGGCTGGTGCACGTAAAATCCGTCATGGCCGCAATGTCTTCCACGTTCCCATCCAAATTGTACCTCTGGGGTTCACCGAAGCAGGGGAGCTCTCCCCTCCGTGAAGGATCAAATTTTGATGGCATGTCTCCGGACCATCCTTAGGGTATGCGTCCCAGATCGTCGTCCATTGCGCATTACTAGTGTGACGTTAAACTCAACCAAGCATTAAGACATCTAGCAGCACTTTTTATCTCTAACCCCAGTTCGTACTTACAAGGAAACGTTCAAAAGGTGTCGTGTTCAAAAAATATTGAAAAAAAATATGTGTAATTCTACTCTTCCTAAAACACCAGAAAATGAAAAAAAAATATCGGTTGAAATGAATTACAGCGACTACAAAAAATTATCAAAATTAAGCAGATTTGGCGATTTCCCATTGTTAGGCGATTGATTTAGAGTACTTGTCGAAGAAACAAAACATGGTTTTGTTCGTACACGGCAATCTCGGTGCTAGCAAAGTGAACGCCTAACAGCGCTAAATCGCCAAATATGTTTAATTTTGAAAAAATTTTGTGGTCGCTGTATTTCTTTTCAGCCGATAATTTTTTTACTTCCTGGTGTTTTATGAAGAGTAGAATCACATATATATATATATATATATATTTTTTTTTTCAATATTTTTGAAGACGACACCTTTTGAATGTTTCCTTGTTAGTAAGCTTCAAACAATTTATTATGAAAAAAAAAATAAATAATTTTCAATTATAAAATTAGATTTACATTTAAATAGATCATTAACGAATTTGATTATAACCATTTTTACTTATATTTTCATTTTAATTTTTTTCATTATATTTCTTTCTTTCTTTCTTTCTGTTTTCTTCATTTTTATATATGTAGTAAAATCTGTATTACGAATGTTATTGATTAATATGCTGGTTGGATTGATTAATATGCAAGGTCTAAACAGTGCAAAAAAATGTTAAACTGACAGAAATAGAAATAAAAGCAAGACAATCTTGATAAAAATACAAGCAGGGAGATCATAATAAAAAAGTCAATTACTTCAAGAACAAGAAATCAAACAAGAAACGTTTTGTTCCTTTAAAAAGGTATATGTTATTAGATAAATCATTTTTTAGTTTCTTTAAATGTAGTCAGTTCTACACGCAATCTTCTTGTCCAAACATTTCAAAACGTGACGATTCATTAGATTGTTTGATAAATTCATCGATTTTCGTCACAGTATAGTCAACATTATATTTATTTTACCAAAATAAATAAATAAATAATACTATTACAGCAGGAACATGAGTATTATTAATTAAGGCATTATTTAATTTACATAAATGAATTTATATATTTTCAATTCAAATTAATTTGCGGGAATCTATTACGGCTTTTTTAATAAAAAGTAATTACAGTCAAAATGAATATGAAAATAGACCTTGATAATAAATTTTAAAAGTTTACGTGAATGGATATATTTATATATATAATATTTTTAAGAAGTTTTATACCAAAAAAAAAAAAAAAAGTTTCATAAAACTATTAAGGATTTTGAATAACATAAATGTGAAAATAGATTGCAATCGATAATACATTGATAATAGTAGTTTCATCCGAATAATTATAGTAATTGTTTTATATTTGTAATGAACAATGTTCGCCACACACAGAAAAAATAAAATAAATAAATAAATAAGGGATATAATTGTGTTGTCGGGTAGCGTATATATTCTACGTTATTACTATTTTGTAAAGCTAGATCAGTGGTCGATCTATACCATACTTACACTTTTGAAATTTTTTGGTCACAAGCTGCAACTAATTGGCATTAAAAAATATGAATTTTTTATAATTTAACAATGTGCTACTTAAAGGGAAAAAAAAAACGTGAAAATTGTGTGTTCCTTGTTTTCACTCTGCCATGGTTTAAGACACGTGAAACCTCGGCCTATTATACCCATATAAAGTACATTAAGAGACATTTTATTCAAATTACCGGATAATGGAGACTTTCAGAAATCGGGGTTAATTTAATTTTTTTTTTAATCTCAACTCGTTGCAAAGTTGTGAACTTTTCCGTATGCCTCCAATTGGCGTTTCATATTTAATATTTTTAACTGTCCAACAAGAGCTCAGGTTAATAGGTTTCATTGAAAACTAAAAGATAAAACTGAAAATCAGAGTAAAAAATGTACATGTGATGCAGTTGAATTGCTTAGAAATTGGACAAGTTTAAATACACTGGTTGCACTTCACCGACAAATAAAATTTCTGGGGGTAAGTATAACCATTGATGAAAAATAAAAATAAAAATAAAAACTTAAGAAATAGGAGAAATTTGAAATTATATTAAAAATCTACATACAAAACTTAGAAAAAATTGTGAAGATTACTTCACAATTACAGCGATTGGAAAGATTCCAATTTTCAGAGGGGTATTCTGTCGAAGTGGGAAATATATTTTCAAACTTTTCAAACTATCACTGTTTCATATTTGATTTGGTTTCCAAAGGTCAAATATAAGAAAGAAAAGTTAAAAAAAAAAAAGATATAATGTTTGTTAGGTCCAGAGTAAGCTGCTAAGTTATAAGGATAGACTGTTTAAAGTTTTATTGCTCTTCATATATGCATAATGAATGACTTCTTTTTAATCAAATGAAGCAGATTAGGGAGGGTCTATTTAATCTTTAATAAAAGTATTCAGTATTTAAATAATTTCTCTACCTAAAATCTATTTAAAACCATCCTAACAATAAAGCCCCTACGAAAAGCAGTAACTCATTTCAAGACCTCTATACTCATTCCGTATTTTGATTAACATTCGTTGAAAGAAAAGTAGACTCAGTTCATAAAAAACTCGAGACAGAGAGACCATAGGGTTAATCGTTGGGCCCACCCAGGTTACTTTCCGGATATTAAAGTGAATAATGACGTTGTATCAGATGAGCCACTACATGCGTCCAAGCACTCGTAGAACCTAGACCACCCTAAAGCACGATTCCTGTATTAGATGGCCATACGGTTTATCTGATTCAATCGGCGCATTTAGCGAATTTCGTTGTCACGCTGAGACTATAAATAAACTAATGAATTGGAGAATCATTTGGTACGCTGATTGGAGAGGCCTGTAATTTCTGCAGACACATTAGTCTTCATCAGTTAGGGGGAAGCAAATTAGAAAAATAGAAAAATAAAAAAAAATAAAGTAGGCTTAGCGGATCTTGCTTCACGACAACTGCGGGGCGTTTTCCTGGATATGATGAAATCAGTTTTTGTGGCGTTTGCCTTACTTTTCAACAGATATATCAAACTAGTTTCATGTACTATTATATACTAATTCCGAAACATTTTCCTCGCTAACAGTTGCAGGTAATATGCAAACAATTCTAATAAAAAATGTTCTCTTGTAGGAAAAATCTTTGCTTTCAGTGAGAACTGAAATAATGTTTAATAAACTATTGAAACCTTTGAATTTAAAATAGAGCAATGGAATTTTAATATTTCAGTACCTTATTTATACGACACTAATCTCGGTTATACATCGTTTTGCACCTTTTTAAAATTAGTAGATTTTCTACCTCAGTCCTTATTTCTGTTCTTCCATAATTAGTTTTCTAAAATTTCGTTAGAACTCTTTATTATTATTATTATTATTATTATTAAGCTAATATAAAATCATCTATTGTATGCTTAATTCGACTCATATAATGCTGTATTATGCGAGCAAACAATTAGCATTTCAGACGACTGTCAGGGATATTTTTAATTAAATGCCTATTTACTTGAACATGAATCGTTTAATAATTAGTTCTTATACGTGGTATGTATTGCGTTTTAACCGAGATATATCAATGTATTCGAACTCAAGCTAAACAATCATTTTTGGTTTTTAAGAAATGGAATTATAATGTAATTCGCTACACTTTTTTTTTTTTTTTTTTGGTGTGTGTGTGTGTGTGTGTGTGTGTGTGTGTGCAGATGTTTTATATTAAATTTTCGTTATTATCTTCAATATAAATACTACTTTGAAATATTTAACTATCTTAAAAAAGTTAGAACTATTACTTTTATATAAAATTGCATTCCTGTAGAGTTAAAATCATCATAATATATATATATATATATATATATATATATATATTTAATAGAAACTTCTATTATACGTCTTCTCATTTATTCATTGTTTTACATTAGTCCCTTTATCTTGAAAGTGGTATGAATGATGCTTTGCTGCATTTGCTTTTAGCTTTTAATTAATTTATCCGTCTTTCCTGCTGCAAGTGCCATGCACATAAATAAATGTGAGTAGTATAATGTGGACATCCCAAGAATTTCTTCTATATTATTCTATATAAAAACGCCATTTATCGGTTAGCACATACAAATATTTAATCAACATAGCTTCTCTCAATGAAAATTTTACATATGCAGTTTGTTGCAGTTTTCATCGATAGATGCTGAGATATAAACATCTGAAAAACCACAGAAAGTGAATAACAACAGCCTGCCGTTCGATTTGTCATTGGATATACAGTCTAAATGAATCAGCATAATTATTAATAATGCCTATCTCGCATACCAGTATTGGTGCATTTATATATCATAGAAGTTGAGATATTGCCTCCGTGAACGAAGTTACAGTCATTTGCAAAAGTTTAAGACCAGTAGCCGATTTTCAGTATTTTAACACATTGCATCATTTGCGCAGATTATTGCGTCATCTTATGTGCTGATTGCATTAGATGCATTCTACTGCTATAAATAAAGGTGGACGGCACGTTTATCGCCAGTTGTTTATTGAATTTTGTCGTAGACAGTGTGTTGTGTAATTATTGTAATGGGTAAATAACCTTCACTTACTGTTACAAAAATGTCAGAAATATTGACTCTGCATAAAATTGGATTTTCTGAACGTCAAATAAGTTCGAGGGTAAATGTGAGCAAGACAGCTATGCATCAAGCTATTAATAAATTTAAAATTTCGGGAAAATTCGTGCACTTTAAGAGAAGCGGTCGCCTTAGAAAAACGAGTGCACGTGATGATCATGCGATAAGAAGGATGGTCGTATGAGATAAAATAACCTCCTTCAATACGATTAGACATTCTCTGGCTGCAAAAGGCACCAACGTCAGATTGAGTACTATTTCAAAGCGTTTGGAAAAAGATTTTGGTTTATCATCCCATAAACCTGCAAGGAAACCTCGACTTACTCCAAGTGTGAAAAAGAAACGACTGACTTTCGCCAGGCAATATCAGAATTGGACAGTACAGCAGTAGAGTAGGTTCTTATTTTCGGATGAGTCAAGTGTGCAACAATTTTCTGTACGTACTGCAAGTGTTCGCTGCCCAAGGGGAAAAAGATACGATATGTACGATTCAAACTGGGAAACATCCTCCAAGCCAAAGGATATGGGGTGCAATGTCTGTGTCCGTTACTGCTAGTCTGTATTTTGTGCCACCTAAAATCACTATGAACGGAAAGCGGTACCTTAATTTGTTACATGAGAAGTTGAAGCTTCACATGCGTGTTCATAAATGTTCAGTTTTCATACATGATGAGGCTCCGTGTCACAGGGCGAAGATTGTAAAGAAATATCTGAGGGTACAGAAAATCAAAGTGCTTGACTAGCCAGATAACAGCCCAGATTTGAATCCAATCGAGAATTTGTGGTGCATTGTGAAAAATAAAGTCGCCTAAAAGCAACCATCCACTGCTACGGTAGTTGTTGAATCAATAAAGGATGTCTGGTGCACAGACATTTCTAAAGCTTACTGCAAGTCACTTATTTAGCATGCCTAAGAGGATTTCACAAGTTATTAAAAACAAAGGAGGTCCTACAAAATACTGACTTTAATTACAGTAAATAACCATGTACAGTCTATTTTGTCTTTTTATATGTAAAATATGTATGCTACTTTTGCGGAATTCCATTAAATCTGATTTTTCTGTGGGTGGTGTTAAACTTTTTCAAATGACTGTAATTGTTGAATATCAGCAACAGAATAGAAGCTGAAATATTGACTTTCGGTTAACGAGGTTAAATTATATATAACAGCGCTGTATATCGTTCCATTTGCACTCAAATCAAAACAACACAGTTTTGCACAATAGAAGTCACGCGTATCAAGTTTGATGCATTTAAATATCATAGTAGCTAATATATTGTCCTCTCGTAAACAGAATTAAATTGTTTCATAGCAGCGTCACCTAATGGCCGACATGCATCAGTACCAACTTAAGTCAAGAACAAGATCCCATCAAATTATAACTTCCATTGGTTCATAAGATACAGTGTGCACAAAACTTTGCTAACACACACACAACTTATTTTCTAAAAAATAGTTTAATCGTGTTCAGAACATCTTAATGCGTGTAAATCCATCGAAAATTGGAGTTCTAAAAATTTAAATAGAAAGGTAAAAAAAAAAAAAAAAAAAATGTGCTATGAAAGAAAGAAAGAAAGAAGAAGAAGAAAAAAATATATATATACTCCCCCCACCCCACCCCCATCACCTAGAAATCCCTTTCTCCAGCTTTCAGCAGAATATTCACATAAAATAAATTACATGGCATTTATTGCTTTCATTTATTTATTTACTTTTTATTTATTTATTTTTTTTTTATTTGCCTCTCTGTAAAAGAAAAAAATGCGATTGAATATCAGTTCTATGAGCGTGAATGTCTGTTATATTTATATCGATTTTTCATTCGTAATTAAATGGTTACATTGCGTTATAAAAATTCTATTTTTTTTAAGTACCATTTATTTATAAGATCCAGTGGGATTTTCAAAAAAGCAATAAACATAATCGGAAATTTCTCTTGATGGTGAATTTTAGCAAGAAATTCTATCGGGAATGAGCCTTTTAGGGTAATATAATAATAGCCATCGATTATCATATGAAAAAATTAAAAATGCACTCTTCAGAAGAGAAAAAAACTAATATTACATGAAAGTGAAAAAATATAAATATATATCAGCTGTGCAATTTACGCCTCGGTTCAAAACTTCAGAAAGCTTCTGTTTTTTCCTGTATTTACTAAACAATTAAAAAAGGAACAAATATTTAAATTTTGGAAAATAAAAAGTAGAAAATAATTTAGATTCGAGCATATGACGTTCTAAACATGGGAATTTCTTTATATATATATAAGTTTATAAATGCTTCCCCCCCCCAAAAAAAAAAAAATAAATAAATAAAATAAATAAATAAATAAACAAATAAAATAAAATAAAAAAAGCTTTGATTTATTTACAATCAATTATTTAAGATTACTTTAAAAAAATTTTTGCCTATGAACTGTACAGTCAAAAATCAAATTGTTCTAATAAAAGCTTTGCGGTGTACACGAACTATGTGATAGTTATTCTAAAACCTTTAAAAGAAAACGTTGTATATGAGTTTAGAAGAAAAGTATTCTGTATAAATCACCTGAATAGCCTCAAAGCTAAGCAAGCCTCTATTTTATATATGCCTCGATCACAGTAAAAGTTAATGGGTTTAGTGTAAATGTTCTAAATTAATTCAGTATTCGAAATTTCAATATTCTAACTTCAGTATTCTAAATTTCAGTATTCTAATTTCAGTATTCTAAGTTGATTTATTCATTAATTTATTTTTATTTATTAATTTAGTTATTGTGAATAATATGCAGGATCTATATTTTTCTTATGAAACATTTACATATAACTGTTTATATATATAATACAGTCGGTAACAAAAGTGTCCGAACACTAGCAAAAATTCCTATGTAAAAAAAGTACACTTCATACGGTTTTGTTAAATGAATCCTTGTCGAATCCTGCTCTTAGTCAGTGTAAGAACACAATTCGATAAAGATTTATTTAACAAAACCGTATGAAGTGTACTTTTTTTATATAGGAATTTTTGCTAGTGTTCGGAGACTTTTGTTACCGACTGTATGTATGTATGTTAGTTTTTAGGTACTTTCAGGATAACGGAGACATTTCACTTTCAGCGAGAAAAGAGGAGGGGGGTTAAATTCGATGGGGGGGGGGTTACTTTCGGGATTTTACGGTAGGAGTTTTTGCTAGTGTTCGGACACTTTTGTTACCGACTGTATGTATAAATCAAAGCACTTAATCCACTTTAATTTTCTCATAATGACAGTTTTCGTGAGAGTGACCCATATATAATCCCTTATTAATTAGACATATAGTTAAGCCTAATGTTGTACCCACTTTACCCCACATGATATAATATTCCGAATCATATGCAAGATTTATAGGGGTGACGTGTTTGAGAAATGAAACTGTAGGTTTAGGAGAATTTTTGTCATTATTGTTTACATGAGTTCTATGTTGTCACAGAGCGGCAACATAAAAGAAATTCCAAGCCACTAAAATCTCCGTATCTCGACTAGGGGGTATCACTCTGACCAATAGATAAGATGAGGGACATCGAGAAGTTACACAGAGAAGAGATTGATTTTGACATGTATTTTAAAGGAGATCAAGAATATAAAGTTAAGGAGTCATTACGATAAAATGCGTGTTGACTCGTTTTCAAAATACTTTATGAAGGGTCGAAAATTTTTAAAATCACTAAAATGATGTGAAAGTTAGGAAACCTGTACTATCTATCTTAGAAAAAAATATATATATATATTGTTTTATATATTGCTTGCATATCTAAATATTAACATTTTCACGACCGCATACTTTTGTCTTTTTGCAGTAAGGTTCGCCTGTGGGCATTATTCTACCAAGGTGCCGTATTTCAGAACAAAATTTTCTGTATTCACATTTATATTACAGAATGAATGATACACATTATAATTATATCCTTTTTAATCAAAATATTTGTATCCATTATATATTTGATTGTAAAAATATGAATACTGGGTATATGCTTAAGAAAAAGGTAACATATAAATTGAGTAAGAAACGCTCACTGGTGGAGTTAAAGATTTTCAAATGACGTGAATCTACGTCAGCGGTCGTGAAAGTGTTAAAAAATTAAGTACAGAGTTATAAGGAATAGATGAATTTTACATGCCAAAAGGGACTTTTTCTTTGTTCAGACTCGTCGGAACATCGCAACGTCAACTTCGTAAGTTGAGAGTTCCATGATGGGGAATTGTCAGAGCATCTGCACAAAAGAAAGGTCTTCCTAACAAAAAAAAAAAAAAAAAAAGTAAGAAATTGCTATGTAAGATATTAATGACAACAATAATAATAATTAGAGTCTGGATTATATGCATTTGGCTTCTTTCGTAATATTTTCAATAGATTCTTTTAAACAATGCATTGAAAATTCATATTTCGATTTATTCGGTCAGATATGAATTTTTATGTATAAGTATATAAAAACCTGAAGTGGAAAATATACGTTTTTCATGTTTCAAATCACTATCCAGTTTGTCGACCAGAAATCTATACGACATGATTTGCTTATAACATTTAACTCATAGATGTTAACACGTGTTTTGCGTCTTTGGAGAGGTAATACATTGTAAGCTCTATATTTAAGAGTTGGGATATTAATTGCATTACAGTTATAAATGTGTAGATAATATCGGGAATTGTATTGAAAACAGGAAACAAGAGTAAATATAAATAACATTAATATCTATCAAGGTAAAATGAATATGGTTAAATATTATAGTATAATATCAGAGATGCCAGATTACTACTAACGAAAAATCAGTTTCATACCACAATAAAGAAAAAGTAAAACTTATCCTGTTAAACTGCAGAAAATTGTTACAAAAGAATACATTAAAAAATTTCCGGTATTAAGATTACGGACAAACCGTAATAACTATGCATCTCTGTAATATTTTCAGATTATTGATACTTATTAATATTTCAGATTTTCCAATTATTTTTTTTAATACCGGTATCATTAATTAATGTTACTTCTTACCAAATATGTCAATTTCTGAAAGTGCGTTTAATGATAAGATTTGTGACTTTTCATTAATCACTCACAAGTTTTTTGGAAAATTTTTAATAATTTAGAACGATCAGATTATACGACACAATGAGAACAAATGCTTTAAATTTAACGGGATTGACTTAGAATGAACGCAGCTTATACTGATGGTTCTTCGTTTAAGATACCATCTAAATGTATGGAACGTGTGTAATTTCTATAAAGGAGAAGGGAAAGATTCCTCAGTATAGACTTTTACTCATGCTTTAAACGTTTTATAGCCCATTTACACTACTGGCCATTGCTACACCAAGAAGGAATGATAATAACAGAATGAAATTTGTTCGAACCATACGTTATAGTAGGAAGAATAATTGATTAAAATTTCAGGAAATTTGGAGTAATATGTACTGAGAAAATAGTACATAAAGCAGCGACCTCTGTGAGCAATAACAGCACTTATCTACCTAGGCATTGAATCGAACAGCGATTAGTTAACATGTACGGGTAGAGCACTTCATAAAGCTTTAACACGATGCCACAATTCATCGATCGAAGTTACTGGTAAGCGGTGGGGGGAGGCAGTCGCTTTTCAACAATTAAACAGTCATTTTCATTGGTGCGAGATCAGGAGAACGCGCTGGCAAGAGCAACAGTCGAACACATTGGTCGTGCATTGTCCTGCTTAAATGTTGCGCTTCGAAGACCTTGAATATAGGGCAGAGCGATGGGCCTTAACTCGTCAAAAATGTAGTGGCTAGTATTCAGAGTGGCGGGAATGAAAACAAGAGGTGTAAGGGACGTGTATCCAATGGTACCACATACCATCAATCCAGGTGGTGACCCAGTATGCGGCTACCAAAATTCTGCTTACCCTCAACATTGCATCACTGATATGGGCGCCTTTAATGTGTGATCTACGATGAAGCTGGAAGCAGGAATGGTGTAAAGTCACCTTTCAGACAAATCACCATCCTGTTTACAGCATCAAGATTGCCATATCCGTATTTAACGGCATTAGGAAGAATGCACATTGCCAGCTGGGATTCGACATCGTCATACTGTCCATCATTTCCAATGATGTTATGGGTTACTATTGGATACACGTCTCGATTACTTCGTGTTTGTATTCCTGGCACTCTGAACAGCGGCCATTACATTTCTGATGAGTTACGGCCCGTCCCTCTGCCCTATATTCGAGGCCTCCGTAGCGCAAAATTTAAGCAGGATAATGCAAGACCGCATGTTGTTTGTATTGTCCGGACCTTCTTTGATACAGAATGTGTTCAACCGTTGCTCCGACCAGCGCGTTCTCCGGATCTCGCACCAATGAAAATGACTGTTTAATCGTTGAAAAGCGATTGGCCCGCCACCACTCACCAGTAACTACGGTCTATGAACTGTGGCATCCTGTTGAGGCTTCATGAATTGCTGTACCCGAATATGTCATCCAATCGCTGTTCCATACAATGCCTAGACAGATAAGTGCAGTTATTTCTCCTAGAGGTCGCTACTTTATGTACTGTTTTCTGAGAATGTATTACTCCAAATTTTCTGAAATGTAATCAATTATTCTTCCTACTATAATGTAAGTGTCCAATAAATATCATTGTGATATTTGGATTCCTTTCTGGTGTAGCAATTTTAATGGCCAGTAGTGTATGTACATGTATAGCGCATTTTGTATGTATATATATATATATATATATATTTGACAAATCTTTCGGTTTTCCTGAAAGATGCACAACTGTTTTTTAATAGAAATTTTTAATAACAATTTTCTAGTAATTATCTACAGTTAATTGTATTGGAAAATAATATTAGAAAATAGTGACGGTTGTTCTTTAAAGAAAAAAAAAAAAATAATAAAAGTTGGCAACTATGTATACAATCTGAATTCTAATAATGATAGAAAATATCGATCAGTGAGGTATTCATCACGTTTTTATTTTATTTTATTTTATTTTCAACCATGCTGACTTTTCATGTGGATGCTCTAGTTTTTGTTTCCAGCTTTTCGTGGCATAATTCTATCCTGTTACTTGTTCTATTAAAAAAAAAAAAAAAAAACTGAAATGTAATAGAAGGGTGCGTGGCATGGATTTAAAATATTGTATAGGTCATTCTAGAGAACAATCTTAAAAATTATAATTTAAATAAAATTATATATCAAATCCTATATTCTCACAGAATTTCTACAGTGTATTTTTATTAGTTTACAAAGCTGTTATTAATTCATTAGCGGCATTTAAATTTAAAGTGCAATTACTTTAAATTATTATTATTATTCTAAAATATTACATAAATTTTAAATCTTATGTTGAGGGATCAGATATGTTTTAAACGCCTTTAAATTTTAATATAAACTAGAAAATATACGAAAGAAAGAAAAAACTGGTGTAGTCAAATTTACACTCTTTTCTTTTCTTTTTCTTTCTATGTTTCCTCTTTTATTGTTTTTTTTTTTTTTTTTTTTTTTTTTTTGTGTGTGTGTGTGTGTGAGAGTGTGTGTTTTAGGGAAAATATATCAGATTTAGTTCAAAATACATAATTTTTTAATTAAATTTTTGTGTTTGGGTTCATAATGTTTGATCGTAAAGTGCTTATACTTTTATTACCATTTCATTGAATTCCTAGCTGGACTAATATTTGACTTACTAAAAAAAAATAATAGTTTAATTGTAGTTTAACCTAAAAGTAAAAAGTAAAAGTAAAAGAAACATAAAAGAGCAATTGTTATTGTAGAAGAGGTTTTATATTTCCTAAGGAACATTTACAAAAGCATAAAAAATATTTCATCGCGTATACATTTATCAGGTTTGTTGAGAATTTTTTTTTTTTAACCCCCAGCACTTTTTAAAAAGTTGAAGTAGAAAGCTTACTCCCCACTCTACCAGATGCTAATCCCATTTTCAACTGAGTCCACTTTTAACACTCAGGACAACACCCTCACCCCAGTCCCATTGGGGAATTATAGCTACAATAGAAAAACAAGCTCTCGACAGAAGGCTCTAGTTGTTATGCGGCCAACCTTACAACAATATCTAAGCTTTGTATTGTACCAGTAGTGATGACAAGAGTTGGGTGTCAGTTTACACAAATGTTTTGGGAGGGAAAATGTCAAAGCTATAATGTGACCCGTTTGTAGTATTTAACTGCCTTTGTTATTCCCATAAGTTCTAATAAAAAATAGACATATACACCTATTCTTTTGCGTAATCATTTTTAAACATTCTGTAACTGTTGAGTGATCGCATTTTAATTTTTTATATATTTTTTTATTTTTTTATTGTGTTATAATGTCATCGAAAAAGTGATGGAATATATCTGTACTGATAAGTATAAAGGATTTAAGTCCATATTCTTGATTTTTCAGGAGACGAAAAATAAAGTTAAATTAACTAAAAACTAATCAGAAGAATCGATTGGGAAAAAGGGATTATGTTGATTTATACCTTTTATACCATTCAGTGATTGTCAACCTTTATTTAATAAAGGGAAAAAATTGAATTAAATATTTTATACAAAGATTAATGCTAAATTTCTGACTTGAATCTTTTTTTACCAATGGATTTTCTCAAAGACTAAATGACATGGATTTAAATCCTTTATACCAATCGATAGAGATTTTTTTTCTGCTTCTGACTATGTACTTAACTCAAAATCGACATTTTTGGACTTAAATCCTTTATACTTTTCAGTACAGATTATAATAGCAGATTCTACAGCTTTGTAATATTAGCGAAAGCAGTTAGTTATGATTTGAAAATATTTGCAGACAGATATCTTCTATTATTTTAAACTTTGAAAATATTAAAGGATTTTATTATGTAAATATATTCTTTTAAAATTATTAAATATTTTAATTTTTAATTATAGCCAGAATTTTGCTAATTTAGGCATGCATTTTCATGAAATATTCTTGATTATTTCAAAATCTATCGTTTTAGGTTGACAAATGTGTAAATATTCACAATTTGAGGTGAAAAGTGTAAAAGTTTAAATATGATTTTTCTGATTAGTTTTGTAAAAATCAAAAATCAATATTTAGGAGGAGAAAGAAAAAATGCCGTGATTTTTTAGCTACAAGTTCTACTCATCTTTTAACAGAGTTACTCTTAAAGTTTAAAATTTAGGAAGTAAGACTTAAATATATATATATATTGTATATATATTGAATCACGGTTTTTGAAATGGAAAATTGCTCAATGTTTTTTAGAAATGATATTTTTATTTTTTATTTTTTATATTCTCTTTAAGGAAAATACATTTTAATCATGGAAAAGCTCTTTACAGAACATACAAAAGTAAAAAATATTGTTTCTGCCTCAGGTGGGGTAGCCATACTTCGCCCTTGAAGAAGAACGATTTAATCTTTCGAAACATCTGTTGTGTGTTTTTTCCCCTTTTATAATCTTTTTAAGAAGTGATGCTATTTATTATTATTTGAAACTTTTGCTTGATAAATACTACAGTTTTATGTTCTCACACCACTAACATTTAAAGTGTCAAGCTATTGGTTTAATTACAGCATTTAGTTTCTTGTTTAAAGCGGTTGTTTTAACATAAAAATAGTGGTGTACAAAAATAAAAATGTAGTATTCATATGGCAACTTTCTAAATACCAGCCAATTACGCAATAATATGATTATATTATTTTTTTAAGTTTTGTTTATGTTCAATGAAATAGTCGATTTAATAATTCTGGCAATATAACTTAAAAATATGCAGGTTATAGTAATTATTTTTTGAAAACCTCTAAATGTTACAAAATCATTATACGTTTACATTTGAATGTTTAATAAGTAAATCACCATCAGATAACATTAACAAAGTAATTACTCTTTATCCCCTTAAATCAGCAAATAAATAAACTTAGTTAACTTTAGTCAGTTAACTTTAAATTAACTGACAGCAAAATAATTTTAAGTTAAAACACAGATAGATAGACAAAGATAGAGTAAGCAAAGTTTCATAAAATCCCCATAGAAGTTCGTACATATTACATTTTAGAAACAGCAGAAAAATAAAATAAAACTCTCCGAGCCCATTATGAAAAATATTGAATTCGTTTATAGCAAACTTACTCCTAGCAAGAACTGTGTCTTCAAATACATGAAGGGAAAATCGCTAAATTTATACACACTAAGAAATAAAAAATTACAGTTACAAGCGGTTTTGACTACATATACCTAGCAAAAAATTTAAAAGGTTACAATTTTTAATTAACACGCTTTTATTAGCTTCACCTGTATGTATGTATGTTTGTATGTATGTTTGTATGTTTGTAACTGCTCTGGGAGCAAACAAAAAATTTATATTGTAAAAAAATTCTTTCTCTACGTGAACGACGTGGTGTTGAGGTAAGGCGTAGCGCTACGAACCTAAAGGACCAGCGTTCGATCCCAGTCAGGGGAGACTTTTTAAAAACGGTTTTTGTTTAATTCTAAGTTATTTTAATTAAAGATTTAAATGTATGTAAATATTATGGTGTGTCACTCACACGATTTTCTCTTACCCTCCATTTTAATACTAAGATAGATATTTTGTGCTTTTTTAGTTCACATTTCTATGAAAGCGTGTTCTTTAATTTTTTAAAACTATAATATTATTTCCGTATTTTTTCCCAATTCTTGGATTAAATTAATTAAATATATGTGTTATGAAAGTGGTGAGAAAGAAATTCAAAGGAAAACATATTAATAAAGATTTTCTTAAACTAATTAATACATGGTGAGAGTAAATATTTAAACTACATTTATAGCACTTTTTAATGTCATTAAATTCAGTCTCAGTGTATTGAAAAACTTCGAAAATTAAATAAAACGTTTAAATTAGTTTTTAAAATAATGTGCTAGTATTTTAAAAATCTAAAATTATTTATGTTTCAAAAAGCAATGAGCTATTTTCGTTAGCATGATTTAACTTTTCATTATTATTATTGTTGTTATTGTTATTTTTTGAGAAATCATTTTAAATTCGGTTATCTTCGTTCCGATTATAACCAAGATTGGTTATATTGAAATATAGTAAGACGTTTTAATTGTAAATATTCTTTTTCTTGTGTTAATTACAACAACTTAAAAAAAAAAAAAAAAAAAAAAAAGAGCTTAGTTAAGAAAAATATATTTTAAAAGACGATGAATCAAAAAGTGTTAATTTTTTTAATTTTTTTTTTTTTTTTTTTTTTTTTTTTTTTAAATATTTATTTTCGGAACGCTTTGAAAAAAATTCAATGTTATGGTAAAATTTAAATAAATAAAATAAAAATCTTTTTGATTATAAAAATCATTTATCGTAACTTACGAACTTTAAATGATAGTTTTCGTATTTTTATGTACATTCGCAGAAATAATAAGCGAGTATTTATTTAACAGAAATAGCAAAATATACAAGTATTCCCAAATGATCTGATATAAAGGACTAAAAATTATATAGTACTTGATATAATTACTTCATCAACTGGCACAAAAATGAATATAAATAACCCTGAAGACTGCCAATGAATGAAAAAAGGACAAAACAAACGTCTAAACTTATATATATAGCCTTAAAAAAAAAAAAAAAAAAAAAAAGTTATACAACTATACTTTCAATATACCCTAATTTACTTAATATCCTCTACATAAAGCCAAACGGTAAAGACAGCGAGGTTTAAAAACTCACTTTCCCCCCATTTTTTAAGCCAACTTAATTCATAGGCATCGCACGTCCGACACTTCTGCTTTTACCGTTGACAAATAGTCCTGAAATCAAGGGAGAAATTATTAATGGAGTTGGATTTGCTTGCCATTTTCCTAATTAAAGAAAGATCGATAAATATGAGTATTAATTAACATAAGTATTTGAAGCCATAATAAAATGCTTGTCACTGGATGGTAAAGGACACAGCTTGAACATATTATTCATTTTGGAGCGTATTCGGAGGTAAAAGGATAAATTGTTTTGTAAAAGGAAGGTGATGGTAATTCGACAAATAGTGATTTGTATGGACTTTGATATTTATTATGCTCAGTAATTGGTTTGATAAAGGATCAAATTTGGGAAAATGTTCTAACCACTCAGAAATATTTTTTAAGGAACTAATATTGTAAAAACGCGATTCAATCTTTTCACTTCCTTGGCTTATTAAAGCAAAGGGAGAAAAAAAAAAAAAAAAAAAAAAAAAATAGTGAACTTTATTGCTTTGTTTTTTTCACCCTGCTCAATAAAATAATAATAATAATGATAAATCTGCACCAGTTATTTATTTGTTTCTTTAATGCGAATAAAATAAAAGCTTTTGAAGATATTTTTGTTGTAAGAGTAAAATTATTATTATTATTATTATTTAAATTAAATCTTTGTTCAAAACAGTGAACTAATTCCAGATATCAGAAGTATTCGTTTGTGCTTTTATCGAGGCAATAAAGAAATAATTTAACATTATTTTAGTGATGTTGCGGATTTTAAATATAATTATACCATCAAGTTCGAGATCAACATTTTGTGAAGTTTTTCTTTAATAAATTTTTATTTTCGAATATTCTGAATAAAATTGCTCTTGTTATTATTGTTGTTATTTATTTCACGATTCTGATTACGAATAATTAAACACTGCACAAAAAAGTCATAACGAGAAAGTTTCTGGCCTTGTACAATTAACTTTCTCGTTCTCCGTTTAAACGGAGATATATCTTAGATTGCATATCTATGATATAATCCTCTTTAAATCCAACTACTCCATACGTTAGATTAGTGACTAGGTAAAATAAAAAAAGGGAGCAAATGAAATATACGAAATCGGGAAAAAAATTTTGATTATTGCTAGTTGATTTTATGAAAAAGTGCACAAAATGTCTTGCATTATGAAAAATGCACAAAAATCAAATTGTCTTCCACAACACGAGAATACGCTAAGTAAGGAGGCTAAGGAAGGAGGTAAGGAGGGTAGGGAGGTAAGCAGGCTTCACATACTTGAAATCGTTCTGGGACTGTTTCCTTCAAACTCTGGCAACATACAGAGCTTCAAAAGTCATAAATTATCCATTGTCCGAAAGTGACCCTTGAAATTTTGCACACATTTACAATGAAAGACATTACTTTTTATTGCTCTTTTGCAAAAGAAACCCCCTTCTCATGCAATTATCGCACTAGGAGGTTTGTGAGCTCCGATTCCAGCGAGCGTCGATCTCCTAAACCACATCAAAGAAATAACAATAGAGCCGCACTTGCAGCTTTCTAAGTTGCCAGAGTTTGAAGGCAGCTTAAGTACAAATTGCCCAGGAGAGTTTGGTTAGCTGTGGGTGAGGTGTACATTCGAGTTTCGTTTAATTGGCGGCGTTGTATTCGGAAGAATTGTAAAAGTGTACTTGGAGAAAGTTTATGGAAGTTGAGAACTTTTAGAGTTTACATGTTTATCAGTATTTTCAATTCAGACGTTTAAGGAGAACGAGTTGAAATATTTCTCTAGTCAAGAGGATATATCACAGATCGCCAATGTCAGCCAATGCCCACGTTTTTCTATGGGGAAAATTGCTTATAGAATTATGCTATATTTAATTCATATTTTAAATTTCAGTTTTCCCATTCGGAAAAATCACAGTCATTCAACTGGTACTCGTTTTCTAAATATTTATTTTTTAACTTTTAAAAAATTTATTTTGAGTTCAAAAAGGCAAAATGGTGTATTTTTCTCATTTTTTAGTTGCAAAAGCTAAAAGTTTTTAAAATAAATTTTTGGTAAACGAGTACTAATTAATTAACGGTTGTGAATTTCCCGAATCTGTAAACAGAGTTTAAAAAATACATTAGGTAATGGATGCTTCTATAAAAACAATTTTCCTCCATAGTGCAGGGAGTACGTAGAATTCATCAAATTCCATGAAGGAATTGTAAGAGGGAGAGAAAAGCCTCAAGTTAAACTATTTAAGTAAACATCTGTGAATGGTTGTGTGTGATTCTTTTGAGGAGAATAGAGTGCATTAAGAAGTTATGCGTGGGTATTCGAGCTTTTGGTAAATTCATTTAAAACACATATCATTCATTACATTTAAATAGGTTAGAGTTTAAATGTGTGTAAAAGTCTTGTAGACTTTTATTTTTATTTTTTAAGTGTATAGTCATCATCCCCATTCTTAAGATCGTTGGTTCTTCTTGACATTTGACTAGGCTGACCAGATCAAAGTACCTTTATAATAGAGAAGCGTTAAAAATTGCTACAATTATCCAATTATAGATATATTTTTTCATTCCTAATAAATAAGGACTAAAAATAAAATATTATTGATTAATAATTTACTTTCTACAATTTTTTAAAACTTAGAAATATGCTTTCAAAATAAAGGAAGTCCCCAGATGTCTCCATTTGTCCCCAGAAAATGGGGACATTTGGCCAGCTTAAATTAGACACTTATAGCAACTAAGATAAGAGAAAATGAAGGTGCTGTAATTAACCAGCTGTTACACACATTAGGAGTGTCGTCATAAAATTAACACGATTTTTTTTTCCTGCCTGTTTTCGACAGACTGCGTAGAAAAAAAAAATGTTTTATTGAAATAACAAAAATTTTGTTAAATCAACCATTTTTTTTTTTTCTTTTTGGTATTAGACTTAAAAAAAAAAAAAAAAAAAAAAATACCAGTACCTTAATTGTTTTGTAGTTTTAACCAGACAGTTTTGTTGATTCAACCAATATTTATTTAAATCAACAAAATTATTTTGTTCATTTAAACAAACAGTTTTGTTTATTGAAAATTAGTTAATAAAATATTTTTTTTTCAACAAAACATTTTTTCAATATGATTGAAGACAAAATTATAGGCATTCACTGTTTCTTCTCAAGAATAAGGAAAAAAACTTTCATAGTGATCAAAGTTCAGAAACACGTAGAAACAGCGGCGTGGTATACGATTCTAATATTGTATTTTACAAAACGTAATCTTAGAAATTTATAACCTATTTTAATGCTATTTGACTTTTTTTTTTTTTGTGTGTGTGTACTGATATAAGAATGAATTTAAAAGTAATTTTAACATTAAAATTCACGATATTATAAAATCTCATTAAATGTTAAATTTTGCAACTGCTAATCTAAATAGTTTGATTCTGCATCCAGTGTTTTTATGTCTATCATGAACTATAATATTGACACTTGTCACAATATTTATTCTTTATGTATAAAAAATTGTCATTTTTAACGGTATCTCTTGTAGTACCAAATGTAAAGAATAGATATAATTACCAACTGCTTGCGCTATTAGTTGCATATTGGTAGCCAGATGATTATCACTATGGCCTTCAGGTGCCGGGTTCGAATCCCGGCTTAGAAATGGATATCTGTTGTGGTTAGGAATTGAATTCACTTTATACGTAGACTCTAGTTTAAGGAGTCTTATTTTTCATAAAAGGACCGTAGAGCAGCAACCTCAAACCGAAACCCAATCTAAATGCTTGTTTAATAAAATGTATCTTTCATATGTATAAGGTGAAAGTACATAAAAAAAATATATAAATAAATAAATAAATAAAATAAAGGCTGAATGAAATAAATATTAAGTATCGCATAGTTATAAGATTTCTATTTTTCTGGCTCAATTTTTACTCATGAAAAGCATTAAAAGTTTTATTATCTCATTTATATACATATATATATATATATTATTATTATTATCTCTTTTTTTGAAGCGCTCAGCGTCATCTTCAAAAAAGTACTCAGTCACATACATTTACGCTAATAAATATTCATTTTGCAAAATCTTAAATAACCTGCGAAAAAATCGAAGCAGCAACTAAGTATTGAAACTGACATATTTGAATCTGCATTCTCATTAAACACTCTCAGCTTAATCCCCTTCACTTAAGCTCTTTCCACATCTTGTTAGCGCGTTTGCCAAATTGGCCCACGGAAGCAATTATATCCAATAATACTAGACACATTCTTACTTGCCTCCCACAAAATCGATAGCATAAAAAATTTAAAAACGGCGTTCTGAAGTCGCTTGTATCATAAGCTTAAGCATAGTCTGCTCGTGTTAAACCCCTGTGATTTCAGCAAATAGGGTTCCGCCCTTTTTTCCCGCCCCCCTATTTTCACCTGCCCCTTGAGCATCCGCATCACCATGTCTTGAGCACATGCGCAGCGGCTACATCAATGCAGCAGCAGACGTAGTTTTCTGGAAAATTGATCGAATTTTGCAGTTTCGAAATTGTGTAGGAATTGTATAACAGTATCAAGAGATATTCTCATTCTTAAATAATTTCATTTAAAAAATTAACCATTTTCCATATGAATAAATATGACAATTATTAAAATTCAAAGTATTATATCCATATGAATAAACTCTATGACAGTTATTAAAATCTAAAATATGTTTTAGTAAACAGTGCTCAGAAGTGAAATAAGTAAGAGTAATTTTTATTCCCATCTCAAAAATACTTGGCAAGACATCCGCTTTATAAAAGCTTTCCACGTAATATAACCTTTACGAATATAATTATTAAACATTTAGAAAATACCGCCCATAATGATCGTGTTTTGCATATAATACTTTATGACTTTACTGTTCGCAATACTTTAGAAAATCAGATGAAATATGGCTAATTCTATAACAAATAAGCTGCTTTTCACTTTAACTATAAAAATTTTGTACTAAATACGAATTCTTTATAAATCAGAATTTGTTTTCACGCTTGTGAACATTTTCACCTTTCTCTGAAACATTTCTTGAATTTTGAAGTTTCTTTAAAAACAAGCCTCCAATACTACGAATTAAATCTGCAACAGCGGATTTATTATTGATTTTTTTTTTTTTTTTTTTTTTTTTTTTTTTTTTACTTAAATTTAGTTAAAATATTTCAATTATTGTTAAAGCAATAAAAAAATATATGATTCGGCTGGGATTTTGCAATATAAATTGCAGGAAAAATATCCTTTGTCCTGTTGTGTTTTTTACTATTACTTACCCCTTCTTTTTATTGTGAGAATTTGTAGACACTCTGATGTATACTGGTTTATATCAATTCAGAGATGTATATAGATAATTTTTTTCTTGTCTCCAATAAAGCATTGGCGAAGCAATTTTGCCTTAAAAAAAAAAAAAAAAAAAAAAAAGTAATATTGGTGTTAAGTCGTAAACAGAAATAGTCTAAAAATTTCCATGAGCCGTATAAGAAATATATTGTATGGAGATTCGTAAACAGTAGAATTGCTCAGTGTCAAATAATTACTATAAATGATAAAACGATTCTATATCAGCAATTAAGAGAAAACATGGTATGGCATATGATAACAGGATTAAGGCCGAATGATTGGGCTAGGGTCCTGGGCCTGGAGAGAGAGCCCTCCGTGGGGGTCTTTCTAAGGGATCTTTAGCCCATATTATGCAAGTTTCGTAGAAAATCACGGAAAACTCCGAACGACTAGGCCAACGAGAACGACTTGGGATCGAACCTGGCACCTCACGTCTACCAACTTCGAGGACAGAACCTGTCGGCCTGTAGTGTTCCAAAGATAAAGAATAAACATATATTAAATTCATATGAAAAATGCTTGTTATATACAAGAAACCACAATTTTTAAAGCGTGTTGTACTAATAAGTGTGCTTATTATTTGTATACAAATTATGAAATGTATTACCTTTTAAATTCAAAATTCTGTTATATACGAAATTTTACATATATTTTTTTTAGAATTGCATAAGACTATCCCTGAATAAAAATAAAGGCCAATCGAGCACGTTCAAACAACGAAAATATTTTACTGGTGTTAAGAATTCAAAAATAACTAAGTTAAAAGTTCTTGTGATGAATATATTTCTGAAATGGATTTCGCTTTAAAATGTGAATTATGATGTATGTCATCTTTTATAGCTTTCATATTTTCATGAGACTATAATCACGAGTAGTGTTAATGAAAAACAAGAGCTCAAAAATACTTAAGTTAAATGGTCTTGTAATTTACATGTTTGTCAAATTTATTTCCCTTTAAAAGGGGAGATATGACGTTTGACAGGCCAACTTATGTATTTTTTACATTTTCATGAGACTATCCATGAGCATTGTTAAGAGAAATCAAAATGTTTTTATTTACAAATATGTTTCAAATTTGAGTTAAAAAGTACGTTTTAATTTTCACGGATGCTTAAAAGTGAAACAAAATGGTCTATTAAAGTGTAACACAAGTTGATTGCATTTTTGCACTTGTATTATTTATCTGAATGAAACAGAATACTGAAACACTTGTAAATAAAAATGTACAAACTATTTGTACATGAAAATTTCTTTTGATGATGCACCATATATAGCATATTAGAACTAATTTTCTGAAAAGGAGTAATTTTTAAGCATTTATTCTCAAATAAAAGATAAGGAAAGAAAAATTCATAAAAGAACACTAGATTTATAATATGAATGATAAAGTGTTAACGGGTCTTATCTACTTTAATGACCTCAACAGCTTTCATATTTTAACACACGCAACTATTTGTTATATTAAAACGTGAACAATATACTAAACTAGATTTTAAAAACAAATCAAGACAAATACGAAAAATATGCAGGCATGCTTTAATTATTTTTTCTCGAGAAATTGTTTTGAATGACTGATGTGAATGAATTATAAAGAGATTCAGCTAACTGAAAGGCTTAAAATTAAAACTTCATTAACATAAATTCAAAGAAATAAGTGTTTTTTAAAGAGCTATTCTTAAGAAATATAACAGTTTTCCCGTAAAAGAGCCCTTGATTCATAATAATCTTGATAAAGTGTGCACCAGACTCATTTGCATTAGCGGCATTAGCAACTAACAGATTTTAGGACACGCAATTGCCGCATTATAACGTGAATGTTAAACTAAAATAGGTTCCGGAGATAGACATTGTAGAAATACATTTTCAACATATTCGCGCATTGTTATGAATATTTTTCATGAAACCTTTTGCCTCTCTAAATATTTTTTATAGTGTAATGCGTGTCCTTTTCTACTGCAGTTATTGTACAATTAATGTGTTAAAGTAATACCTATGTTAGTCTATATGTTAAAACAACAAATTTTGTTTCACATTATTATTATTATTATTATTATTATTATTATTATTATTATTGAGGTTAGCCTGAAGAGCAGACATGCGTATTTTGTCGTAAGGAGAACTAAATCTTATATGAAGAGTTTGAGTGTGAGTTTGGAGTTTGGGAGTAACATAGTGGGTAATGAAGTTATTAGTTTTTCTTTTCTATTTTCTAAGGAAATACAGAGCAAAATGGCATCGAAATTCACACCTGCAGAGGACATTCATAAACTGACACTTTCCAGTAACGATTTAGTCACGAGTGCAGTTGACGGACCATTTACAAACTGTAGTAAAATATAAATACTCTGGCTTACTCTGCATCACAAAAAGATATGAATTACTTGTAACCTTAATACATTATTTTATTTACTATTTACAATAAATGTATGTTAATTTATTGGAATATCAGGTATACTTAAAAATATATATATAATTATTTTTTCTAGAATTATTAATCTTTTGACAAGGTTTTTGCCAAAAAGAATGGATTTCAAGATTTCAAAAAATTTTTACAAAACTTGCCCAAATAGTGACAAAACATTTGAGAAACTTTATTTTGAAACAAAAAATGAAAACATTTGATTTTTGATAAAATATCAGTTTTTGTAGTTTTTTTTTTTTTTTTTTTTTTTGCTGGGCATGAACAGAAAATAGCTCTTTTTTTTATTATATAGGCTTAAAGCTAAATAAATACAGTCGGTAACAAAAGTGTCCGAACACTAGCAAAAATTCCTATGTAAAAAAAAGACACTTCATACGGTTTTGTTACATAAATCCTTATCGAATCATGTTCTTACACTGGCTAAGAACAGGATTCGACAAGGATTTCTTTAACAAAACCGTATGAAGTGTACTTTGTTTACATAGGAATTTTTGCTAGTGTTCGGACACTTTTGTTACCGACTGTACTTAAGTGAAAATTTCATTTGAACCGAATAAAAATTAAGAAAGTTATTGAAAAAAGAATGAGCTGAATTTTATGTTTTTATGAGTTGCGAGCTCATAAGCGGTTTTCCATAGTATGGATATTTAAAAGTGTGGTTGAAATAAATCTCTAAGTTACATACACTTGATATGTAAAAAAAGTACCCTTATGGTGTTGTGATTCTAACATTAATTTTATATGTTTACTAAGATTTGAGTTGATAAAGTGTTTTTCATAAAAGTGACATTTCACGCAGTGACTAATGTAATTGGATCACAAAATTAAATATGTGACATGTGATAAATCACTTGCGAAATTGAAACTGTGGAAAATATCTATCACCCTTTTGAGAATAATTTGCTTAATTTTTGCAGCATTCAAATGAACTTGTGATTTAAACTGCCCAATTTAACTAATTTAACCTATGTATTTAAAAAAAAAAAAGTACTATGTTTTTCATGTATACGTAGTATAAATTATTCACAATACATGCTATCACCGTGAAAACTTAATGTATGCATTATATGTTTTCGAATTATGTTTCTATAAACTTTTTCCAAATTATCTGTAAATTGATAAAATTTTGTTGAAATTTATTCCTGTTATAAGCAAAAAACTTGCTAAAAAATAATTTTAGAAAAAAAAGTTCTATAGTCTAAGTATTCGTGATAGACAAAAGTGTACAAGTATTATAAAAAGTAAATGAAATCATGAATTAAATTTACACATCATATGTATCATTTTATGATACAGTGGAATCTAAAGTATTTTTGTTATTTTATTTATTTATTTATTTATTTATTTTTTCTCAATTTGTGTTTGGTCGCATAACTGCACTCATGATTAAAGCGTTACTATGGAAGTGTGAGTCTATCGATACTCTTTGCGTATCTGTAGTTCAAAGCCATTTTACGCTGTGTTTCTTTAGAAAATATATAAATATAAAAATTATGTAAATATAATATAAAAATACGTAAAATAAAAATAATTCTAATAATATGATCCCACACTGTAATGCAGAGTTAGGCAATCAGCGAAAACAAGTATTGTTTATTGTGTCCCCATAAACTAACTGAAATATACGGAAAAAAATAACGAGAAAACGTACTATTCAAATTTGACCATTTTGAATATTTATAATTTTAAATAAGAATATAATGTTTCCCCATGTAATGATTTTGTCAAATACATAAGTACCTTCTAAATACATAATTTTTCTACTCTGTTAAAAATAAAATCCTACATTTCACCAGAAAAATAGTTCCAGTTCGCTGCAACCAATATTTTGGTGCAATGTTTTACCATTTTAGTAGTGCGATTTCAGTAGTAAGTACCACTGAAATGGTGAAACTTTGCACCAAAATATTGGTTGCAGCAAAAAATTCCTAGCACTATTCTTTTGGTGAAACGTTGAACTATTATTTTTAACAGTGTAGTTATTGGAATTTTTGTTTTACATTGCTTTTTGTTTTTTCTTTCTTTATCGATTAGAGAAATTTATTAGAACAAAATCTCTCTGTATTCAATACTTCAACGAAGAAAGAAATTGCTAAAAAAAGAGAAAATTTTAAAAAGACTAATTAGATCGACATTCTAATTATGAATTCATTACGAATTATTACTAAAGCATTGAAGGTAATTTTTTAGATAGGATTATTTAAAATATAAGTATGTGTATGTGTGTACAATTTTTGTACATAAGAAATTATTTACCTATAATAACAGATGATTGTATTGCGGATATTTTTCAACCAGTAATTTTGAATAAAATTTTCATTATATACTACTGAAAATTTCTAGATAACTATCAAAAATATTACTGTTAAAAATTTGTAATTGAAATAAATTCCAAACACAAATAGTATAATATATAATACCGTACGGCATTTATTTACTATACCATTTAAAAACTTTTTGAAGTTGTGGAAAGTAAAAAACTAGCTTCTATTTGCATAAAAGCAGCCATTTTTACACAAAGAGGAATTTGATTGTTCCTTAATTATATTCTCATAAAAAATTTTTATTGGTACGAACCGACTTAATCTCTCACTGTAAACAAATCATGAGCGGTCAACACACTTTTTATATCTGTACTGATAAGTATAAAGGATT
The DNA here is from genome assembly GCA_963930645.1 of Salticus scenicus. Lineage (NCBI taxonomy): Eukaryota > Metazoa > Arthropoda > Arachnida > Araneae > Salticidae > Salticus > Salticus scenicus. Next base: position 157,688,237 of record OZ005657.1, on the reverse strand, counting down.
TAAGTCCAAAAATATCGATTTTGAGTTAAGTAGATAGTCAGACTCAAAAAAAAAAAAAAAAAAATTCTCTATCGATTGGTATAATGGATTTAATTCTATGTTATTTAGTCTTTGAGAAAATCCATTGGTAAAAAAAGGACCAATTTAGAAATTTACCATTCGTGTATGGTATAAAATATTTAATTCAATTTTTCCCGTTATTAAATGAAGGTTGACAACCACTGAAGGGTATAAAGGGTAAAAATCAACGAAATACCTTTTCCCTAATCCATTCTTCTGATTTGTTTTTAGCTAGTTAAACTTTATTTTTCGTCTCCTGAAAAATCAAGAATATGGACTTAAATCCTTTATACTTATCACTACAGATATAATCAACACTTCTTTTAAAACAACAATTATAGCATTTACAATATTATTTTTTCATGGAGGCATCAGCAAGGTGGAATAAATGCAACATACACTCCTTCTAATTATAATAACAGCGGCTGAAATTTCTCTTTCATTTTCGTAATCGAAATTAATGCTATAAAGCAAAAGATCCATTTTAATTGATTAGAAAGGAATTAGTAGACGTGATGGGAATAATAATTTCTTACTGATGTGGATGATCGTTTAATAATTGAATCGAACTGACAGCGCATTCATCAGTAGAATACACTTCTCGCAGATATAAAAAGGCTGCATGGTAGTCTGCAGCACTCACTAGCCAGCTTTATTTTTGCTTTCCACTCTATCATCATTGTAATCAAAATAAATATAGTTGATTAATAAATATCCGCAAAATGTGAGGCTGAATTAAAAGGTTGAATTAACAAATGAATTGAAACATTATTTTCTTTGATGTCTAGTTGATGCCTTTGTGTTTTTATCACTTAATTAAGAAAGTTTTACAGATTTTTATGACGTTGCAAATTTTTTAATGATACCTTAGAATTTTTCCCCCCTCTTACACCAGTTTTATGAAAGAAATAATCCAATAATTTCACGATAAATTATTGGTAGATTTTAATCATTTTTATTTTATTTTCTATTACACCACTTAAACGGCTAAATATATTAAAATTTTTGAATGTGTAAAAAGTATTATTTTTTACACATTCAAACTATTGAACACACGAATCAAATTATTGGATTCATTAATAAAAACGAAAAGTATATGTAAAATAATTCGTTTCATTGTAACGCTAATAATACAAGTTGGGCATTATTATTAATATTACTTTTGTTATTATGGTTATTATTATTATTTTGAAATAAGGAAAGGGGTCAACGTCCTCCCTCCCAAAAATGTGTTTGTATGAACTACAGTATTTTAACAAACTATTGGACTTATAACCGAATGTTTAGGTAAAATAATTCAGTTCATTCTATAACAAATAATATATGTTACATAATATCATTTTATTATTATTATCATTATTAACTTAAAATAAGAAAATCAGTCAGCATTTCTAAAAGATCATTAAATAAAAATATATATAATTTAATAAAAGGGTTAATCCATAACCTGCATATTTCAGTCTGATAACATTGAACCGTATTAACCCTATCGCTAGGACCTGGGCAGGGGTGCAAGAGTTTCCGTCTCAGGACGGAAAACTTACACCAGTGTATTTTTATCAATAATTTGCATCATATATGAGCTTTAATTTATTGCGATTGATCATAATAGACATTATTCATAACGAATGCTGGTGAGAGTGTTTTATTTTGATACTGAAACTCTTGCACCCCTGGACCTGGGATCCCAGTGAACCTCAGATCTGAAAATTATAATACGTATTGCATTTTGAGAGATCACAGGCAGAGATATCTCACCTCAAGATGTGTTATTCGAGAGTTAAAATACAATTGTCCAAATATTAGGTGCGATTTAAATTTTTTCATCTAAAAATAAATGCTCCATTTTTAAGACATAGTGATAGGGCAGTAAAAATATGCTACATAAAATATCAAATATTTCTTTTAGGGTTTTTTTTTTTTTTTTTAATTATTTTTTTATTTTTTTATTTTTTTTTAAAGCATTTGATTTGTTTATATGTACAGTCGGTAATGAAAGTGTCCGAACACTAGCAAAATTTTCTATGTAAAAAAAGTACACTTCATAAGGTTTTGTTAAATAAATCCTTATCGAATCCTGTTCTTACACTGACTAAGAACAGGATTCGACAAGGATTTATTTAACAAAACCGTATGAAGTGTACTTTTTTTTACATAGGAATTTTTGCTGGTGTTCGGACACTTTTGTTACCGACTGTAATAAAAAATAACTTAATAAAAATAGAATGTTATTATTTAAGTATGCCAATATTTCTCTCCTTCTTATTCTTTCCCTTATCAGTTCTGGCCTTTACCTTTAAGGTGTTTTATGTATGTCTTTCTACACATAAATGATAGGATTACTATTTCCAGTTCGCATAATGTCGTTAAATAAATCTATGGCGTGTCAAGAAACTTTTCTATAAATTAATATTTTACACTAGTTTTAACAGATACATTTGTCACAATGCAATGTGTTAATTTTTACGTAATAATATGGCGTAGCTGCTTTCAAAAAGTGGGATTTAATACACATTTTTAGTTTTAAATCGATATTAATTTTCATTCCCTAAAGTTATTGTAAAATACAATGGAATTCAAAATATGAAATATCAAACAATCGGGTTACTAATGATTACTTAAACATTGATAAGAAGTCAAATAACGTTTATTTTGTTGCTACTAAATATAACTCTTTTCACAGTTATTGAATGACATTTGAGCTATAATTAACGAAATATTTCTTTCTCTTTCTTACTTTTTTTGGTTCGTATAAAATTATTTTATTCTTTTAATTCTTCATTTTTTATAGTCGAATCTTTTCTCATTTCTCTTGAGAGCAGAAACCCTTTATTTAATTTTTGTCAGAGACATAAACATTTCAAAGTCTACACAGTTTAAATGCACTTTTGTGTGTACATACATAGAACATATATATATATAGACAGGTAGATATCAAAAATAAACATATAAAAATCCAAAACATTTACTCAATCGCACGAAAAGCATTCGATAATTACACAAAAATGCAAGCAAAAAGCAAAAGTGAACAATATAAACATATCTGTAATAATAAGATGAAATGTTTCAAATCACTTGCGAATCCATCATTACGAGTGGAAAGTGCATTTTAAATAGCTACAATTTTCCCTCGCAGCATATCTAGAAGAAACCTAAACGCAAAAATACAGAAGAATATTGTTATGGAAAATCGAAAAAAAAAAAAAAAAAAAAAAAAAAAAGGCGACAAACAACAGCAGAGAATTAAAAACACCAAAAATGAGAAAAGAAAAACCACGAATAAAAAGATTTTAAGAACAATTTTACAAGAAGTCAAAATAGGGGAGAATAGGGGAGAGGGAATTTAATTTAAAATATCAAAAATGTTGGCAAATGTTACAATAAAAAATAAATAACAGTATCGCAAAGAAAGGAAAAAGACATTTTGTGATAATGTTATGGAGTGTTTTGGGTAAATATGTTTCTTTCTTTCTTTTTTTTTTTTTTTTTTTTTTTTTAATTACCTAGCTACAACTCTGAAAACAAATCATTGTTATGGAAAAAACTCCATAACAATAATGTATAAAACTATATATAGCTCTAAATTGTAATGCGGTGCAACGAACAAATGCAAATAATATACTTAAATAATAATAATATTAATAGTGTATCGATATCGGATGTAGCAAAAAATCCTAGTGTACTACTCACACGATTTTCTCTTACCCTGCATTTTAATACTATAAAAATAGATTGGAAATTAAATCGCAACATCAATAAGTTAAGATAAAACAGTTCAATTACTTTAAAAATAATCTAAAATAGTTTGAAAAACAGTTTTATTTGACATATAATTCTGTGTGAGGGAGGCCTTCCGCCCCTTAACCCCCTGTTTAATTACAGTGCTTACATTTATTTATTTACTTATTTATTCGAGGCTGTTATTAATTTGCCTTCAACCTTGCCGTACTTGACCAATTTTTTTCAAGTAGCTAACTAATAGGAACTTCAAGATACCAAATTTGAATTTCCTGCTGTTATTTGTTTTTAAATTATGCTGATAACAGATACATACAGACGAACCGCTAAAAATTGAACTTTCGTATTCAGGGTACCTCAAAGGATGATATTATACAAAAAACTAGATTTGAATATAGAACTTCAAAAAGTTCTTTGTTTACAGTATGGTATGAAAAGTTAATTATGCTTCCTGATCAGTGTCCGTTGACATAGTAAAATGTGGCAAAGCACATTCAATATTAAAGAACGTTTAGCTTAACTTTGGGCAACCTTGAATATTGTCTATAAACTGTATGCACATCACAGTGTATACATAAAATTAGTTTTATATGAAAACACCTAAAACAAAATGAAATACACTCTAGGACAAAGAAAAAAAAAAGAACCACCAAGAAGGAATAATGCAAATTGGACTCAAATTGACATCCATACAGGCTTCGATGGAAAATACAAATTTTTAAAATTTGGCGGCCAATGAATGAACATGTGATGCTACAGCGCATTTTAACTGCGCAACTGGCAAGATATTAAAGAGGAGAAATTTTGATTTCAGGTCATAAATTCTTTGATAATTTTATTCCGTCTACTTAGATAGACAGTAACTATGCCTGGCATACAGGTGCGCAAACAATATGCGCAGATATCAGCATTTGAGAGAGGAGTGCATTTGGGCTCAATGAAGCCGGTTCGTCTAATCTGCGAATTCTTTGACATTTGGATAAGCGCGATACTGCTAGTATATGATGTTGGGAGGAATGGGTGAACCATGGCCGAACATAGTGTTAAGAAGGAAGCGGTCGGCCTAGAGATAGTACAGAATGTAAGAACCGATTAATCGTCAGAGCGGTACTAAAAGCCCCAAATTCGTCGTTATTATCGATCCTACGTGCAACTGGTACTTCAGTGACTTCAAGTACCATTAATAGGCGGCTTAGAGAAATGGGGCTGAACTCACGGAGCGACTTGTGCCGACTGCTGTTAAACTTTGTACCCTGACAAGCCCGTTTGCAGTGATATCGGGCACGTTCGACTTGGAATGTCACTGAATGGAGTAGAAATGTCTTCAGTGATTAGTCGCACTCCAATTTGAGTCCCGATGACCAGCGAAGACCCTTCTGGAGACGTCCCGAAAAAAGGGGGGATTCCAACCTGGCTGCCACCAGCCATACGGCCCGACAACCAGTAGTGATGGTCTTGGGTGCCATTTCATTTCATAGCAGGACTCCTTTGGTTGCCATTCGCAACATCTTTAAGCAGAGTGGTACGTCGACGAAATTCTACGTCCCATTTTGTTGTCCTTCATATCACGAAATTTTGAGCGTATATTTCAACATGATAATGCCCGCCGACGTACGAAGATAGTTTCTACTGCTCTGCTTGTTTTCTTCCTTGCCCAACATTATTTTGGCCAGAAAAGTCGCCAGATCTCTCTACCACTGAGGACGTTTGGAGCATCATGAAAAGGGTCCTACAACCAGCTCGGGATTTTGACAATCTAACACACCAATTGGACAGAATTTAGCACGATATCTCGCAGAAGGACATCTGTCAACTTTATCAATTAATGCCAAGCCGAATAACTGCTTACATAAGGGCCAGAAGAGGGCCAACGCGTTATGGACTTGTTTACTTTGTGAGGCTCTTTTCTTTGTCTTGATTAAATCCTCCTAAATTTCTGAAAGTGCAGTATTTTGTTTTTCTCCATATGTACATCACGTCTATCAATTTTCGTCCCATTCGGATAACTCCTTCTTGTTGCGTCTTTTTTTTAAATTTATTTAGAGTGTACATTTTAAGCAATTTCAAAATATATCCAAATACTTTGGGTAGCCCTATAAAAGAATAATGAATGATTTCCGTACCACAATCTACACAAAACATGGTTTTATGCATTTAAGACATGTGTTCATTCCATTTTGCATAGAGCAGCCTATAGATGTTACACTGTACTTACCATAATTTTTCCGCGTAGGCACAATGTATTTGAATTCCCTTGTATGTCCCTGTCCACGAACCATTTTCTTGATCTCAACGGAAAGTTTAGTGTATAAATATGTATGATACAAATTTAGAAATCAAGTTTGGACTCCCTGCTACTATTTGTTCTTGAGATATGCGTTTAGCAGACACACACACACACACACAGACCAACCGCTAAAAACATGATTTTCAGATTCATGGGACCTTAAAAAGTGTACATAAAACACAAACTAAATTTGGATAATTTGACCCAAAAATAATACTTTCTCTACCATATATATGGGTAAGAGAAAGTATAAAAATGGAACCGGTTAAACATCCCGAGAAATGCACCTCAGATCGAAAAGTAAAAAAATTACGTATTTAACGTTTGTTTTTTTTATTGTTTTTTTTATGTGCGTTATTGCCAAAATTGCCAATTTTCGATAAGATATAGGGGACTTTGAAATTTTTAAAACGATACTTCTTTTTTTATTGGAGATTTGGATTCTTAACAATAATAATAAAAAAGAAAAATATCATTCCTATTATTATTTTTTATTTTATTTTATTTAATTATTTATTTATTTATTTTCACATGTGACACTATAATTAATAAAACGAAACAGAAGTACGAATGTTTGAAAGTAGGTATTATCTAAATAAATGTTCTTTGATTAGAAGCATAAAAAATACAGTTTTATTATGTTTTAAAAAGCTATCCAATATTGGTAAATTTAACCTACCGCTTCGTCTTTCTGAATGAATCTTCGTGCACACTGTTAAAAATTTTAAGAGAAAACTACTGGTTATCATTTGCCTTAAGTCTCCTGCAAAATTACAGAGAAAAATAAACGGAGATGTTATAAAATCTATTTTTATATGCCTTTTAGTGGCTAATATTAATTTAATTAATTATTGGCTAGAATATATTTGTGACATGGAATGCTTTCTCTAAAGTAGAAACGTTCATTTTTAATTTTTATTGAGAAATTAAATACTAAAAATATATAAAAATACAGAACAAAAGTTGAGAATCTCGATATTTTCTTTTAACTAAGAATTATTTTAAATTTACAGAAACTGGAATAAACATTTCAATAAATTTACAGAATTTTTTTTACAGTGCATCTTCTTTTTCCGACGCAACTTAAAATCTTTAATAAAAATGTTTACCCTTTATTTCAAATTTAAATTTACGTATTTGAAACTAAATTTTTACAATAAGTTCTCAAATTTGAACCTCATAGAATCTGATAATACCCTATTCGATGATAAAATTCAATTACATTATTTGTAATAGCACTGAACTGAAATTTCTGAATTTTGTCGATAATTCTTTGGTGATAGTTTGATTATATTTATTTTCGTTCGGTATAGACATAGATTCACAGTTTATCCCAAAGAAAATAGTTCAGTGACGCCGAATCAAGTTGACCACTCCAAACTTCCGCTTGAATAATTTCGATGAAACAATGTACCCAATTTAGGCACTTATTTTTAAAGCCAAGTTGCGCGCAATTAACAGCTAAATCTGCAGGAAATGATAACTTTTATTTAGGATTTTAACTTGTCCTATACCCCACCATCACAAAAAGGAAGGGTAAAGTCAATTTAACCATAATTGGATAGCTTTTAAAAAGTATTAAATACGTTGTATATCATCTTTAGAGCCGAAGAGTATTTTTTCAAAAATTTCTGTTTTCAAAGTTCGTACTTACTGCGTTTTTGATGATTATAGCGCTATCTACGAGAGAAAGAGTGCTACGTGTAAATCAAATTAGTGTGAGTTTTTATGGACAATCCAAATATTTAATAAAAAATAGAGGCTGCCACTTGAAATTTAAAATTTCTCCGTCGCCTATTTCCTCACCTTCTGGAAGGACAGGTGGTTTTTTTTTTTTTTTTTTTTTTTTTTTTTTAATGCATATTTTTATTTCTCGATCCGAGATGCATTTTCCGAGATATTCAATCGTTCCAATCTTTTTGTTACACACTGTATGTGTTATACAAATTCATACTTGCATTTATACATAAATTCACTTATGGACATGCATATCCATTGTACCACATTATCCTCAGGTCGACTTGTGAAGGATGGAATATCCCAATTCCCAAGACATCCTGGTTATGTCCTGGGAAGAAAATGCGCTATATAATATATTAGTAAATATATTTATTGTGTATTTGTTTGTATATTATGTATTTATTTCAAAACAAAAATACATATAGTGACCGAAATGATCGAAAAGGTCTGCATACTTAAAAATATAAAGAAATAAACGTATAAATAAATAAAAAAAAATTATATACATGTAAACACACAATCCCTTCAGCATCAAAAGAATCATATAATCAATGGCACGTCATGTGAAACATTTTATGAATTAAATTTTAATGAGAGGATCATTTTATGTAGAATTGGACAGGAATTATATATTCTATATACTATATTAGTATATTTATTGCATATTTGTTTGTACATTATGTATTTATTTCGAAACAAAAATAACCGTACATATAATGATTGAAATGATCGAAAAGGTCTCCTCTCCATACTTAAAAGTATAAAGAAATAAACATATAAATTTAAAGCGCGAATTTATATACATGCAAACATATACTCCCTTTAGCATAAAAAGAATCATATAATTAATGAAACGTCATGTGAAACATTTTCTGAAAACGAGGGGACCATTTTATGTACAATTGGACAGGGATTCTAGATTTTCAAATTTACTGCGTAGTCACTTGTGATTTGTCAAATTAAAACTAATCCTTGTAGAAATTTGACTTTTAACATTGGATATATTTAATCAATAATCTTTGAAAACATAGTATATTCATCCATTCCAAATGTTTATTAAACATTTATTTATTTTTTTTTTTTTTTAGTAGCCAGTTAATTCCAACTGTAAATTTTGTCGTCTCATTTCGATGAAAATAAATACATTTGACTTATGTGTTATTAATTAGAAAATAATAAATTATTCTCTCACATGCGTTCACATAAAAGATACGAATAAAAATATATCCAGTAAACCTTTCGTTGGAGAAATTTGAAATCTCTTGTGGGCAAGATTATTGTTAAGGAAAATAAATGTTAAATGTTAGATAAAAAAAATCTCTTTATTAGTCAAAAATTTATTGTTACATGCGTTACACAATTCTCGTGACGTGTGTAAAAAATAATAATAAATAGTTAGTTATTGCTTTCAAACACGCGTGATGTATTTTTAGATTAAATAGAAATCTGAAATGTTTAAAACTAGTGTTACTAGAATAAATTATAATAATAATAATAAAATGTTTATGCCACAGTTCAAAATTTAAGAAATTTTAAGTTACATCTTAAGGAAGTTTAATTTTTTTAAGATTTATGTTAAAATTTATATTATTTTTAATTAAAACCAATGTAACATTTAAAATGAGATAATGAATACAAAAATTTTTAAAACTTTAAAAATACATTTTAATTAAAAACATTAAAATACACGACAGACGTTTCGGCTAGAACACTAGCCCTCTTCAGTGTCAAACATACCAGCACAACATTTACAAAAAAATCATAACACATCAAAACAAGATTATATATTCAGGAGGAATAGCTTTAGCCTCGTTCAAGGCAGAATGTTGCATTTTAGTAAAATCGCCCTCTAGAAAAATATGGGATACAATAGATTGAACCTAGACGTTTAATCTATTGTATCCCCTGTAAAAATTGTGATTCTACATATATCGGTGAAACTGGCAGAACAGGTGAAATTAGATAAAAGGAACATAAACGCTCATATAAAACAGGTGATTTAAGATCGAAACTCGTAATCCATTCCTGATTTTGATAACTTTAAAATTCTAGCCTCTAATGTAAATTTATATGAATCCCGTATTTTTCTAGAGGGCGCTTTTACTAAAATGCAACATTCTGCCTTGAACGAGGCTAAAGCTATTCCTCCTAAATATATAATCTTGTTATGATGTGTTATGATTTTTTGTAAATGTTGTGCTTGTATGTTTGACACTGAGGAGGGCTAGTGTTCTAGCCGAAACGTCTGTCGTGTATTTTAATGTTTTAAATTAAAACGTATTTTTAAAGTTTTAAAATTTTTTGTATTCATTATCTCATTTTAAATGTTACATTGGTTTAAATATATTAGTGAGACGTTTAAATCATATTTAAATTTTTAATGTTATTTTGGTATTATTGAAGAGTATAATATTTTGCCACCTGCAATGGGAAAGGTGCAGTTGAGGAAATAAGTGGCATGGCCGGATCAAAAGTATGGACTTTAGTTAAATAAATAAATAAAATAAAATAAACCTAGCTGTAAATTTATCAAATTATTTTATTTTATTTTATTTTATTTTATTTTATTTTATTCTATTTTTTTAAGTGTTCAAGGGTTTATATCACGAATGATTTTTTTTTTTTTTTTTTTTTTTTTTTTTTTTTTTTAAATATGATCTGAAGAAGTATCGAATATAGAACAATCCTAAAAAACAGTAAGATAAATTAGAATCTCTACCTATCAGTGGATTCCAATAAGGGGAACATAAGTCCTCGAAATTCGAGGACAGTCTATATTTTGAAATCGTTTTTATAGAGTTTGAAAAACTGGCAAGGGAATTATCTATCATAATTACTACCGATTTAGTCTTCGTTTATTTAGCATGAACTATACCTTCTTCAATTTTTATTAAAATCACACAATCAACTGTGGAAGAAAATCATATTTATTGAAATTTTATTTTTCCGATTGAGTGAAAATAATGCCTGGACCGGGAGTCGAACCCCGGAACTTTGATTTACAAGGTCAAGGCTCTACCAATTGAGCGATCCAGGCCGACACCCCGGTCAGCATTACTCACTCAGACCTTCTTCATTGAGTAATTGTTATAGGTACTAATGTTAATATACGATAAAGACACTCTAATATGGTCACTATAGAATTACAACCTAAACATCACTTTAAAATACATGGAACAGTCATCTCTAGAACATAAAGAACACGAAGATCAACATTTGAAAAAAAAAAAAAAAAAGAAAAAGAAAAAGAAAATCTAAAATTGCAGTTTCTAAATATGATAATGAAATTAATAAAAATCCTCAAGATATTCTTGCATTCATTGAAAATAAAACTACCAAATTACCAATTCCTGTTTTTGGATGTACGAAAAAACAAAGCGTATTATGCGCTGCTATTTTTGCCATAAACAGCGAAAAATAAATAAATATATAAGGATGTGGATGTGGATGGGTTTTACGTCGCACTAATGCTGCGCAGATGGGCAATTGGCGACGGTCTGGGACACACCCCTAGAGGTGGTCCGGAGACATGCCATCACAATTTTGATCCTCCACGGAAGGGATGGCTCTCCCGCTTCGGTGACCCCCAGAGGTATAATTTTTGATGGGAACATGGAGGACTTTGCGGCCACGACAGATTTTACGTGCACCAGCCACCATTAGTGTACACGACGGTCTTTGGCCGGCTCGAGTACCGAACCCGCAATCTTCCGATTACGAGGCCGGCGCTCTACCGACTGGGCTACCGCGGCCCAAAAAATATATAAGGAATTCCCATTAAAGTACATACATGCAGGTGTAGCTCTTATTCGTATTGCCCTGAAAAAGAGAACATAAGTGAAAATTAATCTACAGTCATCGAAAAAGTTCCACCAACATTGCTTGTAAATAATAAAGGATATTATCATATGTTTTAAACCTTTGATTATTTTTTAATAATTACAAATATATATATAGGTGAGACCGTGGTACAGTGGACCACTTTTACATTCTTAATTTTTTTTTTTCCCCCAGAAAAAACAAAAAAGCAATGTACTTGGAAAAAAAAAAAAAAAAAAAAAAAAAGGAAACAATCTCTAAACCCTTCTTAACATGTCTTAAAATTTTTATAACAACATTTCTAATACATCATGAATTAAACAATAAATTATGAGCACTCACAATGTGGACCACAGTGCCCCATCACCGGGGTACAGTGGACCAGCCTCTTTTGTTTACATTAAATTAATATAAATTACTTTTTCTTTTTCTCTAAAATTAGTTTCTTATACTATTCTAGTCTAAATAACATAATTCTAGCATTTTCATAAAATAAAATAACTAAAATTAAATTAAAATAAACAAATAAGAAATCAAATCTCAGTAAGAAAATGTATTAAGTTTAAATAGATATTGTTTTTTATTCTTTTATTAATATTATATAAATCAAATATTTTTTTTAATTCAGATATTAATAAATATTATACTAATGTTCAAATGTTTAATATTTTTATAATTATTTTGAGATATAATTAATTTACATTGTATTTGTAGGATAAATTTAAATAAAATATATTAAGCTAGTTCTTTTGCTTTTCACATGTGATCTCTAAAAACATTAATAATAATAAATAATTCCTACTATTTGTTAAATCAGATTTTTTTTTTTTTTTTTTTTTTTTTTTTTTTTTTATTAATACTATATAATTCAAATAGTTAATAAATTTAGATATTAACAATAATTATATTGCTATTCAAATACTTACTCTTTTAGAAATTTATTATTTTTATTTTATTATAACATTAAGGTATTTATTACTTTGAGATATACTTTATATTATATTTGTATCTATAAATTTAAAGAAAACAAATATATTAAATCTAATTTGTACTTTTAGGCACACTGGAAGGTGGCCCACTGTGCCCCGTGTCAGAGTGAAACAAGTAATAATAATAAAATAATATATATACTATAAATATGCTAATAATTTTTAGGAATTTAAAAACAGCAATATCTTGCCTTCCTTTAACAGCTATATAGTATATATAGTCACTAGTTCAATCTTTATAAAATTTTAAAAACTTCAATGTGAAAAAATTACTTTGAACACATCAAAACATCAAAACTGCTCAAAATGGATATCTTACTATTTCCCATGTGATTTTTTTGGCTGCATACAACTAGTACTATTCTGCCATACATGTGTATCCATATGAACTAAAAGAGTTGAATATATAGATTTAAATAGGGATGGTCCACTGTGTCGCTAGGTCCACTATGCCCCGTCCTCCCCTATATATATGTATATACATATATATTTGATAATGTATTACTGAGTTATTAATTTTACGTTTAATTTTCACTATTTAAATGCCTAATTACAGAAAAAGTTGCATAATGTCACACGCGTTGAAATTACTATCGCATCCATCGCAAAACAACTTATTTATTTATTTATTTTAGTTTTAATAACTGAAATACGGTTTGAAAATGGTATTATTTTACTCAACTGACTCATTTTTGAGAATGAAAAATAATCAAGTATTTATCGTTGCTAAATTCAGAGGACTTTTGACAAATATAACATGCTAGTAAAAAATAACATCACGAAAATATCACATCCGTCACAAAATTTAAAAAGTTAATGAGTAGAATATTTTTGCTATTGCTTTCAAATATAATGTATTAAGCAAAGATATTATGCTTTTTTATTATATATATATATATATATATATACATATAAAGAAATTATTTTTGACAAAGTCTGCATAATAACATTCTATTACCCCTTAAAATGAGTCAAAATATCCCAAACGTCACCCGTGAATAGTCTTGAAGCTAAATTAAACTATTAAAGAAACTAAAAAAAAAAAAAAAATTAAAAATTACTTAACATTTTCATAATCTCTGTAATCTATTGTATTCAAAGTTTTTACTTTAGATGCGTTAAAGGTTAGCTGAAAAGGATTGACTAAATTTATCCTGATTTGAAACAGGTTTTTAAAATTTAAAGTCTTGCGTTAAGCCAAATACAAAGGGAATTATGCAAATAAAGACTAATACTTTTTACTTCTAGAACATACACATTCCAAAAAAGAGAGAGAGAGGGGGGGGGGGGGGAAGTACACTAAGCATATTAAAATGGTGTTTGACAAAAATCAAATATAAAATCTGTTAACTTAATTATTAGCTTTTTTTAAGGAATAGAGAAAAAAATCTTTTTGATTTTATTGAAATTAAAAAATAGGTTTTGTTTACTAAGCTACTTTTAAAAGTAATATATATATAAAGAGTGGACCATAAGTCACGAAGGATTTTCAACAGAGCATAACTTCTCGCGTCTGTAAACAAAAGAAATGGTAGTAAATATATGCATTATATAAGTAATATATGGGAGATGTGTATTAAGATAATTATCCTCTGACTTTTCCATTACAGTTTTTTAGCTTCTGTAGTCTTTGCAGTTATGGATTTCTCTGTTTTGCACTTCTTGGATATCTGCTTCATGCAATCTGCAAAATGAGAGGAAAATTATAGTCAGAATATTTTATACTCTTACTTTTACTTCAATGATCACAAAAAATATTCTCATTAATCTTACTCTTGTGAAAAATGTTTTATGTTGCAATATTGTTTTGTGAATTATGACGTGCCATGTATTTATTATAAACATTTCAAAAATAAAAGACCGTTGAGAAAAATAAAGGCTCATTATGAAAATTTCATATCTTATTAGCTTGATCAAAATTTTCATTCTTTTATCAACACAAATTATAACCTAAGGAACTTTTTTATTCTACTGTTCTTTCTTTTTTAATATCTAAAGCACATAATTAAACAAGGAAAAGTTGCTGTGTTTATCCTATGCTCAGTATCGTGTGTTTCTAACGTGGGAATATCTAACGTACAGCAAACAGAACTAAATTCAAAAGAAAAGTAATTTATAGGCAACAAAATTTGTTCAGGCAAGTGAATTTAATGAGCAGCTAAAAAACAACATCGAGGATTTTGAAAGTAGGTCTTTTCTCACCAAAAAAGTACTCATAATACCATTTCCCCTTCCTAATTAAGTAAACAAGTTATAACTCACTGCCTCGACTGTTATAACTACAGTTAAAATGTGTTTCTTATCATTTTGAATGAATGGGAAAGAGTTACAGAGTTGCAGTTGTCACCATTCGAATTATAATTAAAAATAGGACTGCTAGATAGGAATTGTATTTTAACACATCACAGTGTCGGATGAAACATTGGTTTGTCCATTATGCTATGGATATAAGAAAAAAAAACTCGAATATATTTTTTTTCCCTGTTCAACCATACAGTCGAATAAATAAAAATACACAAATCTCTTAATCATCTTAAAATTTTACAGAAAAAATATGTTTCCAATTAAAATTGAAAGAAATTTTGAAGATCCACCATTTATTAAAATGATGAAGATGCCCAATTACTGCTTATGTTTGAGGATTATAAATTAAAAATGATGTGATCTATTTCATTGACAACATGGACGTATTTACTTTCTATATTAGTGCCTTTTTTCTTTAAGTGTGTGTATGTCATGTGTACAGAATTATGCTTCTAATTAAAAATAAAAGAAGAATTAAAGAGACAAACAGAATGGACAAAGATATCCAACGTTTGTGGAAAGATTAAAAATTAAAAAGAAAATGATCTATATTCTTTATAATATGCACATATTTTGTTGAATGTGCGGTACTTATTTTTTATGTTATCCTTCTCATGATTTTGTATACGATATGCAAACTAACGAATTTGATAAAATTTTAAAGCGAGCAACTAATAAATATAAATAACTAAATAACTATTTATACAAATGAACGAATTTGAATCAATAGCAGGGTCATTCTATATCAAATCAACACAGCTAAAAATCTGACCCCCTCAGATTTTTAAGAAATTTGCTTATTTACTTGTTCTACAGAGAAATGAATGTATACCAATTAATAAGTCCCATCCCTTTTAGTTATTGAAATACAGTGCTGCAAAAATAGGTAAATAAGGCCATTTTTCAAATTCTTCTACTACAAATGTACAATCGGTAACAAAAGTGTCCGAACACTAGCAAAAATTCATATGTAGAAAAAGTACACTTCATACGGTTTTGTTAAATAAATCCTTATCGAATCATGTTCTTACACTGACTAAGAACCGGATTCGACAAGGATTTATTTAACAAAACCGTATGAAGTGTACTTTTTTTTACATAGGAATTTTTGCTAGAGTTCGGACACTTTTGTTACCGACTGTACCCATATTTTGTTTCCTAATTAGAGATATAAGATTGATATCATTAGAAAGCTTATAAAACAGGCTTTAAAAATTATATATCACATGCATATATTTTTAAAACTTTTAATTTTAAGGTCAGATATTTTGACCTTTGACCTTCAATATCTCAATAAGTGCATATTTAATTGTCTTTTAAAAAATACATGTTATTTTGTCGTTTATTGTCTATAATTATAGTCAATTTCAACATGGCACGACCATGGGATACTGAGCTATAAATTAGAATGCAACTTTTCATCAGTATTTTCGTACTGAAATTGTATATAGACTATTTTATGATTTCATTTGGGCAAAATTAGTATGTATAGAAATTCTCTAAAAGAAGAATAGTTAATTACAATGATTTTGTAATTGATAATTATGTAATATAAAAAAAAAAGAAAGAAAGAAAGAAAATTTGATTGATGAAAGTTAATTTTGGAATGCTAATCTCTTGGTTCAGGATTCCTTTTAAATGTGCTGCTAAGTGCAACAATTTAAGGCTTAAATAGTAGAGATCAGCTAGTATTGATGTGTGTGTGTGGGGGGGGGGGGTCTTTAACTTCTGGTTTTTAATAGGTTGGAAATATAAATAACTTAAAATCATACTGAAATCTAACTTTAAAATGATGAAATAATAATAATAAAACATCCCTTTCCCATTTTGCTTAAAAAAAAAAAAAAAAAAAAAAAAAAGACGTACCAAGAAGGAGTAATGCAAACTGTATACAAATTGACATACATACAGGTTTCGATAGAAAATGCAATATTTTAAAGTTTGGCTTCATTGAATGAGCATGCGACGCTGCAGCGCATCTTAACTGAGCAATTGACAGAATATTAAAATTGAGAAATTTAAATTCCAGATCATAAATTCTTCGAGAATTTTATTCCGTCGACTCAAAGACAGTAACTATGTCTCGCATACAGGTGCACAAACAACATGCGCAGATGTCAGCATTTGAGTGTGGCGTGTAGTTGGGCTCAAAGAAGCTGGTTGGTCTAATCTGCGAATTTTTTGACAATTGGATAGGAGCGGTAACACTATTACATGATATTGACAGGAATGGGTGAACCATGGCCGAACAAATTGCACTAGATTAGCATTAATGTAACATTTCATGTATATGACAAACACAAACAGAATGTATTCCACTTGCTCGACAGCCAAAATGCAATTTTTTATTTTAGTTCTATAAATGTAAAAAATCTAATTTTAATGTCTGGATATTCATCCTTAAATTGTTTGAAAGCCTCTTTTAAATAACAAAATACTAAAGGCCTGGGCGAAATACTAAAGGCGGAAGGCCCGGGTTCGATTCCCGGCTCTGGTATTTTTCACATAGTTGGTACACAAATCAGCCTTCCACGCCAAATTATCTAAAATGAATTAAGGTTGATGAATAAAGATATTTCTAAATTAGAATTTCTAAAATACTAACCTTTCATTGGTATATAATATCAATAATAATAATAATAATAATAACAATATATTAATAATAATAAAAACCTACCACAAATTATACTTTAATTGTTATATGACAATTATTATAATTTTTTTTTTCCGGAGAACTAAACAACATCAAATTCCCAATTATCACTAATCTTTGATCGGTAGGGTACAAATATTGAATACGATCATTTGAAAGTTGCAATCAAGTTTCACTTAAATTATGTATTTTATTATCTTTGCCTTTTTTTTTTTTTGTAAAACTTACGCTATGCTAGTATGAAAATACTGATGGAGGGTTGCATTTTAATTTATGACTTAGCATTCCATGGTCGTCCCGGGTTGAAATTCACAATAATTATAGACAGTGAATGTAAGAATAACATATATTTTTTTTAAATATGTACTTTTTGAGATATTGAAGGTCAAATGTCAAAACGTTTGACCTTAAAAGGAAATATTTAAAAAATATATACATGTGATATATAATTTGAAAACCTGTATTATAGGCTTTCTAATGGTACCAATTTTGTATGTCTAAGTTAATTAGGAAACTAAATATGGATGCATTTGTTGCAGAAGAATTTTGAAACTTTGCATTTTTTACCCATTTCTACAGCACTGTATACAAAAAACTACAAGAGATAGAGACTTATTAATAGGTATATATTCTTTTCTCTATAAAATTATTAAATGAGCCCAATTTCATAAAAATTTGAGGGGGTCAGGTTAAAAATGAAGCTTTTTTTTGTGTTAATTTGACATGGAATGACCCAGCACCAATTAAAATTAAACGAAAATCGTTTTCTCTTGTCCATTAACGCTCAATTTTCTACATCCATAATAATAAGATACTTTCAGGAAAGAAAAAAATAAGTAAGCCTCAAATAATCATAGAAAAAATGTGCTAGAATGAATTCATTGAAAAGTTTTCATTGAAAATTGAACATTAAAAACTGTCAGAGATGCTATGTTAATAAGATCCCAAACCTGAAATTTTTTATTTATAATCCATCCCTAATTAAGTATGATATTAAAATTTTGTATCTTTAATTTAGCCTAAATATATGTCGTCTGAGATCTCCCATGATGAATTTTAAACTTAGTGTTTCATCTGTGAATTCCTCTAAAGTTTGGTAAGTAATATTTAAGATGTTTTCCCAAAATGATTAGGGATATCCAAATAATAAATTTAAAATTTATTAAATAAAAAATGGTGAAGTGTAAAACAATTCGATTTGGTTCAATGTTATAAAATAATTAAACTTTCTTTTCGGGCATTTTTTGAATTTTAAAGGATTAAAAATAATAGATATTAATCTTTAATTAAAAATGTATCAATTTCATTCTAAAATATCATACAATTATAATTTAAATTAAATATAAGTAATTTTGGCACACATAATAAAATAGTAATAATCAAAATCTTTTTTTTTTTTTTTTTTTTTTTTTTTTAATGTACAAATAGAAACCTGTAAATAGCGTATAATTCGATTTTGTGTAACATGGTAAATACAATACAGTAAGTCTTTGTCACAATAGTCACATTTATATACTTTTCAATTTCCGTTCTGCCAGGACCCAAATGTGGATATTATATGCTTCTTCTTTCTTGCATTTCTGCTATATATATATATATATATATATAAGAGAGAGAAAGAGAGAGAGAGAGAGAGAAATACCAAAAAGGAAAATATTATGCCAGTGTATATATATATATATATATATATATATATATTAATTAGTATTATTATTTCAGCCTACAATCTGCTAAATCTGTATATCCCTTCCACCTCATATAAAATATCTCAGGAAAAATTACATGATAGAACCATAAATGTATATCTATGAAATTTACGAAAGCAAATGAATCAAATATATTAATTTTGTTAAATATTTAGTACTGTCGGGACCCAAATATGAATCTTATATACTTAATTTCTTTCTTACATTTCTAATGATGTTTTTTGATTTAGAAGATTGGAAGCTAAATGAAATTATTATTCTACAAGTACGGTAAATTTCATTCCGATTAACGAGTTAGTTACTATCTTCTAAAACGAATCAGTAAGTTTAAGACAAAATTTACGAAACATTCAAATTACATTTATTAATTTATTTAATTATTTTGTTACGTCGGGACCCAAGTTTGTATCTTAATACTTCATTTTTTTTTTTTTTTTTTTTTTTTTTTTACATTTCTAATAATGTTTCTTGATTTAGAAGATTGAAAGAAATATACTGAATTAGAAATTATTATTCCATAAGTACGGTAGGTGAATAACATTCTCATAAACAAGTTGTATAGCTAAAATCTGCTAAAGCTGTATCACGATTAGAATTTAAGGGGACTCTCTACCTATCGTCTCCGAAAGCCAAAGCCAATGTTATTCTATGGGAAATTTTGAACCATTATAATTCATTAACTAATACATATTTTTAAATTCTGTTTTCATTTTCTGAAAATCCACAACTATTAAACAATTTATCGCTTTCTAAAAATTGATTTTTTTTTTTTTTTTTTTTTTTTTAAGATTTCATTTTTAAGCTCAAAAATGGAAAAATTCACACTGTGAAAATTCTCATTTTACAACCTCAAAATAAAATATTAAAAATTGAAAAAAATAATTTTTAGAAAGCGATAAATTGTTTAATAGTTGCGAAGTTTCTGAATGTGAAAATGGAATTTAAAAATATATATTAGTTAATAAGTTATAATGGGGCGAAATTCTCTATAGAATAACACTGGCTCTGGCTTCTGGGTACGATAAGTGGAGAGGCCTCTTAAGTCACTAAATTTATAAAAACAACTAAGTCATAAAAAATTATTTTTGTTTTACCGGGACACGAATAGGGATCTTACGTACTTAACTTTTTTCTTATATTTTTCATGATACTTTTCTATTTACGAGATGGGAGAAATATTTGAAATCAAATAGTCTACGATTAAATACGATAAATATCAGTTTTATAAACGAATTTGCTCTGCTTAAATCTACTACGAAATTTGAAGCAAAAGACTGAAATTCTCTCCGTTCGCCTATCGAATTACCGGTAAATAATATATCGGCGTGAATCGGTGGCAATGATGGACGACCTTTTAAGCGAGACCCATCTTCGCTCTAATTTCATCTAACGTCCAATGGCCGATAAATAATTGATTAGTACGGGAAACGCCTTACGGCCAAACCATCATGGTGAAGATAGATAGGTATGGTAGCGGCCCACGAACACTTGCAAAAAGAGGGCGCACTTACCGAAATTGCGTTCCATAGGTGCAGCGAAGGATGCGTGAGTGATTGAGATAATAACGGAGTTTACACAGGGTAAGTGATAATGATGCAAAAAATGGGATGACAGTGGGGTGATCAAACAACCTTTTTGTGGGTACGTTTCGAAAGCAGACAGTTTTTTTGAATATGTGTAATAAGGCTGTAATTTTGAATTGAAGCTACTTTACATATAAAATATAACGAAAACGGGATAAGAAAATAGATAAATTGATTATCAGATTTTTTAATATTTGAAAAGTGAAAAAAATGTCAAACAATTTTTACATTTTTGAAATATAAAAATGAACGATATAGATTGGATTACTACTAAAATATAAAATATATGTATCAAAAATCAGGAGTATTCCCGTTTTTAATTTGTGCGTGGCTAATTTTTCTAAACGTATATGACTGGGTTCGTACAGCCAGCTTTTTTTTTTCTTTCAGAGCAGTTTTTACCACTATTCTAAAATAATATTTTTTCTATGTTATATCCTTATTTTATACTAAAATTGTTACTCAAAATTTAGAGGTAAGAAAAAAATCGGACGTTTCGACACATAATATAGTATTTGTCTTTAACTGTATTTCAATGCAAATTTCTCGGGATAAATTAAAAATTTAACGTGTAATGTACCAACTAATCTGCAGAGATATATCTATTCCATTTATTTTATTTTATATTAAGTATGTTGCTCAAGTACCTCAGAATTTAAAAGATAACGTATTAATATTTTTGCCTTTGGAAAAAAAAAAAAAAAAAAAACCTCTTGAAATTCTACACTGAGAAAAAAAAATATGCCGCCTTCATCTAGAACGAATAATTTATCATTTTATGAATCCTTAAACTAGAAATATAGATTTCCGAGCTACGCGTAAATAGGTAACCTCAAGTACCTCAGAATTTAAAAGATAACGTATTAATATTTTTGCCTTAAAGAAAAAAAAAAAAAAAAAAAAAAAACCTCTCGAAATTCTACACTGAGAAAAAAAAAATATGCCGCCTTCATCTACACACAGAAAAATAAATTGGTCACAGTGACCTGGCAAAATGCTCAACTGACAATACAGAATTGACTAACCAAAATAGCTGACTAGCCAAAAAGTGTACTTGCTGAACTAGTCTCCAAAACTGAAAAGTGTACTTGCTGAACTAGTCACCAAAACTGAAAAGTGTACTTGCTGAACTAGTCTCCAAAACTAAAAAGTGTACTTGCTGAACTAGTCACCAAAACACTACTCCAGACTAGGAAGGTTAATATTATCAGACAAAGAAGGCTAGTCGACAATCATAATTATCTGACCAGAAAGGTTAGTCAACAACCGCAGTTTCAAAGACAAGGCATGTTAGTCAGAATCTACACTTGATTAAGAAAGTTAGTCAACAGATCTCAGGTATCTGACTAAGAAAGGTAGTCAATTTTCAAAGAATATTTGAAGAGGCAGGATAGTCAAGATTATTTGCCTGACTAACCTGTCTGGTAATATCTGAAGAGGAAAACGAGTCTATTTGATTAAGCTGCCTCATAATATTTGTAGAGGAAGATTAGTTAGGGGAAAAAAAAAAAAAAAAAAAAAAAAAACAATGACTAGCATGTCTCATAATATTTGAGATAGATTCATACTTGCCAACGTATCAGTTTTAAAAATCAGTAGATTTTATCGGGGAAAAAAAAAAAAAAAAAAAAAAAGTAGAGATTTTGTAAATTGACATTTTTAACGATAGAGACTGAATTTATATAAATATATAGTAGACAAAAAGAAAAATATATGAATATTTACAAAATATTTTCCATAAATAAAAATTTTCTTTAAATAAAAATCACTCATCTTTCAAACGAAAACAAATAAAATATTGAGATTACGTGTATTAAAGAATTAATTTCAAATCCTAAAAATTAGGGAAAAAAAATATTGTCTATGATATTTACTTAAACACAAGTTTTTACATTTATAGCAGATTTTGCTTCATTAAGAAAATAACAATTAAATTGTTATTCATAGAATTGTTAAACTAAATTTTCACTGCATTTAGAAATTAAAATGTTCTCCAGATTTTTATAAGATAATGAGGATCAAAATTCAGTTTTTAATTATCTTATCTGACTGAAAATACACTCACAATGACTATGTAAATATACTATTTAATTACAAAGCATTATTTACAAATTTGGTGTGAAAAACCACACGACTTCCATTACCCACTATTTCACGAATTATATGCATTTTTACTTTCATTACCCCACTACCGTAGGTAATGGAAGTATTGTATTCGGTCCAAAAATTCAATGTCGAGTTTTCGCTTGATTTACACGTTTTAAGGTCTCCTGAGTCCAAATCAGTAGTTTTTGGCAATAGTGTGTATGTGTATGTATGTATGTACGAACGAAATCTTCTGGTTATGATATCTCCTAAACTAATAGAGATAAAACTACGAAACTTCAGCATTGAGGCAGGTCTGGTGTACAGATGAAATTCTGGTGTACAGGCGCCCTGTATAAATAGCTTAATTTCAGGTCTCACAAGTCGTGCCTTTAAAAACGGCTGTACGGATTATTTTCTAACTCGCTATAGTAACTCACTTTTAAATATGCTTTTGTATGTAATTATTGTTTTCCGTTCAATAATTGAGTACGCCAAGTTTTGGTAAAAGTTGGTATCTCAGAAACGGCTCTAACGATTTTCTTGAAAATTGTTGCATAAATCCATTTTAGATATCCTTTCTCATGTATTAAGTGGTTGTTACAGGAAAAATAACAGTCATCCTGATTAGGTAGGTCAGTTTTAGATCTCGGAAATTGGTGTTTGAAAAAATAACGCATCTGTACACCAGACCTGTCTTAATTCTGAAGTTTTGTAGTTCTATCTTTATTAGTTTCGGAGATATGATAGCCTGGAGATTCCACACACACACACACACACACTTACCAATTGCCAAAACCACTTTTTTGGACTCAGGGGACCTTAAAACGTGTAAATCAGGTGAAATCTCGATATCGAATTTTTGGACCGAATACAATACTTCCAGAGCTGCCAACCTAATCCGGCAAATTGTTAGTACCGCCCCTTTTTCTACACCACTTAATTTTTAAAGCAATTTTCTTCAAATGTATTTACGATGAATTAAGAAGGAAAAACTCTAAGAAATGACTGGTGTAGAAAAAGGGGCGGTACTAACAATTTGCCGGATTAGGTTGTCAGCTCTGTACTCCCATTACTTACGGTAGTAGGGTGATGGAAGTAAAAAATCCAAAAATTTAAGTTTGTTTTGAGTTAATTAAAATCAATATTGTAATTTTTACACATACATTTAATAAGCCTAATTTCATTATTATATGTATTCTCTGTATATTTTCCAGTAAAATTGCTCAATTTTACAATTTTTCTTGTAAGTTCCTAAAAACAGCAGACCAGTAGAAATAGCTAAAAAAACGGTAGTCTACTGGTAAAAACAGTGGAGTTGGCAAGTAAGCAGATTAATCAAAATTTTAATTGGTTAAAATCCTTCATATTCTATGAAGAATAAGAGATTCATGCTTGTTTGCAGGGTTTTTTGTAAAAGCATTGTTATTAGTCTTAACCTCTTTACTTTTGTAATTGTTTAATCTTTTCTCCCCTTTAAGGTGTTCAACCTTGAAAATACATTTAAAGAACTTTTCTGGAAAATATTACTTGTCTATCAATTAAAAAAAAAAAAAAAAAAATACTCATAGCTGCCAACTTCTTCAAATTATTCCGGAATGTTGTTAACATTCGCCCTTTTCTTCATACCATATTCTTTCTAGAATAATCTTCTTTAGCATGTAATTACAATTAAATATGAAGAAAATTACTCCTCAAAGAATACGATTTGAAAAAAGGGCATTACTAACAACATTCCGGAATCAATTAAAAAAGTTAGCAGCTATGAATACTGGAAATTTAACAAACCACTGAAACAAAGAATTCGCTAGTTTAAACATTCTTCCCTACATTTATTTATTATTAACGCAAGCATTTATCCAACACCACCTTATGAAGACCTTCCAAATGGATTGTGGCGCCACATGATTTAGTCCATTTTTTATGCACATCCTCATATATGGATTTAGAATTATTTTTAGAATTTATTATATTTAGAATTTATTTTTTTTTCTCCTCGGTGCTTTCGTTTTATACGCTGTGGTTACAAAAATAAATATAAACCTTTTTTTATTTAAGTTCTTTTTTTTAATATTACCCATTTCATTCCCAATTTTTTCCCTCCATAAAACAATAAATCTTATATTTAGTCATAAATTTATTTCAAAGGTAATATATATATATATATATATATTAAATAGGAGTAATAGCAGAGTACGAATTAATATAGCTAATAAAGCAACTGAGCAGTGTTTATTTATGTTTAATATAACCACTGATGCCATTAATAATCACAACTTTTCAATAAATAAAAATATGAAAATTTTGGGAAACATACATGTTGTAATTTGTTAAAATACAAATTATAAGCATTAAAAAATAAAAAAAAAAAATGTTTCAAACACTTAATTTACTTAACCCTTTACATACCAAATCACCTTATTTTTGGAAAAATAGTTTGAAACTTTTTTATTATATTTCTTTTTTGAAAGAGAAACATCTCATATTAAATTTAGCTTACTTTTGCTTAACAATAGAGAAAATTTAAATTATAGGGACTTTGAAGTTCCAATGAAAGCCTGTAGTAAATTTAGGCTATATTGAAGAATTTTTTTGGTAGGACTTTAAAGACCCCGTGGGATACAAAGGGTTAAGCCACCTGAATATATGCATATATTTTTTAAATAATGGATTTTTTCACCAAATTAAAATTATAAACAGGTACGACGATACAATGTATTGATATAGACAATATTAACGATATATAAGGTATAGAAGTTACAATGTACTAAATTATAAATAACATCAAACTCCAAATTTCCGGTTATTTAAAGTTTTAAAATCATAAATATTAATGATACACCTTTTTTTTTTTTTTTTTTTTTTTTTTAAGGTGAGGGTGGACATAGAATTTGCATTAAAAACACCTTTTACCGTATATAATAAGAATTTTTTTTTTCCTTTAATCATCTCTGTAAATTTTATGCACAGATAAATTTTAATATATAGCAATAATTTACAAGTATTTGATCATCCAAAATAACTCTCACTTACCTGATAACATACTTTCAACATTCTTTATACCAACATTTTAAATAAGATTTTAAATCTCAAGATTTTAAATAGATTTATTTGCTTATTTAAATAAGAAACTAAGTAATTAAAATAAGACATAAAAGACAAAAATCAAGAAAAATATAATTTTATTGAAAATTATAAATATGTTTCATGTACATAAAGAAGATTTTTCTATCATTTGCATAAAAATTAATCATAATAATAATATAAAAGCACAAATATCATTAGGTAATAAAACGTAATTTTTTTGACTTGGCTTTAACTTTTTCCAACTTAATTATTTACAAATCTAAATAGCTCTTAAACAAAAACGAAATATTTCCGCAGGCCTTTGTCTTCATGTACTTGGCTTTGATAGATATGATGGCAAATCACTGAAAATCGTAGGAATAGCACCATCTTTAACAATTGGTTTATTTCTTGGAACTTGATATAACTTTTCTTCTTTTTCATTAAAATATGTTACTGTTTGTATAATTTCACCAGGTTTAAAATGGAGCTCGCAAACCTTAAAATGAAAAAAAAAAAAAAAAAAAAAAAAAGGTCATTAGGATGTCGCTAAGAAGTACGTTATATGAGGTGTAAATTTCACCTCATTGCATAGGTTGCATTTAGTTAGGAAGTTGCATATATCAAAACCTTTCTTAATCTATGCATAAATTATTATATACTCGTTTATAAATTTTTATGTCAAAACAGGGCACTTTGGAATCACCTAGGAGAGGCCTTCATCCTGCAGTTGATTGATAAAGGCTGAAATTGATAATTATGATACATATATATATTGTCATATTTCACTTACTTTATAATTCGTATGATTACTTTGGGTATGATTCGTATTCGTATGATTACTTACTACTTGATTACGCACGCACAAGCTTTTTTTTTTTTTTTTTTTTTTTAATCGATCTGGTTTTATAGATTTTTTTTTAAAATGAATATATTGCTGTTAGTACACTATTGTTAAACATATTTGGAAGCTGACAACCGTATTATAAATGCTATTTATATAATTTATGTATGTTCAAACAAATACGAAACGTCCAATACAGTACAGTCTATGGAAGGAATTTCTTTAAAGTGCCTTTTAACATATTTCTAGGGGTGAAGAATATGTCCGAACGCGCGAACGATGTTCGGGGGAAATTTTGAATATTTATTTTCTTAAAATAAAAATGAAAACGGAAATAAAAAAAATTTGGTGTGAAACAACCACACGACTTCCATTATCCACTATTACACGTGTTATATGCACTTTTTGGAGTTAATGTGATCAGAAGACATAGAATTGACCTAATGAAATAGACAACTAAAAATTTTCCAGTAAGAGAAAGTTAATACAGCATAAAGACATATAAAACAGAGTTTACATAGCGAGTTTAAAAAAAGAAGAAGAAAAAAGGTGGGGGGTAGTTTTTTTTTAATTATTATTTTACTTTTTGAAACACCAGTTTCCAAGATCTAAAAAAGATCTAACTGATCAGGATGACTATTAATTGTCCTGTAATAACCACGTAAAGCACGAGAAAGGATACCTAAAATGGATTTATGTAACAATTTTCAAGAAAATCGTTAGAGCCATTTTTGAGATAGTGACTTGGCATGTTCAATTGTTGACCGGAAAACAACAATTACATACAAAAGTATATTTAAAAGAGGGTTAATATTGCAACTTTGAAAAAAATACATACAGTCGTTTTGGAAGGAACGCACTTGCGAAACCTGAAATTGAGCTATTCATACAGGACGCCTATCAATTGTCCTGAACTAACCAACTATATCATTCGAAAGGACATCTAATAGAGTGTTTATACAGTAACTTTGAAGAAAATCGTTGGAGCCGTTTTTGAGATACGGGTTTACGAACTCACTTCCGGTTTCGGATATCCCACTTCCTATTTTTCTAATTTTCACCAAAACTTAAAAAATTCATATGTTCACCAGACCTGTCTCAATTCTGAAGTTTCGTGATTCTATTTTTATTAGTTTAGGAGATATCATAGTCAGAGGACATCGCCAAAAAACACATTTTTGGACTCAGGGGACCTTAAAGCATGTAAATCAGGTGAAATCTTGATATCGATTTTTTGGACCGAATACAATACTTCCATTACCTACGGCAGTCGGGTAATGGAGTAAAAATATATTGAAAAAACAAAATTTCTACTATTAAACAACAAATTGGCAGCTGTTTTCTTCTGTTACAAGCGTTTTTTTTTTTTTTTTTTTTTGAAATACCTATTACTTACATCCCCTGCCCCCCCCCCACCCCTAAAGTTAAGTATTTGAAGTTCGGTGATATATATTTAGTGATTCATTCAACCTAGAGAAAATACCAAATCTCCAACTCTTCTTTTTTTTTTAATTGACTAAAATGCTACAAGAATAATAATCCAGTTCACATAAATAAACAAACACTTTAATGACCGAGGATGGGAAAAATTACGTATTTGTTTACTTTAGCCGATAAGAAAGGGGGGGGGGAGAAGGGAAGATAGAAATAGGAAAAACATTTTTTTTTTTTTTCATAGTTTTGAGTCTGATTCAGTTTCGATTGTGCAATCAATTGCCCCCCCCCCCTTCCTCGCAACCAAATTCCGCGCGTACACACACAAAATAATAATAATATTAAGAATAATAAATAAAACAGAAGAAAGAAAGAAAAAGCACTTGAGCAGTTAGCTGTGAGTGATAAAACATAAATTTTTGAATGAGTTGGTTCTTTTTGTGTCTTAAATTTTAGTTTTCACATAAGAATTTTAACACTTAGTTAAAATTTCTGTTGTTCTTTTATGGATGTTTATAGAAGCCCAATCATTTCATATTAATTGTTATTAATCTAAACTTATGCTTAATCTTTTTTATATTATTTTTTCAATTTAAAATTATTTTGCATTACAGTTACACACATACTATTCTTTAGTTTTTTTTTTTTTTTTTTTTGTATTCAATAGAAGAAAGCATTGGATTCGTAAACATTTTCGATTTTCGGTTTTTGATGGATTTACGCGTTTTGAGAGTTCGAGAACATGTTTTGACAATAGAAAATGTTTGTATGTGACAAAAAGTTTTGTGGCGACTGTATCTCAGGAACTACTGCATAGAATTGCATATAAATTAATATACGGATGCACCTTGACATAAATTAGTGTCTATCAACTTTTGGTGCCAATCGCTCAACAGATGACGCTGCTCTACAGCAATTTCAGAAAAGGCTATATCTTAGAAACTAATGCACGAAATTGCATATTAATTTATACGCAGATGCGCCTTGTCATAAGTTAGTGTCTGCCAACTTCTGGTGCCAATTGCACGACAGGTGGCATTGTTATACATCGATTTCTGCAATTTCAGGGAAGGCTCTATCTCAGGAACTACTGCACAGAATTGCATATAAAATTATATGTAGATGCACCTTAACATAAATTATTAGTTTATGTCAACTTTTAGTGCTAATCGCTCAACAGGTGAAGCTGCTATACAGCTATTTTTACAATTTAAGGGTTATATCTCAGGTTCTAATGCGTATAATTGAACAATATTTAATGTATAAAAAGGCCATTAAGAGACGTAATGTTTATTAAATTGGGTGTATATAGGCGATATGTGGCGCTGTTATACTGCAATTTCCCCCGTAATCATCTGTACGGTAAAAATTTACTTCCGTTGAACCTTTAGAGACTACCTCTGTGATATGAAAATCGTCTGCATTAATAATAGATAAAAATAAAAATAATTTCCTTTGCATGATTTTATATAGGAAAAGGTAGAAGAAAGTTAGTTTTGTGGTGGCATCAACATGACATTTTTTCTTCTTCTTTTTTTCTCCCCGGGAGAAAAAAAGCAGGCTTGAAACTCTTATACTTTTTTTTTTTTTTTTTTTTGTAATGATACATATCAACAAATGTCTGATAGCTGCTGATTCTGTCATTCAGCTTTTGAGCACTATTTTCTCAGACTATATAACTCGTTTTGTCGAAGGTTAAAATATCATTTTGTATCTTTATAGTAATTTGTCTCATTTTTATAGCATATAACTTATATTTTTTCAGTTTGTTCAGTGAAACAAATAACATGAAATTAAGTACATATTTTTAACAAGATACCTTTGTTTATAACGAATACTTAATAGTATCTAATAATTTAAACTCATATTATTTTTGATTAAATTTATTCTAAAGGAAAATATATATATATATATGATATCAAAATTTTAATAACAAAAAATATCAACCTTTAAAAAACAATCATCAATCATTTGAATGAAACAAGTAACATGAAGTTAAATCTATTTAATTTTAACTAAGACATCTATTATTTATCGCTAATAATTAATATTGTACACAAGAACAATTTAAAAACTAAGAAAAGAATATAGTATGTGATATTAAATTCATATCATTTTTGCTCAAATTTGTTCTGAAAAAATTGTTATCAAACATTTAATAATAAATGAAGACATTTTTTATTACATGCAATTATCAACCATTTCCCAAAAATATTTAAATTATAAAGATATATTTATTTATTTAGAACTGGAAAAAAAATAAAAATAAAAAATAGAACAAATAACAGATAAACGAGGAACCTTTTAATTTTTTTAATTCATCTCATTAAAAATTTTAAATATAAAAAAGTATGAATATTATTCTTGTTCGGAGATAAGATAGATAAAATGTAGCAAAAGATAATTTAAAAACATACCTTAGAATTCGGAGTTATTCAAAATCCTTATAAATAGCATTTTTCCATATCTTTTTTGAATTTTTACCTCTTGGAATCCAAATACCTTCTGAACCACCTTTAAGGGAAAATAAAGCGTTACTATTCTGTGTATAAAAAATATAAATATGAGCTTAATGTTAAAAATATATGTAAAAAACTATAGTTCAGACAAATTAAAATACTTATTTTTATAACACAACGATACGCAAAACTAAGATTTATAATAACGTATTTTAAAATTTATACGTTTTAAACAACTTTATAAATTAAAACAAATTCTAAATACCATTGATATTGTTAGAAGATTGCTAAAGCTTAGAATTTTACAATTTTACAATTTACTATTCTAACAAAGCTTTACAATAAATATATATATATATATACACACACAATAAATAAAATATTTAGCACTTACTTTTGACCGTAAACTCGATTCGCAGATAATTAAAATCTCTCGGTCTATTTCTAAAATGAAAATTATCACAAATATGGAAATGGAACCGAAACAACATCAACGGATCCACGATTTCAGACTTCTAAGTATTTGGATTTCGAATTCTGCGATTGCATTATCCCGCCAAATTTGATAGGTTAAATTATTCGATTTCGGTTGACTAACTCAAGTTGTCAGAAGGAGACAAAAAAAAAAAATAAAACAAAATAAACAAAAAAATATAAAAATAATAATGCTGAGCTTTTGGACTAGCCAAACAAATTTTTCTTAGTCAATTGACAAAACAGGAACAATTTATTTTTATTCTCTCATCTGACTAACCGGTCAAATTTGAGGAAAATGAAAACTGTACCTGGGAAATTAGTCATCTGACAAGTTTTAGAGGCAAAACGGATCATCAGACGAAACACATTAAAGATACATGGTAAAATAAAACGACTTTTGTGTCTCATGACTAAATGGGATTGTCAGGTAGTGGTTTGATTGTTTAAAATGTTGCGTAATTTTGTGCAAATTTGTCAATATACTAGGAAAACGTGTATTATGACAAAGATAACACGTTTCTTGACAAGTTTCGATTTTCCATTTTTCTGTGTGTAGAACGAATAATTTATCATTTTATGAATCCTTAAACTAGAAATATAGATTTCCGAGCTACGCGTAAATAGGTAAAAAAATAAACTGAATAGACGAAAAGTTCGAGAATTTTTTATCTACACTTTTCTAGATGATGAAAAACTATTATCAATATTATAAATTCATTGCATTGAGAGAAATTCTCGTTTGATTTCCAAGAATTTGGTCATAAATTCGAATTGTATTTACTAAATCACCTCTTGTATTTGCACCTATTTCTAGAGATTTTTAAACACGTTTGACCATGATAACATAGAGAAAAACTCTAGAATTCTAATAGGGGCTTCTAAAACTCACTAACAAAATGAACTAGCATTTATAAGGATAACATGGAATTATTTTTACTAGAGCCACAATTTAATTTCTAGTTATCAATCACATTTTTTTTTTTTTTTCCAGTGTAACATGAAAAATGTATATTTTTAAATTAGTAGAGGTAAACATAAAATAAAATAAGTATAGTTTTTGAAACGTGCAAAATTTTTGAAACGGTATGCTGTTTTGAAAAGTTTTATCATTCTTTATTCTTGCCCATCGGTTGTTTGAGATTTAAGCACTTTGGCCTTTAATTCCTAGGTGCCAGGTACGGATTTGAGTCTCGATTCAGGTATATGAAAGTTTGCAGTGGTTCGTGATCCAGATTTAGCCATAAAGCCAATTTACCGTAGAGCAACATCCGAAATCTAAATCCATCTTACTTCAACATATTACCACTATAAAAGTGGAAATATGTGGGGTAGTAATCAGATTCGAAGAAGAAAAGTTAAATCTTCCAAAATGCACAACGATCTCTATTTTATTATTATTATTATTATTACTATCATTTTTATTAGTAGTATTAGTAGTAGTTGATTTTTTTTCCTACAGTTTTTCTGAAATTCAACTGTATCAGTCAAATGCACACGGGAGAGACTTCTAGAAAAATCTAATAGGGTAAGTGCTCCAGTGATTGACACTTTTAGAGCAATTTCTGATGTTTTGTATGTTTTAATCATCAGAATCTATTTTTGGAAATCTTAAGTTAATATATATGGTATGAAAGACTTTTAGAACCACATATAATATACAATATGTACATTTCATAATATATATATATATATATATATATATATATATATATATTATGAATTTTTATTTTACACCCACTCAATTTTCCAGTAATTGACAGTACCAGTGTTTCATTTTACCAGTAATTAGCCTCCTATACTCCAGTGTTTGACACTGCTAGTTTTTCATTTTACCAGTTATTGGCACTGTATGCTTCAGTGTTTGACATACAATGTTAAAATTCTTATATGTAAAACATGTGCTTTTAATTTTTTTCTTATTTATTAACTATTTCGGGTTAGATGTCAATTACTGGAGCATGTGAATCACTGGAGCATCTACCCTACATAAAAAATAAATTAATTTAAAAAAAAAAACTTAATTTTTTTTTCTAGATGTTTCATAAAATATTTTTGTGTTTAATCTGTTTTTGCCCTGACTTAGCATCAGTCATAAAACATTTCTAGCTTCAATCTTTCCAATCAATCTAGCAAATTTTATTTTGTTTTTAAAAAATATTATTTAGAGGTAATAAATCGAAACTTTTGTTTATTTATTTACTTATTTTGTTTTATATTTTCCGGGCACTTCTTCTGTGGAAAAATTATCACTTTTGTTATTTCAGGGTAAAAATTATTTTTAACAAGACTTAAAATGTGATCCATATTGCTTTCTTTTTTATGAATTTTACAAATTTCATCACATATAAAACTTTCTGTGCGTTTATGAAAGAAAGAGGAAAACAAAATTTCCTTGGCAGGCCAAATAAAGGAAGCTTCTGTGAAAGAATACGACTGACAGGATAGCTAGTAGTACATTTTCTTACGAAGAAAAAAAAGAAGAAAAAGAAGAAGTACAAGAATCGGAAGATCGATAGAGATGATAATGACCTAGGAAGAGTCGTATGTCTGGATCTGTCTGGTTTAATTCTAATTAAATCTGTTATAAGGCTGAACATTCTAACGACTTATTCTCTAGAAGGCTTTATCGTGAAAGAAGGGGGAAGACAAAATTACAGGCAGAGCCCGATCAAACCAAAAGTGAGCCCATGGCCTGATGCAATTCGGGCCCCCTACGTATAAAGTTTTTCTCACATTTTTTATCGCTCTTTATAAAAAATCCTAAATTTTTCCCACTGTTGCACACAAAATGTATATTTAAATAAAATATTACCTTTGTAAATCTTTTTTATTTTGCTTTCAGAAATAAAATTATCATGAAGTACTATTTTCAAGAGAAGTTTGATATTTTTTTTAAATTGAAAATTTCCGAAATTAAAAAAAAAAATTCGGGCCCCGGCCCTAAGCCACGTCCCAGTTGGCCCGTGTGTTAATCAGGCCTAGCTGACAGTCCAAATTTATTTGACCTGTCAACAGGGCCTGACAGCCTAGAAGCTTCTGTGAAAGAATCCGATTGACATGAAAATTAGTAATACGTTATCCTCCCGAAGTAAAAAAATAAAATAAAATAAAAATAAAAAGGGGGAGAGAGAGAGATAGAACTAGACGTTACCTAAATACCACCAAATCTTGTTTTACAAATACGGCCAGGATCGATTGGTATGGTGATAATGGTCTGGAAAGAGTCGTATGCCTGGAATTATCTGGGCTGATTCTAATATGATCATTCTAACAGCTTATCCTAGAAGGTTTTCGTTATGGTAATCTATAAAAATTATAATGCAGAATGAAGCATTTGAATGTCTAAAACGTATTGAATGATGTTTCAATCCTTGTCATTTTATAGTTTACGCAACATGAAACAAATAAAGCCTTATTAGTGTGAGGATCCCCATTATAGCGAGTGGTGTATTAGCAAATTAAAAGTGAAAAGTTCGCAGTTCCTTCTGAAAATAGATCACCATATTAAGTTGGAAAGAAGCGTAACACACAGAGCATAGTTAATTTACATGCTGTTTTTAAGTTGGTCCATATTTGTTTAGTGTACTCCCGAAGCCTTGGTATCAAAACAGATTTTAACCTTACTTAGGTGATTTTTATTAGAACTCACAGCATAAAAAATAATCCAGTCAACAGACCAGACACATGAACACAATAAATCGGTTGTGAAAAAGAATAAACGATTTTAATAACGTATCTTATTTTTTTTCAAAAGCTTCTGTCCCTTTTTTACTTTCTTCTATATGTAATATAGAGAAAGTATTGGATTCGCGAAAATTTTCGACCTCCGTTTTTTGACGGATCTACACGTTTTGGGATGTCCTGAACACGAATTGATAGTTTTTAGAAAATGTCTGTCTGTGTGTCTGTCTGTCTGTCTGTCTGTCTGTCTGTCTGTGTGTCTGTCTGTCTGTATCATTTTTTTGTGGACACTGTATCTCACGAACATATGAATGAAATTTAACCAAACTTGATATTTAGTTGCACCCTGACATGAACTGGTGCCCATTAGATTTGGGGATCAATAGCTCAACAGGTGGCGCTGTAATCGCATTTTATGCAAATTTTTAACATGGCAGCATAGGACAAAATTCCGTATAAATGGGCATAATGAGAGTTATTTTAAACTTGTGATTGTATAATGAATTTGAATTATTGATGATAGTAGTAGTTAACTAGGAAAAAAAATTGTGCATGGGGGGGGGCATCGGTTCCCCCCCTAGGGGGGAAGTACCCCCCCGGGGGGGTTAAATTTTGAAGATGGGTATCATTCGAAAGATCTCGTCAATACCTTTAAAACGAATGGTTGAACCATAAATCTGTGATAATTTAAAACAAAGTTATCGATTTTTTTTACTTTTAACAAAAAAAAAACTTAGAAAAATAATCGTATTTTTTTTTTTTTTTTTTTTTTTTTAACGAAATTTTACCAAACTTGGTATTTAGTTGGTCCCCGACATAAACTGTTGCTGATTATATTTGGGGATCAATAGCTCAACAGGTGGCGCTGTGATAGCATTTTATCTAAATTTTTAACATGGCAGCATAGGACAAAAATTCGTATAAATGTGCATAATAAGAGTTATTTTACACTTGTGTTTGTAAAATTAATATGAATTATTGATAATAGTAGTACGTAACTAGGAAAAAAATTTTGTGCATGGGGGGGCATCGCTTCCCCCCTGGGGGGGAAGTACCCCTCCGGGGGGGGGGGGAAATTTTGAAGATGGGTATCATTCGAAAGGTCTCGTCAATACCTTTAAAACGAATGGTTGAACTATAAATCTGTGATAATTTAAAACAAAGTTATCGATTTTTTTTACTTTTAACCAAAAAAAAAAAAAAAAAAAAAAAAAAAAAAAAAAAAAACCTTAGAAAAAAATTCTATTTTTTTTTTTTTTTTTTTTTTCTTTTAAATATTGTTAGTGATTGAATATGTATTAATTTTCACAAAAAAAAAAAAAAAAAGGGAAAAAAAAATCTTTTTTTTTTTTTTAAATATTGTTACTGATTGAATATGTATAGGAAAATATAGAAGAAAGTCTTGTGGTGGCCACAACATACTAGTTTTTTTTTTTTTTTACTTTCTTCTATATGTAATATAGAGAAAGTATTGGATTCGCGAAAATTTTCGACCTCCGTTTTTTGACGGATCTACACGTTTTGGGATGTCCTGAACACGAATTGATAGTTTTTAAAAAATGTCTGTCTGTGTGTCTGTCTGTGTGTCTGTCTGTCTGTCTGTCTGTCTGTCTGTCTGTATCATTTTTTTGTGGACGCTGTATCTCACGAACCAATGAATGAAATTTAACCAAACTTGGTATTTAGTTGCACCCTGACATGAACTGGTGCCCATTAGATTTGGGGATCAATAGCTCAACAGGTGGCGCTGTGATCGCATTTTATAGGACAAAATTC
This sequence comes from Salticus scenicus, assembly GCA_963930645.1. Lineage (NCBI taxonomy): Eukaryota > Metazoa > Arthropoda > Arachnida > Araneae > Salticidae > Salticus > Salticus scenicus. The sequence goes on along the minus strand of OZ005657.1, from coordinate 157,651,536 downwards.
CGTATAAATGGGCATAATGAGAGTTATTTTAAACTTGTGATTGTAAAATTATATGAATTATTGATAATAGTAGTAGTTAACTAGGAAAAAAATTTGTGTATGGGGGGGCATCGGTTCCCCCCCCTGGGAGGGAAGTACCCCCCCAGGGGGGTTGAATTTTGAAGATGGGTATCATTCGAAAGGTCTCGTCAATACCTTTAAAACGAATGGTTGAACTATAAATCTGTGATAATTTAAAACAAAGTTATCGATTTTTTTTACTTTTAACCAAAAAAAAAAAAAAAAAAAAAAAAAAAAAAAAAAAAACCTTAGAAAAAAATTCTATTTTTTTTTTTTTTTTTTTTTTCTTTTAAATATTGTTAGTGATTGAATATGTATTAATTTTCACAAAAAAAAAAAAAAAAAGGGAAAAAAAAATCTTTTTTTTTTTTTTAAATATTGTTACTGATTGAATATGTATAGGAAAATATAGAAGAAAGTCTTGTGGTGGCCACAACATACTAGTTTTTTTTTTTTTTTACTTTCTTCTATATGTAATATAGAGAAAGTATTGGATTCGCGAAAATTTTCGACCTCCGTTTTTTGACGGATCTACACGTTTTGGGATGTCCTGAACACGAATTGATAGTTTTTAAAAAATGTCTGTCTGTGTGTCTGTCTGTGTGTCTGTCTGTCTGTCTGTCTGTCTGTCTGTCTGTATCATTTTTTTGTGGACGCTGTATCTCACGAACCAATGAATGAAATTTAACCAAACTTGGTATTTAGTTGCACCCTGACATGAACTGGTGCCCATTAGATTTGGGGATCAATAGCTCAACAGGTGGCGCTGTGATCGCATTTTATAGGACAAAATTCCGTATAAATGGGCATAATGAGAGTTATTTTAAACTTGTGATTGTAAAATTAATATGAATTATTGATAATAGTAGTAGTTAACTAGGAAAAAAATTTGTGTATGGGGGGGCATCGGTTCCCCCCCCTGGGAGGGAAGTACCCCCCCAGGGGGGTTGAATTTTGAAGATGGGTATCATTCGAAAGATCTCGTCAATACCTTTAAAACTAATGGTTGAACCATAAATCTGTGATAATTTAAAACAAAGTTATCGATTTTTTTTACTTTTAACAAAAAAAAAACTTAGAAAAAAAATCGTATTTTTTTTTTTTTTTTTTTTTTAAATATTGTTACTGATTGAATATGTATAGGAAAATATAGAAGAAAGTCTTGTGGTGGCCACAACATACTAGTTTTTTTTTTTTTTTTTTAATGCCGTACAAAAATATAATGCACTTTATGTTAATATCTTACATTTATATTTATAAAAGCGCTAAATTTATAAAAAACATTCAAGCCATAAGAAAAATGAAGAAGTTTTCATAAGCATGTAACTCGAGTAAGCTTTACGCCATGAAAACCCTCTCCTTATTACGTTATCAGGGGTGAAATATATTTTATTCCTTTTTTCTGATTAAACTTAACAGGATATAGCCTATTCTAAAAGTTCCGCCAAATGCACTTAGTGACCTCTGGCGGGTCAAGTCAGTAACTATGAGGATAAGAACTTACTTAAAGTTGAGTGCTGAAAAAGATATTGTTGGAAAAAAAAGAAGCGTTGGAAAGTAAATTTCAGATATGAGCACTTTCTGCTACACTTAAAATGTGTTAGAAAGTTTTTTCTCGAGTGAAATATGATTCTTCTGGCAGAGATAAAGCAAGTACATCTTCATTTGCTTAATCAATTTCCAACGCTTTCAAAACTAAAGTGTGATTTTTTACACACGATGACTAACCGGTGATCGTGATGTTGTTTTCTTTGTTGAGATTGCGTGAGAGGCAATTTTCCCTTGCTGTAAGTATAAAAGGATTATTAGACATTACAGTTAGAAAATAGAAGGAAGAAGTATTTATTCTCACTAAAATAGCGAAATTTCTTTCTTTTTCCCTTTTTTTTTTTTTTTTTTTTTTAAGGGAGTTGAATTGTTCATTATTCAATTTAATGTTCCGGCAATATATTGCCCCAATGTTGGATTTTTCGCTCATTTTTTTCAATTAATCACCATTTTTTCAAGATTTACATTCATGCGTTCATATATAATTTCATATAATTTCATATGCGTGGGTACAGATTCTAATGTCGTAATTGCGTCAGACAGACTTGGCACTGGTGTAAGCTCAGCTTCATAGGCATCAATATTATTCTCGGCTTTGTCGCTAATATTTTCATTTTTTGCTTCATCACACATTTCTTCTACGTTTAGGATACCGCATATCGTAGCGTCTTGATAAACTGAAATATAAGAATCCCTATTCTCCTCCTAAAACAGCATAAGTAAGTTATTTTATTATAAAGATGCAATCTCAGTACGTATGCAATATATCCGCTTGATCTTCAGTTTAATTTCGGTCAGGTGAAACAAAAATTTTACAACGATGAATGCGGGAAAACGTCTTTTTGAAGGACGACACGTTTGGATTTCGTTAACATTATTGAAATGCAATTTGTGCAGGGACCATAGAAATAAAACGATCAATGCGGGAAAACGATGGATGCGGGAACGATAGATCGGGGCTTCACTGTATATATATATATATATATATATATATACACTTATGTTTGTGAAAATTGCTAGACCAAGAATTAATGCGAATATAAGAATGGTATTTATTGGGCACATACTATAGAAAGAAGAGCAATTAATTAAATTTTCAGGAAGTTTTGAGTAATATATCCTGAGAAAACAGTACGTAAAGCAGAGACCTCTGGTAGTAATAACTTATCTGCGTAAGCATTGAATCGAACAGCGATTCGATGACATATTCGGGTCATGAAGCTTCAACAACTTGCCACAGTTCATAGATCGTAGTTACTGGTGAGTGGTGACGGGTCACTCGCTTTTCAACGATTAAACATACATTTTCATTGGTGCGAGACCAGGAGAACGCGCTGGCCGGCGCAACGGTTGAACATATTTTCTATCAAGGAAGGTCCGGACAATACAGACAACTTGCGATCGTGCATTATTCTGCTGGAATGTTGTGCTACGGAAGCCTAGAATATAGGGCAGAAGGGCGAGCCTTAACTCACCAGAAATTTACTGGCCGCTATTCAGAGTGCCGGGCATGCGAACAAGAAGTAATCGAAACGTGTATCCAATGGGACCCTATACCACTTCTGGAGGTGAGGGACAGTGTGACGATGTCGAATCCTAGCTGGTAATGTGCATTATTCACAATGCCGTTAAATACGGATGAGGCAATCTTGATGCTGCAAACAGGATTGTGATTTGTCGGAAATGCGACTTCACGCCATTCCTGCGTCCAGGTTCGTCGTTAATCATACATTAACCCGTGTTAGCGCCCAGTGTCCTCATTTGAGACAGCTAATAAAATGGCACGTATATTTTTTGTGGTTTCTTGGAATGATTTCTGCTTTTTAGTGACAGTCTATAGCGTCACTTTAAATTAACCCTAAAAGTTTTATGTGCCTACTATTAATTATTATTTCATAATTTGGATAGCGTTATGGATTTTTCCATAACAAATGTTTTCTTTTCTTTTTTGTAAGTTTTTGCTAGTTAAAGTAAATAGAAGGGAAATAAAAATAGAATAATTAATAATTTAGCTGATTTTTCTTTTTATCAAAACTGTAGTGAATTAATTTGACTCAGAAACAAATAAAAAAAAGGGGGGGGGGGATAAAATTTAATGAAAATAACACATTTAGTGAATGGCAATTTTTCTCTTAAATGCTCGTAGCTTATTAGTAATAGCAAGACAATGACGATGAGTGCTTTGAATATCTGGAACTGTACCAGGAAACAATTTCGGCAAAATATTAGACTGGATTACACGTGCTACTTACAGCAAGTGGTTGAACGAAAGCTGCACCATTTAAAACAATAAGTATATCGATTGTGGGCAACGACAACTTGAGCCACCAAACAAGAAAATATTCAAACCGAAAAACTAATTTTAAGTTAATGCGTTATCTATTTATTAACTAAATTTTATTTTTTCATCACATCAGGGCTTTTTTTTTCTTTTTTTAATTATTTAGTATTTTTTCTTCAATATCTTTCCATTAATTAAAAAAATTAATTATTTTTAAATTTTAATTATTTTTTATTATTTTTTATTATCTTTTTACTTTTCTGATTTTTTTTTTTTTTTTTTTTAATTATTACGTTAATATTCATTCCAAATAGAAATAAAAAAAATCTTACAACAATGTCATTTAAGTGTAATTGTTATTGTTAATAATTTTAATGTCGTTAACCATTCTCATACTTATGCGCGCAATCATAACAACCCTGTATGGACAGACTGTGCAAAATAGCTGTCTTGGTTTCATAATAACCTTTGCATTAAATTAAAGCATAACAACAAAATAGCAACGGAAAAGCATAGAAAACAAATTAATTTAAAATAATTCAGCAATACTTTAGCAAAAAATTAATATTTGGATTTTTACATTATTTTGTTGAATTGCTTGCAGACTCCTCTAGCTTTGCCTTATTAAATGTATTATTCAAATGCAAGAGATCTTATACGTATTTAAGAAAATTTAATACTTAGGGTAAGCAACATATAGGAAATAACATTATGAATTTTACTTGAAAAGTTATGCATAAGTAATTTTGGTAAAGCAAGTAAGAAAATTATATTAATTATATACACATATTTATACATAAAAAATAAATAAAAAAAGTAAAATAAAAAAGTCTGTGTTTGTTAAATTTAAAAAATGTAGTAAAGTAATAAAATTGTTAAAAACGAAGAGAAAACGTTTTCCTTTAATTTTGTTATTCGTGCTTATTTATTCTTACTACAACCATACGCTTACACAATTTCAGCTTTTTTTTTTTTTTTTTTTTTTTTTGGTCTAAAAACAATCAAATGCACAATCATCTGCAATTATAGTAAACCATCATTGAAACAAAAGTTTTTACTTTTTCTTCACTAAATAATTTGTACACCCCTGTTATTAAAAAAATAATAATAATAATAATAATAATAATAAAAATGTAAAAGAGAGAGAGGTATGATAGTATTTTTCAGATCATTAATATTAAAATTGCATAAAAAATAATTTAAGGGTTTGTTTTACTATAATCTTTAAATTTCCAAACGACATCACCATAATGTTTTATTATAAAGCGATTTACTTTGTTGTTTAATTGTTAAACATTGTTTATTTATTTATTTTTTTTTTCTTCACCCAAAGTTAACTTTTCAGAAAAATTCAATTAATCTACTTAAAAAATATTGTTTATGTCAGTTATATAAAATTTGTTTAAAGATTTGATAACGAACATGCTATCCACAGTCATGTTAATATGATTACTCGTTTAAAAATCTTGCGAAAAAAAAAAAAAAAAAAAAAAAGAAAAAAAAAGAAAGAAAGAAAACGTGAAAAAATGTTTTTGCTTTAATTTTCTACGCTAAATTACACTTTCCCATGCACTTAATTTTAATGCTTTTTATTTTTTATTTATTTTATTTTATATATTTATCTATTTATTTATTGTGCTAGCGTTTAGACGAATGTCTCCTGTAATTGCTTGTCTCAAATCCCTCGAAAAACATTTATATAAATAAATACATCTTTAAAAAAGTACATAAAAATGGACAATAAATTTACACACTTAAACTTTTCGATGATTTCTTACTTCTCTATCATAAAATAAATGTGAGTCTAAAATTAAAAATATTTCAGATATGATTTTATTAACTTTCAAAACTAAAAAATCCGTTTTTAAATTAAAATATTAACTACTGGATTAAGCATAAGTTATCGCTTCGTTTTTCATAAAAAAAAAAAAAAATAAACTACCTTTCCATAAATGACCGGAAACTTTCGATTTTAGATGTTTTGTCATATATTTCAAAACGCACCTGGCGAATCATCATGAAACTTCAGTAGTGTAAGGAATAAGGATCTTGTTAAACCTCATATATTTCAGTGACAATTTTGCCCCGGAACCAAAAGGGAAGCCCGGTAGTAATAATGGAAATGTTTGATGCTTAAAATGCGATTTGGCTATAGCATGGGATTAGCAGATTTATTTTGATTATCTGTATACATTTTTATGAAGCTACAGTCGGTAACAAAAGTGTCCGTATATTAGCAAAAATTCCTATATACACTTAATACTGTTTTGTTAAATAAATCCTTGTCGAATCACGTTCTTAGTCAGTCTAAGAACAGGATTCGACAACGATTTATTTAGCAAAACTGTATTAAGCGTACTTTTTTTACATAGGAATTTTTGCTAGTGTTCGGACACTTTTGTTACCGACTGTACCACATAGCGCCCCAGTAGCGTGAGCGTATGATGCTACCACGTATATTCATAGAGACATAATGTTTTCTTTAAAACATTGCAAAAAATTGTCACTTCTATAATTGTAACAAGCAAGGTATTAAACCCATTGCAAAGCCATTTTAAGGAAACTTAACATACTACATTGGTTGGTTGGGTTTTACATCGCAGTAGTGCTGCGTAATTGGGCATACTACATTAGATACAGGATACTACAATTAGGATACAAAAATATTAAACATCTAATCAAATATGAACATTTGTACTAAATAATTTTTAACTACTCCTGCTCAAGTTTTAACGAAATTTCATTTACGTAATATAATAGCCAATAGTACTGATCTACTTATATGAAAGCCTCAAACAAACATCGCATAAATTCAAAAAGTTGTCTGTGAAAGAATGAACTGAATTTCAGTTTTTTACAAAAATAAGGAAAATAACAGGGCTCTATCAATATTTATTTAAAATCAATGAACACTGTATTACCATTCACTGAATCAAAATAAAAATGTGAGTAAACCCCCTTATAACACAGCTTTTTTTTTTTTTTTTTTTGCGTAACTGAATAATAGTTTATTCTATCGCGGGCGACTTTTTGAATTTATACGGTACTTGTTTGGGTTTTTCACACTCAATACATTTGGCTATTAAATTATGCAAATGAAATTTCGTTTGCACATGCGCAGTTAAAAAATATTTAGTAAAAATGCTCATGTTTCATTAGATATTTGATGTTTTTCGATTCTGATTGCAGTATGCTGTGTCTAAAGTTGTATGTCAAGTTTTCTGAATATGGCTTTACATTGGCTTTAATATTTTGCGTGTTATATACAGTCGGTAACAAAAGTGTCCGAACACTAGCAAAAATTCCTATGTAAAACAAAATATACTTCATACGGTTCTGCTAAATAATTGCTTATCGAATCATGTTCTTAGACTGACTAAGAAGAGGATTCGACAAGGATTTATTTAACAAAACCGTATGAAGTGTACTTTTTTTACATAGGAATTTTTGCTAGTGTTCGGACATTTTTGTTACCGACTGTAGTTAAAGAAGTAACAATTTGTTTTAGAAATCATTTAAAGAAACCGTTATATCTCCATGAATATATGTAGTAGCCTCATAAAGATTTAAGTAGATAATAAATAGAAGTCTCGCAATCACATGCTACCTACATTAATAACGCATTTCTAGCATTATTTTTTACAAGGTGATCTGAAATATTTTCATTTTTGTTTAATTTTTACAGGTTCTCCTTTTACTTTCGGGGTGAAATTTTCACTGAAAAATATGTGGTATAACACGTTTTCACACTCCTAAAATTTCAAGATATTTCGTATAGTACTTTTCATTTTTTTTTTTTTTTAAGTCTGAAATCGAAAGTGGCCGTTCATTTATGGAAATATAGTGTATTTTACGATATATTTTTCTGCTTTTTGTTTTTTGAAAAGGTATAAATTTGAAAAATTTTCAAGTACAGTCGGTAACAAAAGTGTCCGAACACTAGCGAAAATTCCTATGTAAAAAAAGTAGAGTTAATACTGTTCTGTTAAATAAATCCTTGTCGAATCCTGTTTTTAGACTGACTAAGAACAGTATTCGACAAGGATTTATTTAACAAAACGGTATTAACTCTACTTTTTTCACATAGGAAGTTTTACTAGTGTTCGGATACTTTTGTAACCGACTGTACATTTAACCGTTTGCTCTCGAAGCCTTTTTCGCACGGGTAAACCAACAACTCGAACATATTTTCCAGATATTTGGTGATCCGTATATAAAACTTCCTAATTTTTCCGGTACTGATAGAATAATTTTTCGTACTAGAAAATGCTTCTTAAAAGAGCGTGGCTTGAGAACGGAATTAGAATTGTGTAAGAGATCTATTCAAAAGTATAGAAGTACAGCAGGGTTCATAGTTTCCGCCTTTTAACTAGTCTAGCTAAATCTAATCTAGCTAATCTAGCTTAATATAAGATCTGGCTGTCCTTATGTTATGCTTTCCGCGTAATAAAAGGCTAGCATAAGGCAAGTTCGAAGGCCTCGCCTTCTTTTTTGTCAGTGGCCTATTTTATGTCGACCACTTTGTATTTTCAAAATGTGCGAGCCTGAAGTGTGATGAAAAATTAACCTTTTGCATTCGAACCTTCTTTTAGTAAGCGTAATGAGCTAAACGACAATAGTTTTAATAAAAAATGCAAAATATAAAACCTAAGAATTTTAAATATAAACATTTTATTTCTATATTTGATGTATATTTACATATTACAAACATTATATATGAATATTACAATTTATAATTTTCCATTGTGTGATATATTGCAAAGCATTCTTGGCCACTTACCAATGGCCAAAGCAAGCAACGCCCAAAGACACTTAATAAAAAATGTAGGTGGAATCTCTTTCTTAACGAAGTATTACACCTGTTATAGCACTTTTAGTTGTAGAACATTATTGGTGGCTATAAGATATATAGTAACTTAATTGGTCATGGCGCCTCTCGAGCGACGTTCGAGTTGAAGTAATGAATAGAATGTCGCCTGAGAGGCAACGATCGAGAGCAAACGGTTAATATATGGATCCTGAAATCTCCAATGTTCATTAAAAATCTTTTAGTAAACTCACAAAATAATAATAATTAGAAAAAATAAAAATAAACTACTGATTTTCTTGGAGCTGAATGTGGGTAGTTTCTTATTAAAAAAAAAAAAAAAAAAAAAAAAAAAAAGATTCTCTAAAACAATTATTTTTTAAATCTAATGACAACTTTGTTGAGAATGATCTATAGAAAGAAAGCTAGTGGATATATATCTTTCTCTATTTTAATGTGTAATGCAGTACATCTATTTTTTCACGCCAGTTTATAAATGAAAATAGAATTATCACGTTCATAATGTCATTAAACAATTAAAAAAAAAAAGAACTCTTGAATTTCTCGCATATCTTCATTTATCTATTTCGAAGCAATATCGACATCTGCGACTTGTAAATTGAGAATGAGCCTATTTGCTTATCTACAACAGGATCGAAAATAAAATTGAAGGGAAGAAGCGATAGAATTCCCTGGTGGAACTGGACATCCTCAACTCATGTGCTACTGCAGAGAATGTTTTATCCCTACTTTAGATAACGTTAACCCGAAAAGGATTAACATATGGTGTAAAGGGAGACATCCCTACTCCTGTCTGAGTGGTTTTGTGGAATATGAGATCGCTCAGAAATATGATTTTTATCTACATAGATCTAAATCTTTACGCCGCGCTGATCTTATCTTTCAATTACATTGTGATTTTCACATTTCAAATTCTTGTAAAAAAAATGTAAATGTTATTTTAATTCATTACTATAAAAGAATAGCCAATAGTGTTAAAAAACAAATTAAAACAAATTATATATATATATATATATATTCAGTTGAAGAACTTTAGAAATCATCTAATAAGAAAGTGCATTTGAAAGTGCATTTGAATAGAGTAAAAATTAAGCAAATTATACGAAAAAGATCGAGCTAGGTTTGAGATATCCAAGAGTTGAAATTTCTTAAGGTGTTTTTCACATACCGCGTAATTAATTTAAAGGTCCAATTATTTTAGCGCTTAGAAAAAGTTCTTATTTGTGAAAAAACCCTTATAAGCTTGTAACTCTAACATATTTTTGATTATTTACTATGATTCGTGAGATGATAAGGAGTTTTTCACAAAAAAGAACTTTTGATAAGTGGTTAAAATAATTGGATCATTAAATTAATTACGTGGCATGAGAAAAACCCTTTAAAAAATTTCAACTCTTGAAAAATATCTATAATCTAGCTCGTTCTTTTTCGTATAATTTGCTTAATTTCCCCTCTATTCAAATGCACATTTGTTAAAAGTTGTCCAATATATCTAGTTTTCATCCTATACAATAAAAAAATTGTATCTTTTGCACATGCGCAGTGAAAACGTTTTTCATAAAAATGTTCATATTTCATGCGATATTTGCGATATTTGTATTCTGATTGCAGTACATTGTTTTAAAAGTGTCTTTCCAAGTTATCTGAAAGTTTAAAATAATTTTCGTTAAAACTCTGCATATTATAATTAAAAAACATGCTAATTTGTTTTGGAGTTTTAAAATAAATGCTTATATCTCCGTTATTTAATATATTATCGTCCCACAAATTCATCGACAAATTAAACTGGGTCTGTATTAACATATCCTAAAGTTACAATTCATTTCGTTCCCTTAACGATAAAGAGTGATCACAAACATTCTTGATTTTCCTCAATTTGTTTCTGGCCCCCTAAATGTTATCTCAAAATAATCTTCACTGAAAAACATGAGGAACGCCCAGTTCTTTAAATATCCAATGTTTGAAAACATTTCATCGAGAGATAAGTTCTTTAATTGAAAAACTTCATCGTTTGCGAATCTTCCTAAACTTTTGAGCAGGAGTGTAAAAATGTTTTCACAGCTTAGTTCAATACTTAACCCTACAAGGCACCCAGTTCCTTATGTGTAACACCGACTTTAATCGTTCCTATAGCTATAAAACTATTAGTAGCGACATCTCTTGACATCTTGATAGAAGCTACTGACATTTAGCAATGTGGTAATACGAATTTTTACCTAAAGATGTCGTTCGTGTTTTTGTTATAGTGCACTCAGTGTGAAATTTGAATGAAAGTGATACGTTAGTCGTTTGTCTGAATTCAAATATAAAAAAAGAATAGTTATTGAACAGTTTTGACTCAAAAAAAAAAAAAAAATACTGTGTTCTTCTATGTATGTGTGTCCAATATACAATACTATTTCCAAAACAATTCAATTGTAGTAGTTTAATACCAAAAACTATAGTTAAGGCTCAGTGTACCGTATGTGGAACTGAAATAAAAAGTTGATTTTTCCGTAAAATATGGTTTTGTTTTTATTTTTATAAGTTTTCCCCATCTTCTGATCACTAATTACAACCTATATATTTTTGTCGCGCACTAAAAAAAAAGCACTCACAGTTTATCCTAGCAAATTTGGACACCAATGCACTTTTGAAGTCCAAACTTATCCTTTTATGCATTAAGTTATTCCGAATAAATTTTCTTGAGCCTTTTTATTTATTTATTTTTTCAATTGTTATAATATTAATAATAATTATTATTATTAGTGTGGAGAGGAGTTGTTACCGCGTTTATATTGGATACCGTAGATAATTACCATCTGAAGAAAAACTCGTTTGAAGATATATATATATATATATATAATAATTCATTATTATAATATTCAAACACCATTAAAGAAGACTAAATTAATCAATAACAATTATAGTGAAACCTGTCAAGTTGGACACTTTTTCTCGGAACGGAACATATCCATAGGATTAACATTATGTTCAACCTCTATAAGTTGGCCACCCCTTTAACTTGGAAATTGGACATTGAAATACTGCCCTAATTTGAACACTTTTACACGATGAGACAGGAAAAAAAGAAATAAAACTTCCATTTTCTCACTCTTTTTTTAGAAATTTTACTTACCCCTTGTAGAATAGCTGTAAATATCTTTCAGCTGTAAATATCTATAGAATTAGCTGTAAAAATCTGTAGAATAGATTTAAATATCTATATAAAAAAAATGTTTCTTGTCACAATATATTCGCCATTCGCGTCTGTCTTATATTATAAAAAATATTTCGTTTCTTCAGTTGAAACATTCCCAAGTTATTGTAATTTAGTGCATAATGCAAAAATCTTTCTTTTTATTGAATTGCATGAATTGTCCTTTTTTTTTTTCTTTTGGAAATATTCCACAGAGAGCTTACAGGCATGTTTTAACTTAGACTGTTTTAAAACAGGCATTATAAAATACATTTTGGTTGAAAGGGTTCCTCTTCATTTGTCCCTTTTATTTTTCCTACCAAGTTTAACTTGAGTGCATAATTGCACTAAACTTAATATGGGAGAGATCTATAGTGAAAAAAGATGCTGATTCAATTTCGATGCATATCAGCCGACAGGTGTTGCTGCTATGCTGCAGTTTTCCCCGTTCACCGGAAAACTATATCTCAGTTTCTAGAGTGATAAATTCACCAAACTTCATATGTTAGATGGCCGTTATGTAAATGAATGTTAGCTTAATTTGGGTGTAGATCAGCAGATAGGTGGTACTACTTTTACTCAAATTCTCCGATTTTCCATATGACTATCTCAGCGTCTGTTAGATAAAATTGTCCCAAAATGCATATGCAAAATCTTTATTGTGAGAAGCTATATTGATTAAATTTTCGTGCATGTTAACTGGTAGGTGGCGCTGTTACATAAAAAAAAAATATATAGAATAAAGTATTATAATCGCCACAACAGAACAGTTTAAATTTAAATTTTAAATTGGCAAATTAATTATTTTTTGTATATAAGTCGTGAATACAAAATGCATCCATAGATACAGTTTAATAAAATCAAAAAAAGTAAGCACCCCTGTAAGTTGGACACCTCTCTAAATTGGACACTTTTACTTGGAACCGTAGTTGTCTAACTTAGAGAAGTTTTACTGTACATGCGTAAAAAAAAGCTTTATACAACAAAAGATATTGAAAGGTTAATAAATGTAGAAAACTAACTTTGTGAAATTTACTAAGTACTAAAACAAACACAATTTTTTTTTTTTTTTTTTTTTCAGAAATTGTAATGTAAACTAAAATTTTTCTGCTGTATCAAGCACATTGGTAAAAGACGTGTATAAATGTCAGTATTAGCGAAGGTATTCAAAATACATTACAGCAATAATAATAAACAATTAAATGTTTGGGCGATTAAAATCTTCCTAGAATAGCAAGTACTGAATTAAGTTATCTAACTTGTTTTGCCACGCTTGTTTTGGTCTAAATTTTGAAATGTAAATGTAATACGACTACATTACAAAATAATTATTATTTAAACCATTTGCACACCATTTATAGTTCTTTTACAGATTACGGGCAGTAATTGTTTTACATGCATTTTAACGTTGTTTATATATTTCAAACAAAATAAAATAGGTATACATTAGAGAAATTTGTTATATCATATTTTAAGTGAAAATAGAGTGCATTGTATTTATGTTTCTTTAAGAAGAATGCACAAAAGAATTCGAAAACATTGCAGCCATCAGACAGTAATTTTCTTATATGCAGAATGCATATCAATAACATAAAAAAAAAAAAAAAAAAAAAAAAAAAAACCTTAAAAGTCTTCTTAGGAGTTTAGTAGGGAATATATTGGCAGTTAAATTTCATAGGGAATATATTGGCAGTTAAATTTCATAGTTACTCTAAAAAAAATAATAATAATAATAAACATTTCAAAAATATATATACTGGTTGCATTAATATACATTTTAAATATTAAAATAAACATTTTTTTTTTTTTTTTTTTTAATTCTGTTTAATGTTCTGGTATTTAAATAACGGTATTTGTTATATTCATATGCCAAAAAAATAAAAAAAATAAATAAAGAGAGAGAGAGAGAGAGAGAGAGAGAGAGAAAAGAAAGAAAAAAAAAATATTTTCATTTGATAAAAAATAATAGTTCTAAAAATAACTATGTAAAATTCCTAAAAATAGCTATTTAACAATCCTAAAAGTAACTGAAGAATTCATTTAAAAAGATCGGAGTGTAAAGGCTGATTTTTTTTTTTAAATACCAACTATGTGAAAAAATACCAGAGTCGAGAATCGAACCCGAGATCTCCGCTTAACGTGTGGATGCTCTGCCACTGAGCTACCCTGGCTGATAACACGCTCGGCATTTCTCACATTGGTATTTTTCACATAGTTGGTATAAAAAAAAAAAAAAAAAACAGCCTTTACACTCCAATCTTTCTAAATGCATTTTCATGGTTGATGTATTATTGAATATAATTTGTAACTGAAGACATTTAATATTATTGATAATTGGAGAAAAATATGATAAAAATTTTTAAAGGCAACCATATTAATGCTTTAAATGGAAATTTTTAAATGGATCATAAGGTTATTTAATTATTTAGAGTTAGTTTAACAATTCATAGAACATTTTCATGAAAAAGGTAAATATTAAAAAATTAATTGGTTCATTACCTTAAAAAATTCATTTATGCATTGCATATTATTTTAACAACTGTGAATAATACTACTTCGTAATATCGAAAATATTATAAAGAAAAAATAATACTAAAAACAGTTAACAGGTGGCTAAATATAAATTACAGCATTAGAGGTTCAGCATATACCCGCACACACACACACACACACATATTATATATATATATATATATATATATATATATATATGTGCCAGGATTTTTTTTTTTTTATCATATCTATAATTTATCTTGTGTTATTTATTTTTCTAATACCAGTCTACCAGAACTAATATACAGGGTGATTACAATTAAAGTTACGATTTTAAAACTACCATCAGAGCGATTTGGTATTTTACTGAAGAAATCGCGGGGCAATGAAATTTTGTTTGGCAAAAGAAAAAAAAAAAAAAAAGGTTCCAAAATGTGCCGTTAATTATCCGTAAAGTGTTTGTTTCATGAAGTTCCTCTTTTTCTCTTTTCACTATGATTTTTTCCGTTGTAAACATATATTCTTGTCTTTTTGCTAAAAAAAAGTTGTAGTAAACCGTTGAAGTCTATTGTTTTCTGCTGTTCCATTGTGTTGCTAACAACATTCCTGTGTTCAATGAGTCCATTTAAACGTTTCCCCTGACATTTCCCTGACAGCGCCATCTATAGGAACATGTTGGAGCTACTTTTTTCCTCCTCCAAACAAAATTCCATTGCCTCACGATTACTCTGGTAAAATATAAAATCTCTCTCACGGGTAGTTTTAAAATGATAGCGTTTTGAAATCGTAACTTTAATTAGAATCACCCTGCACATGAAACAATCACAATTCCTCTTTAAAAAGGTAATTTCATATAGAAGCTTTGCATTCTAAAATAGAAACATGAACTTTAATTAATCAATAAATAGAACTAGAGATTAAAAAAAAAAAATAAAGAAAAATGATTCATTTAGGTTAAAATCACTCAGATTAAAAAGGCCAAGTTCATTCATTCTGTCTAAAATTAAGTTATCGATATATCACTAACATTTATCAAAGCGTGGTTATGGAAACCTGGTACTAAATTATTCATTTTTTATTTTTGATGTAGTAAAAGAAGTATATGATTATATTTTAATCTGTTTCTGACGTAAAGAATTCATGCAATGCAGAAGTGCAAATAAAACCTAATCTGTAATTTTTTCACCTAAAGCGAAAGAAGTGTCGAAGTTTTTTTATATATAAATTTCTTATTTTTGATTTATATGGTAGTTATTTTTGGTAAGCTGAAGTACTGAACAAATATTGAAGCATTCATTACGTAGGGTAGATGCTCCAGTGATTGGCATGCTCCAGTAATTGACATCTCTCCCGAAATAATTAATAAATAAGAAAAATAATAAAATCATATATTTTACATATAAGAATTTTAACATTTTATGTCAAACACTGGAGCACAGGGTGCTAATAACTGGTAAAATGAATAACTAGCAGTGTCAAACACTGGAACATAGGATGCCAATTACTAATAAAAGGAAAAACTGGTAGTGTTAATTACTGAAACATTGAGTGGGTGTCAAATAAAAATTCATTAAAAAAAAATAATAATAAATGTTATCAAATGTATATATTTTAACATATATGTGGTTCTAGATATCTTTCATGCCATATGTATTCACTTAATATTTCTAAAAATATTTTCTGATGTCTAGAACATTAAAAACATCAGAGATTGCTCTAAGGCCCACTGCACACTGAAGAGATATGAGACAAAGTTTGATGCGACATGCGACACACGCATGCTCTAAACAGTTTTCAGGAGATGAAGTTGTATTTAGAGCATGCCCGTGTCGCATGTCGTGTTAAACTTTGTCTCATGTCTCGTCAGTGTACGGCGGGCCTTAAAGTGCCAATCACTAGTGCACTTACCCTATATGAAATATTAGAAAACTTGAACATGAGATTTTTCAGTGATACTAATATGTACAATAGTAATACTTCGATAATTTTGGGCATGATATTCTGCTTTCAATATTTTAAAGAATTTAAGGAGTATGCCATTTAAAGGTTTACGGCATTTTTGTGAATTCATTAGTCGTTACTATCTAGATGATCTGGGCCTTTTCCCCCAGAACGGGCAAACTTTAGTCTGTTGATAATTTAATAAGTAATAAGAACAAAACTTTGAATAAACACCATAAAATGAAAAAAAATCGCTACAGTTATTTCTGGTCGAAAGAACATACGACTCTTCGTCAGGCAAATGAAGTAGGTCAGTAGCAGTGCTGCAATCAAAGCGGCAATCGTTGCCGCTTTGATTGCAGCACTCTTGCCTACTTTAAAACGCCAGTTCTGTGGTGATACCTTATTATTCTTATTATTGTGGCTAATTTGCTTTAGTGGTTCTCTGACTACCCTCTTTTTACAAGTTACAACAAAAACTTCAATCTAGAATAGTTAAACCTATGTCTGTAATGCAACAGTATTTCGTTTTCGTACGTAGGTATTGTATTACAATGAATTAGTGAGGCTGAATTTGCTTCGGATTTTAACAGTATCTCGATGACGAATCGTTGTTTGATACTTATTTTGGACTCCATATTATGAAATACAAAGAATAAATTAATTCTTATTTGAGATATGAAAAGATTTGTCTTTTATCTGTCAGAAAAGGTTAAGTATATATATATATATATATATGTATGTATGCATGTGTGTGATCAAAAGCTGGAAAAACAACTATAAAAAAGCTGAATCGAAAAAATAAACTAAAAATTTATATACCAATGCAACAAAAGGAAATATGAAATTTATATAATATGAAGATAAATTGAGAAGTAAACTGTAATCACGTTGAGGTCTTCGTCAGGGAAGCCCCCCTCCTCCCCGCATGGGGTGGAAATATTGAAAAGTTTGTGTGCTTTCTGCATGGGGATTTCCTTGACGAAGACCTCTATGTATTTTGGGATTACAATTTATTTTTCAATTTATATAAAAATACTCATATATATATATATATATCAACTGTTTTTACATTATTTTATATATTATCTTAATTAAGACTTAACGCCTTTTTTAATCAGTTTTAACCACATTTATCTAAAGATATCTTAACCATTATTAACCAACTTTTGCGAATAAAAAATTTCGAAAACAATGTAAAATTAATTTGTTTTAATTCCTATTATATGCATAGCCATTTTCTTTCTAATTTCATTCTGTTTCAAATTGAAATTCTCAATTATTGAATTTTCTAATTACGTTAGATTGGGGTTAGTTGGAACGACAGATTACTACACAGATACGCCAAGCCGATAGGCTCAGCGTTAAACAAAATGTAACTACAGTGACACTGGGCAACGGCTGTAAGCTTTTTTTTTTTTTTTTATCTTTTTAGATTTAAAAACAACTCGTCTTATTTTTATTGCATCTATGTTTTCTTTTAGCAACTTTGTTATTGTATACCAACTTGAACATCAAACGTAATTTATTTTTAAAAAACAAGTACTAAAAATTCAGCAAATACAGTCGGTAACAAAAGTCCCCGAGCACTAGCAAAAATTCCAATGTAAAAAAAGTACACATAATACAGTTTTGTTAAATAAATCCTTGTCGAATCCTGTTTTTAGACTGACTAAGAACTTTATTCGACAAGGATTTATTTAACAAAATTGCATTAAGTGCACTTTTTTTACATAGGAATTTTTGCTAGTGTTCGGAGACGTTCGTTATCGACTGTACGTTTTGAAAATATACATCAACCGAAAATATTATCTTTTTTTTTTTAAACTTTTTTGTATTATTTATGATAAATATTTAAATATTTAATATTATTAATTCAGAACTACAGTTTGCAATACTTATTTGTGTTTGAATAACAATGCGATTGGTATATTTTTAAACATTATAAAAAATATAAGTTAATTTTATTTCTTAGAATAGTAGCTCTGTATATTTTACGAACGTTTTTATGAATGCAAAAATATTAGAAAATGAAGGGGGAAAAAATCTACCTAATAATTTGTTACTACCACGCGAGAAAAAAAAAAAAAAATTTTGATTAACATTGATACAGTCGATCTCCGAACACTAGCAAAAATTCCTATACAAAAAGTACACTTAATGCAGTTTTGTTTTGTTAAATAAATCCTTGTCGAATCCTGTTTTTAGACTGACTAAGAACATGATTCGACAAGGATTTATTTAACAAAGCTGTATTAAGTATACTTTTTTTATATAGGAATTTTTGCTAGCGTTCGGAGGCTTATGTTACCGACTGTAAATCTAACGAATACTAGTACAACATTTAGTTCTTCGTTTCCTTCCGTTGACCCTAGTGGTGTCACTATCGCTCTGCTACACGTTTTAAATTTAGTGTCCTATCTGTAATGGTAATTTGTGTTTAGCATAAGGCTAGTTGGTACTCTGCTTCTATTTCTTGCCACAGTGGAGGTAGAGCGCTGCCATTTTATGCTAGTGGGGAGTGTATGTACAGTCGACAGCAAAATTACTCGCGCGCTAGCAATAATTCCTATTTAAAAAATGTACACTTAATGCTGCTTTGTTAAATAAATCCTTGTCGAGTCATGTTCTTAGTCAGTCTAAGAACATGATTCGACAAGGATTTATTTAACAAAAGAGTATTAAGTGTACCTTTTTTATATAGGAATTATTGATAGCGCTAGAATAATTTTGCTATCGACTGTATAGGTGCACCATCCACAGTAAATTTAGTCTCCTTAGAAGCGTCGTGAAGGATAAAGCTTTATTTCAATATTTTTTCTGACGAGTAAGTAAATTTTTTCATTGTACCTATTTTTTTGTCTGGTAAATCTGTAGATGAGATTGAAGCACTGCTAATGGCGGTATTCAAAAGCGTGGTTAGCAGTGGTAGCATGCATGTATCATAGTCTTATATTTCTGATGTTTGGGATTCTGTGGTATTCATTTTATATTGTTTGTCCCTGTGGGCATGATTAGGTGTTTTGTCAGATGGCATAGCTTGACTTTCTCTAATGATAGTTTTAGAAGAACATCCCTGAGATGAAGAGTTTTCTCGCTCAGACTCCTGCCAAGAAGATGGCGAGTGTTTTCATTCGACTGTTCCTATATGAAATCCGAAAAATCGCAAAAACATGCCACAAGATCACATAAAACAGGACCAAAAAGGAATCCTCCATAAAATCAAAAGCCTCCTCATAACCCTGAATATAAAATAAATGATTTTGTTTTGGTGAAATACGAGTCCCGCCAGTATACCTTAGTAAAATTGATAAAACTGATGGCAATGCGATTCGCCATGATCGATGTCCACCATGGTCAAAAATGAGAAAATTGGAGATTCCTAGACGAAAATTCTTCGGTTTTGTACGTCTGAAGTAAAGTTGTGCAAAAATTTAACCCATCTGTTTAAATAAGCGAGTGCACAACAATCACATTCGTGGTTCATTTCAAACATTGAGTTAATTTTATTTGAATAACTATAAGTAGTTATAATACTATGCAGAACTTATTTTATTTGATGAATTCATTATTTTTTCATACATTTAAGAAGAAAGCTTTAGTCAAATATTATTAAAATAAAATTTTTTACATTGAAATTTTCTGTATTCTGCTTAAGTATCCCTAGCCATATTACGTTATGGCAAGTCACCCTACTGGTATTGGTATGATAACTTTTGCTAATAATAAATTTCAAAAACTATGTAAAGTTAATTTGTTTTAGTTCCTATTATGTGCATAACCGTTTTTTTTCTATTCTGATTCCGTGTGTGGGGTGTCATAGCTGCAAGATCTTGGGAGATTTGTTTTGATGGTAGCTTAAGTAAGTACAAAGTTTAATTGGCGGATCTTGCATGATTTTGCCGCCAAAAAACTAAGCATTTCGATGCATTCGTTAGAATTTTTTTTTTTTTTTTTTATTTTTTTTTTTTTTTTTTTTTTTTAAGTATTACACATTAAAAAAAAAAAAAAAAATCAAAATCTATCTTTTAGTCTAGGTCTTCCCTGCATGTATATAATTTATAATAATATCTAAAATTTTTGTTTTGTAAAATGTATGTATATATATATATATTTTTTTTTTTTTTCTATAATTTTATTTCAATAAATTATTATATATTATTAATTATTATAAATTATTATATTCAATTACTTCAATAAATTACATGATTATTTCATTTTAATTTCAAATGCATACGTTATTTTTCTGCCTTTATGCTGTGTATAAATAATATTATAATTAGTACCTTACATCCAATGAATCATCTGCAATATTGCCTACTAAATACAGTTTTAAAAAATTCCTTCGTCTCTAAGCATGTAAAAGACGTAAATACGTAGTTTATAATACTTACAAGTTATACAAATTAGTACTTCTGTTATTGTTTCAATAAAATTAATTGTGATAAATTTAAAGGAACAAAAATGTGTTTAAAATTTGTATCTGCGGTTAAGTGCAAGTCTCAATATTTCACAAAAGTCAGATACACTGTTAGTTTTTCTATCCACGCATCTGTTAATATTCTATGCAAATGAGCAATATCGATCAATGGTTATAAATATGCAATACATCTAGGAAAATAATGCATTGGAGCTAAAACAAAAGCAGACTACATTTGCGTAGGCTTGATAATGCTTAGCTTACTTGGTAGGATAAATGTAGGATTCCATTATTATGTAAATATCGCGTGATGCCTATATTTAGAGCTAGAAAAAATTGATGTATACACGCAAAAACAGTCCCACAGTACTACTTCGAAATTAATGTGTATGGGAGCAGTCACGTGAGAACTTCTAATAAAAAATGTATCCTTTAGTTCTTGTAAACAGTGGGTGTAATTTAGTTGAAACGTGATAAAAGTTTAACATGTGAGTTAAATTGTTTCAGAAGACGTGTGCATGATGTGTTTACAAGAAATTTATCAACTTTTCCCTCGTACAATTTACAAAAGAAAAATGAAAATTATCACTCCCAATTAAGGAAATTTGGGTTAAACAAAACACCTAACATTAGCACAAACTCAGTTTATTATGCATGAAATATATCTGGTATTTTCGTTATATAATGCTGCAATCCACGAAAGCAAGATAAAGGTTATTAAATAAATTATTCACTTTCAGAATTACAAGTAATCTTTTGTATGAAAATTTATTTAATGTATAATTTTAGAAAACAACATAAGAAGAATTACAGAAAAATTATAAATTATATATATTTTGCATATCCTTGATTAGAGTGACCATATTTTTTTAATTGAATTTGGGGACAAAGATGGTGGCGTCCTCGAATTTCGAGGACAAAAAAAAAAAAAAATAAAAAAAATAAAATAAAATAAAATAAAATAAAATAAAATAATAATAATAATAATAATAATAATAATTAAATCACCTTAACTTGTAAAATTTTAGTTATTTTTATGTATAAAGCACCTAAAAGAGCTTATTTCAGCTTATTTATTATACATACAATAAATTACTATAATAAAACATTAATAACTTTATAACCGGCGTCCCCAAATGTGTAGCAATTTTTTAGGGACGAAGGTAGATATTCGAGGACATATGGTCCTCGAATATGTCCTCGAGATTCGAGGACATATGGTCAGCCTACCTTAAGTAACATAAAGTGAAATAACGTCACCGAAGTTTTTGTATCTTTCTTCTATAGATTGACAGTAAAAACTATGTCAATTTAAGAATAATCCTAATGAGAAATGATTGATAATTTTTTTCTTAAATTTGGATTTTAAGTTAACGCTTGTATTTTTTTTTTTTTTTCCCTTGAATCCACATTTAATAGGATATTTTCTGAATTAATCTTAAATATTTTGTTAAAAATTTTATTAAAGCTAATTTAAGCCCTAATTAAAGTGTATAAATTTATTCTTTATGCCAGTTTGAATATAAATATCGAAGGTACCGTGGTTCTAGTATTAAACAATCACTAAGCGCGTATTATACTATAAAAATCCGATTGTAAATAGTGTCGGCTATCTCCCCAGAAATATCACTAAACGCAGAAGGACTAAGAAGGATTCTGATTTAACCAATTAAATTAAATTAAATTATTCCAATTAGTTAAAATATATCGACTTAAAACCCAAAGCGAGTATAAGGTAAATGGCTATGCATTGCTAAAATAATGTCCATCTACAGCAACGCCGACAGCCTTAAGCGGTTGATTGGCAAAATACAATCAGCGACGGTGGGATAGATAAAAAAATCTTGCATTCCAAAATTATACGTAATCGCGCAAAACGAGGTTTTGAGCAAATTCAGTAGAATTTTTTTCTCTTTTAGTTTTTTTTATTAAAATTTTTATTTATAGATATAAAACATAATTCAATATTTTTGAAAATTCATTTGAATATACTGACCAGTGATTCGGGCAAAACCTTCTAGTCTACAATAAAATCTAGGTCAATTTAAGAACTACCATATTGTGGCCATCACAAAACGTTCTTCTGTGCGTACAGTCGGCAGCAAAATTATTCGAGCGCTAGCAATAATTCCTATATAAAAAAAGTACACTTAAAACTGCTTTGTTAAATAAATCCTTGTCGAGTCATGTTCTTAGTCAGTCTGAGAACATGATTCGACAAGTATTTATTTGACAAAACAGTATTAAGTGTACCTTTTATATAAGAATTTTTGGTAGCGCTCAAATAATTTTGCTGCCGACTGTATTACGGCACACAGGGGACTGGCCCAAGGCCTCTGAATTTAGGGGCCCTAACCTCCAAAAGCTGCAAAGTACAGTCAGAATTCGACAAATATTTATTTAACAAAACAGTATTAACTCTACTTTTTTTATATAGGAAATTTTGCTAGTGTTCGGACACTTTTGTTACCGACTGTAATAGTACAAATTTTCACATCTATCTAATAAAAACAAAAACTGATTAAAGCTCTTCTTGTCTTGCCCTGTTTTATATTAAAGAGATTAACATAAACGATCATTAAATTTTGTCAAATCTCTTAAAATAAGATAACATATTTACATTGGCTAATAAATGTGATTCAGTTTTATGGTTTTCTTGAGCACAACTTTTCTATTATAGGATTTCAAAAACTAGAGAAATAGAAGGTATAACTGAAGGAGGAATTTGAAAAATGCACAACATAATATACAGTCGGCTGCACAAGTATCCGATACTAGCAATAATTCGTGTCTAAAAAAAGAACACCTCATACTGCTTTGTTAAATATATCCTTGTCGAGTCATGTTCTTAGTCAGTCTAAGAACATGATTCGACAAGGATTTATTTAACAAAGCAGTTTTAAATGTACTTTTTTTCATATCGGAATTATTGGCTAGTGCTCGGATACTTTTGCTGCCAACTGTACATTACTTTAAAAAGACGAAAAAATTAAAAAAATAATAATAATTATTATTAATATTATTTTATGGGCCAATATTCGCGAACTCTGCAGAGCAGAAGAGGACAGGACCTCCAAACAGCATCAGTATCACACGTCTTTGAAAATCATAGCCAGGCCCTGCGCAGGTGTTCGTGTTTTGATACATATCGCCTATTAAGCGATAAATATCGAGAATTCTGTGGTTCTAGTAGTAATCCATTATTAAAAGCGATTAAGTACTAACAATAAAAACTAAATCAATTTAAAAATAATCCTGCTGAGAAATGATTAGTAAAATTTTTATCAAATTTGAATCTTAAGTTGACGTTTAGCAATTTTTTAGATATTGTTTAATTGTGAATATTTTCTCAACTACTCTGTTGTTCGAATTTCATCAAAAATTTTATCAATCAAATTATGTAAACCCATTTTTTTATTTTCTTCAATTTGGAAATAAGCTTAAATATACTTAAAACTTAAAACTTAAAATATATTTCAATATTATATATATTTTAAAATGCAGGTGGACAACGGAAATTTGTAAAGGGATTTAAAATGAATATATTTCGCTATAAAGGTCTTTTATTCCTTTGACTTCAATAAGATGATTAAGCAATGGGGAACAGCAGTATAAGATTTTTTTTTTTTTTTTTTTTAATATATTTTCCAGCTGAATTCCTGGGGGCAAAAAAAGGAAAAAAAATGCCCACCAAACTTTGCTTATAATGATTATTTTTTTAAAAAAATAAAGGAAATGAAACATTTATTTAAGTTCAAAAAAATGTTTTCGTGTTACGTTTGAATCGGAAGAAAAAACTTATTCATATAAAAAACAATAAAATTTTTATTTTTATATATTTTTCATCCTTTTATTCAATTGTCATATTAAATCTTGATTTCCAAGATAAATGAAATTTTCTTAATATATGAAAATGTATTTTGTTCTACTCGTCTATCATAATCTTCCAGAATATCTTCGATAGTTTAGGACGCTGCTCATAACGAGCTTGGTTAAAGAATCCAAATGCATGTTAGTCCATATAGTACATCTTTTCCCCAAGATTTTCTTAGAATGTCCTGGGTATGACAGAATATCCCGAGAAAATGGGATATATGAGTAGATCAAGGAACTTAATATGGATACATTTAAATGAAATGGAATAGCATAACCTTATGGTTAATATATTCTTTTTTCAAAAAATGTAGCAATAGATTTACAGATATAGATCGTAGATTTATCTTATTAAAACGTATATAAAATAGTTGAAGCATGTCTAGGCATAAAGTGATAACATATTTTCAAAGAAAACAGACATGAAAATATTTTCCTGCGAGCAATTCTAGTTAGCTTCTTTTTTTTTTTCCCCCTAGCTTCCTTATTCTAAGGTTTTCTTTAAAGGATAATCAAGCAATAACTATAAAACCTTGAACAAAATTTTCCTTCTTTTTCTGAATTAAATTACTGCATATTACACAAAATGGTTTAAATACCCCTCATTTTTATTTAATTAAAAGTATACATAATCATTCTTTTTTTTTTATAAATTTGACTAGATTTCATCATTATTTTTTCTAAGCAGGGTTAAAAATGTTCAAATTTGCTACTATTTACTGTTTATAAATTTTAATTCAGTATGATATAATTGTCTATAGTTAATAAATCGATTTCTATTTTGATGTATAGATAACAACTCACACTTGAAACCTCTATATGCTCGCATTAAAACCTGTAATATGTATATATGTATGTATAAAATCTTAATATATATAAATCTCGTGTCACAATGTTTGTCCTCAATGGACTCCTAAACCACTTCACCGATTATAATAAAATTCGCACACCATGTGCAGTTCGATCCAACTTGAGAGATAGGATAGTTTAAATCTCAAATTATAGTCGCAATTTTAATTTATTGCTAATTATTTGTCTGTTATTATTTGACAGTCACAATTATCTGTTAACTCCAAATGATTCTAACAGATGTCGATACCTTTCGACTGGGTTGAAATGAAAGCTGAAATATATTTGGTGCTGCCATCTACACAAAGAATCTTCAACTTTTTAACCTATTAATAAATTTCGTATAATTCAATTATTTCCACTTTTTAAATTTTTGGTGTTAGCATAGCCGGCCACGTGTTACTTAGACTGAAGTGTAAATTGAATTCATATTATAATGAAGATAATACAGTGAAATTAATCCTGTTTTTTACTTATTTGTGCTTCATTGATCAAAACTTTATAATTTAATCTGTATATATATATAAATTACGTGTCACGATGTTTGTCCGGGGTAAACTCCTAAACTAAGGAACTGATTTTGATGAAATTTTGCACACTGTGTGCAGTTTGATCCAACTTGAGAGATAGGATAGTTTTTATCTCAATTTATTGTCACAATATTGTTTTATTGCAATTATTTGTTAATTATAGACCTTTATTAAAGTTGCTCCAAAATATCTGTGAGTTCCATTAATTTAATTGTTGCCAAAAAAAAAAAATACGAGTTCATTTTCTTTCGACATAAAAATAAATACATTTAATCAAACGTGAACGTTAAAAAATTATAAAAAGTTAAATTATGCATCTCACGAAAATTGACGTCATAATCAATTTAAAGATTTTATACACATTGATAAAGTGCTAATGTAGTTCTATCATAGATATAGTAATATATATAGATCTCTCATCCCCATGTTATCGTAGAAAGATTTTTGATGCCGAAAAAAGATAAAAAATAAAAGCTTTGGAAACAGCCATTAAGTGGTATTGAAAAAAAAAAAAAAAAAAAAAAAAAAAGAAAGAAAGAAATATGAATTTGAAACTGTATCTGGAGTCTTCCATTCCCCTTTAGCAAATAAATTATTCATAAATTTTATTTGCTAAAATATTAGTATGTATTCCCGTGTGTATTCACTCGGGGAAAGACGGCCATATTTTGGTAAAAACGTCGTCTTTTCCCAAATGAAAAGGAATAACTTTTTTCTCCCCAATGATCACTCTATTCTATATATGCTATACTATATCTATGAGTTCTATACGCAAGCGAAGTGTGACTCACTGACCGTCTGTGCAGCCAAGAAAAAGATTTCCTATGTTAATTGCCCACTGGATTTTTTGTAAGAAATTATTAAAAATCGAGGAAATTTATTTCCCGATTTTAATCCTTATATTTGGGTATAGATATGTATTAGTTATCGCGGGTGTTAGATTGAATTATTTTGCTGTCAAATTGACAAAATTTTAATTTTAAATTTTTAAACTCTGTCGCCCTTGGCTTTTTTTATTATTATTATTATTATTTGGCGATCAAAAGCGTAACACGAAAATATACATGCCAGATGTATGCATTGTACGAAATATAATATGTATTATTCATTGTACGTATGTATGACATGTAATATGTATTGTACGAAATATTGTTTCATATTATTCATTACTCTTTTAATATAAGTTGTTAAAATAACCATGATTTTTGAAAGGAATTAAATATTTTCGCCAGATAATTTGGCGATATTCTTTTTTTTTCGCCAAGGATGACAGAAATGAAATCTATTCCGCTGCAAAATATTAGTATCTTACATCAGATATTTTATTTAGACATTTGAAAACAAATTTGACTTCAAACTATGATAGAATATTTATCATTTTCCTTTTAATTTGTATATTATTAGTATATTAAAATTTAAAAGCATGGTATATAAAAAGTTTTTTTTTTTTTTTTTTTAATCTTATAATTATTCTTATCTTAATCCTCAATGTTTCCCATCTTTATTGACTTGAATTTACTATTAAAATTTTAACATACTCAAAAACTTCTCATCACTTCGTTGAAATACACTAAACTTTTCCAAAATCTTTTTGTATTTAAAATGATACATGTATTTACTTTAAATGTCCAATATTTCATAAGATTTCCAATTTTAAAGTTTTAAAATATTTATCAAATTTACTTATTTTTCTGGTTTAGCATTATTGTTTTCCCTTTTATAACTACAGCTGTTGCCCTCTTTAAAATATTTAAAATGATGAGGTCATTTAATAGTAAAATTATCCATTATAGCATATATTATATTTCACTCCTCCATAAAAATTGATTTTAAAATCGTCTGTTTCTTTTATACTTTTATTTTAATAGAATTTTAATAGAATTTAATTTATATATTAGTCATTTTAGCAATTTTATCCAAAGTAGCATTAGAAATAATATATATCACTTCTCTATTAAAATTTATAGGACCCTACAATAAAATTAATTTGTGCTTAATATCAACACTACGAAAATTTTTATCAATCGCTTCCAAATTTTGACCTAAGTTTCAAATCTCAACCCTGTGGGTTTTTACATCGGCTACAACGTTTTCGTCTTTGTTCGTAAATAATAATTTAACTGTACTAAATAGTTTACAGCCGTATAATTCAACGTATAACTTAGTCACAGCAACGCGTGGCCGGGTCTGCTAGTATAAATATATATACATATATATATATACACGAATGTTTCTAAAACGAAAATGTCGCTTTTTTTTCTTCATTATAAACAAACTTTTATGCGATTTTAAAATATTTTGTTACTAAATTTTATTTTTACTTTTTCTTTCCCATGTATGGTAGAGAAAATATTGTTTTGGGGGGGCAGATTTTCAAAGTTGCGTTTTTGTTATATTTACACTTTCTAAGGTCCCCTCAACCTAAAAACAGGTTTTTAGCGGTTGGTCTGTGTGTCTGTGAATCTGTGTGTTTTTTTATCAGCATATCTCAAGAACAATTAGCAGCAGGAAGTCTAAACTGGGTATTCTAAATTTGTTGCATATGGGGACACTACACTAAGCTTTTCGTTGAGATCAAGTAAATAATTTGTGTACAGGGACATCCAAAATAATTCAAGTCATTAGAGGAAGGTCGGGTAGTATCGGACGCTTAAGCTTCTCCTCTATTATAAAATATTTTTACAGCTCAATTGGACTAGATTACATTTCATACAAAACTTTATGGTTTTATAAAAACACCTTGCAAAACACATTTTTATATGATAAAAATTTCAATAATTTTTTTACACTTTTTATAGACATTACATTTTTATCCATTTTATTTATGAAGGGTTGTATCGGACATGTAGAAAATGTGCAAGAAAATTATTACTTTTGGAAACACAAACAACTTTTATTATTAGTCAGAGTTACTTTTGAGAAATTTATAAAAGTACAAATTACAAATCGTAAAACTAACTTAAGTTCTCAAAAAATCTACCCACTGGTTCCTTATTGAAGCCTGCTGCCCTCTGCAAGCTAGTAGATTCAACACTCCTATCGCAGGTCATTGTGTCTTTTCATAAAATCATAATAGAAGTCTTTCCCGGCCTTTTGTTTTGTTTTATTGAAAAGGTGCTTTATTTTCAATTTTTCTGCATGATAGACAAGTTTCAAAAACTCTTCCCTATTTAGGGGTATGAGATCGCTGTCCAAGCCCTTAATATGATTGTATAATACCATCTCCTGTTCATCACTGAATGTTCTTGGAAAAAATTTAATATTTCCCAAACATGGTTTTATTTCTACCTCTTTAGCTTCTGCATAACTTTTTACTTTATCTCCTAGCGTGCTTTTGGGAAAGAAATATCTTTCACTCTCTTCTCTAATTGTCATTTCTTTTGTTCTAACTTTGTCTACAGCTTCTTTCATATCATTTTCCTCCCATTTCGGATGTAGTTTACCCATATTGTCCTGCAAAACAAAAGAATTCCTTGAGAATATAATTCTTATCGACCTTAAACTGTGTCCGATACAACCCGAAACACATCTGTCCGATACAACCCGAACGTAATGGAATGAAATATCGGTTACCATGTACGTATTAGTAAGCTTAAGGAGATTTACGGCCTGCAACTTAAAGGTAAGCTAACGTTGTTTACAACAATGCACAAGAAAACAATTTATTCTCAGTTTCAGACAAGCTATGACGCAATCCGAAGTTATCTTCGTTCACCCAAAACATTGATAAAAAATTAAAATTTTCTGCCATGATTCAAAAACACTGCCGCTTCTGTAAATATAGCGGCATCTTAGCTTACATCCTTCACCCAGAATGTAGGTGTTTTAACAAGTGCTACCATCTGCAGCAAATATTAGAAAAGACGCTTGTCCGATGCTACCCGCCCTTTCCCTACGTCTATGGACGAAATTTCTGGTAGTTACAGTTAAAAACCGATAGGCTGCACTAAACAAAATGAAATGATCACATATTCTTTATGTGTACAAAAGCACGTTTTGTGTAGAATATGGTACGGAAATCATTGATTAGGGCTACCCAAATGCATTCAGATATGTTGCGGCTATACTCGCAAATTGCTGGAAGTGAATTTCAGGTTGTGTTATGTATTTTTCATATAGAACTAAATTTAAGTACATAATGAGGTGTGTATATAACTTATCGACAATATATAGGGCTACCCACAATTAAGGGAAAGCATTCTTTCCTATTGAATGCATCTGAGGCAATTACTTTACTACATTTTACAATGTCGAAGAAAACTGTTCAGAAATGAAAATTACTTTCACATATTTATACTACATACAAAATAATTAAGGTTGAATCTTTAAATTTCCAACTCTGATTTTGTGTATAATATCGCACTAAGCTCGAAAGTAAAATTTTTAGCGGTTGCTCGGTATGTATGTGGTTATCAACATAGCGTAAAGACAAATACCTCAAATTTGTATTTTGAAGTTCATATGAGGTTGCCACTTGTTTGATCAAGATTGGTAAGTTCCAGAGAGTGTTGCGAGAAAAGTTGCCTAACTAATTTTTAATAGACTTGAAAATTTAATAACAGCCTTGAATTCTTTAAAAATGTAGTTACTTTATTTAAAAAGGGATTTGAGGGGTTGCTAGCTTCCCTCATACACACACACAGAGAGAGAGAGAGAGAGAGAGAATTATATGTAAAATAAAGATATTCTTAAACCTACTTTAAATTGATTTTAAATTAAGCTCATACACAGTACTTGTTACCTTATACCTTAATCTGCAAACTGTCTTTATAATATTGAAATTCAATGTAAGAGAAAGTCGTGTGAGTGACACACCATATTATTTTAATTATTATTTTACTAAATATTGCACATGCAATTGATAAAATTAACTAGATTGATAAGTATTTGGACACTTTCGAATTTTGATGTTTTGTCAAATACCTAGAGAAATTCTTACTTCTTTTCATCTTGAAACTTTGGGAGTATAAAGAACATGTTATACCTCATATATTTCAGTAAAATTTTTGTCCTTAAGAGGAAAAGGTGACCAGTAAAAAATTAAACAAAAATCAAAATGTTTCGGATCACCCTGTAAAAATTAATGCTTGAAATGCATTTTGGCTGTAGTATGTGATTATAAAGATTCTTCTAATTATCTGTATAATTTTTTATGAGGCTACCACATATATTAATGGATATATAACGGTTTCTTTAAAAAATTGCAAGTTAAAATACTACTTTTTTAATTATAACTCGTAAGGTATTAGACTGCAAAGCCATTTTTAGGAAACTTGGCACACTACATTAGGCACAGCATACTGTAATCAGATTGCAAAAATGTTAAATACCTTATGAAATATGAGCATTTTTGCAAAAAAAGAATATGATAGGGTGTTTTATCAATATTTATTTACTATCAGCGAACATTGTATTATCATTGATTGACTCAAAATAAAAATGTGAGTAAAACCTCTTATAGTGTAGCTTTTATTTTGAGAGAACTGAAATTCTGTTCATCTTATGTCTCATAAATTTTTAATCTACACAATATTTATTTGGGGTTTTTATATATAAGTAGTTCAATACCTTTGGTTATTAATTTATACAAATGAAATTTTTTAAAAGCTTGCGCATGCTTAATCAGAAATTATTTAGTAAAAATGTTCATATTTCGTAAGGTATTAAGCCTTTTCGTTTTCTGATTGCAGTATGCTTTGTTCAAGCTTCCTAAAAATGGCTTTGCACTAAGTCTAATACTCTACGTGTTATAATTAAAAAAGTGCTAATTTTATTAGCAATTTTTTAAAGAAACCGTTATATCTCCATAAATATATATGGTAGCTTCTTAAAAATGTACATAGATAATAAGAACAATGGACAATTTGCAAACATGGGGGATTTGAACAAAATCCTATTTTTCTGGTAGTTTTAGGCTCATAAATTTTAAAAAGTTTATTAAAAATGCAAAAAAAGTTCTCATTAATTTCAAAAATAACTTTAAAATTAGCCAAAAATCACGTGACTTTAAAACTCTGTCTGACGTCACACTTTATGAGGCTTCAATGTTTACATTTTGTTAGCCTAGTTAGCAAGCAGAAATTTGTTTTAACTTTCGTAATTATCAATCATTTATGTGATTTCTGAACATTTCTTTTTCATCTTATAATCATTTAATACCATAATCATCATTTTTCCTTATCATTATTTTCAATTGTTTTCTTTTCATGGCGGTTTTCCAATGTTTTCGTTTAATAGGATCCTGTGGAACGCTAAAGAATAGCTTTTGAGAAGCATTTAGCCGTTGTATTAGTGCAGAGTGGTAGAATACAATATTTATACGAGGATTTTTTAATATCCGTCATTATTATAAAATGCAAAACCTATTTCACTGATTCAAGAAGCAAAGCACGAAATCGAATGTAAACAACGATGACTCCCGTTTGTTGTCATAAAGAATGACGTCACGATATATTATACTGCATTTTCTCGATAGAGTAAATAGTGCGATGTTAAAATTGTTATAAATCAGTCATTAGATTTCAAATAAAGAAAATAATTGTATTTATTTTTTTACCTTTTCGTATTATATTATATAAGAATAAAATCAGAAAACGTGCAAATTCTCTATTGTCATAATCACGTACTACAGCCAAAACGCATTTCAAGCATTACTGTCTACAGGGTGGTCCAAAGTATTTAAACTTTTGTTTAATTTTTTACCGGTCCTCTTTTCCTCTTTAGGATAAAATTTCTGCTGAAATATATGAGTTATAACATGTTTTTTATACTCACAAAGTTTCAAGATGATTCATTAAGAATTTGTCTCGATATTTGACAAAACCTCTAAATTCGAAAGTGCCCAAATACTTAGACAGTGTAATAAATTTTGGCCTTTATTTTTAGTCTTACAAGAATTCTAAAGCATGACTTAGAAAAAAAATTAAATCTCCCCTGTTAATTTTATTAGTGATACTTGACCCTTTTCATAAAACTGCAGTGAAAATTCAAACCCCCAACTATTATGTCGACCTGTGTTATAATTTATTAATGACATCATTTTCTTTCAGGAAACATTTCTTAAGCACTAATTTTATCTTTTGATTATCTTTAATGATACATAAATGTTTATGTTCTTGTCATTAATCTAGTCCTATATTTCATAATTGACTTAAGATGTAAATTGCGATTCTATATCGTTGGAGACAGATAAAATATCACATACTCTATCATTAATAAGTAAATTTTCACCAAACCCCTCATTTTTTAGCAATTCTTTGTACATTAATCATATCTCAGTCATGGTGACAATTTCAGCTCAGACTCATGTCAAAAATCTCATCAATGAAACCTAAATTATCATTAAATTTAAAAAAGAAAGTTTTTTATCTTCATTGACGTATATTTTTTTAGGGAAAAAAAAAGGGAACTTGTTTGTGAAGCGGCAAAACTACAGCAAACCTGTTTGTTGTAATATGTGGGGTTAGACATCGAACTCATCATGACATTCAATAACGGATGATTTATTTTCCATACATTTTTCTTTTCCAAGCTAATATATATATATATACATATTCCAGTGTTTTAGGTTGATTTCTTTAGAAATCGACCTATTCTTTTTTTTCTCTTTTTTTACTATCCCTTTAACTGACTAACTGAATTAAAAATTGTGCGAAGTTCTAAAAATGTATATGCGTGTAAATGTACATGTGTGTGGATATATATACATACCTTTAGATTCGCGTTTTAATATTTTGGTAGGAAAAATTTTTAACATTTAGGCATGTTAATCACGTAAAGAAATTATGTTTTGGATTTCTAAGCACGTTTTTCATTCCATCGTTGGAGAGAAAATTAATAATTTTATATTTTGTGTATCATCGCTTCTGGCTAGATTAATAATTTACCTAATTTAATTTTCATCTGTATGCCAATTGCTATTTAGATTTACAAGCTTAATAGAAATGCGTGGTTTTTATTTTCTTATATAAAAAAATACTGAATGAATATATGTAATTTATTTAAATGCGTTATAAAACACATTGATTTCACATTATATAAGAAAATGTAGAGTTCGAATTTATAGCAAAAAAAAAAAAAGGGGAATTTTTATTTAGTGATATTTATCTAGATATTGTTTTGATATGCTCAACAACAGTTTGAGTACGGTATAAGTATTTTTGATAATAAACAGATAACACTAAAACCTTAAAAAGAAAGATTATTGATTAATATAGAATATAGGATAATTAAGATATTCTAGTATAGTATGTAATAATAAATATGAATGTTGCATGTCTAGTAAATATGATTGTTTAAATTTATTATTATTATTATTTTTAAAATAATCGTCTTATGCACGGAGTGTTTCAATTTGTTTGGTTAGATAGCTATCTTTTAAATTATTGATATTAGCATTATATTTTCAACTGTCAAAAACCTTTCTAATGGCAGGACGTTACTTTTTATTCCATACATTTTTTTGAAGGAGTCATATATTTAAAAAATAATAAGTAAAAAACAGATTCTTAATGTGACCCTGTATATAAAAAATTCAAATAAAAAAAAAAATTAGGAATGAAGTCGTATCTTTAAGTCATTCACAAAAAACTGCACATATGTATAAGTAATATTTACTGAGATATTCCACAGTAACATCTTGCACATTTATCACTAATGACGAATGATTCGTAAATTACAGAAATATTAATCGGTAAGATAAGTGTGAATCTGTAAAAATCGTATCAAATAAAACCAAGTTTGAATTAAAGAGTACATCGAAAACATAATAAAATCAGTCGAAAACCTAAGGTGTGCAAATTTTGCACAAACTGTACAACTTAAATCAAGATAAGATAAGTGAACCAAAGGTGCCCATAATTAAACTTTGAGAATTTTTTTATAATTATCTAGTTGAGTCTATGTGGCTGGAATTTTTATCGTAAAATGCTACACTTATCTCTTACACATATCAAGTATAATTTTCTTGGTAAAGTGCAATTTAGATATTTTAATAATACTATTTCAAAATTGTACCTTGTGGGCCACCTTTCGCGCACAGTGTTTCAAAAGACTTTTAAATTATAATCAATAATTTTACCTTACTTAAATCCTTACTAAGTCCGAGCTTCATTATATATTTCGGCTACCTAACGGTGCCATCTTCAGAAACACTCGGTAAAAATGATTTGAAGGTGCTAAGTTTGGACGACTTGTTTATCTTTTGTTGTTTCTTCTTTAATTTCTTCACTTCTCTTGTTTTCTTTATATAGCTGTTGCCATTCGGTAGGAGCTAAGTTTGGACGACTTGTTTATCTTTTGTTGTTTCTTCTTTAATTTCTTCACTTCTCTTGTTTTCTTTATATAGCTGTTGCCATTCGGTAGGAATAATGCTATGTTCCTACCGAATGGCAACAGCTATATAAAGAAAACAAGAGAAGTGAAGAAATTAAAGAAGAAACAACAAAAGATAAACAAGTCGTCCAAACTTAGCACCTTCAAATCATTTTTACCGAGTGTTTCTGAAGATGGCACCGTTAGGTAGCCGAAATATATAATGAAGCTCGGACTTAGTAAGGATTTAAGTAAGGTAAAATTATTGATTATATTAATAATCCTTCCTTCAACATTTTTGTAAAGACTTTTAAA
The DNA here is from genome assembly GCA_963930645.1 of Salticus scenicus. Classification (NCBI taxonomy): domain Eukaryota; kingdom Metazoa; phylum Arthropoda; class Arachnida; order Araneae; family Salticidae; genus Salticus; species Salticus scenicus. The sequence goes on along the minus strand of OZ005657.1, from coordinate 157,615,908 downwards.
TTGTACCTAAGATGCTCGTTTGTTATTTTTCGTGTTTTTCTTCTTATTCATTTTATTTTTTAACACAAAAAGACTTTAAACCACTTTTGTACAAAGTAGTTTAGGATTTTTATTCTGGGATTCACTGACTTCTTTCGGGAGATCTCTGGTATTCTCAATAGTGTGGAAATCGTTGGAGAATAAATGGCCATATGTTTTTCAGATATTTAAGCAGAAATTTCGGAAATTTACACTTATTACATTAATTTGCGTATTTATCTACTAAGTTGGCTCACATGTTACAAAGTTGTCCGACATCTGGGCCGCCTTGAGAGCATACCTATGGTCACCATTTGCACGGCATTTAACTTTTAATCTGAAAAAATTATTAGAAATGAAGTTAATGTGGTTAAAGAGAAACAAATAAATTTTCAGTAAACATATCACAGCTCAAAGTTCCAAGACCTTACACATATATAGTTTAAGATATCTTCTTTACTGGATATTAGAAAGACTAAAAAGTGAATTCACTGCATACAATGGCGGTCGATCAAGATAATCTCTTCAAATTCAATCACATACGTTGGAGATACATGATTTACAATGCAGTTGCACTATTTTGTGATTATAAATTAAATTAAACCTCTTTTAGGGGGATGGGCTACCTTAGGAACACTGGCCACCTTTGGCTCAACTACCTTATAAGGAGAAAAGTTTTATCTGTCTTTATCAAACCAAACATAATTATTTAAAAAATAAAAATAATAATGATAATATACGACATTTTTAAAACAGTCCAAAAAGCATAAAATAATTTCTCCTATCCCCATAGAGATTTGTAGAGACCCCATACAGATTCTATTGAAATTTTGTGATTGTTAATTTTTAATAGCTATGGAAATATTGTAAGATTTGAAAAGAAAAACGTGGGATGCATGCAATAGATAATACCAAAGAATGTAGTAAGCAGCTGTTGTTCAGAAATTTCACACAATCATTCAATTCATTTGCAATGAAATAAAAATTTTAATGACATAAGTAAACTTTTTACGCATTAATTACCTATTACATGCGTCGCGCATTTTTCAATTTAAATCTTACACATATTTTCATAACTATTGAAAATTCACAGTCATAAATTTCACTGCTCGGCATAAAAATTGCCTCTGACACCATTTCAGCATAGTCTTATGTAAAATGACTTCCTGAATTCGAATATGACCACTATTTTGCACAATCACCCACCGTTTTCCAGATACACCCCCTCTCTCATTTTTATCATTGTTTGGTAATTTTATACTCATCAGTTTTATTTGGAGAGGAACGATGATTATTTTAACCGTTAAATGTCTTCTGACCTGAGGAGCTACAGAGGTAGAAATTTCTAAAACATGAACATTTGTAGTAAGGAGGAAATTTGAGGGGATTTGTGCCCAGAAAACAAAAGAAAATCAATAAAAACAATCAGTTTCTGTTTTTTTTTTTTTTTTTTTTTTTTTTTTTCTCTTATTTTTTACATATTCCAGCTTCCAGTTTGCCATTTTCTTACCAAAACACCACAAATAATAAAAATTATACAGTGAAAATTTTTTCAAAATGTTGGTGAGTGGAGTAAATTTTCAAAGCCCTTGCAAGAAGGTTTGACTGATTCACTGTACAGCGTTTGCTTTTAATAACTCCCACGTTTAATGTTTTGGGCAGTAAAACATGAACAGTAAAATCTCCTGCTTTGATACGAGTTAAAGGTCATTGCTGTTATCATTGTAGTCGTCAGTCGTTACCTACCTTTAGTTTTAGTACACGTTTTGCGATAAGAGAGTGAACTTTATGGTGTTCTCGACAGTGGTGATCTTGTGTGGTGATCTTTAACGCATGTCAAAGGAGGATATTTAACTGTTCATGTTTTACTGCCCAAAACATTTAACGTGAGAGTTACTGAAAGCAAACGTCGTACAGTGAATCAGTCAAACTTTATTGCGAGGGTTTTGAGACTTTACTCCACTCACCAACATTTTGAAAAAATTTCCACTATATTATTTTTATTATTTGGGGTGTTTTGGTAAGAAAATGGCAAGCTAGAAGCTGGAATATGTAAAAAATAAGAGAAATATTGCGAAAAAAAAAAAAAAAAAAAAAAAGAAAAAAAAAGAAACAGAAATTGATTGTTTTTATTGATTTTCTTTTGTTTTCTGGGCACATATCCCCTCAAATTTCCTCCTTACTACAAATGTTTGTGTTTTAGAACTTTCTACCTCTGTAGCTCCTCAGTTCAGAAGACATTTAACGGTTAAAATAATCATTGTTCCTCTCCAAATCAAACTGATGGGTATAAAATTACCAAACAATGATAAAAATGAGGGAGGGGGCGTATCTAGAAAACAATCGGTGATTGGGAAAAATGGTGGTCGTATTCGGATTCAGGAGGTCATTTTACATAAGAATATGCAAGAATGGTATCAGATCTCGAAAAAAAAAATTTTTTTGCAGAGTAGTGTTTCTCAGAAAATTCCTTATGGGGTTCGGAGAAATTATTTTATACTTTTTAGTCCGTTTAAAAATGCGGTATATAATTATTTCCATTTATTTAAATTATTCTTTTCTGATTTTTTTTCCTTGTGTGCGAGAAATTTCGCAATCTATTTTACATCTTGATCAGATTATGACAGAAACAAGTGGAAAATGTCAAGCTTATTTTAGTTTATATACAAAATATTATATACAAAAGGTAAAAAATTTCCAATGCCTAGGTTTGAAGACGAGACACTAGGCATAAGCAACTATTTACCGCAATTCCACATATGCTTTCTTCGTTTCGCGTCATTTTTAATTTTCGCATTTTTTTTTTTTTTTTTTAATCGTTTTTATATTTTTGATCATAGGCAGAAAGAATTTAAACAACTAAATAATTAACGATTAAATTAATGTATGTTTATAAAACCAACCAGATGATGGAAAAGTTTAAAGAGAAATAAAAACATTTTTTAAGAAAAAGTTTATGAGTAAATGTTATTTAATTTGAGTTCGCATGTTTGGGATATTGTTCAACTATTCACAGTTTCAAATGCGGAAAATAATCATAATAATATTGGTCTTGTTTTATTGTAAATTTTATTAGACAAGATTACTATTTAAAAATAGTTACAATGGCAAACTTGAATCCCTGGTGGTTTGTATTTATTTCACCTTACCTGTACCTTTTCTATGTATTCTAACTCATTTCCTCATTAAATATTTAATTTTCGCCACTCTATCAAAAACTTTCGTCTGTTGATCCTGAAGATATATTTTTTCTGCCTCTTTTTGTTATGTCAGCATTATGTCTTTTCATACTTCATTGAGCAATTTTTAATTTCAACACTGCACATTTCATAAGTATCCATGATTATGTTTATTTAGTCTAGTGATCTCAAAGGATATTGATTAAACAGTATTCACTTCAAGCAAAGAATTGTGTTGAAGTTAGTAAAAGAATTTCCTCCATTTTTGTTCATCAGTTGATCTTATTGATTTCATGCTTTTATTCATTCGTTTGCCGTTTTATAGTTTAATTTTTAAAATGGCTTTTGACATAATCTTCTTCAAAATTTAAATTCTTTTTCTTTCAGCTACCTTTAGCTAATATTAGACTTTTATTATCTTTTAGAGCTTTTTGCGAAAAGCTAAAGATTTCTTTTCTTTTACTTTTTTTCTTTCTTTTTTTTTTTTTTTTTTTTTTTTTTCAATATATTCTGTAATGTATTTTCTTTTCATTTTACTTGTATCTTCTTATTCAATTTTTGTTATAGGGTGATTTTTCTTCGTTTTAGTTTTTTTGTGTTTCTTCATAAATCTTCTTGTCATTTAGGTTGTTTTCTTTGTCAGATTTGCTTCTGTTTAATGACTATAACTTTCTTTACCTAACTTCTTGTAGATTACTGATTGTTTTTCTTTTCGTTGTAGTAACCATCTTGCTCTTCTTTCAGAACTATCTTTACGGCACCGAAATGCTTCATAAACTCAAAATTAAATTCTACTTTAAGTTTCTCTCGACATGAGATATCAATTCACTTCTTAGGTCATTGGGGTGTTCTTCAACTTTGATATTTAGTGGCATTTTACCTTTTACGAATCTGTAATTGGATCTTGTATTTAAGTATTATACATGTGGCCATGAAATAACTTTTACTGTAAAGAGGAAACTAAAGCAAAAACTAACGAACCGAATGAAACTAAATTTCATCTACAGACTGTGGAAGAAATGGGATTTCCACAAAAGAAAAAACTACCAAATAAATGCCGCCGACAGGGAAGATTTTGGCGCTGTTCTCACGTACGTTCTATTGAATTTCTACTAGGTAGATTATGCAACTTCTTTAGTGCATATGGGATTTTTAAGCTGTTGAAAACGAAGTAAGTCATTGTTTTAAATGCACATACAGAAATGAATAACATAGCTTTAATACACTACTTCATTCCTTTCTGTATATGCATTTTTATTCAAACATTAATAAAATTTTACATAATCAATTTTCAGTGCATTTAGTTAAAATATTGATTTATTTTATTTTCAACAGCTCCAAAATCACACATGCACTAGGAAAATTGCATTATCTACCTCGAATGTACAAATGTAATAGTGCATACGTGAGAACAGCGCCAAAATCTTCCCTGGCAGAGACTTTTGATATTTTTTCTTTTTTTCGGAAATCATTTTCCCGCGTTTTCCACAGTCTGTAAATGAAATTTAGTTGCAATCGGTTTATTAGTTTTTGCTGTAAACGCCTCCAGATAGTGAAAGTTATTTCATGGCAACTCTGTATACTGAAAACGCTTCGATCGTGAATTAGTCACTTTCTACGTGTCATGACATATTCAATTTCACTTATTTTTTATGAGAGATTAATTCATAATGTTCATTTTTCTGCATTCTGCTAAATATTTTCTATCTTTTGTTTAGAATCATGTATTCACAATATCCTACTAAAATTCTCCTACTTTTTAATCTGGAATAAATCTATTTTTCTTAAACAACTTTCTAGTCGCCGAAGCTGTTTTGAAACAAAAGTTCGGATAATTTTCAATCTGTGATTCCATGACGCTTAAATAAATTAACCTAATTGCTTTGTAATAATTCTTTTTGAGGAGTTATGATATTCTATGATGTGATTATAATTATTTTTAATATGATATTTAATATTTTACCTAATATTCTTTTTTTTTTCATTTTCTGTTTTCCTATTGTTGTAGTAATACACAAGTTCAGTTTTTAAAATCGCTTTCTATTGAATTACAAACTCTTTTTACGTGAAATTAAATGATTATCCCATGTATATATTCCTGCAGCAATATTAAAATTAGACTTTTTTTTCTTAATTCACTAATTTAAAGAAATCTCTTCTCTTTTAATCTTCTCCTGTGATTTTTTCATGTTTACATTCATTATTACTTTCTCTTACCCATAAGGTAGAGAAAGTATTGTTTTTGGGTCAAATTTTCGAAAGTGAGATTTTGTTATATTTACACGTTTTGAGGTCTCCTGAATACGAAAATCGTGTTTTTAGCGGTTGGTCTGTGTCTCCGTGTGTGTGTGTCCGTGTGTGTGTGTCCGTGTGTGTGTGTCTCTCTGTGTGTGTGTCTGTCTGTTATTAGGATATCTCAAGAACAAATAGTAGCAGACATTCCAAACTTGGTATTTAAATGTGTATCATATAGGGATGCTACAGTAAGCTTTTCGTTAAGATCAAGCAAATGGTTCGTGTACAGGGACAATCAAGAGAATTCTAATACATTACGTCTATGGAGAAAATTGCAGGTAAGTAGAGTTTAACGTCTATAGACTGCACTAAACCAAATGAAACGAATATATTTTTGTAATAGAGATAGTCAACTGGGAAATTTTTTTTGCGTATGTAGGAGCCTCGCCTCCCCCCTGGGGGGAAGTCCCCCATCGAGGGGAGTAAATTTTCATTATGGGTATCTTTCAAAAGAGCTCGCCAATACCTTTATAACGAATGGTTGAACCATCGATCTGCGATAATTTAAAACAAAGTTATCGTTTTTTTTATTTTTTTTATTTTTATTTTTTTACTTTTAACGAAAAAAAAAAAACTTAGAAAGAATATATATATATATATACATATTAATATTGAGAATAAAATGGACTTTTTTTGGATATTTAGTGTTATACTACTTCTCTAATATAGAAATCGTCTGAATTGTCATAAAAGATAATTTTTTTAAATAATAATTTTAATAAATTATTTTTTAAAAACAGAATTATTTTTTAATAATCGAATTAAATTTGATATAAATCTAGGTGCATTAATGAAACGGGTGGTTGAGGGGGCGGAGCCCCCCTCACACAGAATTAATTATCATATAAAACTCTTCCGAAGCCTAATTTGAATTGTTTAACATTGGTTTACATAACATCGTTATCTTACCTCTTAATCTCCAACCTGTATTTATAGTATTAAATTTCAGGGTAAGAGAAAGTCGTGTGAGTGACACACCAGATTATTACAATTAATTTGTTCAACATTTTTTTACAAGTTGACTGATGTCTAATCCATAAATAAATTTCAATTTGTTCTGTTTTAGAAACATGTCAGTAATGTATTCTTTTCATTTAATGTTTTATTTTAAGCTTGCTATATTTATGTAAAAATGTACAATCACTTCTTTAGAAATAGTTAAACTCAGTTCAAAATGGATTTTTTCTTTTATTAGTGTAACCAATGATTTCGCCAAATTAATTTTAAACAGAAACATCTACATACAATTTATTTCAATAAAAATTATGTATATTTATAATAAACATTAATCAAGTAGTTGGCCAAACCTTCAACATGGAAGTCACTGTCTCCTAAACAATTATCGGGCCGCGGTAGCCCAGTCGGTAGAGCGCCGGCCTCGTAATTGGAAGATTGCGGGTTCGGTACTCGAGTCGGCCAAAAACCGTCGTGTACACTAATGGTGGCTGGCGCACATAAAATCTGTCGTGGCCGCAATGTCCTCCATGTTCCCATAAAAAATTATACCTCTGGGGATCACCGAAGCGGGAGAGCCATCCCTTCCGTGGAGGATCAAAATTGTGATGGCATGTCTCCGGAGCACTTCTAGGGGTGTGTCCCAGACCGTCGCCAATTGCCCATCTGCGCAGCATTACTGCGACGTAAAACCCAACCAACCAACCAACCTAAACAATTATTAAACTTGTTTATCAGAATTTTAACGCAATTTCAAACATTACATTATAACATTACAAATGCTACAACACTGTTAAAGAAAGTGCTTACAAATGAATGAAGTGCTTATAAATGAACAAATTGACATACAAATCTAGAAATGAATAATTTTGTTTTAAAAAAGGAAAACATGCTTGTCTCATATATGATATATCACAGGTATTCAAATTAATACCTGTTCACTTGATAATTTATTATAAATATGCTTAAATAAAAGAAGTTCCTTAATAGAATTTCTACAAATTTAAACAGAAAGAGTTCAAACGCAAAACTTATTAACTCAAATCTCTAGAACTATAGTTCGTGGCGGTTTCATGCTGTTTGCGGAAGAATAGATTAATAAGAAACTATGTGTCTGATATTGGGATTCACGAGGGTCGATGTCAATTTTTGAGCATGTTAATATGCTTAATAATAAGTACACGGGATTTTAAAATTTGAGTGTATTTGCTTCGGAGCTATTTTGGGTGTGTGACATACTCGAATTTGACACAATTTTACTCCTTTTTAAGTATTTTATCTCCTTTATTTATTTTTTTTTTCAGTGAACATTGAAATGAGATCTGTGAAATAAACTTTTCACAGTTACAATTTCTTACATTTGAATTATTCAAGGCCAGTTACTTTTACAAAAGTTTTGAAGATGCTCCTTGGTTCAAGCGATGAAGGCGTGTGTGCATTCTATGTGTGCATCGAACCATAGCCTCCTAAACTAGATGACTGTCGAGTTGCTCGGAAACTTGGCAATAGTTGAAGCGGTAGACAGCGCCACCTGGTACAGACTGAGTGAATTTTTTATTCAACTGTCACCAATAATTTTAATAAGTGATACATGATATATAAAATCGACGTTTCTTCGATTCTATTCGCCTTTTATGTATATCATATTCCCACTTTTAAAAATTTTTGGTGGCTGTTGAATAAAAAAGTCGCGCAATCTGTACCAGGTGGCGCTGTCTACCGCTTCAACTGTTGCCAAGTTTCTGAGCCACGCAACAGGCATCTAGTATAGGAGGCTATGATCGAACACTACGCAGATAATACGCGGCAGTATAATTCATCATCTTCATTTGATTTATCTCATTTATTTTTATTTATTTATTTTTTCTCTTATATTCATTTACAATTATTTTGACGATGCTGACTAAATACTGGCTATTGATTATTTTTTCTAATATGCTTCCCGATACACACATCTCATTATTAGCAAAGTTTATCCAGCTTCATACTCGAGAAGTTTTCTTACTCAAAATTTTTGAATAAATATTCCTGAAATAGCATGTTTTAGTTTAATATTTATAAAATATACTGATGTTATGCACAATTATGATGATCTGGTTTTCTCAGTAACCACCGAATGTCGCTCCGAAGAGCTTCGTTGCTGGCCAAAAAAAAAAAAAAAAAAAAAAAAAGATTTGGTTGGTTAACCGAGCGAAACGCTTAGATGGTCTATCTTACACATCGTAATAAACGGATTTCGCAGCCACCAATGCTTTTTTACTGATTTAGTGTGAAGACAGGCTTGTTAAAGCGACTGAAAGGAATAAAAAACAATCATTATTTTCTACAAAGCAATGTTCTAATTCAAAAATGAATAATATCCGCAACAAAGCTAATAGAAATATATATATATATTAAAATGATAGTATGAGATCTTAATATATTATTGCATAATGTTTAAAATATGAAACGAGAATGAATTTTCTTCATAGCTGACTGCGTAGGGAATTCGTAAACATAGTACAAAAGAGCTAAAAATTAATTGTAATGCATAAAAGTTTAAAAGAAGTATATAAATAACTTAAAATGCGCATAGAAACTAGAAAAAAAAATGTTTTTTGTAAATTTAATGTAACTACATTATTTTTCATCCAATGATGTAATGAAAAAAATGAACAAGCAAACTTAAAACCAGATCCCCGCTGACGGATATATCCGTTTATTGAGCTGCTGCTTTCTCTACATTACACTTATAATTCAAAATTACACAACTATAAATTTACACAACATTACAATTTACACGAACTACAAATGGAATGCACACCCAAAACTATACAGCTAATTTCGTGAGGATCATGAACATGTGTACCAAATTTCAAGTCAATGGCGGGATTTTTGCGGCCGCTATCGAGCGACAAACATACAGACAAACACACAGACAAATAGACGGAGCCCAAAATATTTTTAATCTCAACAGAGGGCCTCCACTGACGTTTCGGCAATAAATATTGCATACATATGCATTAAAATGTAATCAAGTTTGTTAACATTTCAAAGTATTTTTAATTAAAAACGTAAAATTCAAAATTTACATTTTTGGGGTAAACATTTAAAATACTCTATTTTTAAAACAAGAAAGAAAAATCATGCAGTATGCATTGATTAGTAACACTTTCCAACTGTACGCAATTGTTGTATCGAATAACTATTAATATTCTTTGCCTACGTTATCGCGCAACAGACAGAAGGACTGAAAAACATACACATAGACTAATTGATTTTAAAATTCTCTTAGGCATTTTGGAAAGTGTTAAAAAGGCTTAACGCATAAGAAAATGCAGCCGTTAGATTATAATTACAGCTTTTAAACTCTCTGAATATTTTGCTGTAGCCCTGTAAATCTGAAAGTTAATCATATCATATTCTATACAAAAATAAGACAAAATTTAGAATATTACAAAATTTAGAATATTAATAATACGTGTCAATGTTTTTAAGATTTTTGTAGTAGAAAGTTTTTTAAATATACCTTTTAAAAAATTCTGTCCTAAAACGTAATACATTGGCTTTTTTTGTTGTTGTTGTTGTTGTTGTTGTCTCTGTAAACAAACTAGTTGTACAGAACCTATTAATGACATTTTAAATAGGGAACATTCCACAGGGAACTTCAGCGTATCATTTTTAAAAAATTCTCAAAATATTCACGGATGATAGGAGCCAGAGACAAACAGATAGAAAGGTAGACAATCGGACAGACACGTGCACAAATTGAAATCATATTGCCACTAAAATTATAAGAAAGTGTTAAAACGCTCATGCAAACAAAAGTGCAATTCCAGCAAATTTTTATTAATACCTCTTAATGTAACTGATTATTTTTGTGTGGCCCTGTAAATTTAATGCTAACCATACTATATTACATAGAAGGCACACTCTTTTGTGCATACGAATAATATATTTCAATTGCATTAAGCTTTGTGGAAAAATAAGTTATAAAAATTTGGTTTATAAAAATAACTCTCATACAACACAATGCTTTGGAGTACTTTCAAGAGCCCTTGTACACAAACCAGTTAGAAATGTACTCTATTTTACATAGGAAACATCCGATAGGGAATTGAATAACATATTAAAATTTCATTAAATTTTCTATACATTAAGGGTATTAAAATATGATTTATAAAAACTCCTCTCATAGAACATAATGCTTTCGAATACTTTTGGGTGTCCCTGTACACAAACCAGAAGAGGTATTCATTCCATTTTCAATAGGGAACATCCGATAGTGAACTTCAATAAAATATATCGGTTTAAAGAAATTCCATAAATATTTTCGGGAATTAGAGCGCAGAAAAACAGACAGAGAGACAGACAGACGGACAGAAGAACAGTCAGACAGGTACACAAATTGAAATTATATTCACACTAAAAAAATGATAGAAAGTGTTGAAAACGCTTAATGTAAACGAAAGTACAATTCTAACAATTTTTTAGTAATAGCTCTTAATATAACTGAATATTTTTGTGTCCCCCTGTAAATCTACTGCTAATCATGCTATATTCTATGCAAAGCATTTTCTTTTGTGCTTATAAATAACACATTTGAATATCATAAATCTTCGTGCAAAGTAAAGTTATTAAAATTTAGTTTATAGAAATATCTCCATAAAACGCAATGCTTTGGAATAATTTTGTGTGTCCCTGTACACAAATCAGTGGTGGTATTTGCTCCATTTTATACAGGAAATATCCGATAATGAACTGGAATAACATATTTCAATTTCATTAAGATTTTTGTACAGTAAAGGCATGAAAATATGGTTTATAGAAATGCCTCTCATAGAACACAATGCTTTGAAATATTTTCGGGGGTCCCTGTACACAAACCAGTAGAGGTATAAACTCCATTTTCAATAGGGAACATCCGATAGTGAACTTGTATAACATATTTCAATTTCATTAAGATTTTTGTACATTAAGGGTATGAAAATATGGTTTATAAAAATGCCGCTCATAGAACACTTCATGCGATTTTGTTAAATAAATCCTTATCGAATAATGTTCTTAAACTGACTAAGAACAGGATTCGACAAGGATTTATTTAACAAAACCGTATGAAGTGTACCTTTTTTACATAGGAATTTTTGCTAGTGTTCGGACACTTTTGTTACCGACTGTATATATATATATTTTTTTTTTTATCTACTCTTTCTTCATATATACAGTCAGAAAAAAAGAAAAGAAAAACCCCGACTAATTTTTCTGCAAACTGTCATGTACATATGCAGTTGGTATCTATCGATTAATAATAACGCCTATAGATTACAATGATACACTTAGAATTTGCTTAGAAGTAAAGAGATTAAGAGCAAAAAAAAAAAAAAAAATCTTTCCAGCTTAGTTGGATGAGTTGGTTGATTTCTCTTTTTTCACAAAAAGTGGTTGCTATTTTGAAACAAGAAGACCGATAAAGTTTTTTTAATTTGATGGGGGCATTTGATTTGGGCTATGTACAGTCGGTAACAAAAGTGTCCGAACACTAGCAAAAATTCCTATGTAAAAAAAGTACACTTCATACGGTTTTGTTAAATAAGTCCTTGTCGAATCCTGTTCTTAGTCAGTGTAAGAACATGATTCGATGTGGATTTATTTAACAAAACCGTGTGAAGTGTCTTTTTTTTACATAGGAATTTTTGCTAATGCTCGGACACTTTTGTTACCGACTGTATTTATTTAGCTTTAAGCCTATATAATAAAAAAAAGAGCTGTTTTCTGTTCATGTAAAAAAAGTACACTTCACACGGTTTTGTTAAATAAATCCACATCGAATCAAGTTCTTACACTGACTAAGAACAGGATTCGACAAGGACTTATTTAACAAAACCGTATGAAGTGTACTTTTTTTACATAGGAATTTTTGCTAGTGTTCGGACACTTTTGTTACCGACTGTACACACGGAGTTTTAAGTAAATCGATTCTTAAATACTTTTTTTTTTCTTTCATGCATATATTTGAAAATTTCAAGTTGCCGACATTTTAAAACAAGATGGCGAATCAAGTTGGCCAGCGAATATACCAAATGTATTTCTAAAATAACTCGAATTAATTCAAAACAAAGTTGTACATGTACAACTTTGTTTCGAATTAATTCAGTATTTCAAAAGTTATCGGGATGACAAATATTCTAATAGCCACCACTTGGAAACAAAATGGCGGAGCAAGTGCCCAGCGAGCTCATCCAAGATATCTGTAGTGTATGTTTACTGTCCAACTTCGATTGGGATTAATTCAATATTTCAAAAGTTATCTGATAAATTTTCAAGTGGAAGCCTGAATTCAAGTAGCCTCCTTTTGGAAACAAAACAATAGTAAAAGATGTTCAGCGAATTCATCCAAGATATTTTTAGCATAAGATTATTATCCAACTTTGGTTCGTATCAGTTCAGTATGTCAAAAGTTATCGTGACGACAAATTTTGAAGTGGCAGTCTGATTTCAAGTAGTCGCGACTCGGAAACAAAATGACGGCGCATGTTGTCCAGCAAACTCATCCAAGTTACTTGATAGATAAGTCCACGGCTCAATTGTGGTTCGAATTACATTCATTGCCATAAAAATTTGCACACTAAAAAGAATTGCCAGAATGAAACGAAATTTCATATGCGTAAGTACAACGCTAAGTGATTACAAAGCAAAATCATCATTTATTGCAGAAAAAAATACAGATGAATGGAAGGTTTAGTACCCTGTTTGGCTACCACTAGCGTGAATGCATGAAGCGATAGGGGTGGGCATACCAGTTCCATATCATTTCCTGCGGCATTTCGTTCCACAGTTTCTGCAAACGCTTCTCTAATTCGATCAAAGTCGTAGGCTGTCCAACTTGCTGTCCCAAGTGATCCTAGATGTGCTCGATCTGTGAGAAATCTGCGTATAGAGCAAGCCAGGAAAGCGTAGTGATGTGGCGGAAGCAGCTCTGTGGCGCACTTGCTATACGTAGCCGAGCATTGTTCTGTTGAAAATGGACTTCTGGTAGCATGCATGAGTGTGGCAATACATGTGACTGAAAGATGTCACGAACATAGCGCTGGGCTGTCATGATGCCATGGATCAGCATTAGTGGTGACTGTGATCGTATGCGATGGCACCCCATACCATGCGGTGTGCCGTTGTAAAGCAAAAGCAGGACTGAGGCGTTCACCATGTGCCTCCACACATGTACAAGACTGTCCTCACTGCCGAAACTGAATCTGAATTCGTCGCTGAAGACGACCTCTTTCCATTCGGTTGCAGTCCAATCCCGTCGAGCACGACACCACTCCAAACGGAGGCGACAAGTGGGTGGGCGTCATTGGCACCACACTTAAAGGGCGCTTCGATAGAAAATTCCTTCAGCCAGGCGCCTTACAATGGTACGGACAGACACAAGGATCCGTCGCGAAAGGGCTGCCTGTTTCCAAATGGCGCACAACGAGACCATTGGCGCAATGCGTGCGTATCGTATGATGGGACAATCTTCTCGACTGTTGGTCTGTCGAGAGCATCCTAAGTCTGGTCGCCGTGTAAGCGACCTCTCTCTTGTCCATTGGTCCCAACACCTCCTCACAGTAAAATGAAAAAGGCCTAGGTGGGGGCTACTCGCCGAGATGACCACCCAGTTTCCCTCATTCCAATGATTCTTCCACTCTCGGACTCTGATAACTGCTCATATTGTCTTAGACGGTGGCGTAACAGCATCTCTATTTAAAAAACATCCCTCTGCAAAAGATTAAGCACACACAAACAAGATCTGCTTACCCGCTTATACTCCAAGAAGAACGAAGTTCAACGCCTTCTGGTGGCATTACGCATTGTGGAATTACTCTGCATTTCTAATTATTTGCATATCTGCCTGAAACGTACCTTCATGCCAAGTTTCATTACGATCCCACAATTACTTCTTGGTGCGCAAATTTTTATGACAATGAGTGTAATTCAGTATTTCAAAAGTTATCGTAGTAACAAGTTTTCAAGTGGCAGCCTCTTTGTGTACATCAAAATTCAAATAAGTCTGATCTTAAATACGCTTTTTACAATGCAGATTTAAAATTCTTATGTGGTCATCACTTGAATATAAAATGGCGAAACATCTTGGTTAACGAGGTTCGATTTGGTTTATTATTTCGGAAGTTATCGAGACGACTTTCCATTATATATAAATAAATATATATAGATAGATAGATAGATAGATAGATATAGATATACTATGAATACCTTTTCAAACATTCCACGTGTGAAGAACAAGAAATGCTTATAATAAATATACATACATGTAGGTATAGATATAGATAAACTAAAAGTGATTACAATAGCTCGATTTATATATGCGTTCGATAATAAACTTTTTTATAATAAATACAACTTTTTTTTTTTTTTTTTTTTTTTTTATGAAAAATGACTAATCTATTCCGTAAAAGGCGTGGTTTTAGTTGTTGTTTTATGTAACAATTTTTTCGGTTTTAAAATTATCATTGCTATTTTTTAATAAGTTAATTAATGAACATAACTTGATTTTATGAACATGCAGAGCAAATAAATTTTAGACTTTGTAAACTTTGAAAATGTCATTAAACGAGCAAAACGCATGCACTCATAGTCAGACAGGGGAAAAAAAAAGAAAGAAGGAAAGAAAAGGAAAGAGAAAGAAAGATTTTTTTTGTCAGCTCATCCCTTTTTTCGTCAGATTCAGTCCCTTTTTCTTATATTTTCTTTCTTTCTTTTAACAGTTATAAAACTGCATCTGTATAAAACTTTTGAATAGATTTTCTAACAATTTTTAGATTGCAAATTTAATTTTTTTTTTTTTCCTTCTTTTGGTGCGTTAACATATAACGCACGACAAAACTTTTTTTTTTTTTTTTAATTTTGTGTAGTTTTAACTTTTTTCTCTTTTTAATGCATATGATAGCCCTAGTGAGATGCAAAACCCACTTAACCACTCAACCAGCCAATCTTTTAATGTATTTATCTCAGCATTTAACTTCTGTTTCACTGAACTGTTCGTTTTCATGTTAGAACTATTCTTATGTTAAAAGGTAAATTAGGTCGGTGCCATTAGTTTAAAGGATATAATCTGAAGCACTACAAATACACACACCTGTGACTTATCTAGCATAACGGTGTTTTTAAATAAGTGGGATAAAACATCCCTAAATACGCCAATTACATTAAGGGTTTTTTATCCGATTTACTTTTTATTGCAGTTAATGAAGAAAGGACATTTTTTTTAAATGGGAGGTAATTGTAATTCAAGTGCCTATTTTAGAGCTTGTTCTATTAAACTGATTTTTTTTTTTTTTAACTTGATATTTATTCCTTAATGTAAGTGGCGTATATTATAAGTATTGTATTGCGTGGAAGGTGTTAGGAACGATTGACAAGATGAGGATTCTAGGCCTGAGAGGAGTGTCTTCCATGGAGATCTTTTAATGGGATCCTAACCCATATTCATGGTAGTTTTTGAGAAAACCATAGAAAACTTGAAAATGCCCTGCCGACGTACACTTCCGACGGTTAACACGGACGACCAGCGTATTCGTGGCACAGCTGTGGCGCATCGTACTGCAATTACAGTAGAAATTATGGTTTTTGCATCAGGGACAGCTGCAAGGCGAACGCCTCGTAGCGTTAGTGCCCCTAACTCCAAATTACTGTCATTACGATTTCAGTGGTGTCAAGCTAGATCTTATTGGAGGGCGGAATGGCGAACTGTTTTGTTCTCCAATGAGAGCCTTTTTTTGTCTTAGCTCTAGTTATAGCCGTATGGTGATTAGGAAGAGGCCAGGTTATCGTTCGGTATCAAGCTGTCTACAGCAATGACACACTGGACCTTCTCTAAGAGTTAAAGTTTGAGGAATAATTTCCTATGACAGCAGTAGTCTCCTTTTTATCCCTGGCACCAAAATGACACGGCAAACTGTAACAAATCGATTGCTTCAAGGACAGCATTAATCCAGACGCCCCATAGCATTCATACCACTAACGCTGAATTACTGCCATAGCGACTTCCGTAGTGTCAAGCTAGAGCTCATTGGAGAGCAGAATAGCGAACCGCTGTGATCTCGAATGAGAGCTGTTTTAGTCTTAGTTCTAGTTATAGCTGTATGGTGGTTAGGAGGAGGCCAGGTGAGCATTTGAAACCAAGCTGTCTGCGGCGTTGACACTCTAAATCTTCCCTAAGAGTCAAATTCTGAGGAGTAATTTCCCATGACAGCAGGAACACTCTCCTCATTATCCCCGGCTCCTTGACGGTAAATGTTGACGGATGAATGAATTGGTTCATCTACCACTCTTGAGCAATATTCAAGAGGGCGATTTACAACACGATTGCGCTTGTCCTCAGAGCACTGCTATTATACCCATCGTGCTCTACAGTATGTTGACATGCTACTTCGGACTTCGAAGTGATTGGGCAACAAATTCAGCGTCATCCGCAATCAGCATTAACCGTTGCCGATTGGCTTGATCAAATGTGACAAATATGAAATTTTCATACCACAAAATGACAAGCAACACATGTACGATAAAATGCATGCAAATTTGCAGGCTTACGTTCAAAATCGTAGCGATTATTGTAGACATTAATGTACCACACATTTTACATTTGAAATTGATTCTTCTCATGCATTCTTCTCACGCATTCTGCGTCCTTGAAACTGTAATTGAATAAATATGCTACACTGAAAAAGGCTTGAACTAAAATTCACTTTTTAAACTAACTTCTCGGTATCAGGTTTTTTTTTTTTTTCTTTTCGCAAGTAAAATTTTGCCAAAATTCGACCAGTAGAAAGTGGAACGATCTAGAGAGATTTGAATAGCATTACATTAGTAATATTACTTTGTGCATTCTGAACGACTAAGTGGATATTTTAAAAAAAGTCTTTTATTATATTGGAATTATTTGGCATGAATAAATAACTAAAATTTATTCAATTAGAACTAAAAATGACATTAAGACACATGAGTGCCAGTACATTTTTATTAAGAGTATCAACCAAGTATTATCTTTGTGACAATGAAAATAATTATACCAATTTTTGTTGTAAGCTACTTGGGTTCTATATATAGATCCAATAAGAATTTTTTCTTTAAAAATTTTGTAAATCAAGAATCTTTATTACTAATAAATAACATTTAAAGTAGCTGTAAAGATAAGTGAACGCTGTAAGTAATTTTTTTCAACCTTTTTTATATGTGTGTTTGCGTGGACTGTTCTTAATTCAGACTGTAACAGCAACAAGTTTTCAATACCTCAAATGACTCTTTTTTAGATGCTAACTGTGAAAGATATTGTCTAAAACATATTTTTTCACTGAATAAATAAATAAATAAATAAAATAAAATAAATATGGAGAACTTAGAATGTTCCAATAGTGGACATCACTCTAGAATTTTTGTAGAGAAAAAAATAAATAAAAAGCAAACCGATTGTAAATATATATTTAATTAACAAGAAGTATTTTCAGTTGATTAACTCCATTTTTTATAAGGGTGTTGACTGTTTTTTCCTTCCATCTAGAGAACCAAACGGTGGCGACGGATTTTTGAGAAACTTGTGTATTTGAAATAAAGAATAGGAACTCATTTTCCTTCTGCACACAGAAAAATAAGTTGGTCACAGTGACCTGACAAAATGCTCAACTGACAATACAGAATTGACTAACCAAAATTGCTGACTAGCCAAAAAGTGTACTTGCTGAACTAGTCACCAAATCTGAAAAGTGTACCTGTTGAACTAGTCTCAAAAACTAAAAAGTGTACTTGCTGAACTAGTCACCAAAACTGAAAAGTGTACTTGCTGAACTAGTCACCGAAACTGAAAAGTGTACTGGCTGAACTAGTCACCAAAACTGAAAAGTGTACTGGCTGAACTAGTCACCAAAACTGAAAAGTGTACTAGCTGAACTAGTCTCCAAAACTGAAAAGTGCACTTGCTGAACTAGTCAAAAAACTGAAAAGTGTACTTGCTGAACTAGTCACCAAAACACTATTCCAGACTAGGAAGGTTAATATTATCAGACAAAGAAGGCTAGTCGACAATCATAATTATCTGACCAGGAAGGTTAGTCAACAACCGCAGTTGCCAGACAAGGCAAGTTAGTCATATTTTACACTTGATTAAGAAAGTTAGTCAACAGATCCCAGGTATACTTCTATTACCAGACTACCGTAGGTAATGGAAATATTGTATTCGATCTACAAATTCGAGTTTTCACTTGATTTACACGTTTTAAGGTCTCCTGAGTCCAAAACAGTAGTTTTTGGCAATTGGTCAGTGGTGTATGTATGTGTGAAATTTTCTGGTTATCATATCTCCTAAACTAATAAAGATAGAACTACGAAACTTCAGAATTGAGGCAGGTTTGGTGTACAGATGAATTTTCTAAATTTTGGTGAAAATTGGAAATCCGGAAGTGAGACATCGGAAACCGGAATTGGGAACGTAAGTCAGTATCTGAAAAATGCCTCCAACGATTTTCTTCAAAGTTGCCATATAAACACTCTATTAGATGTCCTTTCGAATGATATAGTTAGTTAGTTCAGGAAAATTGATAGGCGCCCTATATAAATAGCTTAATTTCAGGTCTCCTTTAAAAACGGCTGTACTGAATATCTTCAAACTCGCCATATTCAATCTCTTTTATATATGCTTTTGTATGTAATTATTGTTTTGCAGTCAACAACTGAGTATGCTAAGTTTTGGTAAAAGTTGGTATCTCAAAAACGGCTCTAACGATTTTCTTTGAAATTGTTACATAAATCCATTTTAGATATTCTTTCTCATGTATTACATGGTTATTACAGGAAAAATGACAGTCATCCTGATTAGGTAGGTCAGTTTTAGATCTCGGAAATTGGTGTTTGAAAAAATAACTCTATTATTTTTTAACTCGCTATGTAAATTCTGTTTTACACACACACACATACATATATATATTAGCTTTCTCCTACAGGAAATTTCTTTTGTGTATACTTCGCTAGGTCAATTTTATGTCTTCGCTGACCACATTATTTCTAAAACATGCATATAATACGTGTAATAGTGGGTAGTGGAAGTCGTGTGGTTGTTTCACACCAGATTTTTTTTTTTAGATAAAGTGATCACAAGATATAAAAGTGACTTAAAGAAGTAGAAACCTAAAATTTTTCCAGTAAGAAAAATTTTATACACATGTAAAGACATATGAAACGAAGCTTACATATAGCGAGGTTAAAAAAAAAAAAAAAAAAAAAAAAAAAATATATATATATATATATATAAGTAGTATATATATATAGGTAGTTATTTTTTTGAAACACCAATTTCCGAGATCTAAAACTGGCCTACCTAAGCAAGATGACTGTTAATTTTCCTGTAATAACCACGTAATGCATGAGAAAGGATATCTAAAATTGATTTATATGTAACAATTTTCAAGAAAACCGTTAGAGCCGTTTTTTAGATAACAACTTTTATCAAAACGCAATTATTGACTGGCAAACAATAATTACATTCAAAAGGATATTTAAAAGGGAGTTAATATGGCGAGTTTCAAAAAATTCCGTGCAGCCGTTTTTAAAGGAATGCGCTTGCGAGACCTGAAATTGAGCTATTTATACTCCTTTCAATTATCCTAAACCAACTATATCATTCGAAAGGACATCTAATAGAATGTTTATTTAGCAAATTTGAAGAAAATCGATAGAGCCGTTTTTGAAATACGGATTTACGGTCCCACTTCTAGTTTCCGATGTCCCACTTCCGGTTTTTCAATTTTTACCAACATTTGGAAAATTCATCTGTACACCAGACCTGTCTCGATTCTGAAGTTTTGTAGTTTTATCTTTATTAGTTTCGGAGATATGATAGCCAGAAGATTCCACACATATACACACACACTGACCAATTGCCAAAAACCACATTTTTGGACTCAGGGGACCGTAAAACGTGTAAATCAGGTGAAATATCGATATCGAATTTTTGGACCGAATACAATACTTCCATTACCAATGGTAGTAGGGTGATGAAAGTAAAACCCCCCTAAAATTTAGGTATATTTTGAGATAATTAAAATCAGTATTGTAATTTTTACACATACATTTAATAAATCTCATTTCATTATTATATTTATTCTCTGCTTATTTTCCGTCTATATATTTTACAAGAAAATTGTTCAATTTTACATTTTTCTTGTAAGTTCCTAAAAATAGTAAATTTTTAACAAAAAACAGTAGGCCAGTAGAAATAACCAAAAAACAGTAGTCTACTGGTAAACAC